>LR990052.1:18783313-19481130 GCA_905147135.1 Blastobasis lacticolella | reverse complement strand
AACCTAACCTAACCTAACCTAACCTAACCTAACCCAGTAGCTCGCCTCCCATTGCCGAGAACACATCTTTTTTGTAGCGCTCCGCACTTAAAAATTCGCCAGAGTGGCATTTGTTGATTACCTTTATTAAAATATTGTTATGTGCGGAAAAGAGCGCCTCGTGTATTGGTGTTTTGCTGGATAAAATTGGATTGCAGCGACAAAAGTTATTTGTGAATAAGTGAAAGTGAGGTTATGTTTTGACATAGTTTACAACCAAAAAGCTTAATATCTTATCAACGAGGTATTTGATCTCACCTTAATTCCAGTTCTTTCTTCCGTATATGACCAAGATTATGCTCGCTCAAACGCTTCTCTTGCCGCTGTTGGATTACGCTGACGTGTGTTTTCTGGATGCCACTGAAGAGCTTCTAAATAAGTTGGAGCGTCTCCAGAATCTCGCAATCAGGTTTGTGTTCGGGTTGCGTAGATTTGATCATATCTCTGAATATCGTTCGCGGTTGAAGTGGCTTCCGATCCGGCAGCGCAGGAATATGCACATTCTCACTTTCCTCTATAAAGTTTTAAACAATCCATCATTCCCTGAATATATTCGGTCCCGTTTCAGCCTTCTTCCCCTTCCGTCCAGGTCCAGACGCCAATGCGTCATCAAACCGCTTGAAGTTCCCCAATGCACCACCTTTTTCTTCAAGTCGTATACTGTCGAGGCGGCGAGACTGTGGAACAGTCTACCAGCTGACATTCGTGACAGTCCATCTGTCAACACATTCAAAGCAAGATTGAAAGAGCATCTATTATCACTACAAGTTTAATTGATTTATATATATGTATGTATATTGATAGGGTAGGTATGCAATATGTATTTTTGTATTTTAGATAGGTACTATTATTTTATCAGTATGTATGTATGAGTAGTTTTTTTATTTTTTTTTATTTTACGCTACTGCCTTCCCGTATGTTTTTTTTTTACTCTCGTAACACTCGGCAGGGTTGACTGGAAGAGATCTCTTTTAGAGATAAGTCCACCTTTGTATTTCTATTTCTATTGTAACATTACTGTAATGTCTATTATGTACAATAAAGAATATATATATAATTTACCACCATTCGGTGGAGAACTTAGAACTGCATCGTTTGACATCTTTTCTGGATTCCTCCTAAACTACTCTCATCGAGATATTCATGAAAAACTGAAACCTACCTGCGGTTTTGGAAAAACGCGGTACCCGAAGGAGGCAAGTTACGACTACGAAATTTTGAAAATTTGAAGAGAACAACATCAGAAGATTATTGAAGAAATCACAATAATTTTAGGAGCCCCCCAAGTAAAGTTATTAATAATTAAGTGTTGTATTTGTGCATGCTTATATCTCTTAAAGTAGATCGGTGACATATATTTTTCCAAAGCGCATCTGTTGCGCGCTAGCTCATATAGTGAGTCCACAAAATTTTAGATTTTTCTGGCCGTAAATTGTGAAGTTACGGCTATTTTGGCTAAAAATTTTGGAAAAATAGTTCTTTTTGATATATTCCTGCAGATTTTCAAAAAATTTCAAAAATTTTACTTGGGGATTGTCCATTTTAGATAAATTTATACTATTTTTTTGTAATTTTATGTTACGTAGTTTTGGAGATATTAAATTTTTTGCTATTTTTCCAAATAAATCAATAATTAATAACAATAATCATTTTTAGACAACGGAAATAGGTTCTCTAACCTATTTCCATCTAAATTAAGCCCAAACAGTGGCACTATAGTCTTTAAAACAAGGTTCGTCAACTTTTTCGGCCATTTTGTTTTTAACTTCACAAAACCAAAAGACCGATATCTCCAAAACTATTAGACATACAGACTTGCGGTTTTCTGTGAAGGTTAGAGCAAGTCTTTTTCTTCAGGTTGAACCTATTTTCAGGCGATTTCAGAGGCCTAAAATTTTTCAGGCTGAAAGCGCTTTCGGAGGATAGCCGAGGTCAAGCAGAGTAGCCTGCCAAAAACTAGAAGTCTCTGCGACATCTGGATCCGGAGATATAAAGCGCCAAAGTCAAAGTTTGACAGCACGGCGGCCATTTTGTGAAATTACAATCACTTATATCTTCGCAACCACTGGTCGTAGAACATTGGGGGTTTTTTCTAGAGACTCTAGAAGGGTGACCCTTTACCTACCCTGCCGAATTCGGGGGAATTAGACGGCTGAAAATTTTGGACCCTGAAAGCGCTTTCAGGAGAAAGTATAGCTCAAACCAACGTGTCCACTTCAAACCCGGAGTCTCTGCGGCCGCCCGAAGCGGAGTTATAGGCGGTCAAAGTTACACTTTGACAGATCATCCGCCATCTTGTTAAATTTATTTTCCTCGTAGCTCCGCAACGGATGGTCGTAGCGGGCTGGGGTTTGGACTATAGTAAAAGACTAGACGCCCTTTACACGTCTGTAACATTTTCAGGCGTTTTCAGGAACTGAAAATTACAGGTCCTGAAAATAGCTATTTTGGATAGAACTCGACGGGGCCTGTGGGTTGAGCCCAAGCACGGGAATCTGGGGCCAACGGTTGCCGAGATATCCTCGAGTTTAACTTTCTTTAACTGTTGAGACAGTTACTTCAATTCGGGATATCTCGGGAGTCCTTGTAGCTAACCACCCCGAGTTTGGGCTCTTTGGAGAGGGCTCGTCGAGAGGTACTCTTTTAGATATAGGTAGGGACTCTACGTAGAGCCAGTGTAGAGTTCGACTCTACATTTGTTAATTGACCAAACATAATCGAGTTTTAGCCTCGTTTAGGATTTATGTACTTGACCTAAAGGTGCTCATGCACATTGAATGACTGGTGCTCTTTGTAGAGACAAAAAATTAGTGAAACTATTGTCTCACTTAAAGTATAGATTAGGGCTACGTAGACTTAGTATACATAGATTATAAATATAAATTTAGGTTTGATTATTATTTACATATTTACATTTAATAGATCTGAGACCCTACAGGCTAGTTTTTATAACGTTACCGCATTTACACGGTAAAATGCATAGGACTCCCCCAGTTAAGCCTCAACAAGGCAGGACGTCCGGCGCAGGCGCCGGTAGAGACGATGTCAAAGACATAAAAAACCCCCTCTTGACCGCCACGCAATGCTTTCAGGAAGCCAAACGGCAACTAGAGCTATCTGGCAACCTAAAAGGCACAATTAAGGATAAGGTGACCTCATGCCTACAAACACTTTTTGACCAGGTAACGCGATTATATGCGGCCAACGTTGACCTGGAAAAGTCACTGGCTGAACAAAGGGCGGATTAGCGGTTAGCGGATCTCCACAAGGATTTAAGGCTGGCAATCCAAAGAGGAGGCGATGGACACCAGCGCCTCAGGGAAAGTTTGGACGAATTGATGGACAGCATGGATAATATCTCATCCAAGCAAGACGAGATCAAAGCTGGCCAACTTGAACTGAGCAAGGCGCTAGAGAAGGAAGGGGATAAAGAACCAGCAAAGGGGGAGCTTTACAGTAGGCTGAAAGAAGTGGAGACTACTGTCATCTAGGAAATAAGATCAGTGGGGGCGCGATCGTACGCCGATGTACTGGCGGGCAAATCTTTGCCCGCGAGTGCACCGGCGGCGACGACGCCACCCGCCCACTCGGTGATAGTAACCTCCACCGATGAAGATGACACCAGTGAGATGGTATTAACGAAAATTCGGCAAATAGTGGATGCCAAACAGGGTGCAATTCGGGTGGATAGAGTCCGGAAAGCCAGGAACCAAAAAGTGGTCCTGAGCTGTAGCACGGAACGACCTCTTGGCCTCTTGGAAGTTGACCGAGAAGCTTCGAGAATCGCCAGAACTGCAGACCCAAAAGACAAAAAATAAGGACCCTCTGGTCATCGTCAGGGATGTGCTCGCATACAACAGTGACAATGATATTACTGAAGCACTAAAAAAGCAGAATACACAGCTGCTGCGGGACATGGCTGATGATGACTATAGGGTCACAGTAAAATACCGGAGGAAAGCTCGGAATCCATTAGAGAATCATGTGGTCCTCCAGGTGTCCCCCATGATCCACAAGTGCCTAGTGACAGCTGGTGTCATATATATAGACCACCAGAAGAGAGTGGTTAAAGACCAAACGCCACTAATACAGTGCACTAAGTGCCTCGGGTTTGGCCACGGAAAGAAATATTGTGCAGGTCCCCACATGAGAGCGGATTGCACAGTATTTAAAACTGGTGAAAACCCCACTTGTAAAAATGGTAGCTTGGCCAAACTCGAGAAGACAGAGCACAATGCCTTCGACCTGGAATGTCCCATAAAAAGAAAGTGGGATAGCATAGCGAGGACTTCGGTTGCGTACCTATAGCCGAAAGCTGGTACTGGGGAAAAAACATACACAATAGAGCAGAGACAAAGGACTAGACATGAGAAAATGACAAGGACAAAAACACATGGAAACCCCTACTCCTGCTCAAATACTCAAAATAGAAATAAGTACACTGCAGGAACAATGGGCGCTTGCGATACGACAGTAAGAGGAATCATTCCAGGTGATAAAATCAAACTGTTCCTGAAGGATACAGAACGCTTTTATACTCAAAAGAGCTGTCGTGTCGCAAAAGATGCAAACTGCAATCACATAGATAAGAAATAGAATACGCAAAGTATGTATATTATATATAATTAGCATATAAAATAGCACATACGATATAATTGTAACCTAGATCAAACAAATAGTATTAAAAAAAAAAAAAAAAAATCTGAATCGCACAAACAGGAAAAAAAAACACAAACCATCAATGAGTACCTAATACCACGCAAAGTCGTGAAAGTCCATGTCGAGCGTGTCAGAAAGGCGAAGAACAAAACGGTTATTCTGAGCTGCAGCACGAGGAAATACCAAACGCGATCCAGAAACAAAATGGAAGAATACTTGGTGGCATTCCTAAGGAGGAGTATAGAGTGACAGTGCGGTATAGACGTCGAGCTTGGAACCCCCATGAAAATCATGTTGTTCTACAAGTGTCTCCCAAGGTACACTCGTGCCTGACTGCAGCGGGCGCGGTTTACATCGACCTCTAAAAGAGAGCGGTGTATGACCAATCACCGCAGATTCAGTGCACGAGATGCCTTGGCTTCGGGCACGGAAAGAAGTACTGCACACAAGTGGAAAGCCTGAGTAGAAACTGTCACCTTGCCAAGCTCGAAAAAGATGATCACAACGCTTTTGATGCTGTATGCCCAGTCAGAAAGCGATGGGACAAAATAGCCAGGGCAGCAGTGGTATATCATTGCTAACAGAGGTGGATCAGATTAGCACTTCAGGAGCTGGTGCAGGAGAGCATAAAGAGAAAGGTATGTGGGGCTCTAGTTCAGGAACCTTATGTCAACCTAAAATTATAACAAATTTTGACTCAAAAGCCCCAAAATTTTAAGTGAAGAAACTCTCCGTCTTCTAGGTCCATTTTGAACAAGTCTGTTCCGCCATTTTTATTTGAACAACAATCAAAATTCCAAATTTATTGTGAAGAACTACTTAAAATTAAATCACACATGGCCCTATTTTTACTCCGTTTCTGCCTTTTTGTTCCGCAATTTACATACTATGTAAAACGATGCAGTCCTATTTGGCAATTTGACAATTTAGTTATACCTTTAGACAATGACATTCGAACAATAATCTCCACAATTCTAAATTTAGATCTTAATTCACGTGCATGGTCCCAAGCTTCGCTACCAGTTCGTTTAGGCGAAATAGGAGTGCGCAAAATTACAAGTATTTCTTTCCCGGCTTTTTATTATCTATCTATAGCACCGAAAATTTAGTCAGCAAAATCCTTGGACCACACACAAGTTTTATTGACAGTCCTTGCTGCACAGATGCTGAATTGATTATTTTCTTCGGCCAATATTTCGGAACGGGCTCATCTCCTAGCCGTGACAGAGCGAGAGTCAGGGTTCTGGCTGCAAGCAGCCCCCTCCTCGAATATCGGCACCGTCCTGGACAACTTGTCGCTGTCCATATGTTTGGGTTTAAGATTGGTGGTCAATCTGGTTCGTCCACACTACTGTCCTTGTGGTGCATCTGTAGATCCACTAGGGCACCACGGTCTTTCATGTACCCGCAGCGCAGGCCGAATCTCCAGGCAGGCGGCAATCAATTACGTCATTCGTAGGGCACTTGTCACCGTCAACATACCGGCCGTATTAGAGCCGAAAGGTACTGTACGTGACGATGGCAAGAGGCCCGACGGCATGACGCTCATTGGGTGGCAGCGTGGGAAGGCGCTGGTGTAGGACGCTACCTGTGTGGACACCCTGGCGCCTTCGCATGTGGCCTCCACTGCCAGCTGCGCTGAGGCTGCGGCCTCAGCTGCGGAAGACCTCAAGCGGAAGAAATACGAAAGTCTAGCGCAAGACTTCGTATTTCCGCCGTTTGGTGTGGAAACGTTGGGACCGTGGGGCCCTGGTGCGAGAAAGTTCTATATAGAACTTTAAAAAAAATTAAATGACGCCACTAGTGACCAGAGAGCTGGCTCGTTCCTCGGGCAACGGATTATCATCGCTATTCAACGAGGCAACGCAGCTAGGGGGGCACTATTCCGGGGGGCAGCGTTGTGGACGACTTTTTTAATTTTTAGTATATAATTTATATGTATTAGCGATTAGGTATATGTAGTAATAGGTATATGTATATAGATATATTTGTATTGTAACTGTAAATATTTTATGTGTCTAATAAATTAATAAAACAAGATGTAGAATCAATATAATTCATATGGAACCAATAGTATTAAACTAAGAAATAAGGAACGAAAAAGAAATTCGAGAGATAAGCGTTAGACCAAAGCCATGGTTTTAACCCGAAAGTGTGACACCCCAAGACTGAGCATGGGCGGTGTCGACATTGGTATATCTGAAGACATTAAGATCCTGGGACTTAACGTCGACAGTAAACTAAACCTAACCTAACCTAATCCAACCTAACCTAACCTAACCATTTATAGGTACAGGTAGAGACTCTACGTAGAGCCAGTGTAGGCATTACTGACATTTATTAAAGGCTATCGTGACCATTTTATGATGTACTGGATTTTGCGCTAGTGAAGGGCGTGTCGCTCATCCTTCGGTCGATCGACACCCTCCACGACTTAGGCTCTGACCACTGTCCAGTCTCCCTTGTACTAGGCTCCTTGTACCATCCCTATCTCTCCCCCACTGCCGCGAACTTTCACGGAGTGGGAAGGATTCAAAGAGTCCATGGCGGGCGTCATGGACGCCGGACGTCTCACATTCGGTCAGCGTTGAAAGACAACGAAGTGGTAGCCCCTGCCGTTAATCGGCAGGGGCTACCACTCGAAGTCCGGAACCTGATCAAAGCCAAAAACGCAGACCTCCGGAGGGCCACGCTCTATCCGACCCCAGAGTACAGACGCACTGCGAACAGCGGCAGTGAGAGCACGTCTCGACGAAGTGAGGAACTCCCGCTGGGAAGACCTCATGGAGACGATTTCCCCGTCCCATCAAGCGTACTACAAAGTGGCGAAAGCTCTTCGTACAGACGCCAGAATTTCCATCCCTCCTCTTGTTCGCCCAGACGGCACAATTGCGTTTGCGGACACCGAGAAAGCCGAATGCTTTGCAGACAGCATTGCTTCACAATGCTCCCCTAGCACCATGGAGTGCGACCCCGGTCACGTGCGTGTGGTGGAAGACGAAGTCGCGAAATTATTCTAGAGAGTAGTGCTCTCGCGAATAAAAGAACATCTCTTCAAAGACAAGTCCATCGTATAGTAGAATACATCCTCAATGGATTCTACCAAAAGAGAGAAAAGACGGTCGCAGTCTTCTACGACGTCGCCAAGGCCTTCGATAAAGTCTGGCACGAAGGCCTTGTTTACAAGCTGTACAAGCTTGGTCTCTCCGATCGACCGGAATTTCCTTTGCGTTGGGCGCAAAAAAACGCCTTAGGGCCTAGTAGGGTAGGCTCCTCCTCCTCCGCTCATATTTCTCATATCTAAGGGTCGTGACCTCTCTCCCCTATAGTACGGTAGCCCATCGAGAACAATAAATAATCCACTCTGTAGTAATAGTAGACGTTTAGGAGACCCACAATACAACGAGAACACAGACGGGAAGCGCCTTTGTTTTATATTCTACACATAGAGAAAAAAAAATTATGCAAATTTTATGTCTGTGATTCTACTAATAGATACATTATTTTTGTAATTTGTGTGACATTTAATGTCCGTCTTGTCATCTGTCATTTTCGTAAACATTGGCTATGCCTTTGGGCTATGCTAAGAGAACTGTGTGATTTTATAACGATAATTTGTGATTAATTATGTCTCCGGCTCGACGATGCCTTTCCAGTTTAACGACAGCCACTGCCGAGAGAGGAGTAGAAGCCAATGAAATCGAAATAGCAAATATATGCCTTGGTACGTTGGCCAACAACCTGTGGGCCGTGGCGGTGTATTAATTACGACTCCTGATACAACATAATTCAGTTGATTTGTAGATATGATGAACTCGTCGAATCCCAGCGAAGTGCAAACTGCGGTAAGAGCGGGTCCGGCGACCGCAGGGCAAACCCCCGGCCCGCCGCACCCCTCCACGGCGAGTTCCCCACCTCGCAGCAGTTCCCTCGATACAGGCTCTTACATACACGTAAACATATTGAATTATTAATTATTCAGAGGTTTCAACTATGTATTTCAGCTAGCTATCTAATTACTAATATAAAAGTGCGTTATGTAGAAATTACAGTAGGCTTAAATAACCTTTTCCACTTATTCCGTGTGCCGCCTTAAGGAAGTCGCTTTCTCCACCGAACCGATACATTCCGGAATTGACACAGATAATTATATAAATCATTATGTAACTAATTGAATTTGACAAGATATAGGTAGGAAAGCCTTTTACAACGCAATGAAAATATTTTAGGTGGTGGTGCAAAAACATCGCCGGGCGCGCGACCCCGGCACAGCGCCGCAGCGCGTGGCGCGCGCGTCCAGCCCGCTGCCGCCGGCGCCCGCGCAGCCGCTCGCCGGGATCGGAGGCGCCGGCGACGCGCCCGCAGTGCTGCTCGTACCGCGCTCCTTGTTCCTCGCCTGTCCAAATCTCGACCTTAATAACTCGTAAGCCCTTTGATACCTTAATGCTGCCTACAGACCAATATGAACTGTAACTCTGTCTGTCCTATTCCCCAAAATCGTGCTTTAATTATATTTATCCCGCTACTTACGTACTTCTCATGGCAAATTAACGATTGATTGAAACTTATGCGTAGGTGCTGCCAGTTGGAAGCGCAGACCCATCTTCAGCCGGACTCGCTGCAGGTTAGTTTAGCTGCTTATACTCGATCGTATCTGTTAGGTAGGTGCTGTAGGAGCTACGCTCAAAGGAGCAAATCGATGTAGGAGCTCTCTCAGTGTGCACTTAGATGTTGAAGGTTGAAGGATATTTGAGATAAAGTTAGAAGATCTCTGATATTGTTTTTCTTTGACCGCCGCTTTCTGGCCGCTCTTCCTTAGTTTCTTGTTTGTTCCTCAATCCGACTCGTGCGGAGAGTTTGAATCTGGGGGCACAAAAGCGCCAAGTCGAGCAAAAAGTAGTGGGCACTACCTACCTTTTCTCGATGCGTTTCGTCGAATTTTTAGACTCATATCTTCGCGCTATATAATGAAAGCTCAAATTTTCAGGATTAAATGTATCTACGTATGATGTGTTTATTCTGACTTGTCTTATTTGGTGCACAAACAATGCCCAAAATCACGACTTGCCGTATCAATCACGCTACGTATATTATGTATAAATGTCTTGAATTATACAAGAAATACATATAATGTGAATTACAACGAATACTGCTGCACATTATCCATTTAAATACAAAATTTGCTGAACCAAATAGGACAAGTCAGTTTGGACAGATTATAGCAGACTTATAAAATACTCAAAGTTTCATTTGTCTAGCTTCTATACTTTAGATTTTATTGTCACTTAAAATACGTCAATATCGACATTGACTGACTGATTCTTTCACTGAAGACTCACTGGCTTCCCATCAAACCCTCTAGGGTATTTCCCGAAGTCCTAGGAACCTTAAATTTGGTACGTAACCTAGTATTTGCACACAAATTACAGAAAAATTAAGAAATCAGTATCTTATAACCTTCAACCCCAGTAAAGGAGGGTATAAGTACGTATATAAAATAGATCCTTCAGGCCACTTCCCGATTTTCTAGAAAGCTGAAAATGTGTACTTATGTAGGCTAGAATATGCACACAAATAACAAAAATAACAAGTCCACAAAATTAGAGGACACTACCTACTATTTCTTGCAGCGTTTCGTCGTATTTTCAGGCCCTCGTAGTTTCGGAGTAGATGATAATGATAAAGAGCTCAAATTTTCAGGGTAAGATATGGTTAATAGACAGACAAAACACAAAAAGTTTCAGTAGTCTGGCTATTTTTGTGATTTGATTTTGAGCATCGAAAATATGTTGATTACAGCAGGACACTGATTGGCTCATCAAAACCTCTAGAACATTCTTTCCGGAGTGCTAGAAAGCTGAAATTTGGTAGTCAGGCTAGGATACAAAAATAACCAGAAACCCCATAAAGGGGGATAAAAAATTTAATCTAAAGTCTACTCCCAAAAGTGTTAGAAAGCTAAAGTTTAGCTTCTAGGATACATAAGAAATAAATCTTTAAACCAACAACCCCCATAAACGAGGGTGCAGGTCTATATAAAAATTAAACATGATATGGGCCTTTGCGAAGTTCTAGAAAGTTGGTATTTAGTATGCTGGCTAGAAAGAAGTAGGGTACCTATCCATTCCCTACTTACTTAAACGTAAAATTGTTTGGCCAAGCCTTAATTTTTAATTTTGATTTTAGAAAAACAGTAAACATGCTGAAATTGAAAATCAAGAGGGGAAGGAAGATCGTTACAACATGGCATGGCAAGAAACTGGTGAGTTGGTTTGGTATTTCATATTATCGAAACTGTCAACCATGACCAAGAACGGAAGAATGTTGTTGAATGAAGAAGCACAAGAAAACCTAAAGCGTCCACGACAAGTCGAGCAAAAAGTAGGATAGGTTAATAACACAAAGTTTCAAATGTCTAGCTTTTATACTTTAGATTTTATTAGCACCTAAAATACCGTGATTTCGACACTGATTCACTTCTCATCAAAACCTCTAGGGCATTGCCCGAAGTCCTAGATAGCTAAAATTTACAACACACGAATAATAAAACAGATAGGGCGTAAAGTTCTAGGAAACTCTTTGCGCAGCGAGCTCGGCTGGATGTCGTTGGTACGTTGGCTCTTGAAATCCGAATTGAATGGGTACTCGGCGCTAACAAATATTTTTTTTAAATTGAACGAGCGTAGCGAGCTTAAAATTTTCCAAAAAATTTCCTTATAACCGCGGTAGATCCCATAGATTTTGGCAATTTAAATCCGTATTCATTTCAATAGGTTTATAAATCGTTTAGAGATGATAAGGCGGCTTATGCTTAAGAGTCCATTTTCTCAAGCCTGGAATTGGAAACAAAATCGACTTACAAGTTAGAAACCTTGAAGTCATTAGCTACACAAAATAGCGACCTATCTCTACATTGTAAGTCGATTCTACCAGATTTTCCGACATATTTTCAACCATAATAGTAGTTTATAAAGGGGGTATTTGTCACGAGTGTTTTAATACCTAATTATATGCAGTTACATACACAACTTTATCTACACTCATATTTTTATGTTAAAATATCGTACCTTTTCTTTTTTTTATTACTTTACTAGCCAGACATTTGACCGCCATCTCACCTGGTGGTAAGTGTCGATGCGGTCGATGATGGAGCATGCCTGTCTAGGAACAGCCTATTCACTGTAGCCTTGAAGGCATCCAGATTATATTGATCAGGGAACACACTCGCCGGCAACGCATTCCACTCCTTAGCCATACGCATTATAAAAGTCGAGCCAAAGCGGCTCGTGCGGATTGTTGGAAGATCCACGACATAAGGATGAAGCGCTCGCCCGGGTCGCGTCTCCCGATGGCGGAAAGGGGCCGGCGGAATGAGGTCGTGCAACTGCTTCGCACACTCTCCGAAGTACAACCTGTAGAAAACCGACAAACGCGCAACCCTACGCCGATGCTCGAGGCTCTGCAGCTTAGCCTCAATTAACTGCGGATCACAAATTAATATCTTTGCACGTTTTTCCACCGAATCCAAAGCAGCCAGTTGGTATTTGGCTGATCCATCCCAGAGGTGGCAGCAGTACACCATGCAAGATCGTACTTGTGCTTGATATAATTGAAGCAACTGCCTTGAAGTGAAGTACCGCTTGACCTTCGAGAGGATTCCAAGTTTTTTTGCAGCAGTCTTGGCTTTTGATTCGATGTACTGTCCAAAGTTGAGATTGGTTGATAGCTCAACACTCAGGAGCTGTAGGTTGTCGGTAATTTCCACAGACACATTCCGGAAAGTCGGAGCTAGATGGAATGGACTCCGTTTAGCGGAAAACAAACACGCCTGTGTTTTGGTGGCGTTGAACGACACTAGATTGGCTTCACCCCAATCGGACACTGCCTTGAGAGCCTCGTTCAAGCGACCAACCATGGCCTCTCGGCAAGACTGAATATCGCCCCTGTTAGCTTTTGCATATGACAGATATCCATCCGTTACTGTGCTGTCGTCTGCGTACCCAAAGATACAGAGTCCAAGCAGATTGTTAATATGCAGTAGGAAATGACTCGCGGACAGAACCGACCCCTGAGGAACTCCCGCGTCGATAGCCTTAAGTTCAGACGTGTAACCGTCTAGAACTACACGGATTGATCGTTCACTCAGAAAATCCGATATCCAGGTGCAAAAGCCAGCAGGAATACCATATGAGGGAAGCATGCTTAAAAGGGCTGCGTGCCAAACCCTGTCAAAGGCCTTGGAGATATCGAGAGACACAACAAGGGCCTCGCCATGCCTCTCAATGGCCTCACTCCACATATGAGTAGCATACACCAGAAGGTCCCCAGTTGACCGACCACAGCGGAATCCGTACTGGTGATCGCTGAGGAAATCGTTACCTTCAAGATGCACGAGGAGTTTCTTGTTCAGTGCACGCTCCATAATATACAGAGTATGGAGGTAACCGAAATAGGGCGGTAGTTGGCAGGGTCTGCGCGGCTGCCCTTCTTGGGCACGGGCTGCACATTGGCAAGCTTCCATGTCTTCGGTACAATTCCAATCTCTAGTGAGAGGCGATACAGGCGCACAACTCAGGGGCACAACTACGCAGGACTATTGCTGGTACCTATAATTTTCTCAACTTTGCTGGAATTAGCTGCGAGTCAGTTTGTAGTACCTACGCGTCGAGGATATAAGCGGCGGGAAATTCACTTCATTACTTTCACATTTATCTATTTATTTGCTTCAAACAAGAAAAAACATTCACAAACACAAATTACAACAATTAGAAAAAAAAAACTGTTTAGCGGTAAAATAATTACACACAAATATAAACAGGAAAATTTAAATTTGAATTTGTTAAAGACATCTAAGTATTCAGCCTACATTACGCCGTGTCCCGGCACCCGACAAAAAATTAAAAAATAAAAGTGTTGCATAATGATTAAAAAGTTATTTTACGATAGAGCTGTAATGAAAATAGTATGGGAAATGCTGTATCGAAAAGTAATTTTTTAAAATTTTATAGTCTGGCGTGAATAAAGTGTACCCTTAAACGACTGTTTTCGAATATTTAATTGGAACATTTAGCTATGAGTGTAGATAAACTACTATTACGATACAGCTGTAATGAAATTAGTATGGGAAATGCTGTATCGAAAAGTATTTTTTATAAATTTTATAGGCTGTCGTGAAAAAAGTGTATTCTTAAACAACTGTTTTCGAATATGTAATTGGAACATTACGCTATGAGTGTAGATAAAGTTATTTTACATTACAGCTGTAATGAAATTAGAATGGGAAATACTGTATAGAGAAGTATTTTTTTAAATTTTATGGACTGGCGTGAATAAAGTGTAAATATCCTTAAACAACTGTTTTCAAATATGAAATTGGAACATTACACTATGAGTGTAGATAAAGTAAATTAACTTTGTGGTGTGTCGTCGCTTAAGTAAAAATTACGTAATAAGTAACGTATACTTTAACATTATAGTAAAAAAGTAGTTATAGTCGAAATATTTGGTGGATGGGACGTTATTTTTACTTAAAGAGGTAATGTAGTCGTAAAACCAGGAAAAATTCCTTATCATGTTTACTGGGTACCTACTCATAGTTTGGGCAAATAGCTTCCTAAATTGTGGTGATCGAACGCAGGTCCCGAGTGCGTGAAGGTGTACTACTTCGAGCGCGGTGGCGGCGAGTACCTGCGCTCGAGCGGGTGGCCATGCGCGGGCGGCGGCGGCGGCGGCGCGCTGGAAAGGGCGGCGCGGCGCGCGGCGGGCCCGGCGCGGCGTGCGCTGGCCGAGGCGCTGGCGGCGCCGCGGCTGCTGGTGGCGACGCCGTTGCACGCGACGCTGGCCGCGGCCCGCTGCGCGCTCGCCCTGGTGCGGGCGGCGGCCGCGGGCTGCGTGGCCGCGCTGTCGGACGAGCTGCTGAAGCCCGCGCTGGCGCTGTCGTTCAACGCGCTGGTGCAGCCGCCGCTGGTGTGCGCGGGGCAGGTGGCGCGCGCGGCCCGCGAGGCGCTGCGCCCGCTGTGGCTGGCGCTGGCCGACGCGCTGGAGCCGCCGGCGCGCGTGCTGGCGTCGCTGCGCCTCGTCGACGTCCACGTGCACGCGCCGCCGCCGCCGACGCGCGGCTATGACCATGTTTGACAGATTAACTTAATAGTTGCGGGAACCCAGCTGGGACAGTTTATTATCAAATGTGAATTTTTTAGTTAGGTACTAACTTATGCATGCAGGTGACGTGTATTATTTTGCTCTACCTACCCATTTTACTTTCCTTATTAACCCGCGACGCAAAGAGGGGTGTTATAAGTTGCCATATTGAATTGTTATGTCAATGCCAACAACAGCGACACTGTCACCGGGTCAAATAAGTTTGTGGTACCTACAAGAGACTGCGCCATTTCATTTAAGATGGTAACGGTGAGAGTTATTTGTTCGGTCAAGCACATCTTTATGCTTATATATCAATGTAAAATAGTGTTTTATTTTCAAATTTCATAAACATCCTATCTTATAAACTAAATCAAGCTAAGATATTCACCACATTTCTAGTTCTTTTTATTCCCGCGCGAAACTTACCCGTTCTAGGCCACCTTCCCCTACCTAGGTACTATGTAAATACCTACTTCAAAGAGCGGTAAATGTCGAATACGTACGGGTAAGTGCGTAGACGGTAGGACATGAAATTCCCTTTGTTTTTCAATACTAACCGAATATGCGTCGTGTACCTACGTGGTCTTCGTGTCTTTATTTGAACACTAGTTGCTTTGTTTAATAAATCGGTTTAGTAGTTAGGGATTTCATAAATATACCGAGCTACCTGTATGTATACCTACCTACTACCCACTGAATACTTAATTTAAATGTAAATAAATAAATAATCTTTTAGAAGTACCAAAGTAAGTGGTTATCTTTTTTATACTCCGGGGATAGAGCCAGGTCCGAAAGGTCTCAAAAGTATCAGCCGACCTTTTTCGTTTCTTTGCCCAGCAGGTGACAAACATTCAAGGTGCGATGAAATAATCGGTGACCCACAGTTGATTAAAGCTAAGCTGCAGAGCCTCGAGCATGCGTAGGGTTGCGCGCACAGAACACGGTAGAAATGGCATCTTCGCCATTTGTACCGAAACCGATGCCGCCGTTCCCGACCCCACTATTTTTACCACTACTCATGCAACTTTATATGCACAAGCTTAACGCACGCACACGCAAAGTCAAACGGAGCGCTGTGATTAGTCCATCGGTCACTACCACATACACACAAGTGCTGTAAATCCTCTCTGAATTTACATTTACGCTAGGGATTGACAAAATCGAATTATTATCGATATTAATATTTCGATAAAATTTAATGTAGATAAAATTAAAAGTATTTTAATGTTATTTATTATTTAATATATATTTAATAATAATGAATTGAAAATGTTATTATATTAAGGGGGGTGAGGCGGGGTTCAAGGATGCGTAGGGAGGAGATAGAGAGAGTAGGGGTACGGTAGATTTACCGTAGGGGTATGGCAGGAGTACGGCAGAGTTATTTTAGGAGTACGATAGTGTGTGACGTCCAGAGAGGTTCAGTGGTTAACATGCTAGTTTGCCATACAAGAGGTTGCGGGTTCGTTTCCCAACCGGGCAGAAATTGAAATGATGAATTTTAATTTCTGTAATGGGTCTGGGTGTTCTATGTTTAATAAGTATGTATTTAAAAAAAGTGTATAAGTACTATATCAATTATCTAGCACCCATAATACAAGCTTTGCTCAGTTTAGGGCTAGATGGCGCTGTGTGAATTTGTCTACGATTAGGTATTTATTTTATTTTAGTGTTAAGGTTAACCCACCTCTACCCCACCCTTACCCCTACCGTACCCTTAACCGAGTATTTTTCCTATAATATTTATAAATACAAGTAAATACTAAAATGAAATCACTCCTTTTGTTTTAGAAGTCTGTTAGCTTCTTGCTTTGCAATTAACTATTGCGTAAGATGGCATATGTTTTTTCTTATTTTAAGCAAATAAATACATAAATGTGAAAGTAGTAAAGTGAATTTCCCGCCGCTTGATATCCTCGACGCGTAGATACAACAGAACTGACTCGCAGCTTACTTGCAGCAAAGTAGAGAAAATTATAGGTAAGATTTTTTATATAAAAATATGAGTGTAGATAAAGTAGTGTATGCAACTGCATATAATTAGGTATTATATGACAGTTGCATAAACTACTATTTTATTATCAGCATCACATCATCACAGCACCTACATTAAATTTCAAAAATTTCGACATCTCTCCGCTTGTTCATTACTTCATTGTTCACCTCAGCTTTTAAGACCCAAAATATCAAAGATTTCGAGCTCGCTTCGCTAGCTCAGCCTTTCATAACCCAAAATGTCAAGAATTTCAAGCTCACTCCGCTCGCTCATTCATTCTTTGATCACACTAACTTTTATGATACAAAATATCAACAATTTCGAGCTCACTTCGCTCGCTCATTCATAGGTTTCTGATTTTTTTTTATAATCAGAAACAAACAGTCTTATACAGAATAACATTTAACTATTTATAATAAATAAAGACCTATAGTTTCCTAAATTACTACATAAATACAACCAAACGATCTACATTATGCATATGTCGTAGCCGGATGGTTAAATTAGCCGGTTAATTAAATGGCTAGCTTTTTAAGCAATTATTTAATTGAATATTTGCCAAATTCATGAACTTTGAAAGTTACGTCTAACGAACGATATTGCCCCGAGTTTACGGAGCTCCTCCATGCATTGTCACAACACTAACCTAACCCAACCGAATTAAAACCTAATGCAAACTATTATTATTGTTTGAGATTATTGTGATTAAGTCAGCATTGTGACAATATTTGGAGGAGCTCCGTAAACTCGGGTCAATACCTATCTTTAAACATTATTTTAAAAATTCTTGTAATTGGCAAATTTTCAATTAAATAATAGCATAAGAAGCTAGCCGTTTCATTAACTGGCTAATTTAACCATCCGACTGCGACACATACAAATATCATAAAACTAAGTACAACAATTAGATGAGTAATATAATACATAATTCTGTAACGTTTTTTTTAAACTTTGGTAAAGTATCCAAAAACATATCCACGCCAAGAAGATGCGCATTGTAATATTTACACGCACGACGAACAAAACCGTTTTCCACGTAACGCTTTCTGGTAGGGTTAACGTGAAAAAGTGGCTTTTTACGACAGTGCCTTTCACGTCTGAGTGGCACTCTTAAAGAAATATACGCAAGTAAATTAGGTGAGTCCACTAAGTTGTTAATAACTTTATAAAGAAATACTGCATCTATGTAATGACGACGCTGTGCCATATTTTCGATTCCATGCACTTAAGATGATGCTTTATAACTAAAACGATTATTATAGAGTTGGTAATTACCAGTTCGATAGTCCAGAGCCCTTACAAATTTCTTCTGCGCTCTTTCGATGTGATCGATATGCGCACTGTAGAAAGGGTGCCACACACTGCTAGCAAATTCCAAATCACTTCTAACATAGCTGTTATATAATAATTTGTAAGTACGTATATCCTTAAAGGGCGTTGACACTCGTAAAATAAAACCTAACTGCTTAAACGCCTTGTTCATAATTTTGTCCATATGGGGTACGAAGGTTAAGTTAGAGTCCAATATTACACCCAGGTCCCTGACCTTTTTTTTTTTTTTTTTTTTTTTTACGCGGGGAATGCATTACCCACGATACCTTCCGTAGGGGGACGGAAGGCCTGTGTGGGACTCCCGACAGTATGCGGTGTACCCACTAAACCCCGCGGCGCTCCTGCTTTGCGTCAAGGAGGTGTCATGAGAGTAGCCAAAGCCTTGTCATCCACGACACCTCCAGCGACCGCCCGCCTTACACGGCGGGCCGGCCATGCCCCCCTTGCGAGGGGCGGCTGGGAATAGGCGGATGCGCCGAACTATTCCCACTCGACGGAGGTGAAGGCCTGTGCAATGCAGGCGGAGGTGCCCCCGCACCTCCTGCCCGCTGGCCGCCACCGGGAGCGAGAAGGGAGCGGTCGTAGAGCCGCCTTCTCACTCCTCTTCTGCGTCTGCGGAGCGGTGGCGCGAGAGGGTCATCTTCCCTCTCTCGCTCCGCTGCCTCCTTCTGCGAGATTATGTCCTCACAGAAGGCGGCCACAGCTCCCCAGGGCCTTTCACTTCCAAGCATGGCATTGATCACACCTGGAAGCGCAAGGTCTGGACCCACCACCGCATTCAGGACACGGCGTTGCTCCTCCCAGCCTTTGCAGGCGTCGAGGGTGTGCTGCGCCGTGTCCTCCACCGCGCCACATTTGTGGCACAATGGGGTTCCCTCTCCACCGATTCGGTGCAGGAACGATCCGAAACATCCGTGTCCGGATAATATCTGCACCAAACGGTAAGAAAGGGAACCGTGTGGACGTTCGACCCAGTCCTCAATGACGGGACCGATAGCGTCGAGCGTTCGGCGCCCAAACTGCTCGTGAGCTATGTCCTCCTTCCAAAGGCGGAACATGGTCTCGCGAGCTTCAAGCCGTACGGCGTCACGCTCCTCCGGTGCCGGGCGTTCACCTTGCGCCCTCTGCGAGGCCGTCCATTCGTAGACGACCGTTGTGACCCTGGCCTCCAGCTCCCACGGAGGAGTGCCCGCAATGGCGCACGCTGCGGCATACCCCACCGTGCGGTAAGCCTTCGCCACACGCTGTGCAATGGCCCGTTGGGGCCTGCGGAGAAGGGCCGCATTCTCCCTCTTATTCAGGGAGTCTGACCAGATAGGAGCTCCATACAGCGCCATACTTTTTAATATGCCAGCATATAATTGGCGACACTTTGAGCTTGGTCCCCCCAAGTTAGGGAGGAGCCAGCTGAATGCATCTGCCGCCTTTAATAGCCGCGGCGACAGCGCGCTAAAGTGCTGACCAAACTGCCAACGACCATCCAATATAAGGCCCAAATGCTTCATTTGAGCCTTAACTTCAACCTTGACACCCCCGACCATGATGTGGGCGTCACGTGGTGCACGCTTCTGAGGACCGGGGAAGAAGAGGGCCTCGGTTTTCTCCAACGCGACCTTTAGACCCAGTAACTGGATCCTTCGCGCGACTAGAGTCCCACCCGCAGAGGCCAGCTGTGCCGCCTCTCGGTAGGTTTTACCCCGGGCCGTGACAAGGGTGTCATCCGCATAACAGAAGACATCCATGCCCGGTAAGAGATTTCCCCGGAGCAACCAGTCATATCCGATGTTCCACAGGAGGGGCCCGAGAACCGATCCTTGTGGAACACCGGTTTCAACGACGTGACGCCGTAGCTGGCCGTTCTGGTCCACAAACAGGACTTCCCTATTACTGAGGTAGTCGCGCAACAGAGCCTGCAAATATGAAGGCACTCCGTGGAACTTTAGGGCCTCCAAGATAGTCGCGTGGGGGATCGAGTTAAATGCGTTGGCTATATCAAAAGATACAGCCAACACACCCTCCCCCCTGGCCGCCGCGTCACGTGTCAGACTTTTGAGCCTGGTAAGGGCGTCGATCGTAGATCGACCCTCCCGGACCCAGGTCCCTGACCTGAGTTACCCTTCTCAAGCTCTTATTACATAAGAAATACTCGTGATGCCTTTCGAGAAAATGTTATTACTTGGCACTTGTCCAAGTTCAAGAAAAGATTATTATACTTGCAAAAGGCCTCAAAAAAAAAACCGGCAAATGCCTAGCAATGCCTAGCTCGTTGCGGTCACTCATTTATTGATTTCCTTAAAATACTATTGTGAGGATCACCCATTGCTGTTAAGACCCAAAATGTCACAAATTTCAAGCTCGCTCCGGTCGCTCATATCTTGATCATGATCACCTCAGCTTTTAAGATCAGATAGTCTAAAATTTCGAGCTCACATGTTCTTTGTTCTCCCTCAGGTTTTAAATTCCAAAATTTCCAAGCTCGATCATACATTTATTGATCACCCCACCAATTTTTAAACTCAGGGCACTCTCTCATTGATTTATACCTATAATTTTATCTTCCCCCCCTCCCCCCCCCTCTACCAAATCCTGGATCAGCGCCTTGTCGGTTTCTACAGGTTACATTTCGCAGTGTGCGAAGCAGCTGCACGACCTCACTCCGCCACCGGGAGACGCGATCCGGGCGAGCACTCCATCCTTATGACGTGGATCTCCCAGCTATCGGCACGAACCGCTTTGGCTCGACTTTTATAATGCGTACGGCTAAGGAGTGGAACGCGTTGCCTGCGAGTGTGTTCCCTGATCAAGGCTAGAGTAAATAGGCTGTTCCAAGACGGGCATGCTCCATCTTCGGCCGCATCGTCACTTACCAACAGGTGAGATGGCGGTCAAATGCCTGTCTTGTATAGGTAATATAAAAAAAGTAATACGACAGCTCATCATCAGGCAATCGTACCTATTGTTAGAGATATTATTATGCTTCCGCCAAGGCGCACCACTTACTCGTAGATCGGTCCACAGCATAGAAAACAATGAAAGCAGTTTCATTGTTTTTTATGGTTAACAGATTTCCTCATTCAGTCGCTAGTAGCTGTTTAGCAGACTGCCGCTCCATCTAGCCACATGGCATTATATGCAATTTTTGCCTTATCAATAGTGGTCTTCACTCCTCGAGAATACTGCTACCCCAACGGCGATTCTGCCGTACCGGTCAATTCAGTTTTGTAATCCGTTGAGCAATGCCGATTCTATGTAGTTACCTACTTCCATTCTGTCAAATCAGTTCCTGAATCATACTTAATGTTGTTGATAAACACCAAGTTGCTCGCTCATTATGCCACCTTCAGCTTGTGGATTGGTTTCACCATAGAGCATAATTTAAGGCCCTTTTATACAGACACATTTTTAGTAAATATAGTACCTAAGTGATCATAAAATGTTATAAAACATGTACTTACAACTAATTTTTATTTTTATTTTTTTTATTCAGGTAGTAAACAGTCATGTTTAGCTAATAGACCTACAACTACCCTAAATATCAATAGCACAGAATAAACTTTATTATTATACAGTAACAATTTTACTTAAAAATACCTACTTAGTAAACATTGTTTAATGCTACAATTTATCCTAGTATGCCATGTACATTTTTCTTAAAATTGGCTAAATTATTATGAAATATATCTATATCACCGAATAATAAATTATATGTGTTTGGAGAACGCAGGAAAAACCTATATTTAGCATAATTTGTTCGGCCAAAATTGATATAAAATTTAAATTTTCTACAACGTGAGGGGTTACGCGGTATCTTAAAATTAAGTTTGTTAAGCAGATAGGAACAATCTATAAAACCATTTATCATCTTAAACAGATATACGACGTCAGCAACTTTACGACGATTTTCCAGGCTGAGGGTCTTGTGTAATACAGCTGAAGTTTTGTAATCGACAAAATGGGTTCCCATTCTATAATCTAGGTATTTTAAAAATTTTGTTCTGATCTTTTTCGATGCGATCTACATGAAGGTTATAGTATGGATTCCATATAACACTGCAGAACTCAAATTTACTCCGGACAAAGGAATAATACAGAATTTTATATGTAAGAACATTTTTAAATGACTTACAAATGCGAAAGATAAAGCCCAGTTGTCGGAGTGCGCTCTGTGTTATATGGTCCACGTGGAGATTATAATGTAATTTCGAGTCTAATATGACACCTAAATCCCTGACTTTATGAACACGATCTATGGACTTACCATTCAGTTGATATGCATAACTAATGTTAATATTTTTCCTGGAGAAAGTGATAGCATGACATTTATCTACATTGAGAAAGAGGTGGTTTGTCAAGAAGAATACAGACAAGCGGTCCAAGTCCTTCTGTAGTTCATAACAGTCGTCCGGAGAAGAGATTATGCGATAAATTTTCATATCATCTGCATACAGCTAATGTTATTGTTCTGCGGTAACCAGCAATTATGTAACTATATTTTGTAAATAAGTGTTTACCTGTAATTGGATAGGCACTAACAAATAGATTGTAATAGATACCATAGATTTAGATGTTAGATGTAGTGTACATCTGTTGGTAAACCAATAAAATAAAGTAAATAAATAAATAGAGGAAAAAATTTGCAAGTCTTAACCATGAAGGTAGCTAACTTTCCAATCTCTAGGTTTTAGCATCAGGTGTGACACATTTCGGCTCTGCAGGTAGGGCATTGTTAGGTACTTATGGCACGATTGCAAACGCTATCTATTCCAAAAACTGAGTTCTGGGACATGAATAAATAATCCGACTATTTTTTTATGTACTAGGACTGCTTAGCTGCTAGCACAGACAAATATAAATCCTGTATATAATTTTCTCTCTCTATGAAAGCTAGACACCGATGGGAGTGCGCATTGTGGCGCGGTGGTTCAATCAAATGGTAGGATTTTCTTACTTTATGGATAAAATGTAGGAATACACTTACCTATACTATACCTATACTTACTGTGTGGATCGAATATTTAATTCAAACTTGAGTCTCACCACACTGCGACTTGCTTCGCCAGGGTAACCAGTACTTCCTTGTAAATACCAAAAGTGCAAGAATATGTCCAAGAATGCGTAGATCATTGTCTAAGTTTATTTTAAAATGAGTAAAACATTTTTAGTTCAGTTTTTTTTCGTAGCTAATTTTTATAAGTTCACCAATAGGTATTTTTGGCGTCATTAATGTATGTGAGTGTCGTCGCGGAGACATCGAGAGACGGGATACCACCCCTGTGATACCGGGCGGGCTCGCAACGTAGACAAATTAAGAGACAGTTTTTCAAGTTAGCTAAGTTTAGCGGCGATGATGGGGTGTTCGTATTTAAAGAGATTCGGGTGAAATAAAAGGCAGGGGTCATAAAAATAAGACGAATTTATTGTGGGGCGTCATCCCTCTGCGAATCATTGGAGGGAGGCTGGTGCGAGGGTTGCGCGTGGTGGTGCGGGGCGGGCTGCAGGTGCGCCACCACGACGTGCGAGTGGCGCGCGCCCGCCGCCGCCGCCGCCGCGCCCGCGCCTTGCAGCCCGCGCCGCAGCGCAAGCTGCTGCAGCTGCAGCTTGCGCAGCGCGCCGCCCGCCCCGCCCGCGCCCTCCGCGCCCGCCCCGCCCGCCGCGCTCACCGTCACACCCGCCGCCGCTTCGCTCGTAGACCCGCTCGCGCTCGTCACCTGCCGGACATACCCATTATGAGAAATAAAATATCGAAATTTGGAAGTCTGGTACGCTCCTAGCAGCTCCACAACCTTGTTCCACCTTGCCCTTTTTATTATCGAACAACAAGGGGGACAAAAGATCGTCATCCATATATGGTAGACGTCCCAAGAAATGTGAACGTCCCAAAAACACTTGTTTTGCATCCACTTTTCTTATGAGCACTGCAAAGGACTGGAGCTCTCTGCCTGAGTCACTACAATTAGACCACGCTGACACCGAATCGCTAATTAAAAAAAAAAATTTAAATCTCGGAATGGCAAGTTTTTAAACGTCATAGAACGTCATTCATAAAAGTCATAACAAACAATTTGATTTCTGTTGGATGGGTATTTTCGTGAGTTATGAAAAATATTATGATTAAATAATGGGCAAAACAATTACAAATATAATATAAAAAGATAATTTTCAGCATGATTAATAATTTAAACAAACCAAACAACTGAATGTTTACAAAAAGGACTGGCAAGGACAGATTATCCCCAGATTATTGTAATATCCACATTTTATAATTTTTACTACTATCAGTCAATACGGGCTTACCGTGGACCTATATTTTTTATAAACGCGCTAGCCGGTCTCCGTGCGTCACCCCACATCCGCACGAGCTCGTTAAACGATCCCTTCGAATACACCGAACGCATAAAGCTGAAGTCTCACCTGCGCGAGGGGCACGGCGGCGTGGTGGAGGATCTTGAGGTGGTGTCGCGCGGCGAGCGCCTGCGTCTGGTGCCGGTAGAGCAGCGCGCCGGGCGCGCGCGGGGCCTCCGCGGCGGCGGGCAGCGGCGCGCGCGCGCGGCGGGCCGCCTCCGCGTGCGAGTGCGCGGGGTGCGCGTGCGCCGCCAGCACGATGCGCTGCGGCGGCGGCGGCCCGGCGCCCGCCGCCGCGCCCGGGCCCGCCGGCGCCGCCGCCGTCGCCGCCGCCGTCGCCGCCGCGCCCGACGGGCCCGCCGCGGGGGCCGGCGGCGGCGCGGCGGCGGCGGCGGCCGAGGCCGCGGCGCCCGCCTTCATCTTCTCCTTGGCGATGCGCTCGGCGCGGCGCGTGGCCACCTCCATGGGCGTCGGCGGGCGGTCGTAGTCGACGCCGTGGTCGTGCAGCAGCTGCGCGTGCTTGGGGTTGTTGGGCGCGGCGTCGTCGAGGCGGCGGCGCGGCTGCCGGCGGCGGCGCTCGGCCGCCTCGCGCACGGCGTCGAGCCGCGCGGCGGGCGGGCGCGGCGCGTCGTCGTCGCCGCGGCGGCGCGCGGCCGGCGGCTTCTTGTGCTTGCGGCGCGCGCGCTCGGGGTCGGCGAGCGCGTCGTGGCGGTCGCGCGCCTGCCGCGGCGAGCGGAAGGCGCGCGCGACGTCGTTGACGAGGTCGGCGAGCCAGTCCCAGTTGGGCGCGCGCGCGGCGGCGGCGGCGGGGGCGGCGGGCTCGGCGGGCAGCCGCTGCAGGCGCAGCGCGCGGCGCAGCGCGGCGTCCTCGGGCGCGCTCCAGTCGGGCGCGGGCGGCGCGTCGGGGCGCGGCGCGTGCGGGCCGTGCGCGTGGCGGCTGCGCGGGCGCGGGCGCGCGCCGCCGTGCTCGAACAGCGAGGGCGGCGCGGCGGCGGGGCGCGGCGCGAGGCGGCGGCGCGGGGAGCGGCCTCCGCGGGCGTCGCGCGCGCGCACGGCGGGCAGCGCGGCGTCGGAGGCGGCGCCGGGCCGGTACAGCGCCAGCGTCCAGCTCTCGCAGTACACGTCGCCCTCGCCCTGGGGCGGCGTCGGCGGACACCACATCTGTATGCGGATAACGTGTTATCAAAGATCCACCAACAATAAAATAAAATAAATAAATAAATATCGATAGCGCGCAGTAATACTGTTCCTTTTGCTCGCGACCAAGTTTGCGCAGAATAGCTTTAGCTAAATACGACAGGTATTTTATACTTTTACATTATGTACAATCTGCAGGTAAACCAATAAAATAAAATGTTAGGGCACCAACGCCTGCAATACTCACCGGCATGTGAGCGCCGCAGCCGCTGATCCACACCTGCAAACAAAATTATCGTCAGCGACTGCGCGCCCGAGGCCCGAACCCGCATTGCCCACCCGCGACAGTCCCCCTATTGTTTAAAACTTCATTTGGGACAAAGGCATATGTCCGTCTCCTTTTAGTCAATTTGATTTGACAAAGATACTTATTTTGAGATATTTTTGATAATGATTATGAAAATAATCTACGCTGTACTTACAAACACTTTCCTCTTCAAAGTGGACTCTCCAAGGGCACCGTTTTCACTTACAACGTAAAAACATATACTAAGTACGTCTTCTTGCCATTTACACTAACAATATCATTGTTGTTAAGTTTGAGTGGTGGTACATTTGGATTTTTTTTAAATTAAGCGCGATCGTTTCTATTGTGAACGTAAGTTTGCCTGTTATTGGATTTACATTTAATATTTAAATGTAACAAAAAGTGTAATTTGTTGGCAAATAAAATAATCAAATAAAAATAAAAAACCCACGGAGGTTGGCCGTGTGTTGTCCGGTAGAGCAGAACATAGCACTAAACCCTTCCTTAGAATATCTTAGGGCAGTACGCACGCATGTCACCAGACGGCGCATAGGACAATGGCTGGTGCAGCCCATAAAATACCAGGGAGGGCTCCTCATCGCGGCCTCAATCAACCCGGGAAACTAGGAACCGTTGAAGATGAAATGAACCGAAAGAACTTTAATATATTGGGACTAAGTGAAAACGACGTGGAGAACGAAAGGCTTTTTGTTTCAGCTAACGGAAATAAGATCTACAGCTCAGGACCATCAGACGAGAGCAGTAGCCTTTATAGTATCTCTGCGGAGATTTTCCCAAGTGAGTACAACATGGAGTTATTCAAGGGCGTGTAATTCGTAGGGTTTTATTAGAGTTCGGCAACATGCTAGTGATACCTCTGGTATTGCAATGTCCATAGGCTATGGTTAATTGCTTACCATCAGGTAGGCCGTTCGCTTGTTTGCCACCTTAATGGCATAAAAACGTCTTCTTGCATTGGCTCGGGAAAGGATTGGCTCGGTTTATCCTGGGGCATGACCAGGGTCCAACCTAAGGTTACTATCCTGCTACTCGGAAACTATTGGTCCTAAAACACTAGTTCCTATAGAGACATGATATAATAGGGCCACGCTTAGTCCGAATCAACTGACAGTGGTAGAAAATATAAAATGTGGATATGGCAATATCTATTAGACAATCTGTCCTTGTCAGTCATTGTCCATTATTATTTAGGCGATCCGCACACTGGAACGCAGCACCGTACAGTTGTGCGTGACGTGCGTTAGTGCGTGACATAAAGTTATTTCCGTAGTTTTTTTTCTTTGCAACATTTGACACGGGCTGCGAGTCAGATAAGTTTTTGGCGCTGTACTTTCTACATAAAAAGGCGTCAAATAGGCCGCTGCTGTGAAGTGAGGTCTCCAGGATTGTCAAATAGGTATTCCGTTACTCAGTTCTCAAATTATTTTTCGCCTAAATAATATAATTTTATGAAAAGATAATAACAATTTGGAGAATTCCTAAATTTTTTATTGTATTTAAAACAATATAAAAATACCTATATTTCCAAATTTCGCCAGAATGAATGCTGCGCTCCAATGTGCCAATCGCCTCAACAATATTTTTCAAGTCAGTCAAATTCTTTGTTATGATTTTTATGAATGACGTTCTATGACGGATAAAAGACATGGCATTAGTTGCCATAGAGATTTTCTTTTTAAAGCGATTCGTACTTAGCGTAGTTCTACTATAGCACTCGTCGAGATCTACATTTCAGATGAGTTTTAAATTTGACGACTCTTATACGAAATGTAAATATCGACGAGTGCTATAATTTTTCTTTAGAAACTAGTGTTTTAGGACCAATGGTTTCAAGGTTATAAAGTTTTATTTTGGCAGCTGTCATACGAAATGTATATGTCGACGAGTACTATCTTTTCTCTTTAGAATCCAGTGTTCGAGACATAGCACTTTTAAGTTCGACAGCTGTCACCCGAAATGACGTCAACCTTTCCCGGAAAGCGCTTGAAATGGCTGAAAAGAAATTTTAAGAATGTCCGGCCCGGTAATTGAGCGCCTATGAGACCGGTGGCGCCCGGCCCTGACCAGTTCAGTGGGTCTGCTCCCGCACTAAGTCGCCCCTGAGGCTCCCTTATCGTTCGGCTTTGTATATTTTTGTCATTTATCTACTCCCTCTGAACAAAGTAGCTATCCTTCGCTTGGGTGGTCACTCAAGAGCCTTTCGCTCCCACCGGCCAACAGTTTTACGAGCTGTGATCTGCAGTTTTACGCCGTTTGAGGCTTGCCTGTTATTGGCTTAACATGTAAATTGTTGTCACTATAGCTATAGCTGCCTTGTGTTACTTTTAAATATCGGCCACTGGCAACACTGCCTGTAACGGACATGCCAACACGTGGGGCTTCCTTTATCTGGGTGCCTGAATTACGGTGTGTGTAATCGCAGCATACTCGTATGTCCTATATACTTTGTCTTGGACAAATTGTCCATCCATCCATGTAAACAAACCACTATTCCTACAGATAAAACTCATCAACCCGTCAAAGCACCAGAACAGATGTGAATTCACACGATGGGTCACTTATTTAGCTTCAGTTTAGTAAGCAACCATTTACAAATGACAAATACTTAATATTAGAATTTTTTCTATTCGTTTACATAGGTGGAAAATTGATCCTAGACAGACCATAGATTGGTCATCAATAGCAATACTGGCCGAAGGTTCGTTTCGATACACGTAAACGGATCTTTTGCAACCTCATGAAGCGAAACTGAATTATGAAGAGTGATTTACAGTTATTATAGAGCCTTCTAATAGTTTAGATTGTGTGCGCATATCCCATCGAACCTGATGTAATCTTTTAGAGTAAGCGCAGGAATGAAATAGCATGTTGTGTTTAAAATGTAGAGAGTAGATTAATAACTTGGCAGAATGTAAATAGCGTATGCCCTAAGCTAGACAAGCTTGTCTGTGGTATTTCATAATCGCAGCTCGGCTTCGCTCGGGAGGGGAATGCAAGGGAGCGTGCCGCGGGGCGCGGGCGCGGGCTCGCCCGTAAATGCTTGCACGTCTTACATCCCTGACGTTCGGGGGGAAACGAGGTTTTGGTGGCGTCTCACGGGACACACGGCGGCCCGAGCCACGGGTCAAGCATTTACGGACGAGCGACGAGCGGCACCAAAACTTGGAACGTCAGGAATATAAAACGCGCAGCGCAGTTTCAAATCATTTATTATCGTCATCGTCGGCGGGTCGCGGCGCGCGCGCGAGCCACGCGTCCAGCGTGCCGTTGCGCAGCGGGCGGCGGGCGGCGCGCGCGTCCAGCGCCCACAGGTCGATGTGCACCCGCCCGCGGGAGCGCGTGCGCCGCCCGCCGCCCGCCCGCGGCGCCCGCGTCGCGCGCTCCGGCGACGGCGGCGGCGACGGTGGCGCCGGCCGCCGGGGACGCACCTCGGCCGCCGCGTCCTCGCGCCAGTAGGTCAGCTCGGGCTCGGGCTCCGGCTCCGGCTCGGCGGCGGGCTCGGCGGACTCGGCGGGCTCGGGCGGCTCGACGCGCAGGCGCCGCCGCTTGTCCTCCCAGTCGCTGCGCTGCCGCTCCATGTCGTCCAGCGCGGCGCGCTCGGCGGCGGCCGCGTCCGCGCCGCTCTCCACCACGCGCATCGCGTACTTCTCCACGGGCGTGAGCTGCACCAAAAGAACGATTCTCGTTATTATTATTACCTATTTATAACTTGTTGTTTTACATTTGAAATTGGTGAAATTAAAATCCCTACGAAATAATTTACATACATACATAAAGCTCACGCCTGTGTCCCACAGGTGGGGTAGGCACCACCACTTTGCTCTGTCCTGACACAATTCCCTCGCATATATCCGTACAACTCTTTTCATACATCTTCTTTTATTTTTACCACTTCGGACCCCAGCTTTTTTGAGAACATTACTGATCTGATCAGTGAATGTTTTTCTGGGTCGTCCTCTTAAGGGCCGGTTTTTCAGATTCGCACTATATACCTCTTTCGTCAAACTTCTTTCATCCATTCGCTCTACATGCCCGAACCATCTCGACATCCCTCTTTCTATTTTTGTCACTACATCATCTTTCATGCCACACCTTTCACGGATCACTATTTTTTACTCTATCACTCAATTTCACTCCACATACTTTTCTTAGGGACCTCATTTCCACTGCATTTATTCTACTTTCATTCCTCTTCTGCCATACCCAACATTCACTACCGTATGTTAGTGTGGGAGGCAAAACTGCGTTATAATAATAATAAATAATCGTGGACAAATCCACACAGCGCCATCTAGCCCCAAAGTAAGCAAAGCTTGTGTTATGGGTGCTAGATAACTGGTAAACTACTTATATACTTTTAAATACATACTTATTATACATAGAACACCCGTAACAGAAATAAAAATTCATCATTTCAATTTCTGCCCGGCCGGGAATCGAACCCGGGACCTCTTGCGTGGCAGACGCCGGTATGTTGACCACTGAACCACTCAGGTCGTCAAAATGCAAAGCAAGACGTGCTTTTCGCGGCAAACTTTTACTTCCCATCACACGATTAACGGCTCCATTCACTGCGTTACCCTTGTATACTCTTCTTTCAATATCCTTGTCATACTTCCCAGATACACGAACTATTTCACTTACTCAACACTCTTCCCTTTTATTTCAATGGAAGTGACTGTCATGTCCTCATTTATTTCTAGCGCCATTACTTTCGTCTTCTCCACATTTACTTTCATGCCTTTCCTTTCGAATGATTCACTCACAATATCCAACATCCTCTGCAGTTCGCTTTCCGACGATGCAAGTAATACTTAATCATCCGCGTATAAAAGGCATTTAATGTTGGACATTCCCATTTGTAGTCCACAATCACTCTCTCGCAGTTCATCAAGACAACTATCCATAAACAAATTAAAGAGCCATGGTGAAGCCACACATCCCTGTCTGACACCTTTGGAGATGCCAAACCAGTCTGAGCAACTACCTTGGATCCTTAAACATGCTCTAGAACCCTCATATAATGAATGTAGTGCACGTATAAGGCGGCCCTCCAATCCCAATTTGGACAGCACATCCCATAACATAGTCCTCTCCACTCTATCGTAAGCCTTCTCCAGATCAACGAAGGCGCAAAACACCCTCTGGTGGTTAGCCAGGAACTTCTCAGTTATGCACCTTAAAGAGAAGACTTGATCCATACAACCCATTCTCTTCCTATATCCCGCTTGCACATCCCATATTCTCTCATTCGTCTTCGCTATCACTCTCTATCAGAACTCTTTACCTTTATACAGTGGTACAATAACGGCTTTGCACCAGTCTGTAGGTACTAAGCCTTTTGTCCAACACTTATTAAAAAACATACTTAACCAGGAAGCTACCAGCCCTTTTCCAGCCCTTAGCATCTCCACACTCACTCTATCATGCCCTGCTGTTTTTCCTCTTTTCAGACACTTGATAGCATTAATCACTTCTTCCATACTAATTTCTCTCTCACAACTTTCCGTCTCAGGTTCCTGGTTGCGATCCTCTTTTTTTATGTCATACGGTAGGCAAACAGGCAAGCGGGCCACCTGATGGAAAGTGGTCACCACTGTCTATAGACATTAGCAACACCAAGAGTATCGCTAATGCGTTGCCTACCTCTATAACACGTTGCTCTGGCAGCAAAAGGCAAATGCCACTCCACTGCCAAAGCCACGGTTCCCCAAATCCCCACCCCATGGAGCACTGGAAACCTTACTCACCGACAGAAACACAATACTATTTAAAAGAGTATTATTTAGCTGCGATATTCTGTAAGGTAGAGGGTACTTCCCCAGTCGGGCGGCTCCAATTCGAACGGGTCCTGACCCTGAGACAAAGTGTCACTACATTCAAATAGACTTTCAAAATAATCCTTCCATCTTTGCAACAAACTTTCCTCATCTGTCACCAAAATACCATGTTTATCCTTTATGCCATCCATTTCCGAACTTTCAGACAAACCCCGTGACAAACGATCCTGTTTCCAGAACAGCTTCTGATTGTCCCGGAAATTGTGTGAAAGTTTCTTCATATACTCTTCTACCATAAACTTTTTCTTTAGTGCAACTCTTTCTTTCGTAATCTTCTTAACACTTATATATATATGTATATATACTTTCAACTTTCCTGACCTTATCATCTGTAACCCTTGCATTCGTTTTCATTCTAGCTTTCACAGCCAATACATCCAGCCATGCCTTTCTCTTTTTACTTACTAACTCTCTTATTTCTTTATCCCACCAATTATTCTGGGTCCCATTCTTTCTCACGCTTACCCCGCAGACTTCTGCAGCGGTACTCGTAACCACGTTTTTAAACCTCGTCCATCCATCTTCAATATTACGTTCTTCTTCTTCCTCAGCTGATCCTAACCTTTCACCCAACTTTCTCAAATACGTTTCACCTACTTTTATTTTATCCAATCTCTCTACCTTTATTCTTTCTAATTTTGTTGTAGACACTTTAGTACGATGGCGCCATCTCTTAAACAGACCCGACATTTACGCCCCGAAACACTAGTGTCGACAACCAAATTCTTCAATCTTTTATCTACAATCACGAAATCTATCATACTTCTATCATTACCTCTTTGCCATGTATACTTATGAATATCCTATAATTATGATTAAACATAGTGTTTAATATAAGAAGATTATTTCCCAGGCATAACCCAGTCAAACTAGAACCATTATCATTCACTCTCCTATCACAAAATTTCCCAACCAAACTTTCACATCCAATCCTTTTTACACCAACCCATGCATTAAAATCTCCCAAAAAACTATTCTCTCATTCGCATTGGACGCACTCACAACATTATCTAACAGGCTCCAAAAGTCCTCTTTCTCAACCTGCGACTTTGACATATCCGGTGCATACACGGTTATTATACTCAAGCGGATTAGTCCTATTTTGTCCTATTAGTCCATTCATGCTCCACCATACAGTTCATCATTCTTACAGACATCAAGAGTCCTTCTCCCTGGCATGCATGGTGGTTTTCGTCAACCCCTGACCACACGTTCACGCACAAAATATCCAACTTCCTCTCATCCATCGTCATACACACTTCGTCTAGTTTATTTTCCACCTCTCCACAAACATTCAGTGTTGCAAAGCGGCACTCCACTGCCCGCTTTCCGCCCTGTGGAACTCGCTGGCGTGACAAGTGGTAAACTGCAAATCCGCCTCCGTGTTTATTTTTACTATTCGAACACATTTGAGTCCCACGAGAAGCAAGGGATAAAATATGTTCGCCTTGTCAGAGGCAATTTAGTACCCAGAGATTACTAAATTTACACAATAATTTACATGCCACAATTTTCAAAGACAATAGAGATAACTTCTGTTTCAGTAGTAAGGGGGGTGAAGTGGTGAGATGTCTCGGTGAAATGTATTATACGTTAGCATACGTTCATCTATGCAAAGATGAACTATCGACGCGCATCATGAAGTTGCTCAGGCAAGGGCGAGCCGTCGGCGCCTCAAATCCGACTTACTAGCTAAGAAAACCAGTGTGGGGCAGAGTCCCCTTAGGCCGTAAGCCAGTTGGTTTTTCTTGCTGGCCCGGGGATCTGAGCTTCGCCACGTGGATTGCGAGGAAGGCAACCTCTATAAAAAATGCCCCTAAATCCTATGGTAAGGCCTAGAGGGTGCATGACTGTTAGGTGGATCAGTCACAAGCGACCAAACTCAGCGTACCAGCGACCCTGCTGTTTAATGCCTTCTCTTCGGGAAAAGGCGTCACCCCGAGAGCGACTTCCATTCAACCCTGCTCGTAGGAACACCATGAAGAATTCAAATGGCAATTTAACTGAAAAACAAACCCAACCTGGGAGGGTACCGGCTTTGCCGGAGAAAAGAGAGAGAAAGAAAGAGTGGTAAAACGATAAAATATAATCCAGAAGACGGAAAAAAAATACACAATTCCAATAGTCAACGACATTAATAAAAAGTTCAATAGCTTTGAAAGTTGCGTAGCTGCGTAGTTGACAAACAATACAGTAAAAAGATATTAAAAATTACAAGTAAACCAAGAGAAACACAGCCCACTCAAATAGACCCTATTAACAATAATAAAAGTAAAAATAAATAAATAAATATTCGTGGACAAATTCACACAGCGCCATCTAGCCCCAAACTAAGCAAAGCTTGTGCTATGGGTGCTAGATACCTGATATACTACTTAAATACTTTTAAATACATACTTATTATACATAGAACACCCAGACCCGTAACAGAAATTAAAATTCATCATTTCAATTTCTGCCCGGCCGGGAATCGAACCCGGGACCTCTTGCGTGGCAGACCGGCATGTTGACCATTGAACCACTCAGGTCGTCGGTATGTCTACTAATATACCCCTAAGAAATAACAACTCGAACAAAACGTATGCTGAAGTAACAAAGACAAAAGCTCCAAAACTTGAGGAGACAGGGTCAGGGACTGTATTGAAACAATCGTTGAAAAAATACAAGGGACAATGATGACCATTATTATTTCAGCCATTTCTGGCCCACTGCAGGGCAAAGGCCTCCCTTTCAATCTGATGAATGAAGACCATGATGACCACAATGGAAAAACTAAGACACCTAGAAAGAGACACCGAGAAAGCTAAAGCTTTTTCTAAACACCTGAGTCGAGTATTTAAACCACACCCAGAGTAGCGCCCTGAAAACATTAGAAATCAAGAAATATTTGCAGTCACCCACACAAATGTGTCTTCCTCTTAAAAGTGTAACTCCTAAAGAACCCTACAAGAAGGCAAATCTCTGGGCTTTGACCTTCTGGACGCCACGCTACTTAAGCAACTACCACATAAAGAGCTTATGAAACTGGTTAGCATATTCAATGCAAGTCTAAGACTGAGGTACTACCCCAGTCAATGGAAAATTGCTGAAATAATAAAGGTGCTTAAACTTGGCAAACACAGAGGCAACTTCGTACCGACTTATAAATCTGATGTAAACTTAATTAAAAAATACCTCAATTATATACTACCAAATTATCAATTCTATCGCATTGTGGGTCAAATCAGCAGTTGCTTAGAAAATAAAATGTATTGTTCAGCTGTTTTTCTAGACGTAAGCCAGGCGTGATAGGGTCGGGCACGAAGAACTGGTCTACAAATTAAAAAAGTTGCTCCTGTACATACGTTTCTTCCTTTGCTTAAATCGTACCTCAGCAAAAGAAGTTATCAAGTGAAATTCAATAATGAACGCTCAACTTTCCACGAAATCAAGTATGGAGTGCCGCAGGGAAACATACTAGGACCAATATTATAGTGTCATCTCAACCAGTGTAAATACGACTGCTACTTACGCTGATGACACTGCCTTGCTGTCAAAACTGATATTCGCAAACTGATTCCCAGATGCTACAACATCTGTATGAAGTTAAGATTTGGTTAAGAAAGTGGAGAATAAAGGTGGAAATCAGAGCAAATCCACTCATGTTACTTTTACAATCAGAAGGGGACCTGCCTTCCAGTAACATTAAATAATGATGTAATCCCACAAGAAGACCATGCGAAATATCTGGGGATGCACCTTGATAGAAAACTGACCTCTACACCAGAAACTGGATGTGATGGACAAGGTTAGTAACGATCAGATATGTAAAACCTACTTAGCGCGAAGGATTGCCAGGCTTAAGTTAAGTGGGCAGAGTACATAGCTCACAGAACAGATAGCCGATAGGGCGTTATTACGGAATAGTAGAACGGAAGAACTTGTCTAATGCGTACAGGTAAGCAATGGAACAGATTGTCTACCAATTTGTTCCCTGAGCAGTACAATCTGCTCTCCAGTGTCAGAGTGAATAGGCTGTTTCCAGACGGGCATGTTCCACCCTCTACCGCATCGTTACATTCATACAATCAGTTCGCTGTTATAAATGTTTGTAAGTATAAGATCAAATTACCCTAGACGTAATGCCAGAATAACTAATTTCAGACCTTTTACATTTAGAAACAGCAGAACGAATGTGGGTAGAAACGAGATAATTACTAGGTTATCCAAGGAACATAACAAGTTATTTAATACGAATAAGTCTGTCGATGTCTTTAACTTTTCTCTTTCAAAATACAAAACATGTTTATATAATTATATAAATCTGTAAACTCAGTTGTTTTTTGTAACAAAATTGCCTAAGTATCTGTTAATTTGTGTAATATATTTTATTGTAATAGGTTAGTATTTACGTTATAAGCGCGATTTATATAGTGCACGTAAGGTTTGCCTGTTATTGGCTTTACATTTATGTTAATTGTTATTGTTACTATAGTTTACAACATTGTAAAAAAAAATGTAAATCTGTTGGCAAATTAAATAAATAAATAAATAAATAAATTAAAGATCAAAAATGTAAACAAATGGGTTGCCACTATAAAAAAAATAACCCAAATGGTGGATTATTTAAATTAATTGAAATATTGATAAAAATTACTATATTCAAAATGTAATAAAATGGATGGAACGCAATGAATTAAATAGGGAACAATGTTTTTTGTTACGTATTTGTGCTGTTTCAATAAAATATGTGTAGTTTTCATTTATGCCACTGGTAACGGTGAGAAATTCTAAACATTTGGTTCGTTGTTACTGTACATTATTGCAAAGGCTCGGAATTTCGGAAAGTAAGGGATTGTCCGTCGCCGAGCAACATATAGGTTTGACCTATGTAGGTTTTTCTCAAATAATAATACATAAGCGAAGCTAGCAACTGAATGTTATAATAGATATGTAGACTTTGCAGAGGAGAAGATTAATACAGCACCCCAATATTTTTGGTCGTTTATAAAATCCAAACATTCCGATAATGGCATACCTACGCATATGACATTCGAAGGCGAGTCCTCCTCTGATGGTGAGGTCATCAGCAATATGTTCAACAACTATTTTAACTCTGTGTACGTTGATCGTGGGGTTGATGATGGCACAGTGTCTAATTTGATCCGACACACACATACTAGGTCTGAGGGAGATGTATCTACTGTTGATATAGACCAAAAATTACTTTTAAAAACGTTAAAAAACTTAAACGTTAATAAAGGTGCGGGTGCTGATGGTATACATCCTTTCCTGATATCGAAACTTGCTACTGAACTCTCGCCACCATTAACGATAATTTTTTCTAAATCCCTAAGCGAAGGTTGTTTCCCTTCCATCTGGAAGGAGGCATTGATCACACCCCTTCTGAAGGGAGGTGACAAACATAATATAACGCAGTATAGGCCTATATCAAAATTATGTATCTTCGGAAAAGTTTTTGAGAAGATTGTTACTAGTGCTCTGTTCACATGCCTTCGTCTTCATATTTCGGAGCATCAACATGGGTTTTTCCGGGGACGCAGTGTGGACTCGAATATACCCTATACAGACTTCATTCTGCCTATACAGACTTCATTCTGAACGCACTGGATGCGGGTTATCAAGTGGATGCCGTGTATACCGACTTCTCGAAGGCATTTAATAAAATAAATCATAATACTCTTATAAACAAGCTTTCTGAGGTAGGTATGCACGGAAACTTGCTTAGATGGGTTACTTCATATATAAGTAATCGTAGCTAGGCGGTTGCTTTGAAAGGATTCTGATCAAGGTTCCTTAAAATCCCTTCTGGAATTCCCCAGGGCTCTCATTTGGGACCGTTCGTGTTCATGTTGTATATTAATGACATGGGTACTTGCTTCCAGGAATCTCAACAGCTCCTATACGCGGCAAGATTATGTTTAAGGTACATCGACCCTCTTCACGTTCAAATCAAATCAAATGTTTATTTGTAAAAATATTTGGGTTCTCATGATACTTTCTATATAGCACCATTTAAAACGAATTATGCCAAGAATACCTACTTCAGACGATCCTTTTACTATCACAATAATAATCTAAGCAGTGTTGACGTATTTTTCTTAAGTATCTCGCAATTTAAAAAGAAATATAAAGAATTGATGTAGTTCACAATACCTTTTAGTGAATATTTTGTGAAATATCTACCTTCATACTGAATTACGATGTTTAATCTTTAAGTGTTGCTAGCAATGTTGTGTCGTATTCGTGCAATAGTCTTTTTCAGCTCGACTAGTTATAGAAAGAATTGTTTAATTTTATATGGAACTGTAGGTTTGTTTGTGAATGAAATTATAAAAAAAAATAAAAAAAATCAGGTGAACACAGCATCAGGTGAGATGGCGGTACAATGTAAAAAAAGCTAGTCACCTGTTTCATGAGAGCAGCGAACTCGCCCTCCTGCGTATCGGCGGGCGCCTCGGCGGCGGGGGCGGGGGCGGGGGCGGGTTCGGGGGCAGCGGCAGGGGTGGGGGCGACGGCCACGGCGGCGGCCGTGTCGTCGAGCGGCAGGCTCTCGTCGAACTCGGCGAGGTCATGGCGCTGTTCGGCGCGGGCGGCGCGCGCGGCCGCCGCGTCCGCCTCGTCCTCGCACGCCGCCAGCGCGCTCTCCAGCTCGCCGCCCGCCGCCGCAACAGCGCCCGCGCCCTCCGCGGACCCCGCGGCGCCCGTGGCGCCGGCGGCCGGAGCGGACGCGCCCTCCGCCTCGGTGCCGAACAGCTCCTTGATGTTAGCCTACCGACACGGAAATTGCATATAGAAACATTCCTAAAACTTCTCCTCCCCGACAGAACACCCATCGGTGACCTATCGACCTCGCCGGCGGGCGGGACACGCACCTGTCTCAGGTAGGAGGTGGTGAAGTGTCCGTCCTCGATGGCGAGGTGGCCGAGCGCGCGCTTCTGCTCGGCCTTGCGCAGGATGTTCTCCTCGACGGTGGCGGCGGTGACGAGCCGGTAGACGTGCACGTCGCGCGTCTGGCCGATGCGGTGCGCGCGGTCCTGCGCCTGCGCGTCCATCGTGGGGTTCCAGTCCGAGTCGTAGAACACCACCGTGTCGGCGCCCGTCAGGTTGAGCCCCACGCCGCCGGAGCGCGTGGACAGGATCATGGCGAACACGCGCGGGTCGCCGTTGAAGCGCTCCACGAGCGGCTGGCGCGCGTCCACGCGCGTCGCGCCGTCCAGCCGCAGGTACGTGTGGCCGTGCATCGACAGGAACGCCTCGAGCACGTCCAGCACGCGCGTCATCTGCGTGAACACCAGCACGCGGTGCCCGCCCGCCTTCAGCCGCCGCAGCAGCGCCGCCAGCGTCTGCAGCTTGCCTGGGGGACGGGGACGCACACTCTCATATCGCTCGGGCACGACCAGGGTAGTAGTGATCGAGGGGGGGAGGGGGGAGGGCCACTCACCGCAGTCGTACTGCAGCAGGCGGGGATGCGGGAAGGCGACGGCCTGCCGCGAGGCGGGCGCGTGCAGCGCGGCGAGCGCGGCGGCGGCGGCGGGGCGCAGCGAGCGCTCGAGCCGCGCGGCCGTGCGCCGCCAGGAGCGCGCCGCCGCCGCCGCGCCCGCGTCCGCGTCCGCGTCCGCGCCCGCGACGCCGCCCGCCTCCAGCACGGGCGAGCCCGCCACCGCCGCCCGCCAGCACACGCTGAACCTGACACGATCAAACAGGACTTTATCAAAATTAAAATTAGCATTTTATTTTCATTTAAGTTTCAGTTTCACTGTGATGATGAATTAAGCTAGTAGGTATGTATGCCTCATGCCGATGACTACGCTAGCTATCTTATCCTTCAAACCAGAGGTGTGAACGGCTTACTAGAATTAAACGTTGCCATCTTTATGTACTAGGATTGCAATGACGTCACACTTTTTTTTTCCTCTATGATTATGGTTTAAATATGTGACGTCATTGCGATCCTATTGCTTAAAGATGGCTGCTACTAATTTTCTGAATTTAAGTGGCCGATAGACCAACGAACTTAATATTCCTCGGTTTTGAAAATCACGAACTTGCTCGTCTTGCTTGTCTATGAATTCCGTTAAGTTTTTATTTATTTCTTTTATTTGTTTGTGTGTAAACCTACTAAAAAAGTTATCTCGAGACAATGGCCACCTTCTACGACACCAAGTCGAGGGGTCGGGGCGATTCTACTCCGCCGGACACATAACGGCCGAACGGATGCAATTCATAAAATGCGTATGGACCGACCTGTCGATAACGTCGTGCATATCTCGGAGGAGCTCGGCGAGGTCGCGGGGCGGCAGCGGCGGCGGGCCGGCGGCGACGGCGGCGCGCAGGTCGGCGCCGTACAGCGGCAGCCGCCAGCAGCGGCGCTCGTTGGCCGCCGCCAGCCGCCGCAGGCAGTCGCGGCGGCGCGCCGCCAGCCGCGCGGCGCCCGCCCCGGCGGGGGTGCCGGCGGCGGCGGCGGCGGCGGCGGCGAGGGCGGCGGGCGCGGCGGCGGCGGCGCGGCTCGGCGGCGACGGCGGCGGCGGCGCGGGCGCGGGCGCGGCGGCCGGCACGCGCGGCACGAGCCGCAGGTGCAGGCGCAGGCGCGCGGGCGGCGGGCGCGGCGCGGCGCGCGGCGGCAGCGCGGGCAGCTCCTCGACGAGGCGGCGCGGCGGCGCGAGGTGGCGCGCGCGGTGCGCGGCGAAGGCGCCCGCGCCGGCCGCCTCGAGCGAGGCGAGGTCGCCGGCGAGGCGCGCCGCGGCGGCCGCGCGCCGCAGCACGCCCGCGGCCAGCGCGAGCGCGGGCACGCGCAGCCGCAGCGCCGGCAGCTGCAGCGGGGACACCACGGGCCGCGGCTCGAACAGGTCCGGGTGGTTGCACACCTTGCGCAGCTGCATCAGAACGTTGATCACGCTGAGCAGGTTCCCCGACGCGAGACTCTCCCTGGTTCTGAAATAGAAAATCGAAATTGTGAGCGAGCCGCGCTCGGCGGGGGGAGCCGCCGCCTCGATCCGAGACGAGATCGAGATATGATACTCACTTCGCCCGCGCCATGAAGTCGTCGTAGAGGAACCGCTGGCGTTTCGAGAGTCTGCACATCAGCACGTGTTCGTATTTCCGCGGCATCTGTCGCTCGACGTCGGCTTTCAGACGCCGGAGGAGGAACGGTCGCAAAACCTGATAGAAAGCGCATTTATTGTTCAGTTCCATTTTAGTGGTGAAAAAGTAGGGTAGGTTATGGGCGGTGGGCGGTGGGCGGTGGAGGGTGGAGGGTGGAGGGGGAGTACCTCGTGCAGGCGTCGCACGAGCGCGTCGTTCCTGGCGGCGCCCTCGGCCGCGGCCGCCACGTCGCCGAACCACTCGCGGAAGTGCGAGTGCGACGCGAACACGGCCGGCATCAGGAAGTGCATCAGCGACCACAGCTCGAGCAAGCTATTCTGCAGCGGCGTGCCGGTCAAAAGGAGCCGCCTATGAAAAAGAAATCCAGTGTTTCATTTGATATCAACATCAACTACAGGTAACATTCCTTCCCATGGCGCGTGTGTACGAAATAAAATAAAGCTTATTCTCATGAGTCTGATGTTTTGGTTAACAACTCATCTTGGTTTAGTAAGAGGCTATACTAGGGTTTTCGAATACCCGACTTTTTTAGATACCCGGGTATCCGGTATTATTATTTTTAATACCCGGGTATACCCGGGTTCCCGGGTATGTACCGATTTAAAAAATATATTTAAATAAAAGGTATTTTTTTAAACCTTTTTTCAAATTGAAATATAATGAAGTAAAACTTATTTAAAATCAGTGAAACTAGCCTTCTTGGAAAGCGAATGAATAAGATTTCGGTCATGTGGCCGCTGCGTGTTTATTCTAACAAAAGTCGAAACCATTCAACCAATAGTGGGCTTCAGCGCTAAACAAAATTTTGTATGGGGGAAAAATTTAACATCAATGAATAATGTCACGCTGGACATCCAGATTGTGCAATCAATGGAGTTATCCATTAGATTATTTTCTTTGTGGGATATGTCGACGCTGATAAACTAGGGACGATAGAACACTACCCTGTACAGAACAGAACACCCTGTTTCTGTTGCACGTAATTGATCTGCTCGTATCCGGTGCTTTTGGGTATGCAGATGACACCACAGTGACGGACAGGTACACATCCAGTGCAAAAGCCAAGAGAGAGGATGTCGAGTCTTGTCGAGAATCTCTCATTGATCGCCTGGAGCAAGCTCTTCAGAATATTTCGTCGGACTCCAACTTTCCAGGGTGTGCCCCTACAAATACGTGATAGCCAGGCTGTCCAAGTTGGACTTTGGTGGGTGTAAGGGTGCTTATGCGGGGATTGCAGTATGTTGAATGTAAAAGATGATGTTAAAATTATATAAAATGTTTATTAAGACTCCCACACTACTTGTTAATAAATGTTAATTTAAATGAATGTTAAATGTTGATGAATGCACCCGGCCGCGGCGGTTCCGAAAAATGCACTACTTAGGTAATGTGCCGCGCAGGGCAAATTAGCTAAGTCACGTGTTCGATGCAACGCACCTATATCTTGCCATATATCGAGTCCATAAAACTGCTGCCAAAAAACTAGGCATCCTCTCTAGGGCAAGGCGGTATTTTTCATCTGAGCATATAAAGCCCAAATTCGCCCTTGCATTGAATACTGTTGTCACCTATTGGACGTATCTACCAAGGTCTATCTGACTGCTCTGGACTCGGTTGAGAGACACGCCAAGAAACTGATAGACAATCCCCCGATCACCGCCGTAAAGTGGCTACAATTTGGGGAATGTGGACTGGAACTCGCTGCCTGTACATGTTTACCCTGAGCGGTACAACTTGGTTCTCTTTAAAATAAGAGTGAATAGGTATTTAATAGACACCTTACCTTTTTACGCTTGGTGGTGACCCACGTAATACACATTAGGTGAATAAATGTTGTTGTCATATGTACTTAAATACGATTTACATTGTTTGTGAAAACTTGTAAATGGCGAAATATTACTTATATGTTTATAAAACCGTGCAATAATTTAAGCTGTAAGTTTTCAAAATAAAATAAAAATAAATCAAATTTGCTTAATTTTATATGGAACTGTAGGTCTGTTTGTGCATTTGTAAAAGACTGTTTGTTTCCTGAAGAAAAATATATAAATAAGGAATAAAATATTGTTTAAATTTTTGATTAACTCACCTTTCGGTCTGAAAATTCAACAGCATCTGCCATCTCTGAGATTTAAAGTTCTTTATATTTTGTGCCTCGTCCAGAATGAGATATTTCCACCGTTTTCTACGAAAACTCTGATGATCCTGCACTACGAGCTTGTAGGACGTGATGCACACGTGAAAAGAGTTCGCTTTGGTCCATCCGACTCGCTTGAGCTTGCGCTCCTTAATGGTGCCGTAGTACGTGAGAATCTTGAAGGCGGGACACCATTTCTTGAATTCGATCTCCCAGTTCATGACGACGGAGGTGGGCGCGACGACGAGGTGCGGCCCCCAGTCGGCGCGCTCCAGCGCCAGGTGCGCCAGCAGCGCGATGGTCTGGATGGTCTTCCCCAGCCCCATCTCGTCGGCCAGGATGCCGTTGAGGCTGCGCACGTGCATCGTGGCCAGCCAGTGCAGCCCCACGTGCTGGTACTCGCGCAGCGGGTGCCGCAGCAGCCGCGGCACCGGCGTGCCCACCGCCGTGTCCGCCAGCGTCGTGCCCGTCGGCTGCAGCGCCGCCGCCAGCGACGAGCACGCCTCCACGCGCTGCTCGCCGTCCGCGGCGGGCGCCCGCGCCGCCCCCTCCCCCTCCGCCCCCTCCCCGCCCGCCGCCGGCTCCACCAGCGCCTCCAGCGGCGCCGCCGAGCTGTCCTCGCTGGCGGTGGAGCCGGAGTCGGAGTCCTCGTCCTCGTCGTCGTCGTCGTCGCTGGAGGCGGCGGCGTCGCGCGGCGGCGGCGGCGGCGGCGGCTGCGCGTAGCGGCGCACGAGCTCGCCGAGGTCCAGGTCGGCGTCGTCCCGCAGCGCGGCCAGCTCGGCGGCGGCGTCCTCGCCGGCGGCGCGCTCGCGGCGCTCCTGCTTCGCGATGGTGTCCTCGTCGTCGGCGCTGTCGTCGGCGTCGGGCCCGTAGTCGGAGGGCGGCGGCGAGTGCGCGGTGGGCGGGCGGTAGCCGGGCGGCAGCAGCGCGGCGAGGTCGAGCCGGCTCTCGCGGCGCAGCGCCTCGATCTCCCGGCGGCGCTCGGTGGGCGTGGCGGGCGCCTCGCGCTCCTGCGCGGCGATGGTCTCCTCGTCGTCGTCGGAGCTGGAGCGCGGCTCGAACTCGTCGTCGGAGGGCGGCGCGGAGGCGGCCGCGCTGCCGCCCGCGCTGCCCCCGCCGCCGCCCAGGTTGGCCGCCAGCTGCCGCGAGTACAGCTCGGTGCGGTCCACTATGTAACTCAGCTGCTCGTCCAGAGCTTCTTTTCGTGCGCGCTCGACACGTTGAATGCGTTTCCACTCCACCAACTAGCAACAAAAATAAAAGTTAACCAAAACAGCATAAGCTAAAACTTGTGGTACAAGTAAAGTACCAATCGGAATTCGATATCTCCAAGTAAAGTGATGGTTTTGTAGACAGCTTGTATTTCACAATTCAAAGAATGATTAGCTTTACTAGTATTTTTAGTTTAGAATTAGATCTTTTTTAGTTATTTTTAGCTTTGTGCAACAAAAATGCTGATTATGTATTAAGCTCCCGCCCAACCTCCCACCTACACAACTTGCAATCCAATTGAAAAATTTATGAGTTACTTACACCCGGTTTCTGAAATGCTTGTCAACGCAAAAATTCGTAACAGCTTGTTAATCTCTGATTAAATGCAGTTTGGGTTTCTGAAAGAGCCAATTGACAGTTTGTTAACAGCTCGTCAACGGATTGTCCAATCTCCAATTAACGGCTGATTAATGTAATTTTGGGTTTCCGGAAAGCTTTTTCTCATGTTAACTGTATGTTATCGTCTTGTTATTTTAATTAGCGAAAATCCACCAATTAACCGATTGTCAAAAGAAATTATATCCGATTTTCTTGGTCTAAGTAGGGTAGCCCTAGCCCTGGGTCCAGGTCCTAGTTTTGGTCCAAGACAAAGTCCAGGTCTAGGGTCCAGGTTCTGGTCCAGGACCATGACCAAAACTGGATCCTAGATCACAATTTGAGCTTGAACCAGAACCAGGACCTAGACCAGTGCCACCACATAGACCATAAACATTAGCTGGACCAGAACCTGATCTGGGGACAGGACCTGGACCTGAACCAGGACCTGGTCCGAGGCCAGGACCTGGACCTGGACTAGGACCTGACCCGGGGCCAGGACCTAGACCTGAACCACAAACCAGTCCGTGTCCATGACTCGAACCAGGATTTAACTAATGGGATTATTGGGATAAACCCACAGAATCGATAGCCGATGAGGCGGATGTTGTTGAGTGGCGAACTCTGGGTGGATGTGTGGATGTGTGTTATGGGTGGACCCAAGAGATGGACGGACGACCTCTATAAGGCCCTAGGGAGCCGATGGATGCAAGATAACAGAGTCGACCGGGGTGTAAGTGGTAGGAGGCCTGTATTCAGCAGTGGACCGGGACCTACCTAACTGCCTTAAGATGATGATGATGGGATTACTGACCCACTGGAACCTCTGGTTCACCACTGGTTCTCTTTTCTCGCTCTGTATATTTTTTGATAATTTTCGATTTTACACGAATCGCTATCACTTTCATCTAAAAGTTGAATATCACACAAAAGGCCGCTAGGGACAGAGACAAATCAATGCGTTACACAGAAACAAAACACATATGAGTGAATAAATGTGACTGATTTTAGCAGGGGTAACCAGACGAAAAAATTGATCTCTTGTTAATGGTCGATTAGCTAATTTTGGATTGATTGGCCTTTCAGAAACCCACTGTGATTTAACAGCTTGTTAAATGTGACAGTCTGTTAGCTAATCAATGATTTGACAAGCGTTTCAGAAACCGGGTGTTAATATATTAAACGCGAAAAGATACACATAGGTGATCTGTGACCTAAGCAAAAGAGCACTTATACAAAAAATAAAAATATTTAAATATCTGATAATAACACATACCTTTTCAACATTTGCCCAAAAAGTTTTTATCTCTTTTGCTGCAAAAGCAGCTATCTTTTTCAATTGTAATTCTTGTGCTTTTTCTGCTTTTTGGGCAGCTAAAGCTTTATCTTGAAAATACTTCTGCACAGCTCGGGCACACTAAAACAGTCAGTACAATAGTAAGTTTGACAGTCAACTTATCGAGTCCTTATTTAATGTATCGCTATTGGAAACGCCGCCATTGAATCACTCAACATATAAACGCGAGGCAGCAAGGCCATCCCGCCATACCGTAAGCTTGAAGCTCAACGTGCCCCTCTGCCACTGTAACTTCAGGAGACCTTTGTACCACGGGTCTCAGAAATGTTTAATCAATTCTCTTTAAGTCTGGATATATTCTGCGATAAACCGGCTAGAGTTACTAGAAGTGCTAACATGCTTTTTGCCACTGAATGTATCCATGACCGAGGTTGACATAATTCAAACTATAATATCATCATACTAAACATAATTTAAAAGTGTTTCATTGTTTTTTTTTCTTTCATGGAAATTGTTATCAATTATTTATGTTGTTACTGCTATAGGTGAAAACTTGTGAATGGCTCATGAAAAACCTTATTATAAAGTATATCATATTATTGTTGCTGTAAAATGACCCGGTTGCGCTCTCGCGTGCAAGTGCAGTCGCGGGAACGTGTAGGTTTCATCACGATATTTTCCCTCTCTGTAAGAACATCGGGTAGTTTTCAACAAATGTAAATAACTTAGAAAAATGTATTAGTACATGGCGGCATTGGGGATTAAACCCGCAAGTTTAAATGTAAATTGAAATGTACTCGTATTTCACAACACGATTGTATAGGACTACAATTCAGTAACATCATTTATATACAGAGCTTCGGTAAGTTCCTACAGTTACAGAAGTCACGAGAAATGTTCTTTCGAACCTTCACGCGAGTCTGATCAGTATTCTAAATTGTATAATTCTGTAAAGTGTCTCTTACCTTCTTAGCAGCTTGCTTCTTCCATTTCCGCTCATGAGCAAAGTCTTGAGCCAGCCAGGCCATCTCCTCGAGCAGGTAGTCCCAGTGCGTCTTGGCGCGCGGCGGCTCCATCACGCGCGGCAGCCGGCGCTCGGCCCACAGCCCGGCGCGCGCCAGCTCGGAAACGCGCCGCGCCACGTACGCCTCCTGCTTGGCCTTCTCCACCACCTCGTCGGCGGCGGGCGCTGCGGGCGCGGTGGGCGCGGTTGGCGCGGCGGGCGCGGTTGGCGCGGCGGGCGCGGCAGGCGCGGCGGGCGCGGCAGGCGCGGAAGGCGCGGCGGGCATGGCGGGCGCGGCGGGCACGGCTGGCGGCGCGTCCCCCGCCTGCCCGGGCGGCGGGTCCGGCGGCGGCGGCGCCAGCGGCGGCGGCCGCCGCGCCTCCACGAACGCGACCAGCTGCGGAGCCGGGGGCCTCTTTCGCCAGGCGATGTAGTCCATCATGTTGCCCCCGGCCTGCAGGAAGTACAGCTCGCTCAGCTGTTCGGTGAGACGCTCCCGGAGAGTCTTGATGCGTAGCAGCTTGCTCTCCAGGATCCGTTTCCGTAGAGCGGGAATTTCTTCCAACTTAGGTCGTTTCTTAGGTGGCTCGTCGAGTTGCAGCGGCGCGGCGCCGTTGAGCGCCGCTTCGCCGCCGCCGCTGACATTGCCCACACCGCAGGCACTCGGCATGTCTGCGTTCTGTAAATAATAATAAAAATCTAATGTGTGCGTTCTATATGTATCAAACAAGTCATTTTTCGAAGTCAACAAAGCACATAAACAAAGATCGATTTTATTAGAAAGAAAGAAAATATCTTTATTCGACGAAACGATGTTACAAAAACGTTCTTACATGTTCCCATTTGATACAAAATGTTAGTCCAGATCCAGTAGGGGCACACTAAAATTGTATGCCGACTGTACCTGGACCAAAATGTAAACAAAAACAAAACTGTGCTGCCGCATCGTTCGTCGAAAAGGAAGTAACTCGGCAGTGCGAAAGGCTGCGCATGCGCCGCCAGACGCGCCGATTTTCAGACACTGCCCTTCCGAGACGACGCGACACACGCGACTATTCAAGACCCTTATCTTATATTTGCTTCACTACAAATATATCGTCTACTGTAACCTTCTCGGCAAGGGTGCTCAAGCGTGTGTTAATTAAGTACGCAAATATCTTACCAGCCGTGGAAAGAATAGTAATATCTCTGTACGAACTTCAATCAGCTACACATGTGTTTTGTTGTTTTGAGCTTTTTTATGGCGGCTAAGAACTCTGTGAATGTGGGTGGGTTTGCAAGATTCTAGTTAACTGGCAGACTCTCGAGTGCATTGATGTAAGAGAAGTCAGTTCTTCGCGCAGTGGGCTTCCCGTTTGTGTCGTAAGAGGTGACTAAGGGACAAATCCGAAAGATGGACAGCAGCTTCCTTCTGGGCTGCGAAACATCTACTGCGATCGCCAACCCGCCTGCCAAGCGTGGCGATTATGGCAATCTCCTTCAGCATGACAAGTAGACACAGGCCACGGCCCCCAGTATTCGACCAACTGTCCTTGGTGGTGTCGGGTTCCTCGTCCACAAATCCTTTGCGAACAAGCGTCGTCAGCGGTATTCTTTGAAAGTCATATAGGTCTACGAGAGAGTGGGGCAATTTGAAGTTGGAAGTCGGAACGCGTGGCCGGCTTCATGAAAAAGGAGGGTCTCTATATGCTGAACTAGAACGTGGGTTAGTCCCGATGTGGTCACAAAAAATTTACTTGACTTGATCCTATTTACGAAGCGGCATATATTCAATGATGTTGAAACAACAACAAGTGTGAAAATTGGCAGTGATCACCGCTTGGTAAGAGGCGCATTGAATTTCAATCCAAAGCTAAAAAGATCGAGCTACGTTCCGGCCTACACCTATCGAAATCCAAAACCCCGAGAATTACAAAACCGCTTCGAATGCGTAGAAGAGTGCGTCGACGTGAACGACTATAATAACAGGTTGGTGAAAACTGTCTAGATACGGTTAGCTCAAAGTTCTATTAATCCGGCCGTACAAAAAGAACCTACAAAATCTCTGACGATACCCTCAAACTCATTAAATAAAGGCGCGGAATGTCTCTTTAATCCCCTATTTAAGTCTCCTCAATTTAGGCGTTTTAGTACGCCGCTTCAATACTACCAATATAAAATAAATATTGAAGCAGCGATCGAGCGGAAGAAAGGCTCTTAAGTCTTTGCGAGAAATCTGTCGATTGGACACAGCCAGCTAACGAGACTGAAAACGGATGACGGCAGAGTTTGTTTCGACCAAGTCCGAGGTTATGCGGGAAGTCAATAGGTTCTATGGACAGTTATACACGACCACACTGGCAACTGTAGTGACACTAGTAGTGTGGCAAAAGACCCCAGAGCCAAGCTTATCCGAAACTATATCGAAGATATCCCGGACATCAGCCTGTACGTGATTATTATGGCTTTTAAACAGCTCAAGAACAACAAGGCGACGGGTGATTATGGAATTACGGTTGAGCTTCTTGAAAGCTGGTGGAAAACCTAAGACCCTTCAGAAGCTGTTCAAATCCGGCATTCTAGAGGAAAAAATTCTGGAGATATGGTACAGAAGCTTAGTGATATTGTTCTTTCAAAAAGGTGATTAGACTCTCTTGAAGAACTTCAGACCAATGTCACTGCTGACCCATGTGTATAAGCTGTTTTTCTTTTGTTTTTTTGTTCATTCATTTATTTTAAATATTTTCTAATAATTACGAATCGTCTCGCACGCAGGCTTAATGACTTGCAACCTCCCGAACAAGCCGGGTTCTGAAAAGGTTTTAATACCATAAACAACATACATACGCTGCGGCAGGTTATACAGAAGACCGAAGAGTATAACCGGCCATTATGCTTGTCGTTTGTGGAGTATGAGAAAGACTTCGATTGGATTGAAACTTGGCCAAATTGCCTATCGATATATAGAAGCATTGAAGAGTTTGTACAAAAACGTCTTTATATCAGTTTGTCTCCAGGACAAGACGTCAAGAGCCTATTCAGCTGCAGCGAGGAGTTACACAAGGTGATGTCATATCACCGAACTTGTTCACCGCTGCATTGAAGGATATCTTCAGGCTTATGGACTGGAACGGACTTGGCATCAATATTAATGGCAAGTACCTCTATCACTTCAGATTTGCTGACGATATCGCAGTCGTGGCTGAAACCCTGAAAGACTTGGGTAAAATGCTCGATGACCTCTGAGTGCCTCTCAATAAGTAGGTCTTAAAATTAACATGGACAAAGCGAAAACATGGTAAATATCCATGTTGTGCCTACTTAAGTGGAGGCACTCAACTTGAAGTTGTTGCCATACATACCTAGGACAAGCAGTCCAGATAGGATGGTCTAATTTCGAGAAAGAGGTCAATCGACGAATCCATTTCGGTTGGGCAGCGGTCGGGAAGATACGTCATATATTTTCGTCCCAATTACCGCAGTGTCTCAAGACGAAGGTCTTTGACCAATGTATGTTACCAGTGATGACTATGGGCCTTATAAGAAAGCTCACTGACACCCAAAGGGCAATGGAGATCCGCAAGCGAACCAAGGTCATCAGAATAGCCCTAAGTATTGCCAGACTAAAGTGGCAGGGCATATAGCGCGAAGAACAAATGGCCTATGGGGCAGTAAAGCTCTCGAGTGGCGACTACGTACCGGAAGACGCAGCGTCGGTAGGCCTTTCACAAGGACCGACGACTTGGTAAATATAGCAGGTACCACCTGGATGCGAAAGCCACAGGACCGGCCCTTGTGGAGATCTTAGGGTCTATGCCCAGTAGTGGACGTCTTTCGGTTGATATGATGATGATGATGTCACGACTACGAGAATAAATAGAAGCGATTTTCATTGTTCGAGAAATACTAAATACCGCTAGATTCAAAGAATCCTCAAGATTGATCAGATTCCACAGTGGTGCAATTCTGCCACTTTGTGAGTCTTTTAAGTCACGAACTTTAGATTTGAATTGCAGATGCAGTGATCTATGGTCAGCACTGGGATGTCGCAGAGCGCGCCTGTGTTCGACAGCGAGTTGCTTAATTTCCGCCTCAGAATAGTCGAACCAGTATTGGTTTTACTTCGGCGGTTTCCATACAACTCGTTCAGCTCACTATAGAATCTTTATTGAGTACAGTTTCCATTCCTCATCTACTACGATATCCGCTACATTAATAGACACAGTGCCAAAGTCATTGTCGAGGGTATTTCGAAATCCATTGGAGTGAATCAGCTTTGTGTACACTAACTTAGTAATTTTACTATGCTCGGTTCTACATGGCACTCTTAATTTCATTCGAAATTTGGACGTCCAGCCCTGCGCTCCTCTCATGACTCTGGTGATTAAAACGTCACTAAGGTCTTTTGTGGACAATCACAAACTGGGGTGCATCCATGTGGCTTTATATTTTTCTGGCAGACGGAAATATGTGTTTGTAAGGCAAAGCTCGAATACGTTGGTGTTGCATTTCCCAACTCCACGGCGTCCAAGTACTCCATTCCATGCACAACATTCCGTACCGCATGCACTAAAACGAGAATTAAAATCGCCTAATAAAACAACTTTATCCTTCGATGGAGATATTTTTAAGGACGTTGTGTAACTCCTGATAGAATTGGGTTTTTTCTTCGTCTGGCGATGGTAGAGTGAGCGCGTACACGCTGATTTTCAGATGACAGTGGAAGCCGAAGCGTAATGATCCGGACATTACCTCCTTTAGCAAATGGCAAGCCTATTCCACTAGCCGCTCTTTCGGACTTAGGTTTCCTGCTCCAGTAATATATGTAGCCACCAAGTTGTTCACAGAGCTCTCCACCATGACTTAGATGAGTTTCGCTTATTGCTGCAACATCAATATTGTATCGGGACAGTTCTCTGACAATAGAGCTGTTTCCTCTCTGGGTACAGATTGCTTTCGTCGTCTTTAAAGGTGCGAACGTTCCAGGTTCCTTTAACTAAATTTATAATAAGCTAAATTATTTTGTATCTTCTTACGACCGCGTGAGTTCGATGTCCAAGTGACTGCGGTTTGCCACTTCGAGTTGAGGGTGAGACAAACTATGTTTCGGTCACCTTTTCTAGGCCCCTCCCCGGATTGGGAAACACAGAGCGATTCTAAAAAGGGCTGCATTGTCGCGAGACCACTCTCGTCTAACCGCTTATGTGCAGAGTGTTAGCTAAGACCCAACTACATCGGAATCCGAAACCCCACGACCGGCTCTCCATGGGCCTTAGGACTTTTGGAAGTTCAAAATCTATAGAATAGCAAGCAAGGGTCTACTGCGCGGGCAATAACGTGGGCAAGTAGTTGCACTGGTATAGATCCATTCTCTTGTCCCGCATTCCCGCGTACCAATAGATCAGGTAGCCGATATGATTGATGGGAAAAGGAGGATGCAGTAATTGGCTACTCGTCATAGTAAGATTCCGACCACTGCCCTTTGAGGCGTATTGCAATACCGCTACAGACGCTATTTCTGGGGAATCAACCAGTTACAACTGTAGGTGGTCCACAGTCTGCTAGGTTACGCACACGGGTCACCGCAGTTTATAGTTTAGGGTGTGGCCACAACTAGCCACTAGCAGAGAGTTCATAGAGGTCAAAATTTCAACCATTATGCTAAGTGAGGAGTTGAGTGAGGAGTAAGATAGTGGTAGGGTAGGGGTAAAGTAGTGGTAGGTATAGTCGGTTAAGGCAGTGGGAGAATACGGTAGGGGTAAGCTAGGAGTAGGGTAGGGATAGGATAGAGTAGGGTGGGAGCAGCTACCTATCACATGCAGCATGTGTAATGCACGCTCACTTAAAAGTCTGTCTGGCGGTGGCGTGGGTGCCGGGTCGCTCTTTTCCCTCAAATATGGTTGAATTGGACGATGGCTGGGCCCTGCGTTATACTCGTGAACGGGTGCTGCCTTGGTGGACTGGCTTACACTTGCTGTAGTTTTAGGTGGTTTTTCTTAATTTTACTAGACATATTTATATAATATATTGAGTGCAGTCCGGCTTTGCCTGGCATTGCCGGGCACAGTCCGGTCGTGACTGGCGTGGGGTGGGATTGCTGCTGCCATGTGGCGGCCAGCGTGTGTGCTTCCTTCCTACTTTCCTACCCCCCTTTTTTTGACGATTGAAAGAGATATTTAATGTCCTAATCAATAAATAAATTTTGAATTTTTTGATCGATAGCCAAACAAAACCACTATTACATACTAACCTACACAACTACAACCACCAGTACAACTGAATGAGGCTACTTTACCACATATAAATAAAATAAAATACTTGGAAATGCACCTAGATAGAAGACTCACTTGGTGACATCACATTAAATAAAAAAGAGATCAAGCCGACAGGAAGTTCATGGAATTGAAGTGGTTGATTCGCAGAGAATCAAATGATGATGGGCTATAATAACTATTACTGTACATTCAAAGACCTATTCAACAATGTATCACTCATAGCTATTGAGTCTCATAATCTCGGTAGCAGGTCCATTCGAGTTATAAACAGGTTTAACTCCGATAGTACAAATAATTGGAGTGAGACGTCTTAGTAACTATAAATCTACATTCAAATACCTATTTCATTAAGTACCACTCATTGTTATTGGTTCTGGTTAGAAATCAGGGCCCAAGTTCCAAACAAATAGACCATCATCCTTTGTCTTTGGAAAATAAACTACAAATTTATAAATCAATCATAAAACCAATTTGGAGCTTTGGAATCCAACTTTGAGGTTCAGCAAGCCACAAGATTCAACGTGGCTCAAACATCAAGATTCTGCAGATGTCATAACAATGAATTAAAAATTATAACACAAATTAAATTAAATGCACAAATGTCAGGGAATAGATACAGTCAAGTAAGAAATTACAAAGTGCTGTAATTCATGCAAGTATCAAATGGAAATACATATCAATACACTGGCAAATGACTTGAGAAACAACAGTGAAAATAGAAATTGTCTTAAAAGACCCAAACTAGCCTTAATATAAGGCAATCATATGGGATGAAATGTCAGTGAATGTACATCCCCCAAAGTCCGTATCATAAAAAACAAATAATCCAATAGCCAATGGCTGATGGCAGATGGATAGCTGAAAAAGATAACAATGAAAATTATCACTCACAGAGGGTACCTTGGATCTTTTTTTTGTATCAAATTGAATATCTCCTACCTGTAAATTATTTTTATTAACTCTTGTCCATTTTTTTATCTATAATTTAGCAAAAATCTAATATATCATGTACCTATATAAAATAAATTCATACATTGACCGGTCTCTGTTGCTCCCGAGTAAATATATTAGCAACACACCTTCAGTCCAGTTCAGTCGTGTCCTTGAATATGCGAGTGGTGTGAGTTGGCCGCGTGGTGTCGGGAAGAGTACCCTTTACACTCATGGGTGTCATACAAGGCGACTAATGTTTTTGAGACAAAAGATCTAGTCTCAGACTAGGTGAAATGAGCAGCAGCTTTTTTCATTGTTATATTTATAACACTGAGATCTCCAACCCGCCTGCCAAGAGAGGAGATTATGGCAATAACCTCCCCTTTCGTGGGAGAGGCACTAAGTCCTGCAGTGGACTGTTATGGGCTGTGATGATAGTGATGATGAACAGAGACAGACAGGTAGTAGCTAACTGGTCAATGTGCGAATATCTTTTTGGTAAGCAACCAGGTAACCTTTATCAATAAAGAAGGGTTAGAGTGTAGCAAAGGGGACGCTGAGAAAAAAGTCTTGTGACATTTCGGAACCTACTCTAAGATATAAACAAGAAAAGTGTCTAAAAAGCAATTTGATCTAACTATCAGTAGAGCAGACAGTTCATGATGGATAGTGGCAACTGACGACCATAGCATCTCTTTGGTTATACTTATACACTTGGCTATAGGTTTCCACTTAAAAAATTGTATACAAATTAATAATTTTACATAGGTACAAGCTTAAGTTTTTGTGATTTATGTATGACAACAGAAATGTAAAGTATATAGGTAGGTATGTATGTATGTAAGTATTTAAGCACTTGAAATATTGTTAGCACTTTGAATTTAAATGAATAAGTACATACAGGGAAAGAGAACGGGGGCCCGCTATTGCAGCTGTCGCCGGCCGCCACAGGCGCGGCGCACTCATCGCGCGTGTTCATGCTGCATTGCAACACACGATGATCACTCACCGCTGTGGCTTATAGGAAATTTGAACTTCACTAATATACTCTAACTTGATCGTTCGATTATGTTCGTTTACAGAAAATTTATACATCACAAATTTTCAGTAATTCCGTTTATTCAGTCTTCTAATGAACATACAACTGTAAACTATACACTAGATTCGTTTCTGGAACAATTACTAGCAGAAACTTGCAATTTATTGCAACAAGCCAAATAACCTGAAGAACAGTAAACAAATGGCAGAAGCAAATACAGTCCAGCGGCCATATTGAAATCGTCAGTTCGTTCGCGCCTCATACATTTTAATCTTTAGTTTTCATCACACTGTAAAGCCATCACAATATCTATAATGTACTTTAATGCTCATTACAATGTACAGAACACCATATCACATTTATTTATTAAACACAAAATGGACACAACTAAATAAAATCCTTCTTTTCTTGGCTCATCAACGAATTTTTCTTTTTTCGGATTTGACTACTACTAGAGATGACCATCACCCCAGCCACCCCACAAACATAAGTCTATCCAACCGATTATTCAGAGCATCGATAACGATATTAAATTTCATTGTAATGGTAAGTAGAACACATTTGATGTTGTATAATAGGTCTATGATTAGGTAGTCGATATTCGATAATCATGATATAATAAAATAGAAATCTTTGTTTTAAAATGCTGTCAAAATGAGTTTCTTTGGCAATAGCTAGAAAGCAAAATACAAAGCGACAAGAAATATCGATACCGCTCATTATTTCTTTTGGGTATCTCATCTCTACTCCGCACGATGCCATGCCCAAACACAACGCGTAGTGTATGAGGCTGATTACACCTTTGCTTAATACAGAAACCTAAGAGGCTTCGCACACTGCAGCGTACAGTGGTGCGTGACGTGCGTTAGTAAGTGCCATAAAGTTCTTTGAGCTGTCAGCGGTTTCTATGGAAAACACGCATAGTCGAACACACTGAAAACGCATGCTAAATCCAAAGAGATAGTATATATCTATTTATTTATTTATTGTAAAATAAGTAATACATTTCAATTATAAAATAAATTAATGTCAAAAAATATCAATATCATTAATTAATAATACAACTGTCAACACAATGTAATTCACAATAATGCTTCGTCCAAAGTATATATTGGCTGAATCCACGGACTGTCCCTAATGAAATGTTCAAAATATCTAATGCTCTGTGGGTGCTTTGAAATTTTCTGATTATTGATGCAATATTTACAGCCAAAGCCAAGAGTTGCATGTAACAAAGCTGTAGTATCTACATACCGACAAGGATCAAGAATACATCATAAACGGGGCGTAAAAAGAAACTAACATTCCGCCTATTTGGACCTAAATGTACCTTATTTTCAATATGGCTTATGCACATGGGTGTAGCCAGCATAAGGCTCCCGCCCCTCCTAGCAAGATGTATGAACTGAAGAGCAAAATAATTAAAGAAAAAGTTCCATTTCGGGTGACAGCTGTCAAACCTAAAACTGTTATAACTTGAAAACTAATGGTTCTAGAACACTAGTTCCTAAGAGAAATGGTAGTACTCGTCGAGATCTACATTTTGGGTGACAGCTGTCAAACTCAAAACTGTAATAACCTAAAGAGAAATGATAGTACTAATCGAGATCTACATTTCGGATGACAAGTGTCAAACCTAAAACTGTTACAAGTTGGGAACTATAAGTCCTAGATTACTAGTTTGTAAAGAGAAATGATAGTACTCGTCGAGACATACATTTCGGATGACAGATGTCAAACTTGGAAAACGTAATAACTTGGAAAGTATTGATCTTGGAACTCTTTTTCCCATGAGTCTATGTTTACCAGTAGCCCCACGACTACCAGTGATTTGTTTATCACGTTGATGGCGCTCCTACAACTTTGGTAATCTTGTTTAAATCTGTATGATGGTGGCAGTGATTTCATGCAGCCAACTAATACTAAACTTAAAAATAAAATGTTTATTAATACATATAAACATAACTGTTAAGGGTAGAACGAAATGTAAAAATAAATATTTATAGATGTTGGAACTATGTTCCATTATTATTACAATCTCTAAAATGGTTGAAAACTATTGACAAATTCAATATTATCCAATACAACGTACCGTGTTTATATCCTGTTTGCTAAGAACCTATTTCAAGCAATTATCAATTACCAAAATTGTCGGGGCGCCATCTAGTGAGTAGTTAGGAATGCTTTGGATATAACTATAGGAAAACTGCTCATTGGTCATTCAGTTGCCGGTAAGATTCAAACGTAGAAGCACGCGTCGTTCATTGGCTCCCAACAGATGAAGTGTCGTTATCAATATTTGCACTCACCCATCGAAATCAACTAACTAAGTAGTGGGGCGCGTCATCTTAGACTAGACGAGCTCTGTCATGGTATTGGAATTACTCAGGAATGACGTCAAAACATGCATTTCGTATAAGCCCTATTTATCCGTGAAAATGAACGATTTTGAACGACCTCAAAGTAGAAAAGAGAGACTGAATGGTCAATTTTAGCTGTCCTATAGATATTTCCCTCTTTCGTGCATATGGCTAATGGCTTTATTACTTCACTCCCTTTGCTTATATTTTCGCCGTCGTGACGTGTAGTTGACTGACAGTGACATTTTCTATGACAGACAGCTGACAGACCTCGAGAATGACGTCAACGTCAAGTCAACGACTGAATCAATCCGAATCCTGATTTATATGAGAAAATACTTGGAAATTGTGCTTGAAAATTAATTATTGTACAAACGAGGTGTTGTGAGGATTTTATTTCTCTCCATTGTTTATAAAAAAGAAAGAACCTAAAGCGAGGCTATTTTCATTGTTAGAATTTGCAATTATTTTGGACAAAATATTAGAGTTCGTACTGCAGTTGGCTTGATGTTTTGGTTTGTTGAATGTGTTGGCAAGAAAGAATACGGGATTCCCAATTTTACGAATATACTACTTTAATGTAGGTAAGTTTGTCAAAATAAGTTATCATTTTACATAAACTGACAATTTAGACGATGGCACAATCTGTGTGATGGTCGTATGAGACATGTCGCTGACCATAGCGGTAGACCGGGATGGGATGTTTGCATATCAGTTAGAGTTTGGTGCGTGTGTATGCGACGTGTGTAATGTGTTGCGGTTGTTTTTGCTATCCTACTAGTATGTGAATTTTTGCCCAATTTTTCAGTTAGCTATTGCTGTTGTCATGCAATGAAATTGATCAATTTGAGAAAAAAGATCTTGTGTTCCTATAGTGCATCTTAAATTTCAAAACTAGTTAACCGGAGCAAAATATAAAAAGGTATTTGTGTTAAAATTACTGCATTATTGGATCATCTATTTTAAACATAAACTTAATCATTTATTTTAAACATAAATAATTCGATTGGTTTGATACTTTACTTAGTTCAAGTAGTAGCTACTTATATATATAAGTAGGTACATATTATCGACTATATCTTCGTTCAAAAGGTATTTGATATTTACAGATATAGAGTATATCAAAATAAATATAATTGTACCTAGAATACTTCTGCAAAATTTGACAGTTCCCAAATTAAATATATATGGTGTTAAAAATAGTTTTATATTATTCATAACAATATAATGTTGTACATGACTTTTTCAGCAGCAACACATTTTGTGTAAATTGTTACAGGATCTGTTTTAATCATAACAGCCACTGCTAAAGTAATCGTAAGTGTTTAATGTGAATTAAATTATAATGTGCGGGTCCAAAGATTTTTAGGGAGTTGTTTTTGGTAACCCCATAGCCTACTAGAGAGGCCCATGTAGGTAGTTTTCTTAACCACCTCCTCATATTGTAATTACTTTAAATCTGACAGTTGACTGAACAGCGAGTAATCCATTGAATAAGAAAGCAATTAAGATAAACTTGTTAGTCCATTCTCTATTTATAACTACAAATAATAAAGAAATGATTAATGTATATTGTCAAATGATTCTAGGAATGCTTCTTCAGCTTCAGGACAAGGTTACTGTGCCTAAAGATATTAGAAGAATCAGTCTAGTTTAATTCAGTTAGGTATGTCTTGGTAAATGCTGCAGTGCCTCAGTTTGATAAAATGAAATGTAGTCTTTTCACAGTTAGGTTGAACAAACAAAGAAACTTCCCAAGGTTAAATTGAATTATTAATGGTTGTTTTTAAACCTTCCTCTGTGCATTACTTGATGAAGCATATTCAATATCAATTTTTATTTTGACCTATCTTAGATGAGATCCATCTTGGTTTTTATCACACCATTGTAATCACTCCCCACTTCCACTTCACTCTCACTTCCTCACTTTCCATCAAGTGGCTAGCTTGCCTACCGTAAGACAAAAAATAATAATTATTGACTTAAGCAGATCAGCGTCTAGCTGCTGTGGCAATTTTCATAGTCATATCTCTTCTAGCTCTAAGGCACTTCAGCACACCATCACCTGTTAACCAGTTCTGTAAAGTCCTCCATCACTATATTGTAGGGAGTTCATGTTTACTTCTGAACACAAGTTTTCCAAGTTTCAAGCCACGCAAGACAAGTTAATCTAGCCATCCATTGATACTCTAGTTTAGCTCAGCATTCTCTTTAAGCTATGTCTGTCATCTTTATTCTGTCTCTAGAAATATTGTTTTAATACAAGGTTTGCAGGTTTCGAGCTAAAATTTCCAGGGCGTGCTAAAACTTATATTCTATACTAACATTCTACCAATACTAATATTTCTGTATTTTTCAATAGCAAGAACTCGAATGTTGGTTGTGATTTGAGTAGGCATGAACATTAAAAAACAATGTTTCCCTTTGGATTGAATTTTTTATTTCTTAGGTTGCACTGGCAGCACCAGCTCTAAAACAGCACGCCAAATAACTACTCGGTTTTATGTGGGCGATAAGAGGGAGGCAATTGTTTACAAGTACGGCGATGTACCGCGATATCGCGTACTTAAATGCTACATGGCCATTACTTACTTACCTCCGCAATAGTCATCGACAGATACAGATATCTGAACTAACCGATCGTTTTAATCAAATAGAATCATTGCGTTGTCGTTAAATGTGACCGATTTGTGTGAGGGATATGTGGCACACAGGAGCGGCGCTCGTGGTCTGCGTGGGCTGGGCGGTCGCGGTCGCGGGCGGCGCGCATGGGGCGCGTGGTGCGGTGGCGCGCGGCGGCCGCGCTGGCCGTGCTGCTGCTGGCGCTGTGGGCCTGGCTGCGGCCGGCCGCGGGCCCGGCGGCCGTGGGCGACGCGCGCGTAGCGGGCTCCACCGTGCCGGGCCGCGAGCTGCCGCTCATCTTCATCGGCGGCGTGCCGCGCTCCGGCACCACGCTGATGCGCGCCATGCTGGACGCGCACCCGGACGTGCGGTGCGGCCAGGAGACCCGCGTGGTGCCGCGCATCCTGCAGATGCGCCAGCACTGGGCGCGCTCCCAGAAGGAGAGCGTGCGCCTCGAGCAGGCCGGCGTGTCCAAGACTGTGCTGGACAACGCCATCGCCGCCTTCTGCCTCGAGGTGATCGTGCGCCATGGCGAGCAGGCGGCGCGGCTCTGCAATAAGGATCCGCTGGTGCTCAAGATGGGCACCTACGTGCTCGAGCTCTTCCCGAACGCCAAGTTCCTGTTTATGGTGCGAGACGGGCGCGCCACCGTGCATTCCATCATCACTCGCAAGGTAGGCGCCGCGGCGGGGCGGTCGGCGGGGCGGGCGGGAGCGGCGGTGAGCGCGGTGGGTGATCGGGTTCTCTGCCGCAGGTCACCATCACCGGGTTCGACCTGTCGAGCTATCGGCAATGCCTGACCAAGTGGAACCACGCGGCCGAGCTGATGTACCAGCAGTGCAAGGCGCTGGGTCCCACGCGCTGCATGGTGGTGCGCTACGAGGCGCTGGTGCTGGCGCCGGCGGCCACGCTGCGCGCCGTGCTCGCCTTCCTCGACCTGCCGTGGGACGACGCCGTGCTGCACCACGAGCGCTACATCAACCAGCCCAACGGGGTCGCACTCTCCAAGTCAGTATCGCTTTCCGGTTTCCCTTTTTCACATAACCGGCCACGGCTGGACTTGAGCCTCCTCCACATTGGTGAAAAATATTGACATTATCCCCACATAACGTGGCAAACCCGGCCTGTATTAAATGACCGCTATCTAATGATGAATTTAATGGTCCATGGAGCATTATCTTTCGAGAAAGGCTCCACTTGTTGACAGCCCATCCCTACTAGGATTGTAAATCACAAATATGTAAAAAACTAAAAACATGTTTTTTCCTGAACAGATTTGATCCAGTTCTTTCTCTATGTAAATCTAACGTGTAACTGATTTCAGGTTAATCTAATTACCTTTTACTAATTATTAGTACAATGTAAGTTGAGTGGTGAGGGTGCACGTCGCGTGTTGCAGCGTGGAGCGGTCGTCGGACCAGGTGGTGCGGCCGGTGAACCTGGACGCGCTGGACAAGTGGGTGGGGCAGCTGCCGGTGGACGTGCGCTCCGACATGGCGGAGCTGGCGCCCATGCTGTCCGTGCTGGGCTACGACCCGTGGGCCAACCCGCCCGACTACCGCTCGCTGCTCAAGCCGCACCCCGCCCCCGCCGCCGCCGCGGCCGCCGCCCCCCCCGCCCCCGCGCGGCCCGAGCGCCCCGAACACCCAGCGCCTCCATAGTCTACATTATACATTAATTGAAACATCAATATTTTATTTTATTCCCCTTCATCTTTTTTTTTATGTTACACAGCAGACAAACAGGCAAGCGGGCCACCTGATAGAAAGTGGTCACCGCCGGCACCGGTAGCATCTTTAGTAATGTTAGTGATTCTCTCGGATTATCGAAATGTTTTGTAGGTGCTACATATTCCAAACATCCAAGCAGCAACTTTGGAATCAGTTGTGACAAGTTATTACAATAGCTTAAGATGAATAAATGTACTATACAAGCAAGTTTTTAAAGAATAGTTACAGATGCTTGTCGCCAATAGAGGCAGAACACACACACTTTGGATGGAAACCCTTGTTATGATGTTAGGAAAACTTTACATGAAGAATAAAAGTTGGTAATTGGTCATTTTATAGCTATTATGTAATTAAAGTGTAGAAATGTGGCTAAAAATGTGTTTTTGAGTTATGTACTCGTAATTAAGTTCATGTATTCGTAATCGAAAGTTTGTCACGAATCAGATTAATCACTAATCACTTGGTGTGTGTGTAAAACAACACGGCAGCAGCGCGCGGGTACGCGAACGAGCCTGTCGCAAATTCTACCTACACACGGCGCTCCAGCAGTAGGATTATCTATTATAGACTCCATCTCTTGTATATGGAAAATGTTCAGGAAGGATTCCAATATCTAGGTGTTTTATTAGCGGTGGTTAGGTAATCCACTAACTTGTGAATTTCCAGACGTAAGTTGTAAGTACTTAAACCACTCGAACAAGAAGTCAGTCTGTAGGGAGCTGGAACGAGAACTAATATAAAAACTAACACTAGAAGTGGTCGTTTATAAATACTACTTTATTATCCGCGTCAGTTGCTAGCGTGGCGGAGCTGTTTAGCAGTGTAGTGTTATCTCTCGGCCTGTGACAGGGACGGGTCGCACATTTGATTCGCGTTTTCACTTAATTCGACCTCGGGTAACACCCGCGTAGATTAGATAGGAACTTGACCTCCACGTGTATTTTACTTGGTGGGGGCATCATTGTTCCCTCCCGATATTCAATAATCGTTCTATTCCTGCTCCCCTAACTGCTGCAAGGGCCTGTATGAAGCTGATTTGCCGCAGTATATAGATGTAGGCAGGACACACCCCACACATGTCGATAGGCCCGCTTCCGTGGTACCTATGGTGGGCCTGCTACGGCCGGCTCGGCGGTAGTCGGGGCAGGGGTAGGCGCTGGTGGCAGACTGCCGCAGCTTGGATGGTGGGTTTATCGTAGAGGATGTTTATTGCAAATGCTAAAAAACTACCTTTCCCTAACTAATATTCTTGCTAGCCATGTTTATTTTTTGGTTAAGGTAGGTCGAAATAATTCAGTGAACAAATAAGTCAGTATTAATGTAGGCAACTCTGTAGTAGCTACCCCGTCTATAGCAATATCGTTCCAAGTAGGTAACGAGGTTTACACAGAAATGGAGATTAGTTGTTAATTTGGCGATAATGCAGCGTTGTGCGTCGTAAAGTTTTATGTGCTTCGCGTTACCTTGAGTTATTTTTGTATTGTCGAAATCAAAGTACCGGGGGAGGATTTTTATACTGTGGTACTACCTACCTAGGTAACAAGTAGGTTTTTTAGTAATAAATTGATTTGAGCTCTTATCTATCTACCCAGCACTAAATATATGATGGAATAGTGATTGATGTCGTGGTAAGATATCTGATCTGTTATTGGCACTTCTTCGGTCTTGATGACCTCTATTTTTCGATGTAAATTCTGTACTAGTCGAGGTTCTATTGGATCGCTCTCATACAGAAAGCCGTAAGATCTATAAAAAAATGTAAGGTTCTGACCAGTAGAGCCTCCACTATACCATTTGGTCTGTGGACAGGGTTTCGTCCCCGTTGAAGGGCTCTATCGTAATATTCAAGATTCGATTGATGGTAGGAATAGAATAATCTTGTAAGTTGCTTATCACATTTAAAGTATTTGTTAATATTATATGTGTCATTATAGTAAGTTTTCAGTCTTAATAGTGCAGCCTTCTTTGAACTTTATAATATTTGCTTGCGTAGCTGGACCGCGGACAGCTGATCGCCGCATAGCGTTCTAAGTTCGCACGCGTTGCAACAATAATACAAGTACCTACGTGTTCATATTATTAAGTGCATACCACTCGCGTTTGCACTCGGCGATGTCTGTTCTACTTATTTATTTAACAGTTTATTGTCCACAGGAAATACATAGCGAATAACAGGCAAAGTAATAAATGGCACATCAGTCGCTACTTATTTCTAAAAGAAGTCTCTTCCAGCAGGCCTTCAGAAGCGTGATGTGATCATGAGACGCCGATAAGACGTGCACAATATTACCTATTTAAATAGGCATATATATATAAGTATATTCATTCTACTTACAAACATAAGTATCTACAAATATATACATACACACATACATAGATATCGATTTATAATATAATAATACTATATACTACATACAGACATTGGCTATAACTTGGGAGCACTCTGTGATAGATAAAACTCTTTTACACGCTTTTTGAAATGGCAATAGACTGTCTGTCACGCACTTCTTGCGGAAGAGAATTCCAAAGTCTTGCCGCATGAACAGTGAAGGAGTAGGAATAGAAATCGGAATGATGGATAAGAAATGCCAATGAGGATCTTACACTGGATCGACAGGGTTTGTCTTGTGGACGGGAGAAATGGAATTGTTCACGGAGATATGAAGGGGCAGAAGGGTTGCGAAGGATATTGTAGAGGGTAGATAGGATATGAGCATTCCTTCGCAAGCGGATAGGTAGCCACTTAATCTGAGATCGATAGCTAGGTACATGGACATATTTACGCAGGCCATAGACGAAACCAGAAGTTCCAGTTTATTTAAAAGCTCCTCAGTGGCATCTAGGTAACAAGGGTCTGCGTAATCGAGAAGAGGTAGAAGAAGAGTGTGGACAAAGGAAATTTTGGTCTTTAGGGATAAAAGCTTTGGAGGCGTTTGAGTAAATGAAGCGAGAAATGAATCTTTATACTGACCGCATTGACGTGAGACCCCCAAGACAAGTTTGTATCTAAAACGAGACCAAGGTTTTTTGCCGTTTTGCTAAGGGAATTGGAATCCCTTCAAATAATATTTGAGGTACAGTAATAGCACTAAGCTGCCTACTCATGTACGGACTGCCGATAAGTAGAACCTGCGATTTTTTTTGGGTTTACCACTAACCCGAATGACTTTAGCCAAGGAGAATATACGTATCGAATCGGCGTTCCCATAGTCAAAAGCTTCCTCGATATCGGAAATTTTAAAATGTCGGTAAAGTTGCAAGTCGTCTGCATAGCGATGGAAGATAGAGGTCCACTGACGGGCCAACGAAGGGCATTCAATTTGCATTTAAAAACTATAGAAAGTTCATATGTGACATATTGTATCATTTGTAAATTATTGCTGTAAGTTTTCCGAATAAAATAAAATAAAAATAAAATAAAATATCGATCCCAATGTAGCGAAATCTATCGCTCCGATAGGGAAACTAAACAATACTCATATTACGAGCACACGAACACAAGGTTTCGCACATAGATGGCGCTGACCGTCCTACATCGCGCCAGCGATTTGCGCCAACTTCCGCGACATATACTTATACGACTTCCGACGATCAACTGTCGGACCCTTGGTCCCCCCTGATCCCAACTCCCGGCCAGGTGGGTAATTACCCTTTTCCACCTTCTCCATCTTCGCTTGCCAACATTGGCGGCTGCCTTATCCATTCTACACTTGTTACTTCCTACTAGGGTTGCCACCTTTTTTTTGGAGAAATATAGTATCTATTTTTCTTATCTAATAGCAAAAAATAATACTATTGGGAAATTTTGCCAAATAAAAAGTACACATTTATTTACATTAACTATTTACTTTTACCTATTTTATTTTTAGTTACTTTTGGGTTAAGCCAACAATCAACTATTATTTATTATCTATCGACTATTGAAATATTTATTAGTGCCTAGTGGTAATTAAATTTTTATTAAATTAATCGATGCTCTGTTCCTCTCTTCTCTTGATTTTATATTTATTACAGAAAAAATACTTCCCAAAAATGGTGTAGGTAGTTTGTGGGAAGTTGCAGAAAAGGAGAGAAGAAAAGAAATTACGAGCAAGGAGGAAACTTATGCTTCTGAAAATCAAAAATTCTGTATAATAATAATAATAATAATAAAAAGTTTATTAAATCTTGTGGAATACATTTCAATTTTAGAGTTAAAAACACGTAAAAGGTAAAAATAAAAATATTTTTTTTGCCTGAGCTAGGATAATATGATACCCTGTGTTTCAGGCATGAAATTACAGGTCTTAAATTAACAAAGAATGGTTTTCTATACATATTAAAATAATCACTAGCAAAATATGACGAAGTACACATGTATTATATCATAAATTAACTTAGAAACTAAAAGTAGGTAATATTTTCATTATAAAAGATATTCGCGTCAGCAAAAAGATTCTATACTGGCAAACAATATGTTCGTTATGTGCATGTTTGCACTTTAGGTATCTTATGATTAGAGGTTAGTGGGACAGCGCGCGGTTATTGCGGGGCTAGTAACAAATATAGGAACTATCTACCTATAACATAATGTAAATTAAAAATAACATATTAACGTTAAAACTAATATCTATCAATGCTTATCATTTTTTGGCGCCCTCATAATCTATTGTATTTATATATCTCTTCTCGGCCATTATCTTAGCGGGGCACTCAGTGGCACCCGTATTATGGTTGCTCGGCTTTTTGAAGCGCGAGCACGTTGCGCATTTTGGAGGCTCCGCTTTCTTTGTGCATTCGTTTTGTGAGTGACCTAGATCACCGCAATGGCCGCACGTGATGTCTATCTGACGACAAGTCTTAGCTGCGTGCCCATACTGCTGACACTTATAACACCTGGTGACAAGAGTGAAGTCTCTGACAGGGCAAGAAGACCAGTTCACGAATACTCTATCTTGAGTTATAAGCGCCTTACGTATAAGAGCAGGTACTTCTATTATGTAATTGCAGGTCTCAGCATCCTTTTTTCCCGACTTATGGCTTAACTTAACGGATGTTAAAAAGGTCTCAAGTGTCATATCAATCTTTTCAGCCAGGTTTTGATGAAAGATGCATTTGATGACTTCGGGCTCTTGCATCGCCACGGGTACTCCGATAACTACAATTCTCGGCTTGCGTTTGTTGGGTTCATCTACAGTGAGACCAGAGGATGTCAGCTGGATAGACTGTTTTAGCTTCTCAACGTCGCTTTTGTTGTCAGTGCTGATTATGACCCCGCCATTCTTCGTCTTACGTAAACCTCTCACTTGTAGTTTCATTTCTTCCGGACGTATGAGTTTTTGGACAAGTGATTTGGTTTCTGCGCTGGACTGCTGTTTGTTGTCTGGATAAATGGCAATAGCGCTCACGTTAGTGGGCTTGATAAAGTCATTTTCCCTTTTTTTAACCATATCAGCGAAGGATGCCCTACCTGTAGGCTGTGAGAACTCCCCAATGCTGTGCTTTAGCTCTTGAAGTTGCTGTGATAGGTCGAGTTTATCTTGTAAAGTTTCAAGTCTAAGATGCACTTGAGCTGCATTTTTCTTAAGAGCTTGGTACTGTACAGCCATTTGCGAAGTCCCACTACCAATCTTCCTGCACAAGTTGTTTATTCTCAGCTTCTGGTCAGTATTTAGCTTCCCTTCAGCTGATATAGCGCAAACTTCGTTCAGGTACTGTTCAATCGACTGCATCCAGTGTTGTATCTCAGGCGTCGACACAATTTCACACGTTTCCTCCACGGCACGTTGTGGAGTGCAGGGCACAGGACGGAGACGAGGAGGGCTGCGCCCCATTAAACGTTCCATTTTGTTTTAATAAATAGCACGAAATGTTATTTTGAATAAAAGAAAAACTGCATTATAATATTCACAAATTGTCACAAATAATTTAGTTTGGCACTTTATTACTGAGTACGATCAAAAAAAAAAAAATCGAGGTCACGATTCCGCAAGCGATTACTTAATTAAATATTAGACACGTCCGAACCGAACGGTGCCATCTGTAGGTCTTCCCAGGTACCTACTTCTATACCGTAACCTAGTTTCATGTGTAAACAAAACGATAATTCCATTTAGTCCATCAGTTGATTTTTTAGTTTGGCTATTCACAAAGCGATCCTTGAGCTAAAATCTGCCTTAAACGTGTGGTATCTCGACGATGGCATTATCGGGGGTAAGCCGGAAGTCGTTTTACGGGATCTAGAGGTCCTGCTTCCCCGTCTCAGAGACCTGGGTCTGGAGGTGAATCCCTCGAAGTGCGAGTTCTTTGTCTGCGGTACCGATGCTCGTGGACAGATTTCTGGTTTCAGTGGGCTTCTTCCTGGCCTCAAGGAACTGTCTTGTTCCGATTTTAATCTTCTAGGATCCCCGATTTTCCTCAGTGCAGTTCCTGAGGCCATAACTGCTCGTGAACGCCTTCTCCTGACTGCTCACGAACGTCTTAAAGATCTTTCCGCACACGTGGCGATTATCTTGTTACGCATGTGCTCCGCACTTCCGAAGGTCACGTATTTGTTACGGACCACCCCTACCTGGCTCTGTCCCGGGGAAGTTTCCTCTTTCGACGATGCTTTGAAGTCAGTGGTGGAGTCAATCCTCAATTTCTCTCTAGATGGGACCCAGTGGGAACAGGCGGCTTTGCCTATTCGATGTGGTGGTCTCGGGGTGCGGTGCGCGCGTGATGTGGGCCTGCCGGCTTTTCTGGCGTCGGCGCATGCGGTTGGGGACTTAGTCACTGTTTAACTCCATTCTAATGGTGACGGGGTGAGCATACCGTATGTGTCAGATGCTGTGTCTGCTTGGCGGTCCCTCAACTCGGGCGCTGCGATCCCTGAAGCGTCGCACGTCCAGCGGAGGTGGGATGATGTGGGGGTGAAGCGAATCCAGGAGCAATTGTTGGAGAGTGCTTCGGGAGTCGATAAGGCTAGACTGCGGGCTGTGTCACAACCAGAATCCGGGGCGTGGTTACAGGCGGTGCCTTCGCCTCACCTGGGCACCTTACTTGACAGCGGTGGCGGTGGCTCTCCGTCTGGGCTGCAAGGTGTGTAAACCCCACGTATGCACCTGCGGTTCCATGGTGGAAGCCAATGGCCATCACGCACCGAGTTGTCGTCGCTGCACTGGGAGGTTTCCGCGACACCATGCCCTGAATGACATAGTCCGTAGAGCCCTGATATCGGCGAACGTCCCCTGTGTACTTGAGCCTCCGGGTCTGAGTAGATCCGATGGTAAGAGGCCGGACGGGTTGACTCTGGTGCCCTGGAATAATGGCAAGTGCTTAATTTGGGACGCTACTTGCGTCAGCACTGTTGCCGCCAGCCACATACGTCGCACCGTTCACTCTCCATCCGCCGCTGCCGAGGACGCCAGTTCTAGAAAGAGACTCAAGTACCTACGCTTTCTTGGAGCAGCATTACCATTTTGTGCCGGTGGCCGTGGAAACCTTGGGCTGTTGGAGCGTAGAGGCTAAGAGCTTTGTGGGGGAAATAGGCCGTAGGCTCGGAGATATCACGGGTGACTCCCGCTCCAGGTCGTTCTTGGTGCAGAGGTTGGCCATTGCGATTCAACGCGGTAATGCAGCGAGCGTGATGGGCACCTTTGCACCGGGAGCGGTCAGGGGTGTGTTATTTGGCTGACAAAGATATATTGTTTAAATTAGTACTTATTAAGTTTTGACATTGTATTGATGACTTTGTATTATTTTATTTTTATGGAATAAATTTAAATTAAAAATTTATCCAATAACCACAGAAAACAAAATTTGGTTTCTAATAAGTATTGTACATATACCAAAAAATACATTTAATATAAAATTTCAATTTGTTGAGATAATGGTATCAAACTGGAACAAATTACCACAAAATGTTGTGACAGCTGTGTCAGTGAATTCCTTCAAGAACAGACTGGACGAGTGGTTGAAGTCAAACAAACTGTCTCTACTTGATTTAAAATAACTTTCAACACTGTGTGATATAGACACATCAGCAACAATGCTGCTCGTCTATAACCTAATAAATAAATAAATAAATAATTAATCCATGCAGCGCTGGGCAATGGGCATACGTTCCTGTTACAAAAATAAAATAACTGTAATAAAAAACCTCGACAGTTGTATTATCGATGAAAATATAGTATTTTTCGTACTATATTATTTTTCTATAATATATAGTATAAATGACTAAAATATAGTACAATACTATATATTATAAGTAGTACGGGTGGCAACCCTACCTCCTACTGAAGACCGCCAAACCAACAATGATACCCGGTATTGCCCCATATATTGGTATCCGGTTTTACTCCGAATGTACAATTTTCAAACAAAATGGCATAAATAAATTTTGGTTTGATATAGGTAAACATTTAATAACACCATTATACTGTTCTTTATACTATGCTCAAATCTAGTCTAGTACTACGAAGCCACTGAGACAGTCAGCTGACGATGTGAAATTACGGATAGCTAGTAGAGAAAATAAATATCTCGCGAAACAGTACAACTTTTGAATTTTGGCGTACTTTTCAAAAACCCTTATGGAAAATGAATGAGAAAAACAGTAACACTATCAATTTTATGTTTTGATTATACGTTTTCACTCTTAATTTGCAGTTATTTAACACATAGATAGTTGGAATTTGTTTCTTTTCGTAAGCAATATTGGCTTTTTTGTTGTAAGTACTATGAACTTTTAATGTATAGGTACAAAAACTTTTAGTCTTGTAACACTGACTGTAGTTAATAATCCAGGCACATTAAATCGAGTCACCATAACCTCCCGTCACTTGTTTTATTGAAATTGGATAGTTCACTAAATTTGTTTTTACCGAGTTTCATAGAGCGAAACAGTTTTGTTGGCTTGAAGTTTTATTGAGATTTCATTGATAATACTTCAAATTAAGCGTTGCAAACACTATCACACTACTTTATAACTGAAATCATACGTTAATACTATTTTATAACAATTAATTACGACGAGCAAAACAAAACACTGCTAACGCCACCTAGCGAAACTGTATTTACTGCTAGGTATATAAATGTACTTGTATTCACTTTGGGAAATAAATGCATCTGAATCTGAATCAGCTCTTCGTAGGGATTTCATTTACTTAGCTTAGGTGATTGTGATCCCGCCATTGTTCAAGTTCACGACATTTAGCAATTTCATTAGGTACCTTCTACCACCTCAGTTATTGTAATCAAGTGTAATAAAACGTGGGTTTTTCTCCGCAAGTTAAACATTCAGAGTACCTGCGTTACGAGTCTGTCTTCCTCTCATACTGTTAATAGCCCTGTACATATTTATGTTACGTCTCACGTACATAAGTATCTCGAGCATATACAAGGAATAGCGGGTCATCATGCGGTGTGTTGCAAATAGAGACCCACATGAGTCGGTAGGCTTCAAACCAGAAATGGCACATATCCGTTGAGTTACCCCAAATGATGGTGCCATATTACATTATTTTATTTTATTTTATTTACTTAAGGAAAGCCAACAGCAGTTGTTACAATAAAAATAATAATAGCATTACATAGCCAATTATAGGCTTCCACTAATAAAACTACAATATTAAACAAATTGGAGCGCCTTCAAAATTTATGTATCCGAGTTATTTACGGATTGCGCAAATTCATATGACCATATTTCAAGCTACCGAAAACAGCTCAAATGGCTCCCAATCCGCCTACGCAGGAATGCTCATATCCTATCCACCCTTTATAAAGTCCTGTATATCACTCCCGCTCCCTCATACCTCTGTGAACGGTTTCACTTTGCCCGTCCACAATATAAGCCTTGTCGTTCTAGCGTAAGATCGTTGCTAACAATTCCTGCTCACCATTCCGACTTCCTTTCCTATTCCTTCACTGTTCATGCAGCAAGACCGTGGAATTCTCTTCCGCACGAAGTGCGTGACAGCCAATCTATCCTTATATTTAAAAAGCGTGTAAAGGATCACTATCTATCTCAGTGTGCCTAGACGTATTACAATGCCTTAATTATTCAATTCAATTCAATTCAATTTTTATTTATTCAGACAACAGAGATCCATTTTTGTTAGTAGTACATGTATCTTAAAAAATATGTTAGTAGAACAATTTTTTATATTTTAATTTATTATGTATTAATATAGTATATGTTTATTTTATTCATATATACCTATTAGTATGTATAGTATGTATTTATTTATAGTATATAATTATTGTGCACGTCGTATCTGCGTATATTTATCATATCTCTCTTTTTGTAGGCCTGCTGGAAGAGATTTCTTTTTAGAGATAAGTAGTGCCTGTTGTCTAATATCTAATTTGTACTATATCTTTAATTTTCTTGTGTACAATAAATTGTTAAAAAAAAAAAAATTAAAACGAAGTGCAACAGTTAATGAGACACAACAACTTAAGCCTAATAATTATCTTTGCTCGACTCAATTAATAAAATCACTTACGTTACAGTGTGTCAAAGTAATACTTAAGTAGAGCTCGTCTAGTCTAAGATGACGCGCCCCACTACTTAGTTAGTTGATTTCGATGTGTGAGTGCAAATATTATTAACGACACTTCATCTTTGTGGGAGCCAATGAACGGCGCGTGCTCCGACGTTTGAATCTGACCGGCAACTGAATGACCAATTACAACGGCATTTGTATATGTATTGCGTCCATATTTTAAACTTGCTTGTGTGCGTTAATGCGATAGTGTGGCGCGTCATTTTAAATTAGACGAGCTCTACACGATTTCTCGCCTATTCACAACTTATATTAAACAGGTCAAGGTCAACAACTTTGGACAAGACGTTAAAATTTTGAGCTGCTCGTAACAGAAAGGTATTTCTCCTTGGTTGGTGGTAGCTTCGGGAACATAAAGAGGGTAATGGTGTCTGAAGGATCTAACAGGCGCTTTAATAAAAATACGAGAGAGAAGTTCCGGGCAATCAACAGTACCAGATGCAATTCTGATAAGCAATCTCAGGTCTGCTATTTCTCTATGTTTAAGAAGTGGAGGAAGGTGGTGTTTCTTGCATAGGCGTAAGTAATTGTTGGATTCATAATACTGACCCGCTCGATAGCATAAATAACGCATAAATTTCTTTTGTATAGCCTCGATACGTGACTTGTAAATAGCATAGCACGGACTCCAAACCTGAGATGCGTATTCCAGAATACTCCTAACAAACGTACAATACAAAATCTTCATAGTTTTAATAGAATTGAACTCTTTAGAACACCGCATTATGAAACCAAGCACCTTATATGCTTTAGCTACTATAGCGTTGATATGTGAATAAAAAATAAGTTTGGAGTCGTGCAGAACGCCTAAATCACGCACCACCGAGACTCTTTGAAGCTTTTGTCCCTTGAGAATATAATCGAAATATATGAAGTCTCGCTTGCGACCGTAAGTCACAATTGAACACTTAGCGGGATTGAGATCCAGTTTGTTTCTTAGACAGTAGTCGTCAAGACTCTCGAGATCGGCTTGTAGGGCCTCAGCGTCAGCAAATGAACCTATTGTAGCATATATCTTCATATCATCCGCATAAGCCAGTAGACTGGCTGTTAAAAAACATGATTCTATGTCATTTATAAAGACAATAAATAACAGAGAGAGAGAGAGAGAGATTATTGAGTTAAAATGTGCGAAATACTTATACCTGTCTCAGTGCTTCCGTGGATATAAGTGGTTTTAATTTTCTTAAAGCATATGGCTGGATAGGTGAGCGTGCGGCTTTGCAACTGGAGGAACCAACACCTAGAGACTGCCCCTCAGCTGACTTTACCCTACAGCAGGATTTCATTTCATGTTTACATGATCACAACATTATTTCTAGTTTTCTAGCCGCTAGGTACGCGAGCACAAACTTATCCAGTGACGGGTGTCGCTGGTGTTGAGAACAATATTACTTTTCAAAATGGCGACACTTAGTTCCAGTTTTCGCTGACGGGTCTGATAAGTTTGTGACACTTTCACGCGTTTGTTTACATTTGATCAGGCCAACGCCATCTCGCATTCGCGGCCGGAAGCCGGTAGTTTACCGCCCGCCTTGCTCCATAGCTCAATGCCCACACAGAGCTGCTTCATGTTTGCGTAGGTTTTAAATATTGATAAAAGATGGCGTTGTGAATTTGCATTTTAGGGTACCGTAGCTAACACGTAAAAAGCTTAACAAATCTTCTGTACACAAAGTCACGGCTCGGCCCCATTATCGTGAATAGACCACACTGTTCTGACCTGAGCCTGACAAACAAACCATTTATTTATGTTTATAGATAATTTGCCACTGGCAAATACTTACCTAGTAGGGTTTTTAAATGGCGAAACTTTGAATCTTTCTAGTAAAATACATGTAAGTTACTCATTTTGGAAAAACCTACGTTCACCTGAAAAATACAATTATACATAAGTTAGGTAGGTCGGTTTTTTAGGTACTTGTTTTGATCGAACTATTTAAAAAAAAAATTAAATTTACGCAATCAATGTCATTTGCATTTTTTATTATGCAAATATTATTACGAATAATGCAAATTAAGAATGCGATTACATTGTAAAATACATGTACTAGGTACCTAAAAAACATAACCCTCCTGTTGCAGTCGGGTAAAAACGTCAACTTGCGTAATATAGTTACATCCGAAGACCTATATGAAAGTTTCTGTATTTTATTGAAAAATGAATTTATGAGTAGGTATTTTAAGTGCTATTTTCAACCCTACTACCTGGGTGGGTACCTTGTTGGTACTTACCGTGCCTACGCAGTCTGTAACGTTCACAAAGCGAGAGACTTCCGAACTTTTTCGAGGAATCAAAGACAAGAGTAATAAAAGCATTAAATACGTTTGTACCATTCTCTTCCGTTTACACGATTAACCCGTTAAAGAGTGTTAAAAATGTTATTAGTATGCGTCTATTTTTTTCAAACCCAACTACTTAGGAACCGCCGCGAAATGCAGAAAATCTCTACGGGAAGCGGGCAGCCGGGAAGCGATCGGAGAATCTGTATGCCCATTGCACATGCGAGACGACGCGCAGCCGGCAGCGGCGGAGGCGCGTGGCGCGTGGCCGGCCGCTGTGGGCCGCGGCGAGAGTGGCGGCTCCGCCCCGTGCCCCGCGCCCCGCACTCGCTGCTCCGCGGCGCCCCGCGGCTCGCGCCACCGCCGAACTACGGCTGGCACGAATTTAGTATTGGAACGCTCGTCGGAGGTGGAGGTTACGTCAATCGTGTAGTGGACACTTTTCCACGTGCTGTGATCGTGTAAAATAAATAATGCTTTCTGCAGAATTTCGTTCTATTAACTGAACGTGATTGTTCGCGTCTCGGGCGCATGGATTTACAAAAGATGTAGGAATTGAAGACTGCCAGATCGGTTGCGAAACGTCGAGGAGGAGATGGCAGCGGTGGTGGTGGCGCTCGTCGCGCTGACGGCGTGGACGGGCGCGGCCGGCGGCGCGCGGCCCACGGCGCCGCCCGTGTTGGTGCCGCGCTGCTGCCCCGAGGGCGCCTCGCTAGCGCCGGACACGCTCGCACTGGACATACTGACGCGCGAGGACGCCTCCGGCGCGTGCCGCCCCGACAAAGCGCCCGCCCCATGGGCGCCTCGAGTGTACGCACCCGCCCTCCGGAAGTACCTGGACAGGGGCAAGGTGCCGCCGCACTGGCGCGTGGAGCACGGCGTGCTGCCCGAGTGCGACGAGCTGCGCGTGCTGCGCGAGCACTCGGCGCCGTACGCGTTCCTGGCGAACACCGCGTCGCTGCAGGTGCCGGGCCCGCCCGCCGCCGCGCTGCCGCCGCGCCGCTACTGCGCGGATGCGGCCGCGGCGCTGGCGTGCGCCGAGGAGCTGCGGCCGGCGGGCGGGGGCGCGGCTAAGTGCTGCCCCGCGAGCGAGGCGCTGAGCGGCGGCCACTGCGTGGCGGCGCCGGACGAGGGCGCGCGCGCGCTGTCCGTGCTGAGGCAGCTCGGCAACGGCAGCGACGTGAGGGTCGGATGGCCGATGTGCACCAGCGGGCCGCAGTACGCGGAGGCGGGGTCGCTGACGGGTGCGCAGGCGGCGGAGGACGGCGCGCTCGAGCTGGCGGAGGGCGGCGGACGGCTGGGGCGCGGCGCGTGGTGCGCGGACGCGGCGGTCGGCGCGGCCGAGGCGCGGCTGGCCGTGATGGAGTGCAACGAGGCTGCGCGTGCGCGTCGGCCGGCGGCGGCGCCCGCGCACCACGCGGTGTACGGCGTGGGGCTGGCGGTGGGCGCGGCGTTCCTGGCGGCCACGCTGGCGGCGGGCTTTGCGCTGCCCGCGGCGCACCACGCGCTGCACTGGCGCTGCCAGACGTACTACGTGGCGGCGCTGATGGTGGGCGACGTGCTGCTGGCGGTCACGCAGCTGGCGGGCGACGCGGTGCCTCCACCGCTCTGCCGGGCGCTGGGTGAGTGTGCTGCGAGTGTCATGGCGGGTGTCCGGCCGCCGTTGTCGATAAGTCGGACGGCCGACTCATGTTGTGTCTGTGCTTACATGTGCGGTGCTGTGACGGTGATCGGTGCAGCGATTTGCATGCACTTCCTGTTCCTCTCGGCGTTCTTCTGGCTGAATACAATGTGTTTCAACATATGGTGGACATTTCGGTGAGTGGAATTATAAAATAGAGTACCCATACAAATACTTCTTTACAACTCCTTCATGTGTACCCTGAATGTGGGAATGTCGAGCGTGGACAATGGACATTAGTTACAGCGACTGTGATCTGTCTTTACATGTCGCTGTACCTGCAGTGTCTGATATAGATAATTTAACCGGCTAGCTTATACTACTTCATACCGTACATCTCTCAGATAAACCTTTATAGTAGTTACCTACCTACCTTCCTATATTTATTTATTTATTTTTTCAGGAAACATAGTCTTACACTAAAAATTACTAACAAAAACATTCTTTCAATTTGACCTAGAGCTCCATAAATGCTTACAAATTTTGGAAAACTTAATCGATTACTATATACAATGATTTAAGGTATCGTCATCATTTATTTTTAATGTTATACGGCAGTCAAACAGGCAAGCGGCCTGCTGGAAAATGGTTAACGCTGCTTATGGACATCAGCAATACCAGGGGAGCTGCCAATGCGTTGTCCGCCTCTAAAGACATCTCTAATATACTTCTTGAACGATCCCGTGTCATAGTCCAAAGGAATCACTGTAGCTAGGAAATTGGGAATTGTGTGTGTTGCCAAATTGTAAGAAGGGTGGCAAAATTGTATAGGTCTATGCTTCGATTTTTACACAAAAATGTTACGTTACGTATTGTATGTAAGTACTGCTAGGTACATACTTTATGTCTCCTTCTAAAAAAACTTCAATTCCATTTTAAAAATAATCCGTACCTACCTATGTAATTTGTTAAGAGAATGCCATAAAACTAATAAATATTTATATTGTATTAAAATGTTGATGGCAAATTGCGGCGAACGAGCTAAAAGCGCAGCTGTGGCCGTATTTTTACGCGTGTCGAATATCGTACAGATACAATATACCAATAAAGCAAAGAAAGCGTCGCGACATAACTCGAGAGGCACCATCGACTTGCTCCTGAAATGTAAATTTAACCAGGTACCGATCAATTGTTGTGCCTATTCCCTGTGACTGTGTCGAAAATGTTGATGACATTACATGACCTATCACAAAAAGTCCAGGTAGGTAAGACCAATATTGAATCCAACTGGGTTGGGCAGCGTTCGTGAACCTCCCATATATTTTCGTCCCAATTACCGTAGTGTCTCAAGACGAAGGTCTTTGACCAGTGTGTATTGCCAGTGATGACCTACGAAACGGAGACGTGGTTGCTCACCGTGGGCCTTATCAGAATGCTCACTGTCACCCATAGGGCAATGGAAAGGGCTAGGAGTCTCATTGCGCGATCGAATCAGTAATGAGCAGATCCGCAAGCGAACCAAGGTCACAGACATGTGCACCAATGGGGCAAACTCCTGTTTACAGATATGTGTGGAATAGCTCCGTGGCACCTAGGTATATATTTATTTATTTATTCATTCTTTTGTGCAACAACATATGCTCTCTCACAACCATTTAGTGCTCGTAAGGCTACTCTATCATGATCATCATCCGAGCGGTCAATCCTCACGTTGTAAGCCGTTGACTTTCACACTCGACTCTGCGATGTCAATCCATCGCTTCTTGGGTCTCCCGCTGGACCGCTTTCCTGATACCGGCAAATTTAGGCATATATTTCCCACGAATCCCTAGGGCTTACGCAGCACGTGTAGGCGAGCCTCTTCAATCTTATTCTTATTATTATGTATTACCTATACCTATACCTACCTTTATTACCTACTAGCAACTCGTACCGGCTTCGCAATGGTATTCTCGGGGTTACTCTATTATAATATGCATATTCGTATGAATCACTCAGTCCATTGGTGAAAACCGTATGAACATCCGTTTAGCACTTTTTGAGTTTATCGCGAACAGACAGACAAGGCGTGGGACTTTGTGTTATAATATGTAGTGATGTCTTTTTCTTTCTCACAGGCCTAATTATGCACTTATAAGCCTTTTGAGCTTAACACAGATTTTAGGGTCGCAGATGACTGCCGTGAGGTCCCGCCTGAGCTATGCCATCTGCATACACGACTTTGCTCCAGTCCAATTCACTTGTTCAGGAATAAATCTTAATAGTGTTCGGTGGGTAAACTCGGTGGTGCCACTCGCTCGAGTTTACAAGTAAATTACGTTCCTTCATTCTTCGCCTTGTGGTCGGTTCAATTATATCAGATCTGATGACAACAAATTGTCTGATCTGATATTAATCTTAACTTTGGCCAGGAATCGGTTTCCCAACGCTTCGATTACATGGTCGCCGTGTATTCAGTTTTATTCTTAGAATAGTTTTAGTTTTTAATCTTAAACGAAAATTTCATGATATATGTAGGTATTTTTACCTCACGTAGAGTTCATCCATGACGATCAGTCAGTGATTCTGGAATCCGACTAGACCCAAAGTCAGTTTTTGTAGACCCATCGATTAAATATAATTTTTTCTTACCTATCTCTCATATTAACTTTGATAATAGTTTTGACACACACCGATTAAGTGAGCCACAACAAATAAATCTTAAATTGTAACCACTTAAATCAACTAAAATATATTGGATTTTGTTTATCCGCATCAAAACATCTCCTTAATAACCCTGGTTTGGTTTCATCTAAGTAAATAACACTGTTTGTTTTGCTGCGATAAGCAATTGGGCCACTTTTTCTGCTATTGAGTGTATATTTTTCGCTTGTGAATCGAAAGGTTGCGTCCGTCCCGTCGCGTATCAATACTTTCTCACTTCGCAGTGTAATAGATCCCCATAACAAATTTCAACAACGGGCCGTTAAAACTGTAATAGCGTTAAAATTTATATCTGAAATAACCTCAAAAGTACGCGCTCGCTACTTTTTTATTTTATTACTATTACTTGATTATTTTTACAGTTCCCATAGGCTATATTCTATATATGATATATTCAGTTACAAGAATTTAACTTAATGAGCAGTTTTCCAATAGGTATCTAAAGCATTCCTTATCACTCGCTAAATGGCGCCCCAACAATTTTGGTAATCGAAGATCGCTTGAAATAGGTACTTATCAAAGAGGATATAAACACTGGGTATCTTGTACTGGATCATAACAAAACATTTCAACCATTTCAGATGTTTTAATAAAATATTACAAAAAAAGAACATGAATTTGATTGAGTCATTTCGTTTCATGGACGCTAGGATCAAGAATGAACGTAATTCAAATATAAAAAGTTTGTATTAAAATGGAACATAGTGCCTACTTACATAAATAATTTTTTTACATTTCTTTCAACCTTCAAAAGCTATGTTTATATTAATAAACATTTTATTTTTATGTTTAGTATTAGTTGGCTGCATGAAATCACTCCCACCATCATACAGATAAAAAAAAAGATTACCAAAATTGTAGGAGCGCCATCTATTGATGCTTTTTGAAACCAACTGACAATACCTACTGGAAAACTCCTCATTGTAACAGCCGATAATCGTTACAGATTCTGATTTCTGACAGCTTCAAATGCTTAAGTACGGCCAGTGCTTAAATATGCACCGGGAAATTACAAGTAACTAAGGGCCGATTGTTCAATCCTCAGATAAAATGTCTGTTAACTACTCAGCGAATAAAATAATTAGGCTGTTTATCGGTCTGTTAATCAGTTGTCTATTTTTCAATAGTCATTTATCTCATTAATTAGTATCTGACTGAATATTTCAATTCTGCCAACATCAAATCAACACGAACTTCAGAGAGGTAAAACAAAAATATCGCTTACACAATTGTTAGAGCAGGATAGACTAACGAAGCAGTGGCAAGAAAGCATCATTTTTAAGGTAATGTTATTCCACAGAATAGAGTTAAGTACCTAAAATATTAGGTAATAAATAATAAGGTTCTAATTAGAAGGAAGGTTATTCATTAATTGTAGTTTACAGTTTTGTTTGTTAACAACAATTTGATTTGTTGTTTGGTTGGATTGATTACCTTCTATTGCAATTTATCGCAAAAGAAAATTAAAAAAGAGAGCGATCTGCAAGTTTCACAACTGTCGAGACTCATTTACTTGTCAGTTCAGTCGGCAAATTCTTTCTTTCCTGTGACGTGGATTTATACATATTATGGGTCTCATCTGTCGAATAACGGCTATCTGGCGCTCAAAGAAACAGATAGATTTATTCCCCAAATAACGGTTTTATTCGTCAAATAACTCTTAACTGACAGTTGTAAAATTCAAAAACTTGCTATCCGTCGAATAAACGCTAACAGACTGTTTATCTGAGGATTGAACAATCGACCCCTATTTTATTTGTAACTATAAAATACTAGATTTTGGCCGCTATTTCGTCCGCGTAAATTTAGGATAAATGAGTTGGTAAATTATAGCCTATGATTAAAAATCCTGGCTATAAGCTACGTTACTGTCAAATTTCATGAAAATCCGCTCGGTAGTTTTGGCGTAAAGGAGTAACAAAGATCCAAACACAAACTTTCGCACTAGTTGGCAGTGCAGGTATTTGATGTATGTCGTAACGCGTGTCCCCCCCTGCAGCGACTTCCGTCCGACGAGCCTGGAGCGCGGGCAGGAGGTGTGGCGGCTGCGCGTGTACATGGTGTACGCGTGGGGCGGGCCGCTGGCGCTGGCGGGCACGGCCGCGGCGCTGGACGCGGCGCCGCCCGCCGCCGCGCTGCTGCGCCCGCGCTTCGGCGAGCGCCACTGCTGGTTCTACGGGGACCTCGAGGTGCTCGTCTACTTCTTCGGCCCGGTGGGGCTGCTGCTGCTGGTGAACCTGGCTCTGTTCGCCTCTACCACGCGGCAGCTCACGTGCGGCCTGTGGCGCCGCGACGAGGTCAAGTCCACGTCGGAGCGCGCGGCGCTGGGCCGCGTGTGCGGCAAGCTGGTGGTGGTGATGGGCGTCACGTGGGTGGCGGACGTGGTGTCCTGGGCGGCGGGCGGGCCGCACGCCGTCTGGTACGCCACGGACCTGCTGAACGCGCTGCAGGGGCTGCTCATCTTCCTGGTGGTGGGGTGCCAGCCGCACGCGTGGGCGGCGCTGCGCGGCGCGGCGCGGGCGCTGGCGGCGCGCGCCTGCCCGTGCTGCGGCTGCCGCGCCGCGCCCGCGCCGCCCACGCACTCCTCCACGCACCTGCCGTCCTGCGGCGAGTCGCTCACGCACACCACGCAGGCGCCCGCGCCGCCCGCGCCCGCCGCGCCCGCCCTGCCCGCCCTCGGCCCGCCCAAGCTGCCGATGGAGACCGTGTGCTGAGCGCGCCCCGGCCCGCCAGACCCCGCTTAGCTTTAAAGTACGATATGCTGTACTCGATATTTATTCTAATCTACAGTATTATTTTTGTATTTTGTTGACGGATACGAATGTGTAGTTCGTGTGTACTGTGTATAGTGACGTGAACGCTGCGAGCCGCGAGCCGCGAGCCGCGGTGACGAATCTTGCCTCGATGAGATCGATTGTTATAATAAACCTGATAAACTCTATACTGTGGTTTCCTTCCGTCCATTTTTACCTTACCTTCGAGTTACGTAGTTAGATATCCTAAATATCAGATCAGTCATACCAGGAGTTTTAAATATCCGTAACGACTCAATAAAGTACCTAGATAATAAGTAAATGAAATACCTAACTGTACATAAAACATAAGTCAATCAAATAATACATTTTTGATTTGGCGGTGGTTTTGGTTGGTAATGATAAGGCGAGTTAAAAAGAGTAGCGACTCTTGAAAGCCCGGGAATATTAGTTGAGACTAGGTACGCGTATATTTAAGTAAAATCTAACCGTTAAGACGTTATTAGGCGACTTTAAATAAAATTCTTGATATCAAGAATTTTGTTTGAATGTGGTCGTGATAACAAACAACTTTTACAACAACAACTTTGAAATCACGACAAAAAATCAGCTGTTGTATACATTTTGGCAGAATTCGTTTTCAATTTTGTAAGAAACAACTAACTTATTTTCGTAATTTAAGAGTTGCTACCTTAGAAATGGTCTTTGTTACCACGATAACATGCAAACCCCTTGGTATCAAGAATTAATTTAAAGGCACCTTGTCTTAATATTATCTAGAAATGAAGTTGTATATAAAATATAATTCACGGCACACACGTATCTAATATTAGGTTCAGGTGTACAGAGCTAGGCAGCGGCGCGTTGATGTCTTTCGTATCGCCTGAAACGGAGCGAAGCTTGGCCAAAGTAATAGTAATAAGTATTTATTTCACAAAAATTGTACAGAGCACAAAAAACTGAATAGGGCACAAAAACCGAGGAACTTGGAGCCTGCTCTAGGTTTATCCTGTATTGCAGGTCTCCAGGAACCCTCCATGTATCTTATATAAGAGGTAGGTACTTGTACGCAGTACGTATTTAAGTACACTTATTAATCATAACAATGTAATTAAAACTAAAAGTGTGTGTGGTGTGTGTGTGTATGTATGTTGTTGTATGGCCAAAGCGGCCGGCGCGTACCTATTCATTCCTAGAAGATACTATTTTGGTAAGTAAGATATTTCACGAAAAGCACACGTGGTAGTAATCGCGATGCCACAAAGATAGGCCTGACACCTTGGCGCAGGCTTGGCATCCAGTAAGAAAAGATTTTTCAAAAACCCGCGGGACGGCGATGCGATGATACAGGTGAGAGCGTAATATTGTGTTGAAATTGAACAAGAAAAACGAAATTTTATCCGCGCGGGCGGACGAGCTCGGCCATCAAGATAATGAATTAAGTAATTTTGTTTTTCATATTATCTCCACGATAAATCACCGTTGGGTTACCTACCTACATTGAATTGCGGAGTAACGTGGGTCATTTATTTTTCTATGAAATTCAAAAGATGTCTTACCAGTGTTGCCCTCTTATCATTGCCACTGGTATGGCGTCTTTTGTGTGCATAAAAATAACTATGATTCATCGAAAACAGTAAGTGACTAATATTATCCCGTATCTGTTTGTTTTCCCAAATGAATAAAATAAATAAATTACCACGCAGCTCAAAATCAAACCCCTATCTATTCTGATATTTATACTAGCTGCTGTCGGTAGGCTCGTCCACGGCAAATGTTGTAGAGGTGCTTTTATTAAATTTTGGGATTAATTATGAGATGGGATTAAAACTATGTACCTACTATTGTCTAGACTTTAGAACACTGTTAGGTTCATTTCAAACGTTGCTGATATAACTACAAGTTTGAGTAAAGAATAATTCAAGTCTACTTAGCCACTGTGAAGACAGGGTTAATTGGAGACCATTGCTTCTATGAGAGTTTTGAGTTGCAAATTTTAGGAATCAATCAGTCTAAATTATACAGATACTTACTTTATAAAATCTGCATACAAAATATCCTGAGGAGAGAGATGTCGCAAGACACTAATGGACGCTCCAAGTTTAGAACGCGGTTGGTGGAATTTATGGGACAAAAAGTATAATATGGTACGGATTAACCTGATCAGTGGGAAGCTCTTTATGGGCCGCGATAAGGAGGCTTTGACGTGGAATGCGGTGTAATTTCACCGCGGAGGCGAGCGCTGCGTGATCCGCGGGCTTAGCGGTCCGCCGCCGCCGCGGGGCAGGAGTCCGGGGAACGGGCAGGCGACACCGCGGTAGGTTACAGGTACCTATTCTATGTAAATACATACACCCTGTTTCTAGAGCAGAAGTCAGTATGGTTGGATGAGCCAAAGTAGTTAAGTTAAGTAAAATTGTAGCTTCAAAGTCAAAAATGTTTGTGAGTACTCCTAGAGAGAGGTAGAGTCTACATTCCGAACATCAAATTATTGTCACAAATCAACATTGCTTAAAAATAACTAGCTCACTTGAACAATGAAACTGCAATAGAGTAGGTAATTATTAGAATAGATAAATACTGATCTCACATCATTATACGTAAGCATGAGTAGGTACTTGAAAGTCACGTACTGCCTGTCAAGTTATTTGGCACTGAACACTTCCTTTGTTTCCCTTATGACGAATACAATATTTTTGTTTTGCTTTGATTAGGTTTGTGCGATAAAAAACACATCATCTTCGCGTTAATATCCCGGTTGTGCTCTCGCGCACGACCCGGGTCCACCTTGACCATTATCCAGGATTCGGCAGATCAGATAATTACAGTGAAGCGACAGCCATTTGACTTCCGTGACCCTTCTACCAGGGGAACCTGACCAGATAAGATTATTTTATTTATTTATTTATTTTCAGTTTATTGTACACATGAAAGTTTGAGGAAAAATACATAATCATGGTTACGCATACAGTCGCTTGAATGTGCAGGTTTCATCGTCAGTAAGAGCAGCATTCAACTAATGTACATAACTCAGAAAAAAGGTACATTGCCCTAGTGGGATTCGAACTCGTACCTCTCACTTACCAGTCGGATACCTTAACCAATCGGCTATCCAGGTTTCCGTTCCCCACATACTGGTTGTCGCTGTTGCTCGTGGCAGCTCGGTCAAAGTCTGAATTGCTGTAACACTACATACAAAAAAGGTAATTTTAGTAATACTCCGTGCAGGAAGACTGCGAACCTACTTAATTAGTTAATAACACGTTGACGGCACGACAGCAAGAAACTTGGCAACTTTGACTTGGTGATAGGTACCTAAGTAGTTGCCAAGTCATTAATATCAAATCAAGAAAGTTTCTTGTTGATGATTCTCGTTAGAGGCGGCCAATTTTCTAATTTAGTCGCACTTGTGATGGATTAGGCCTAGTGCGCTCCTTAGAGATTCTATGTAGCATATACTACATGCATTGAACAAGATATCTAAGACCATTTCTAAAACCGTATTAATAGTAATAGTACTAGCTAGATAATCCAATGGTAAAAGTTATAAAAGAGTTTATACTTTGCAGTCTGGCTGATACTTTCAGGCGGGCTTGTCTGCTGGTGGTGGCAGTGGTCTTTTGTGGTGTAAGTATCTGTAAACGTGTCTTGAAAACTTTGTGCCAGCTGTTTTTAGTCATTGAATATTTATTGCCTTTAATAAGGACAACCAGCAAGGACAATGATTATTAGTTTTTAATTATGATTTGTTTTACTTAAATAGTTTTTGTTACTTCAAATATTACTTACAATTACATCCTACAGACCTACAGTTTCATAATAAAGATGAGTTTCATCAGTTATCACATTTGTAATTACCTCCGGCTCTGCGAATTCCTTTCAATGGCTTCGCGGTTATTAAATTATGAAATTAAGTAGGGTTTGTTAATTTGTGAATGGCTTAATTAGGCCTGTGATGCTCTATGGCTGCGAGACATGACCGGCGCTGACGAGGCACGTTCGCGAATCCACGAAAACGACATGAAGATGTGAGACGTTGACTTTACATACGACATGCGGCAGGGACTATCAAGGAGGTAAGCGTCCAGTTGATACTAATCCTTACAATGTTTAAATTAAATCGCTTTTCAGACGCGGGGGCGTGGTCGTATGTCGATCGTCGGTCCGTCGGTCGGAGATCGGCTCGCCCGCGTATCCGAAAGCGACTTAGTTTCATGCTACGTAAGGATTACGTATGATATAAACTACACAACTGCCTTCTAGATACATCCTCCAGCATGTTGTATCTAGAGTCCTCTACGCGACTTGACCGCGTGCGTAAGGAGTACATCCATTCTGTGCATTTCTCCATCACTAAACAACAACAACTTCACTCTACAAACTTCCGCCAAAAAGTCACAAAATCTTTAATCTGATCGTTGCCATTGGCGATGCCCATGCTGCCCAAGGCTGGCTGTATTCCCCTGGTGTACAACTCTATGCCTTAACCGTAGAATAAGACAGCCCTGTGATCGTCATTGGATCGGATTTCTTTGAAATAGTGCACTTTGTTTGTCTAAAACTTCAACAGAACAAATGAGTATGCGCACCACATTCCATTCGTCACCCATTAAGATCCGGTTTTACGTTATCGGCTCTTTGGTCACTAAAGTGCACTAAGTTATCGACTTATGAGCAGGTAGTTAGAAATGCATTATCGGATTGTTGGGCTCGGGGCGGTCGCAGTCGCAGGCGAGCACAGGGAACCGTTACGCGGCTACCTGCGCCGGCGCACACCCAACTACCGCTTTCCTTTTACGGAAGTACGGGCTAGCAATAGCCATGCCACTTAATGCCGCTGCCGCAAATGCCGCAATTCCTGTTTACCTAACATCTAGCGTCGAGTCAGAGGAACTTTATGATAATCTATGCGGTGACCATTTGAGGTTAACGACTATCTGTTTCCGTTATCGTTAAGTTTGTTAAAATTGGCGGACCCTAATATCCTACTTAATATTTTACAAACATAGCTGAAGGAGGCCGTGTGGTGTCCGGCAGAGTAGAATAGCACCAACCCCTTACACACATGGGTGTCGTACAAGGCGACTAATGTTGTCGAGGCAAAAGATCAAGAGTCTCCGTAGTCTGGAAAATGGGCAGCAGCATTTTCCATTGTTATATTTAAACACTGCGATCTCCAACCCGCCTGCCAAGCGTGGAGATTTTGGCAATAACCTCCCCTTTCGTGGGAGAGGCCCTTAGTCCTGCAGTGGACTGTTACGGGCTGTGATGATGATAGCTGATGAAGGACCACAGCCCGGTGACGTCGCCACACTTTCTAAGGACGCTACAATACTTATATTGCAAATGGACAAAAATCACAGAATTCACTCTAATTTACTTTTTGCGCTGGCTCAGCGACCCAATGTGGATCTGGCACCAGAGATCGGTTGATCTTCCAAGGTACGTCTCCATTAAATATTTACAGTACACTCAGGCCCCGGAACCGGCCACCTTGTTATTTCTCTAGCTACTCTACTCGTTGGTAAAAAAACATGGACCTCCTTTCAAATAGATACGCAAACAGTGCCTTTGTTTTAACTAAGGAGGATTATCCCCAAGAAGTATTTTTCCTTGAAAGCTGTGAGGCGGCGGCGGCGGCGGCTATCGATTGCGATATTTCGGCGGCGGCGGCGCCGCGCTACATATTTAATGCCGCTGTCGGTCGCTCGAGACGCGATCTTTCGCAGATCAAAAAACCGTACCCAAAACCGTCCCACTGGCAAACACGCACACTTTGAGATCGGTGTAGTATTTGTCTTTTATAGTACTGTTAACTGTGGTTATTATGACCTTTTCATTGTGTGAGTAAGTTGTTTACGCGGGCGCTAAATACTACTGTGGCAATGTGTTGAATGTATATGTTTACCTCCTTATCTTCACAAGAGAGATACCGCTACGAGACAAAGGTCTTTATTATGCTCCGCGGTGCGTCAGCGCACTGCCGCGCTGCGGTCGGCTGCGCTCGCGGCGCGGCCGCTCATACCCGCTATAAAGAACAATAATAATTTGCAGTTAGGTTTTTAAATTCATGTTTAGATAATACCTTAAGGTATGTGTTGTTAAACGTTTAGGGTATTGGCTTAGTTGAAATAAACGATCCGAAGGACAGTAAATATTTTGGAGTCTGGTGCTGACAATAAAATATTTCTATGATTTGTTTTCATGTGGCGCCCCATGGCGAGGGCATCTCGCGCCCGCAGCCCCGCAGCCCCGCGCCGCTGCCGCGCAGTCTTGCATAATGCCCTTTGTCGTGTCGATGAATTAATGAATAAAGTGAATTGAATATCAAATTTCATAATGTACGCGCGTGATTCACCGCCACCGCGCCGGCGCGGGGCTCGTATTACGACCGTCTATTGTCGCATCGCCCCATACAATCGATAATGCAGAGTTTCACCTCACAATTCCAAGTAAACATGCACATTATTATTTTAAGTAAGCCATTGTTCAGCGATGACATCCACAAACAACTGTCACTGTAACGCTTTAAATGCCCCCATTATTCTAACTTAGCTAAGTAGCTGGTAGATAACGATAAATTTATAATGGCTACTTAAGACCACAATCGGACTCCTGTCCGGCTATGGACAACGTATGTCGGGGCAGCTACCTACCTAAAGCTTAAAATCAGATAGGTATAGTTTTGATGAAGATTAGACATTTGAAAATTTAAAATCGGTACAAATAGTTAACATATTACTGGTTGTGGCTATTGGTAAGTTTAGAAGGAATTTCCTTTTATTGTGCATTCCATTGACCGCATTTGACTGCATTACCGGGCGCAAGGGTCGCGGAAGCGTCAGCGATAGGCGATGACACAGCGCGATTGGTACCTATTTCTGTGGCGATACGCCTCGTTATCGCACTAGGGTTTTTGTTCTTCTCCCTAATGGCTGCAACAAAACAGGGAGCCATTTTACCGGTTAATCCGGACGTGACGTCATCAAGCACTCTACAGTGACCACAAGGATCGCACAGAAGCTCGTCGATATTTATAATTATAATTAGTATTTTATAGACGAATAACCAGAAGGCTGGCCTCTTTTTGGGTCAGCGTATAAGCCTAGCTATCCAGCGGGGCAACCTTCTGGTTTACCTTTACAAATTCGGGGGACCTGGGTCAACTCTTATTTATTTATTTAACATTTATTGTGCACAATAAATGTGCAACTCTTATATCTGTAGGTTAGTTATATGTTTTTTTTTTGTAGTTAGGCTAGCTTGTATTTTTTATTTTGTTGTAATATAAGGTGTTGTTCAATAAATATTTTAAAGGTATAAAAATACTTTCTCCGAACGAATTCAACAAGCTGGCCTCGTGCTAGGGAATCAACTGCCAACTGCCAAAGATACCATGGCCTTAAAAAAAGACAGTCAAATCAGAAACAAACATTTATCACTTCGTTTTCGCTCTGACTGAGAGTCAAATCCTTATGATTGGAGCGTAGCTGCCATGCACAGAGCTCACTGTCAATAATTTTGTTATGAGTATAGAACAAACAAGAACATCGATAGCGACTTCACAGCCCCAATATCAGTTGCCTGAGACTTGGCCTATACAAGCAGGAGCTGCTGATGTGTGGAGTTTCACGCAAATACCTAGTCCGAAACGCCCACACTCGCAGTAGCCTTCACATCCGTGACACACAGATAAGCTGCAAGAGTACCGTCTTCAATAATATGGCGATTTAGTTTCATCTGGTAACAATTTCAATTGGACACTTTTAACGAGATACTTTTTCAAACAGACGCAATCCCTCGTGGATCCACCCACATATTGTTAACCAGATTAGCTAAATACCTTATACCAATTTATGAGTAACTTAGACAGACAAAACGTTTGAACACTGTCAAAATGCCACTGGTCAAGTGGTAGTATGCATGCGAGACCGATAACCAAAATTAAGCAATGCTCGCAGTGTCCAGGAACTGGATGGGTGACCGTTTCGTACTTTGAGATTAGTCGAACTTTAGCACCACAACGAACCAGGGCACATCGCGCGCAGATCGGCAACTGATGTAGGGAACCAATGTCTTACTTCCGTCAGACATGGTCAGGAGAGGCTGGCTTAAAGTTATGGCTTTTTGTCGTTAAGGGTGGCTTGCGTGCCAATAAACTTACCACTGAGAATGCCGCAGCCCCAATGAAGTGGACTAGAAGAAGTGGGAAAGCGGGAGCACAACCGGGATTGTCGACAAGATGACGACGATAGAACAAACAAGCACTCACTCCCACCTCTCCCATAATTTCGCTTCTTTATGCGATGACACTGTGAGGACGAAACTGATATTAGTAATAATTGCCTACTTATTCTTCCAACCGGAACAGAAAATATGGCGTTAGTGCTCTAAATCTAGATTACTCTTCAGGCTGGACAAATTCAACCACTCGATGTAAAACCGTCTACTATTCACTTAGAATAGTGTTTAGGCATCGAGTGGTACGCACGTCGGACGTCAGTTGCATTGCGTAGTAGTAAGGTCAGCGAAGGCTGTTTGAGATTGCGATTAGCATTATAGCCGTATTGTGTTATGCGGCAGAGCCGGTACCGGTCCTGCGCCGGCGGCGGCCGCGGCCCGCGGGCGTCGACCCCGCGCCGCCCGCGCCTGCGCCACCGCTCGACTCGGATACTATTCGCAATCGTATTTAAATAGGCAACATTATTTATCATCTTCTAACGGCCAAATATCTATTCTTAGGTTGCCTTTAATAAATTATACGATTTCCTATTGCTTTCGTTTAGTTTGGGTCCCAGTACCTATAATATCAAAAACTGTAAAATACTACACACATTTCTTGATACATCCACAACATAGATATACTGCTATGGTGTTTACAATGAAGTAATTTCATTATGTAACCTCGCACTTGATAATGTACATAGTGGGTTATTAACAAATTTAATTATATTTTAATTACGGACTCCCAACTTTATGGAGGTTGCTACTATTTTATGGAGGATCTCGCTAACCGCGAGAAAGTTCTGCTTAACTTACATCACTCACGGGTAACACTCACCTACAGTCATCGCAGTAATAGAATAATTATCTTATATGCGTTAAATTCCAATAAATGGTATACATTCTGACTAGCAACATAATCTCATTAGTCTCAGAATTCTGCTGATGCGATAGTTAACTAGCTAAGTTTGTATTTTGTCCTAACAAATATTGAATTGCAAAATCATTCACATATCCGTCGGGTAAGCAGGTCACCGGCCAAACCGTGTTGACGATGCGTCAGCCGCCAGCCGCAAAATTGCACAACGTGGTGAATAAATGCTGTAATACAGATCCTGGCAGCGATGTAGGCGCGATGAGCCACGCTAGCGCAATACGGAGGTGTACAATGCGACGGGAGTGACGTCTGAATACGAATGATTTTGGAGAAAGTGATCGCGGCGCGTACTCGCAGCGGCCGCGATACACACTATGGTACCGCGCACATTATATTGAATATTTTTATTTTATATATTTTTTGGCTATTTCGGTAGAGTAGCATGGTAGTAACCTAACCCCTCTAATCACAGGCATTACCGTTAAACCTTTTCCAGACATTGTTAGAATAGCGTTATAGCTGAGTTTTTAAAACTTTCATATCAAATTCGAAAGCGTCTTTTAAGGCTTGAAATTATAATAAAGCGCTCCTCGGAGGCCGCTCACGTCCAGCAATGCCTACTATTAGATTGTTCCATTGATGGTGTTAAAGCCATTTTTTTTGCCTTGGACTGTTACGCGCTATTGGCTGCTTAATTTAGGTTGAGCCAATTACTGACGGACGCTAAACGACGATGGTCAAGTTGGTCAAGAATGTACATCCGGCAGCGCCTCGAGACGATTACGTGTTCTGTCTGGATATACACGTAACTTGATGCAATCAACTTTATTGTAGCGTAGGCTAACTTCACTGCAGCAGAACGGCGCGGCGTGGCATCGTTTTGCCGGAACCACACAGGCGCGCAGCGTCACTGACGTGCAGGGGGTCCTATACCGCAGAAATAATGGAGAAAGAATGTTTTGATTTATGTATCTGCCAGGGTCTGTAGAGGGTCGGTGGCCTAATGATTATTCTAATAGGGGACTCATATCCGGAGGTGCCGGGTTCGAATCCCAGTGCCTGCACATTCTGGCGACTGAATGTGTAACCATGATATAATCTGGTCAGGTTCTCTTGTTAATAGGATCCCGGAGATCGGGTAGCAGTCTCTCCAATTACCTACCTGATCTGCCAAATCCTGGATCATGGTTAAGGCGGACCCGGGCCCTTGTGCGCGAGAGCACAACCGGGACATTAACGTAAAGATGACCAATCTGTCTGATATGACCTTCGTAGACAGGATAATTGGGTATGCATTCCCAAGCAGGGTATCGAACCTCACATCAGTCAGGTAGGCGGCCGGACATAAAACCATGACCACAGCATAGACTAATATTTGACATGACTCCGAGAGGCATATTGCGCCGACTCCAACGAGTAGAATAAGGGCAGGAGGAACACATCCCGTTAATTATTATGCACGAGCAAATTTAATATTTGAGAGAGAAACAGAAAACACAATATAGCGGAAAATAATATGGATACTAGGTATCGCTATGATGGGTTTTATCAACTAAATAGAAATACTGTGTACCAATGTAATATGCTCTACAACCCGGACGTACACGCGGACACCGCTAACCGCACGATGTTGGATGAACGCCAAGCTATCACTGTCGAACTCCTTTTTTCCACGAGTCGATGAGACGATGTAATCACCAGTATAAATATAATATTAAACCACACAGCAATCTAGGTCGTTGCAAAATTTCTGTAATAGACACCTGCAAAACGATGAAGAAAGTCATGAAGATTTTAATAGAAAAAGTTCTGTAAGTGAATTTCTCGGTGGGAATAAATAAAGAAGCAACCACACAGTGCATTGAACATACAGTACCTACAAAAAAAGTATTTAAATAAATAATTATTCATCCGATCTATAAGTCTTTTGGTTCAGCTTAGTGTTCTCCGAGACACAATCACAACACCAAAGGCGGTACATATTAAATATTTACAAAAGTCCAAACTATTCGTTAGTTACTGTACATTTAGGTACCTGATTTACGTTAGAGTTTATTTCAGACCTGAGGAGTCAGCCTGGATCTCCGCCTCATCTATTTCAACCTCAAGTTTGACTAAAGCTTGCATCGGTATATTTCCGCTTGAAGATTAAGAAGTCCATTGCAAATACGGGCATGAGACTCTCAGCTTTGACCTCTCAGTGAAAACGCATATATCTGCAGTACGGTTAAGTATGAAGAGACAAGAGTAGATGTAATGGACGACAGTTATAACTAGTGTCAAATAAGAAGAGACTTGGCGGGTCACGTGGTTCGACTTGCGCTGTATACGATTACGTGCGCGAAATCCCCTCCACTGCCATTTGACAAGTCTCTTCTTTCGTGACGCGGGTTATAACAGCTTCCATTGTTTTCACGTTTGCCACTGGGGTGACCCAAGAATGTCTTAACGGGATCGTCACATCAGACAATTTAACCAATAGGACAAAGATTGACTTGAGAAACTTCCTAGGCCGTCTCATATGGGCGGCGGGAGGCGAGCGCGGGGGCGGCGGGAGCGGCGGGTCAAGCAAGCAAGTGAAGCAATTTGCTTTTCCTTAAGACGCAATTGGAATTCCTCGCGCGAGTCCGCTCTCACCGGCCGCCGCCGCCCGGTGAAAGTTATGCGGCCTTGATTGCATGGTACCTACACTCACACGTACCAGACGGCCACGGTCACATGTCTAGAAGTGTTTTTAAATGAAACTACACAGTAGACAGGTACCTACTTATGCTTACGTTCTTTGGTCGATCTTCTCAACTTGGCAAGGACGAGCTAGGTGTACTATAGTAAACTATAAAGGCACACAGTTTCTTCAAAGGATGATAGTGCCGTTATTCAATAAAGTAATATAGTCTCTACATTGTCCACCTCTGTGAATAATCTAGAGTGGAGAAAATATTGAAGTAGAAGGGGTAGGCGGGGGCGGGGTCGGCCGGGAGCGCTGTCGCGGCATTATCGGCCTTTCCGATCTCTTGACTCCATTTAGAGTATTTTAGAGGAATCTTAATTGTTTAAATAACCTTCAGGCTTAAGGGTCTGTCCACCCTTGTAGACAATTAATAGATTATTATCTGCATCTAATTATATCATTATAGGCGTTATGCTTATTTTATTAGATAATTTATTTACAGTTTATTGATTTAAATAGTATTGTGTTTCTGCCGGTGAGTAAGGTTTCCAGTGCTCCATGGGGTGGGGATTTGGCTTTGGCAGTGGAGGGGCATTTGCCTTTTTGCTGCCAGAGCAACGTGTTATAGAGGTGAGCAACGCTTTGGCGATACTCTTGGTGTTGCTAATGTCTATAGGCAGGGGTGACCACTTTCCATCAGGTGGCCCGCTTGCCTGTTTGCCTACCGTATGACATAAAAAAAAAGTTTAATATACACATTCTGTTTATTATAATTTGTAAGTATCTATACAACGCCGTTAAATTTATGTTTGATTGACATGACCTTTATTCATTATGTCTTCGATATGATCTGTGAAACTAAATAAGCTTATTTCTCTCTGGAACAGCGTGCATTTAATGTACATACGTATCTGCATAAAAAATATTGTCAAGTCTCGGCGGCCGCCGACTCCGCGGCACGGCGCGCGGCGGCACCGGTCGGGGCGGTTCGCGCAGCTGCCGCGCGTGGGAACCCTAGTAGATGTATTGCTGCACTAAACTGGTACCTCCTGGCAACGGTTTTCAACAGGAGAGTTCATGCAGGGACGGATTTGAACCTTAGATTAATAATATGATAATAATAATATAGGTCCCGCCACGCTGTAGCTTAGTTATAAACAATTTATAAATACGTGCTTTTTCTAAATGCTTTAATACTTAATTTATATCTCATACTGACACCGCACCGCACCACAACGCATCTGAATCTCCATTTTTTTCCAATGCTAATTTCGACCGTTAATGCCTTTCATCTGGTGGGCTGTCTGTTCGTTTGTTGACTGATTCCGTTTGTTCGTTGGTTGTGTAAAAAGTACGTACTTACTTATTATAACATTTAAATGTATAATATTTCTCAAAACATTGGCACGCCTGTTAAACCGTAGGTGGATCTCGACAAATATTCAAATGTCGACATCTCGAACGCAGCGAACATAGATACTCGTATAAGTAGTGTTAACGGAATAATCGGTGCGTTATAGTATAGAGTTATTTAGAGGTATAAAAAATACTAGTTTACATACATGTCAGTCTATTTTTCGTGTTTATTATTCAAATACCTACAACACTTACCTCAATAATGTAATTAACGTAATTAATAAAACAAAAAATATTTTAAAAAGAGATTAGGTGACAGGTAAAGGTCTTCTATTCTGTTGCCCCTGGGATTATGCCCTGAAAAGCTGACTGCGTTGCCTCGTTAGATAGCTAGCAATGCTTACATCCTTCGCCCGAGAAACGAGCCAGAACCAGCTAGCTCTTAGGTCACCTGTGGTGTCCGTTGGTTTTTGTATCTACTGCATGTATAGATGTATCGTTTCAAATGTACCTATGTATGTTAATGTGTAAGTAATGTATGTAATGGTATGTAATGTGTATACGTACCTACAGTATGCAACAAGTTCCTAGTGTGGTTCTGTGGCACAGTCAACAAGCTGTAGGCTGCAGTTAAGTACTAGGTATTAAGTGCGGTGGTGTGCGCGCGCGCAGGCCGACGCTCGGGCCGCTTCCTGCTCGCGACCGGTATTACTGGCGGTTCTTGGAGATCGATCGGGAGTGCCAGTTTAATGCCAAGACATTTTTAAATTACACTAACCGGCTTGAGTGTTTCACATTTTTATTTTTCATCAACATCATATTAAAGTCACAGTATTTTATGTCGTTAATAACTACTTTTGTTTCAGACTTTTAATGGTAAACGGTTAAAAAAGTGCTTGTAATCAAAATTAATTTTTTATCCTTGCATTATATTATTAAAAGTAAAGTAATAAATATGACTGGATTTCATGGAATTCAGACCTCTCTTCAGTTCGAAAGCAGGGGATTTTGATAAGTTTTTGTATACTTAGTTAAGTTTCTACGTTTATTTAAGTTTTGATGTTGAGCTTTATAGAAAATTTTGTCACTAGTAGGAAGCTACAAGGCAATGGCACTTTCAAGTTCTTTAAAAATAACAGTTTCAAACTGCACGCGGATGCATACCGCGGGTACTGCTAGTCACCAATAAAGAGTGGGTTTCATTCCAGATGGATCGTTGAATGGTAGATAACAAGTAAAAAAAATCCTGTAAATATGTAGGGAGGTAGGTACATTTAGATATGCATGCGACAGATAGAGCAGACCTATGAGATAAAATCCGTTTAATCCGGTTGTCCCCAAACATTGTCTCACGAATAGGGGCAACAGGTAGGTAGCTCAGTTTCATTGGTTTAGGTGCTTAAAAGTTAAATAATAGCTCTAATAATTTTATTTTTGCTCTGTACTCATGGCGCTATCCAAGTAATCCTAGTTGTCGGATATGGGAAAACGCAGCCGAAGCGGTTGGAATGGCGACCGCCCCCTGCGCCGGCGGCGGCGCGCGGAATGTGGCCGGCTCAGGTGCGGGCTGACCTCAAGCCGTTATGCACTATTATATATCTATGTACGTATGTACTCTGTACTAACTAGTATCAGCCTATTACGCAGCATCAAGTATTTACATAACATACATTAGACAGCTACCCAATTATTATTGTCAACATGTCTTAAGTATAATGGACACGAATCTGATGTCCTGGTGAGTAAACTAAAAAGTAGCTACTACAATTCGTATTGGTGTAGTAGTTATCTATAGGTATTATATAAGTATATATTTAGTTTAAGTGCTTACTACATTATACAGTTCAACATAAAATATTGCTATTTCTAAATATTTTAATCGACTTCGCAGTAAACGTATCGTTATCGGAAACCCAAATGAATACGTACTCACGTACACCAAACAATGACGGTCGAGAGCTATCATCTTGTACTTTTGAATGGGCGTTATTGTTTGCAGCATCTTTTCTTCTCCCGACCGCCCCGCGATCCTTCTTATGGATACGGTCCTTGTATCCTTCGTATGGATACTTATGGATAGGGCGCATACGGTCACTAATTGTACCTGAATACAAACGAAAAGAGACGTAAAGAAGGGAGTGGAGCAGAGACTCGTCATTTAAAACCACTAGAAACCGGTCATATTTACCGTACGAACTGTTGTACCTTTTTTGCATATGATCCGCCAGTACTAATGATAAATATGGACCTTTGGGTCCTAGATTACCGAGGCCTATATTAATTACAGGACTTGGAAGCGATTCATTACTGCTTCATAATAAAAATTTAATTGAGAACATTTGTTACTCAAGAATAGTACAAGCTACAACATACTCCCATGGCATAAAATACGTGACATTCGGTTTGTTAAATTTCACGCATATCTCAATATAGTATGTGTACCTACCTACACCCTTAACTTCTAATTCTTCCTTCGCCATTAATGAGGTAAGCCTACAAAGATTTTGTACAGGTAAAAAAATACATGTACAGACAGAAAATCAATTAAAATTTTAAAACTTAACCATTTTTGTTTAGGGGGTAACAGTAGGTAGGTAATGTAAGCGAGCTGTCGGCCGCCATCGCGCCATGCAGAACGGGAGCCGGCGCATACCGGGAAGCGCTGCGCCGGCGCCGGCTAACGACGCCCCTAATTAGTGCCGATGCATTCCACGGCGCAATATCTGTCCCCGACTGCGAAATGAGCTGCACGAATGACATGACACATACTAACAAGGTTTAACTAAGTAGGTTCCTGCTCGTATTATGTTACGCAACTAAAACCTATTGATATTATAGTGCTGGGTCGTTAGCGTTAATTGCACTGGTAGACCGACAAGTTTGTACCGCAGAATATGTGCTACGGTCAAAGCAGCAGTTTTGTGGGTCTCGTATTTTATCCAAGTGTACAACAGGCAACATTCAAGTAAGTTTAGTTTTGGTACTAAGGTTTATATTTTAATATTGTTATTTACAACACTAAGTTAAAATGCTAATACACCTTAGTGCGTATTTTGCAAGAAGTAATTGAGGACATTATAGACAGAATTAACTTCAAAGGTTATAAAATTTGATTAGAATTTTCAGAGAGCAGAAAAGTCCTTTATCCATAATCTTTCATGTCAAACTGTCTTGACTAGAAAAAGTAGCAATAAAAAAATATAAATCTAATCAGTGATAATTAGGTACTTACCTAAAATGGTTACTATAAAGGTACGCGTGGATGACGGTAAACACTCTATAAAACATTAAATCATAATTAAGATTTCGTTTACTTTGTGTTAAGCCATAAAAGTAATCATTAATCTCACGCGGCGTCGCTTTATAAACAAGCGGGAGTCAGTGGCCATAGACGCGGAGACGGCTCCCGCGAACATTTACAAACCAACGAGGAACTTGTAATCAAGTTTAAGGTGATACGATTATGAGGTCGTTAATTATTGTTTGTTATTAAAAGTAAATCCATTTTAAATGTGTCCGGTGTGTTGTTTACACTTTGTCGACCGAATGATTAAATTATTTTTCTTGGGTATAGGTAGAGAGGGGTACCAATCTAGACCTATATCTGGAGCTAGCATGCAGGATGTTGACGCGGTGCGGCCGGCCGGCCGTTACGGCAGCCGCGAATGGGCTTACATAAATCCCGTTTCATAAACATCGCCGCGCGGAAATTTACGGATCCATTTCGCAACTTCAAAGCTGTTATTGCCGACAGTAGATCCTCGTTATGCCACTCGAAATCCTTTCATGTTTATTTGATTGCGGGATAGGGTTGGGGTATTTACATTAATTTAACATTTGCCGTTTCGTTTTTCTTGCGACCGGGAATCCCAGGCGCTCTGTCGAGGCGCCAACTCCAATATACCGCGAGCGGTGCCACGGCAGCGCCGCGGGAAATTAAGTTTGAGCGATAATATTCATCGACTGCTGCCGCATCCGCGCCGACAGCTGTTTCCTGAATAATATATTCAGTACGCAATGCAGCGGCTGAAATTAGAATTTGCTTGAGCTTTTAACTTTTATCTGTTTCCCCTTATTTGTTGCTACGTTTTGGATGTTTACAAAAGTACTATATTATTTAGGTATTTTCAACAAAATTCTTTTTAGATAGGCTTGCTCCAACTTCGGCCGCATTATCTATCACCTATCTCTGTCGGTCAAATGCCTGGCTACTTCTTAAATAAAAAACAACCTTAGTGGTATAAAAAAATGAAACACTCCTAAATACCGCATCAAGCACTTCGTCGTATATCTACATAAAAAGCTCCCACTCCCAGATACTTGTAAGAGTTCTCGAAAGTTGCGTTGTTAATTCGACGCGATCGAATAAGTGTAATTTAACAAGGCCGGATGGGATGCTTGAGCACGGACAAAGAGCTATTAACAACATGGAATTAGACACTCTGTTTGCTTCTTGTGTGCGATCCAGTGCTCCATGAAGGTTTGTACAGTCAATGGAATCGGAGATTTATGGGCGTCATTATTGCCGCTTTCTAACAGGTGGGTAGTACTTAGGCTCGTTTAATTGTGAGGAGGTATCAATTAAATAAATTAAAGTCAGTTCCAATAATACTTACAATTGAAATGAAATGAAATATATTTATTGATTAACAAGGACACCACATTACAACAATCACATAATATAAAATAAACAATAATCATACAAATAAAAAACATATGTACCAATTTAAACTTACATCAGCATAATTATTATTTTAAAGTATGTCTTGTAACTAATAACGTGTAGATTGTTTTTACACAAAAAAGGCTAGCATATTCGCTTGGGCTAGATAATAATGCATTACATTAGCCTGTTTAAAATCTCGTGACCCAAGAAATCCTGTGTTTAGTTTGACTTGTACTGCATTAATGTTAAAGCTCGATTCAAGTTTTATGGTCGACGCAACCTTGTAACAAATAAAACTAGATAAAAGACCATAAATGCTTCTTATTCCGGCTTTTGAGCGACGAACCAGCGCGATAACGGCGGGCGCGCCGCGGGCGCCGCCGCGCGCCGGCCGGCGGGCGCAGCCGAGCGCCGCGCTCGCGGACTTGTGAAGATAACCAAGCGAGGATGTGAGCGCATTAAACATCATCTCAATAAAACTGCGTCTTGGAGACCCTTCATATCTTTAAAGTGTACCTCACTACATGATAAGACTTAATGTTATTACATAGTATAATCGAAGCTTTTTATATTACAGTTGAGCAGTAATGTTTACGTTTATCCTCGTGTATAGGCGGCTATACGTTTTTGATCTTCGCTGTAAAATACCACGGTAAAATACAGATACGCAACTCCACGGGTCGATTTAGCTTTTCTAGTTGAAACTCTGGTAAACCTTATAAATACGAAACAAAGCGAAGGAGTGGAGTCGTTGCGGGCGCAGGTGTACGCGGCGACGGCGGCGACGGCGGCGACGGCGGCGACGGCGGCGGGCGCGCCGCGTGATCCGGCCGCGGTAATTAGCGGCGGACACACGGCCGCCACGAGGGCCGCGCGAACAATGCCGCGGGACGGCATTGTGTCTCACAATACGGGCTAAACCAATTACGGGGCTAATTGGAGCGACGGGAGTGGGCCCCGCCGGCCAATATCATAATGGCCCAGGAGGGAACACTTGAAAGTGAGTCCACTTCTTGCATTAATGTCCCGACATCATAATCTTGTTAGGTACGCCGACTGAACTCAATTAAAATATCAAAGGCTAATCTGAGTTTATTGACCTTGGATCGGCTACTCCTTCCTAATTACTTCACCGACATTAATAATCTAGGAGCCTGGCGTCGAGTCGAGAGACGCAGGTAGGTATAGAGACTGCCGTGTGTTTATTCCCAGGAATCGGCGCGATCGCGGCGGCACGCGCCGGCCGGCGTCGTTCCCGTAACGCGTCTATTTGCGACTTTATCGAAATAAATTATTCATCAGTAATCCTGTTATGAAAGCGTAATGGCGACGCAGCGCTGCCTTGAGTAAGATATCGCTATAACAAAAGTGTCGTAAATTGCGTTACGACGTGCGCGCCGAGTGCCGCCGCCGCCGCGCCGCCTAGACTCGACGAGAGCGGCGAGGGCAGTCGCCGCCGGCACTATATAGTGGCTGTGCGCCTGAGTGCCAGCTCGAGCTAAGAATACACGAGCAGATAACTAGCCGTGTACGGCGTAATCGTCGCACAGTCAGTTATTGACGGCGGGGTCAGCGCCCAGATGGCACGGCATGAAAACAGGAAACCTACTGTCAATCTTACGGCGGGTGTACACCAAGCATGCTCTGAGAATGATCATTCGCTTGGTATCAATAGAGCTCTAACTCTGTGTAAACATCTAGCATTCGTTCGCAATACTCGCTGGCTTAGTGTAAAAGCAACGTTTGCACCAAAAGAACACTAGCGAAGGATTTTCTTGCTCTATATTTGCCCAGTGTAATCTACGGTATGTTAAAATCAAGTGGTCACTTACTCGATAGCTCTACTAAGAATTATCATTGGCTTTATGTAAAATCAAATCTAGTGCGTTGCTCGTTATTCTATAATTGTTCCGAGCAAATGCTAGCAAGCCTAATGTAAACACAACGTTTACACCAAAAGATTATGAGCGAATGCTCTGTATAAACCCACCCTCATAGATACAATCACGGACGGTTCTAAATTTAGATATGTCAATGTCTTTGCCATTGCATACGTACAATGAAAGTTTATTTCTAAATTAAGATTAGATTAGAGTTACATGAGTTTCCGTCGAAGAGTTAGGTACATATTCTTGTCAGGTTACATTAACCAGACAGCATCGATACGGTCGGCTTCTATTAGCTACCATTATCATACCATTGTTAGATTTTCCTTACGACGGAGACGTGATCCAGCACTCTTTAGCAGCTTATTCAGCTTATACATGGTGTATTGAACGACACTATTGTGATGTTTTTGAAAATTTAATCAATTTTTAATTTTTTATGTGTAAGTACCAAAATAGTATATGCACCAAACATTTCTTCAAACTCAACGATTTTTCAATACAGGAAGAGACTGTTTCAATGATTTGTTTATAAACAGCCATGAATAATAACGTCCACACTGTGTGAAATGATCAAAACTGTAAACATTGTAGAGTTGCGTTATGCGTGCGCCCGCGCAGAGCGCGCCGTTCTCCTTCGGGACTACTAATATCATGCAAGAAATGTATTGACATGCTTCACTCTTGTTTTCTTAAAAGGTACTAGTGCTGTACGTACCTACTTCGATAGTCCAGAGCGCTTTTGGCGGTAGTTAGGCCAGCTATGAATAGGATGTAATGACCATATCACCTCAAAGACCCATAGCAGCCCCTAATGCTGGACGTAAACCTCCTCCACAATTATCCAAGACATACATGGGTTCGCGGGGAATTTGTGCCTAAGCCTTTATTTATGGTATCACTGATTGATAGCGGTAGGTAACTGTCGCCCACAACATCTACGATTCATGCATTTAGGTTGCAGGCAACAAAAACGCATTGCTGTGAGGACTAAGATGAAATGCCTCATGCCTGTAATTGTGCGGTCGCTAAACCTGCAACGATCAGAAAAAGGTCCCCAAGGGAGGTCTAGGAAGCAATGGATTGTTGACATTGCTGAATCGGATGCGAGAGCCAATGGTTTATGGGGCGCGATTGTGTAAGCGCGGGCGAACTGGAGAAGAAAGAGTAGGAAAGCGGACCATGGCAGAAACCGAGATCGACTACTTGAATGATGATGATTGACTCTCCCCGCTTGGCAGGCGCCTTAATGGAGATCGCAGTTGGTGTCCGGTAGAGTAAACCCCTTTTGACAAGGCCTAGTACAAGACGACTGTCTTAAAGTCAGACTAATAAGCGACATTTACTGTTGAGTATTTTCAACATTGTGATCTCTAACCTGCCGCCCGTCTGTGTAAATCTGGATAAGGCTCTCCACAAATGTGTAGGGGGTTTCCTTTGTCACTTGTTAATTTGTGATTGTTACATAATGTAACTTCTTATATTTTTAATTAAAAAATAAATCTGAATCAAGTTTAACAAGTGACCGTGCATCTAACACATGTACAGTTTTAACTAAGACTAGTTGTCAGTATTGCTCGCTAATGACAAAAGAACTAAATTTGACAGACAGTCAACAAGAAATCAGTCAATCATTTTTTTTAAATGGCACCGGGTCCTTCAACAAGCTACGAACGAACGGCTAAGGAATGGAACGCGTTGCCTGCGAGTGTGTTCCCTGATCACTATAATCTGGACGCCTTCAAGGCTAGAGCGAATAGGCTGTTCCTAGACAGGCATGCTCCATCTTCGACCGCATCGTCACTTACCACCAGGTGAGATGGCGGTCAAATGCCTGGAAAGTCAAAAATAAAAAAATAAAAAAACTGCTTAACAACAATTAGTGCCAGTGTCAAAGTGCAAGGAAAACACACTGAAAAAGTTTGACCGGTTGAAAGAATAATCTAATCATAACATTGCATCACCTATCTGTGGCATTGCCTGAAGCCAAGAAAAATATTTAATTTGGATAACATATAAAATATACTGTAGTGTAGGGACAACACAGGACGTCAAAAAATATAAATGTAATACTTTATTATAGTTTTATATTATATTAACAGATGAATCAATTTAATAGAGTATTTGAATGAATTAGTAATAATTGAATTTAGTTGGCCTTGGAACTTTAGGAGTAAGTAGGCAGTCAACAAGAACAACTCACAATAAAAACAATGACAGGAATGCAATAACCTAAAACAGACTTAACTAGAGCGAACCATATTGTTCTTTATGACGTATGTCTGTCACATACGTCAGTTTTATCTGACAGTTGTTGTGATAACTTTCCGATAAAACTCACGTATGGACAGACATATAGGTCAAAAACACTTAACAGTTAAAACTGCACATGGTATATGACGTGGCGGAATAGGCACGCGCAGCAATTTACCTAAATAAGTCGTACTTATCATCGAGTCAATCATCATCCAAGAAGTGCGTGGTAGCAAGAAACCTATAGGTACGTGATGCCTATGATAGACTAAAGCCAATCCTAATATTTGCACATTGAGCTCAAAACACACTACAAGTGAATAAGTACCATTCCTGATTCAGATCTCGATATCGGCTTAGCAGTCGGCGTAGCTGGTAACCGTAGCGAGCAGGAGCGGAGGCCGCGTCGCTGTCAAACTAAATTAATTCGGTCTGAGACGGGCGTAATGGGAGCACTCCGCTGCGGCCGCGCAGCAGCGCCAGTCGCCGAGTGAGGAGATTCTAATTGCACACTTAGCCGGGTCTCGCACTCGACGGTAAGCCAAGCCACACCATGTGCGATGTTTGCGAAAAGTGCAACATTTGCGCAGAGTGCGCGCGTGACTCATTGTGCGATTCAAAAACGCGCGAGAAAAAGACTCCAATGAGACGTTTTATATCTCATACGAAAGACATCAACGAGCTTCTTTTGTCCGCCATACAAAAGACATCAACTTGGAAAATTTACTTGTTATTGTTATAAAGGATATACATATCCACATTTAAAATTTCATTTACTTATACGTTTTATTATTTTTGTTACAAAATAAATAAGTATTACTTATTCAACAGTCGCGATTTATTAATAACTCCAAATAGGTGATAAATGTGGTAAATGTCACCACGACATAACTCTAAGTGGTAACTCTCGTACTATAATGTGTGAATTCGTTTCTGACTCCATTTCCACAAGAACTGTGTTAACACCTAACAGTTACAAAGTCAAATTGGTCACATAGACATCTAAAACGTAAACAGTTGTAAACAGACCGTCAAGCTTCTTCTTGAAGTGACGAGCGCCAAGCTCGAGCGTACCGATTCAGAATCATTCAGCTCGTGTTTAATTGAACATATGTTTCCAAGTCGACAATGAAACATGAAAGGTCCTAAAGCCGATAGTTGTGCTTTCCATCAGGTGGGCTGTATGCTTGTTTTCCACCTTCGAGATATAAGAAATAGAATACCTAATAATGGCATGCACGGACGTCGCGCTGCGGCCTCGAGGGCCTCGCCTAATCGCCGCGTTGACAGCGCGCGGCGGCGCGGCGGCGGCGGCGGCGCAGCGCGGCGCGGGCGCAGCCGCGGCGGAGGCACTCACCAACCGCACAACGCTCATATTCATAACACTATGAATTATGAGCCGCGACTGAAACGCTTAGATTGGGAAGAGTTATTTCTGTTTGTTTGGGAAATAGTACTTACAATAAACACAATTTATGTAATCTAAATATTTCTGTAAAGATTGGATAAGCATAAAAGAAAGTTAACAAAATATGTAAGTGTATGTAACAAATCGAGCATGGTAGGTATTTTGGAGAAAATGTTAATAAGTATTCGACAGAACTTTGTTTGTAACACCCACCAAGGTTGTTATCATTTATTTTTGGTTTTTGTCATGTTTTTTTGGATGGCATTGGGTCATGAGCGGCGGGCAGCGTCCGGAGGGCATCGGTCGGCGCGTCGCGTGCGCGGCGGGGCGGGGCGGCGGCGGGGCGCGGGCGGGGGCTCGGCGCTCGCAAACACAATAAATCAGCACTTATTTCGAGCGCACGTCGCGCCGACGCCGCTATTCCTGACCGACGCGGACTGGTTATATTTATTTCATTAACTTTTATTTTCGGTCAACTTCTATTAATCACGTTTAGTTATGACGCAAATGGCCCATCTACTTTGACGATTTAATTCGACACAGTTAAACATGCGGAATCTAATATCAAGACAGCTTGTAAGTTACTATGGTTATAATATATAGCGTCCGCAAAGAGCGCCGGCGTCGTGCGCATCGGGCCAAAAGACAACCAATTGCTGTGGCGAAAGAAACTCAATTTTCCGAGTCAGCGGCCCCCGTTCGGCCGCGCCGGTTATTTCCGTTGACAGTCGCCGAATAGAGACGTCGCTTTTCACTAAAGTAAACACAGAAAACATTCTTATTACAGCAGTTACTTGGCTACGTACAGAGGGTACCTCTTACTTTGTAAGGCCATCCGAACATCCATATGTTTCGATGGGTGATCACTACTCGCGCAATAGGGTAATTAGAGGATAGATGGCCATAGTTTTTTAGAAGGCCTTGGGAGTTTTTATGATTTAATTTTTAGTTTTTAATATTTAAAACCAGTTTATAGTTTTTATTTAAACTGATCATAAAATAATGTAACAGTCTTTAATCATATTCTAACATTATATTTTTCAAAAATAGGATATTGGTCTTAGAAGTAGAGGCAAGATGGCCATAATAATTATGCCGCGCTTGTTATCTTTTTGCCCTTTTCTTTACCTTTTTTGCATATATTTTCTTTTTTGGCAACATGCATGTCATTTACTGTCGAATTTAGTACAGTTTTAGTGTTTAACCTTTAAACCCAAAATTAGTCCTTCTTATGGTCTGTCCCAAAAACGGAAGAAGTATCCATGGGGCCATTAGATATATTTGAGATTCTATGCGCCTCTAAGGGTTTTCGCGGCACGCCGTACTCTAAGCTAGCCTGCCGAACTGAGACATTTCTGGAACGAACACCTTCAATGGGGTTGTGAGAGATCGTGTTAATTCCGTTCACCGTGATTGCTAGATAGTCGAACGTATTACTCGTTAAAAATTGGCCATCTCACCTCAAAAAATATAGGCCATCAGTCTTAAAATGTATTGGAGAGATGGCCACAAGCAATTGTTAGACCAAAATATATAATTAGTAATCAATTTTAAGCCTATGATATAGGCTGGTACATGTCTTCGACGTTTACGTTAGAAATCCGGCAAAAATTTTAAAATTAAATACTTACACAGTTTAATCACATATTACCCTAAAAAATGACATATTTGCTAGAAAATAAACAGCAAATTACTCATTTTTCATACTTTTATTTGTCCAGAATTTCGATTAGGTGTCACCACTAGGACAGTGGCATCTAAACTAGCATCTCTTAGAAAAAGTTAATAATTTCGATTGGCCATCTATCCTCTGCGGCCATCTCTCCTCGAATTACGTTAACTATTGAATGAATTTCGTTTTATCTGTGTAGTGGGATATTGGCATAGGCTTCAGTTGATCCTCCCTTAGTGGGAACACGGAAAAAGTGACTTTTGCGCGGATGAAGTCGGCGGTCAAATGCTAGTCTATATTAAAAAGAGAAGAGTTTGTAAGTTTGGATGTCGGTGACAGGTAACGAATATTGAAAACTTCTGAACTAGGAATCTTGATCCCGAGTGTTCATCATTATCATTATCATATTAGCCGGAAGACGCCCACTGCTGGGCATAGTCCTCCTCCAGAGATCCTAGTTCTGCCTATCAGGGGAATCTGCCCAGATTGGATAATGGTTACACATTCAGTCGCCTGAATGTGCAAGTTTCATCACGATGTTTCCCCAAACCGTAAGAGCTCCGACTATCATTTAACTAATGGACATAACTTACAAAAGTATCATTGGTACTGTGGTGGCCGCAGTGGGATTCGAACCCGGTACCTCTCGCTTACGAGTCGGATACCTTAACTACTCTTCCACCGATGCTCCTAATCATAAACTCATAATCTATATGACGGACATTAAAGTAGGACGATAAGTAAAGTAAAAAAAAACATAAATGTATCATATTTTCATCGCGTCTCCGACCGTCCAGATATCGTCGTAAAGTAACAGCCCATAACAGTTAATATCCGCCCTAAAAACTCTAAGCATCAAACATCGATTGCCCCGTTGGTCTAAGATGAACAAACACAATTTATAATATTCTGTGCGGATGAAATCGTAAGAGAGGAATGCGCCATTATTTATGCCTTGGCGCGCCGCGAGCGCGGGCCGACCCAAAGGAAGAATGCGCATTATCTGTCGTCGAGTGCAGAGGTCCTTTAACAGCCCCGTTGAGTTATCTAATAGTGCAGTCAAGTCATACCTACGTACTTAGGTACTTATTCGCGCTCTTACGATTACGACATTGGAAACGGTAGGTACTTAACAGTAACACGGTTAGGTTAGGCGAGTTGGGTTTTAGTGTGTTTGCCCTGTGCCCAATATATTTTTAGTACCTAGTAAGCATATAAATTTTGTTACTAACTTCCATTATAGTTTCCCTACAAGGGAACCGTTCCAAGAGGAGTGCTTCTCCATACAAACGTAGTTTGATCATATTTTCAATATTAAGCTATCAAAGCCAATACAATTTTGTAGATGTGATCCAGAAATCTTAAATCCCGTGTAACTTTGAAACGGTATATTTTAACTAAAACCTGACAAACTACAAGCGTAGATATTAGTCTCTGGGTCATCTACAATATTTCATTGGCTTTGATAGCGTAATGTTATTAATTAGTAGTAATTTTCATGGAGCGCGTTGGAGCGCGCTCGGAGTACACTTGATATATAATTTATATCCTTCTTAAAACTTTTTCCCGTATCAGGTTCGGGGTACGCTGATGGGCCCAAGGCACAGGATTTTCGAAAGAAGCGATTGCCATCTGAACTCAATGACCTTATGAAAAAGGGAACTTGACCTGATTGGTACACGGTTACACCTTCATTTACCTGAGCGTACAGCTTTACTCACAATGTTTTCCTTCACCGTAACAACAAAAAGTCATTGATACGTTGCGGCACTGGGCTTCGAACTTGATATCTCTGGCATACGTACGAGGCTAACTGACACGCTAGCCATTACGCCGCCGACTCTCCTAGCTGAAATGACAGTGAAAATAACATTGTTTGCTTGTTTGATGTCGTTCCTTTACGTCGAATCGGAACCAATAGACCTTCTGGCACGGGTAATGGAGAGGGATAGGTAATATTTATATATAGAGACAACCAACCAATATATACCACCTTGGTTGCCTTCTATGCCTCGGGAGTCCCATACGAGCTAAATGGCGGCTGGCGGGCGGTCACGCGAGCGGGTGCGTGTCGCCGCGCGGCGGCATTTCGCATTCTTTACTCGGCGGCGGCGCGGGCGGCGGCGGCGGCGGCGGCGGCGGCGGCGGCGGCCGCAAACACGGCCAGACCCATTTCGGGGCGCAAACAATGGAACGACCTGGCTGCGCAGCGCGATTAGCGCGTGCTAGGGATGGCCGCGCTACCGCACGCTTTTGCGGATGGGTTATTATGCTTCTTCTAAATGCATTGGCGCACGATGCAGCTGGGTTTAAAGCTACAAACCTCATAAAGAGCTACGTTTTCATATTACATATTTCACGAATGTAATTTTGTAAAAAATATTACCTACAATTTTACATAAAAACCGACTAATTTAATATTACACAATCAAAAAACCTATAAATAGAAATTCACAACTAAGGGTAAACCTAAGATAGATAGTAAAATTTGAGTTACGAAAGCCTTACATCGCAGCCCGCCATTGCTCAATATTAAGAGCCTTCATAGATCTGAGCTGCACTAGAGTTACTGAGTCACTGTGTTGACACAAGGGACTGCTGAGTTACCCATCACTAGCGCGTGTGGACCCGCGGCGGGGCGCGGGCGGCGGGGGCGGTTCCGCGCCGGGAGCCAAGTAGCGCGCCGCTCGACCCAGCTGGAGCGGCACGTTCTCCAGCTGGAACTTCGCAGGTCACGTCCGTCTGTCCGAATCACGCATTGTCGCCAATTTAGGAACTACCTACTTATAGCTATGAGACCTAATACCAGCCACCTTCACTGGTGCTGCCTAAATAGAAAACAAAAAACGTTGTGGGTTTGTGACCTACGCTAGAACTGGTGGGGCCTATTTTATCTGACAATTAATCATTTTCTTTCTGTGGATGAGTCATTAGATCACGATCACGACGGGATTAGCTTTATTCCTTAGGCGGTCATAGGATTCTCTATCTAGTCCGAGGAGTCGGCCTGGATAGGTACCACTGTCAAACAACAATGTTTGAAGTAGCCAACACAATGACAGCGGCATGAGACATATCATCGTAGTCATGGTGATACGCACCGACTATTCGAATTTAGATTTTTGTTACTGAAAACGAAGTGCATATATTTGTAGATGCCGCCGCTAGCAGTCGGGACTGGGAAAGCGGATGCCGAAACTGGGCACGTATTAAGCCAGCGACCCCAGACCTGGTTAACGTGCCTTTTCCCCAATTAAGTTGTTCCGACCGACCCTTCCATCCTAAACAATAAAATAAAATCGTCTTGGCGTAAATATTCCTGTTCTGCTCTCACGCACAAGGGCCTGGGGTTCACTTTGACCATGATTCAGGATTGGGCAGATCAGATAATTACAGTGGGGCGACTGCCATCTAACCTCTGTCACCCTGCTACCAGGGGAACCAAATCACATTTGATCATGGTTACATATTCAGTTGTCTGAATGTGCCGTCGTTTGGCCCTGACTAATATGTATAAAAAAAGTGTGCAAGTCGTGATGTACCTAAAGAAATCCAATTATTACACCAGAGCATTCCACATTACACGCACTCCTAAAGAAGCCGTTATCAAGGAAAATGGAAAATATATAAATAGAAAAAAAAAACATTTTTCCCGCCGAGGCTAGTCCCGCCTGAGACGTGGCATATCATATTTGTCAACAAACAAATAAGTACGTGTACTTACACAGTTTAAAACACTAATTGCCCGACTCTGTGTAAGCATTTCTATCAGAAAAAAAGTTGAGGTCTTTTAGGTTTAAGCCTAAACTTGTATGTAACTTTAGATGACGCCGAATATACAAGATGAATCTATTCATCTATATGTTAGATTTGATTAATTAATTTTTATGTTAACGCATAATTTTCTAAGCTAACATTGTAATTTAGTTTATTGTATAATTTCTGAATGGAACTGTCAGTGTCAGTCACGGTGACTTGTGTACGTTTGAAAAACGGACGCACGTTTTGAATAGCGATCGTGCTGAGCACTTGTGCGGGAATTCGATTTATATTTGGATTATAAAACTGTAAAAATCCGTGTCTGTACATTAAAGATATTTCAGAAAACATTGTAGGGATAAGGGACGTAAGTATGCACAATTTTTTATTTTATTTTTGTCTGTCTGTCTGTTCGCACATCACTTAAAAACTACTGAACGGATTTTCATAGTTGGGTAGCTTGAAGTCTAGAGTACAATCTAAGCCTTGCTTCAACTAATTCGGAAAGACCTCTCCGTAGTTCTAGCATTCATACAATACAGAGGTCATTTAAATTGTTAACGCGGGCAAAAGCTGAACTGTCATGAAAACTATTTTCACGCGGACGAACCAAAAGCTAGTTAACTATGTATATAATATGTGTGACCAACGTGGCCTATAACTTGGCCATAAGCTAGTGTGACCAGTCTGTCTATACTGGTTAATTTTTGCTGTGCAGACTCGTGGTCGCACCAGTTATCACATCGGAGATAGGTGTGACATTCATAGACACCTTTTTATGGGCCGCGGAGCGACGTTGGCAGGCGAATTACTGTACATTAAGTTCGGTCAGTGTTAATAAGTAATCCGCCAAACAGGAAAATAAGTACGTACCTATGGAGGATAATGAAGTTCTGGTGGGCACCGCATAAATTAATAATAGCCGTACGGAGGCAAGTGTTCAGGCGGTCACCAGCAATTGCTTTAAAAGTAACTGCTAAATTGTTGGTAGGTAGGTATGTGTTCGTAATTGTACAAGTACCTACATTAGAATCGTTTGTTAGCGATCTACGTTTCTGGTGGATGAGCGTTTTTGAACATTGACAGGCGGCTAAATGTCAAACGGCATTCTGTCGCAGGCGACCGATACGATCGGACTGATGGTAGTGTTTTTTTAAGAAATCAATGTTTATATCTGATGTAATATACTAATCTATGGTGAATTGTAACTATAAATAAAAGAAGTTAATTACAAGCATATTTGGGGGTTCCTGCGTGTAGTTTATAATACGTTATTTAGTTTAGGCATTTCCCAAGTATATGATATCTGATGATGTAAGTTGCGCAATATGGGAAATCCTCGAGCCATCTAGTGATTTGAAGTGATACGAGGCGATATCGGTGACGCGTTGACGGGCCGCCGGCGAAGATTCCCGCGGCGGCGCGGGAGCTCCCATCGCAACACCGCGACGACCTTCATTTCTTTTCACATGTTACACTTTGTTGCGCAAACTTGAAACGTAGTATAATGAGATAATAATTATTTATGTAGAGCTCGTCTAATTTAAAATGACGCGCCCCACTATCGCATTAACGCACACAAGCAAGTTTAAAATATGGACGCAATACATATACAAATGCCGTTGTAATTGGTCATTCAGTTGCCGGTAAGATTCAAACGTCGGAGCACGCGCCGTTCATTGGCTCCCACACAGATGAAGTGTCGTTATTAATATTTGCACTCACACATCGAAATCAACTAACTAAGTAGTGGGGCGCGTCATCTTAGACTAGACGAGCTCAACCTAAGTAACAACCTCCTAAAATAACTTAGGTAACGTAGTCCGCGATGCAACCAAATCTGTACCGGTATCGGTGGATATAATAAAAAATCAATAAATAATCTTTACTGACAATTGCACAAACAATTTGCAACGTGGCTTATACAAATATAATCTGAGTGGCTTGTCGTGTTATCATTGTAAATATGATAAAATATTTACTACTATTGTGATATTAGTACGTTTTCGGACATAGCTTGCAGTGCACGTCGCGTCTTCGCGAGACTGTAAAATATGCGGTCGTCTGGTGGGATCTCAGCGCTGGCGACGACGCTGCTCGCGCTGGCGGTGGCGGCTGGCGCGGGGGTGGCGGGGGAGGCGGCGCGCGCGCCGGGCCTGCGGGTGCTCGCGGTGTTCCCGCTGCCCGGCCGCAGCCACAGCATCGTAGGACACTCAATCGTCGACATATTGCTGCAGGACGGCCACGAGGTTCACCAGTTCAATAACTAAGTTAATATTCCCCAAGTTTGTTTTGTTATGCAATTTGTGTTTCATCGTAAATTATATTTAATGAACCCAGGTGACGTTCGTGACACCGTTCCCTAAGGCGACATCGAAGCCGGGTCTGCGCTACATCGACCTCAGTTCGCTTATAGGCGAAGTTTCAGGTATGATAACAGTAATAATAATAAATAATAAATTTTTAATTTCTCAATGTTCCTTTTGGAGTTTAACATATCCTTATTTATTAAATTTATTAAACTAACAATTAATAAGATTAAAGCTATTGAAATATTTACATGACGGAAATAAATTAAATAAAGCTAATACTAAATTATAAAATAATATTTACAAATAAAACACTTGCCCCAAGTTCCTTGTTAAAGGAGTTGTTCCCAAAAGGCTGGCCGCGTTGCCTCGCTGTATCGCGAGGCTAATCACCAGTGGTAAAACCAGCAGTGGTAAAGGCCCGGCGGATGATGTCGTTCAGTTCTGCATGCCGTGAAAAGCGCCCGGCGCTCCTGCAGCACGACAACCCGTGATGCCCAAGTTGTGACACTGCATGGCCACAACTGCACTCATGACGGGCCACGAAGGGAACACCAAGGCGAAGGGCCGTGGCAACTCTAAATGTAGAGCTATCCAGCAGGGTGCCAATGGTGGATGATGGAATTGTCTGAAGCCATAGACCTGACTCCCATTCGCCGACAGCTAGGAGGCGGGCACGCACTGCAGGATCGGTTGACGTATTAACCAGATTATCCCGCACCAACCTGCAGAGCGGCTCGTCCCACAGTTTCTGTGACGAAGGGGTAGACGGATATTCAGTGCTCGGGCAAGCTAAAGTCCGACAAAATAATAAATAAATAAATAATTGTGGACAAATTCACACAGCGCCATCTAGCCCCAAAGTAAGCAAAGCTTGTGTTATGGGTGCTAGATAACTGATAAACTACTTATATACTTTTAATTACATACTTATTATACATAGAACACCCAGACCCGTAACAGAAATTAAAATTCATCATTTCAATTTCTGCCCGGTCGGGAATCGAACCCGAGACCTCTTGCGTGGCAGACCGGCCATGTTGACCAATGAACCACTCAGGTCGTCAAAAATAAAAAGCAATAATCGACGCGGCGGTGTACATATGAAAATAGACAAGGCCTGTTATACCTAATTATTCTTCAAATCGGAACAAAATAACTTATTGAAGAGTTGTTGCTTAGCGGCAGTAAAATATAATATGCCCCTAACCGGTGAACGCAATGTACCCGTAATTGTGCAGAGCGTGAGTTGCCTAAGGCGTGGCAGCTGGTGCTGAACCCGCGGCCGGCGCGGCGCGTGCTGCAGCTGGGGCCGGCGTTCCTGCAGCGCGCGCTGCTGCACGAGGCCTTCCAGCGGCTGCTGCGCGACCCTGAGGAGCACTTCGATGTCGTGGTGGCGGAATGGTTCTACACGGGACTGCTGGCGCCGTGAGTACAAATTGATGTACTTAACCAATTTGATGAGGTAGGATGCCTAGCGTACGATTGGCATAATTCATTCAATTAATTACTAATTTCGCAGCGCCTTTTCGCTTACGGGGCTCAAAACGCGGGCAGGCATTTCGTCCTTTTGTCGTAGAAATATACCCTACACGCCATCCATACCGTTTGTGCTTCTGATATCCATCGGCTCTCTACGACATCTATAGTGTCGTCCGTCCATCTCGGACTTCCTCTTGATCAAGTTTATTTTAACAATGCAAATACAATACAAGAAAAAAAGAAATACAATTTTTATTTTAGAAATTATTCCATATTATTATGTATGTATATTCTACCAATTACATGTCTGTCTACTAACAGAATAGCTAATAACCCAATGATCCTGACGGTGGCAGGTTGGCGGCAGTGTTCTCCTGCCCGCTGATCTGGTACAGCGCGGCGGACGTGTCCTGGCAGACGCTGAGGCTGGTGCACGAGGCGAGCAGCCCCGCCTACACCACCGAGCTGCAGTCGCGCGCCGTGCCCGCGCAACCTTACTCCCTGCTGGACAGGGCCGACCAGCTCTGGCAACAGTTGTATCTCGGTGCTATCGTGTAGTAAGTTCTTGCAACAATCAGGCCCCTGTTTCCCACTGGAAAATCTGGGCTCGTGCCCAGGGGGACGCGATCGATAGGTGCCCTCGAGATGCTGCCTAGGACTAACTTGAATTGAACGTCACCCTTGATAGAGTGACGTCACACTTCTCTATTCAAATAGAGCTACTCCTATAGCTAGCTATCCCGATAGAGTTGACTGAAAATGTATGATTTTGAACGATATTTTCATGCTTTTTAACTCAATACATGATATGATGCACTTAAAATAAGAAAATACGAAAACGAGTTGACAAGTGAAATATTTTTTTCATAACAAGCTTTCATCGCGCATCTTTTCGGTACATCATACGGGTAGATTAGGGGGTAAGACCATTCCAAAGAGCCCAAACACGATTGGGTTATTTTGTTGCGTTCAGTAGTTCCTACGACCACCGTCACTGTCGTTAAATTACTAATTTATACCTAATTTAAGCGTAACTAAATAGAAGTGGTTCAAACTAGGCTTGCAAGATTCCAGGATATACAAGTGAAATTAAATAAGCTTGTAGGTAATAATCTGAAAATAGTTTTTATTTATTATTATAAAGTACACTTCTAGCACCTTATTTATTATAAAAAAATAGTTACGTTATTTTAAAATCAAAATGCGTATACTGCATTCATTTGGTTCGGAGTTAGAGTTAGACGGTCGCTCCCCTTCACAACCTTATTGTCTAACCAATATTTCACGGGTGCAGCTACAACGAGTACGTGGTGGAGCCTCCGATGTACCTCGCGGCGTACGGGCCGGCGCTGGCCGCGCGCGGCGCCGCCGCCCCCGCGTACTCCGCCCTGGCGTTCAACGCGTCGCTGCTGCTGGTGAACTGCCACCCGCCGCTGGGGCAGCGCGTGCCGCTGGCGGCCGCCGTGCGGCTCGTGGGCGGGCACCACGTGCGGATGCCGCCGGAGCCGCTGCCGCAGGTACGAGAAATAACCATTTACGGTGTGATAGTTAGTCAAGTTTAATAGAAGAGTTCTTCATTGACTGGCTGGACAGCTTTGGCTATTTATACTTGCCATGGGGGTCGGGATTTATGGTGTTGATTGTGAGCAGCATGTCAAAGTAGTTTCGTTTATCATAATCATTAGCCTATTTCATGTGGAAGTACGTCTGCAATTAAGCGACTGCAACCTTCCGCAAATCGTCACTCTGTGTTCATTCAAGAATGGTTAAACTTACCTACCTAGGTTTATTGCTCTTACCTCACTACCACGATAACGCGGTTTAATTAGACGAGGTACTTTTACGAACTCGTAACAGTCCACTTTTGGAAACAACTGATCATCACAATGATATCATAAGTTATCAAATATCGCATTGTTGATTACAGCTTAAAAGAAAATTAAATCCGTCTAACTTGTCTATAATATTTTTAGGACTTGCAAAAGCTATTGGACGATGCTGAGCACGGTGCAATATTCTTTAGTATGGGCTCTACTGTGAAGAGTAAAGACTTGCCAGAGGACATGACGCAAGAGATCCTGGCGATGCTGGGCCAGCTGGAGCAGACCGTGCTATGGAAGTTCGAGGGGAAGGTCGACAATGTGCCCAGCAACGTGCACTTACTGGAATGGGCCCCGCAACCTGGAATACTCAGTGAGTGACAGAAACACGTAACTAACCGTAAAGGGTATCTTTTCAAATTAATGATTGCAATATCGCACAGGCTAAGTTCTCACTGTAAGTGACGTATGAGGATATTTGGCTAAATTTTATGGATGGTCAGCTCGTGTAGACGTGATTTTAAACGGTTAAGGTGATAAATAAGTATACGGGGCCGTTTAGTGTACGTAAATAAGTACACATACAGCCTTTGAGCGAATAAATAAATTGGCGACCCAAAATTTAATGTAGTGAACGTTCGCCGGCAGACCACCGCAACACGGCGCTGTTCATAACGCACGGCGGGCTGCTGTCGCAAGTGGAGGCGACGGCGTTCGGCGTGCCGGTGGTCGGCGTGCCGCTGTTCGGGGACCAGTTCGTGAACGTGGACCTGGCGGTGGCGCGTGGCGTCGCGCTGCGGGTCGACCTCGCGGCGGACTTTCCGCGGCGGCTGCAGGCGGCCGTGCACGAGGCGCTAGGCGACGGCGGGTACCGGCAGCGCGCGCGCGAGGCCGCGCTGCAGTTCGCGCTGCGGCCCGCGCCGGCGGCGGCCGAGGTGGCGCACTGGGTGCGCGCGGTGGCGGCCACCCGCGGCGCGCCGCACCTGCGCTCGCCGGCCGCGCGGCTGCCGCTGCTGAGCCGCCTCTACCTCGACCTGGCGGCGCTCGCGCTGCTGGCGCTGCTCGCGCTGCGGCGGCTGCTGGCGATGGTCTGCCGCTCGTTCGCTCCCGCCACCGCATCCCCGACGACAGATGAAAAAAAACGTGTCTAAAATAAATCGAATGCTTCCCGACAAATTCAATGTTCTATTTATGTTTTACTCGGCGAGCTTTAATTGTCTGTTCCCACTGTATACCCGTCCACACCCGTCTCACTGCGAAACACGAAACGAGGACCTTTCTCTCGTCGTCCAGCTGAAGGGGTTCGCAGCGGTTAATAAATTAGTAGGTGCCGAGTCCACTCTGACCGACAAGAGTTTGGACCTTCTTTAATTATTTAGCCGTTCCCATAGTACGTACGCATGTGCACAAATAGAGCGTTAATTCGGAGTAATTGCGTACGTGTGTGGAATTGGCGGATAACATCTTCCCGATAGCATCAGCCGCGACCAGCAGCCGGGTCAATCGATTGGTCGAGCTTCCTACATACCCACCACCTACGTACTATGGTTGCTACGTAAAATAAGAAAAGTGACTATATTATAACCCCAACGAAAATGTACCTATGATAGGGGATCGCTACCGCATAAATGTAAATATTTCCTTCATTCATCGCATAGGTACGTAATGCGGTGAAGACATTCGCTTCCCACACACTAAGGACAGTGAACGTGAACTTGAACTTGATTCGCAGCACGCCGTGCGCATTCGCTCGGTCAATGATTTAATTGTCTGGTTGATAATAAAGCTGTCACAGCTGCTCTACTCTCGCCACTTAAAATTAATTAATGTGTTGGTTCAGTTTTCAACCCGCGAGAACTAATTTCGCACAATCCGTGGTGCCCTCTCGACGTTTGAACTCACGCGTGCGTCGGCTCGGGCTTCCATTTCAATTAACTTCGGGCATTATCCGTGGCGGCCGACGTCGGGCTTCAACAAATAACATTAATTTACCTCATGCAGTAAACACGCAGTCTCAGAGAAAGAAATCAACTCGTAGGTGAAAGATAATTATTATCTGTAGAGAAAAGAGCAACCGAAAAACATGTAAGCATTTAGTCAAATAATAAATAAAAATAACTAATATTTTTTATTTGCTACAGTCCTATAACTGAATTAGGTATTTATGGCGGGTCAAATGCGATTCGACGGATTGTCTGAAACTATTACTAACTTGTTAGAATTATGGACGTCTCATTCCGCCTCCCCGTTCCGCTGCCTACCGCTCCTCCAAGAGTGGAAACCCCTGATGATTAAGTAATTAGAGTTTGGCAAGCCTTTGAGCTGGGAAATGAAGGAGCCCATGGCTCGGCCAGATTGACGCCACGAGACAACACAATTACGGTATCATTTGATTGGATCGCCCCGCCCCCCGCGCCCCGCACATCCGCCCTCCCCAGGTGCCGTGGGGAAATCATCATCCGATAGCGCTTTCTTTGGGTTTACTGTTTACCAGGTAGGTGTTTGTATCATATCTAAGTAGTTAAATCTCCCCCGACAGCACCAGCGTCACCGCTGTCGCATGCTGGTCGTTGTCTTAATATATTATTTAAGACCCCACCATCATATTCCATAACAGTCCACTGCAGGACTTAGGGCCTCTTCCACGAGGTTATTGCCATAATCTCCACACTTAGCAGGCGGATTGAAGATAGCAGTGTTGTAAATAAATGGAAAACGTTGCTGCCCATTTTCCAACCTACCGAGACTCCTGAACTTTTGCTTCGAAAACATTTGTCGCCTTGTACGAAACCCACGAGTGTGAGGAGTAGGTGCTATTATATTCTGAAGAACACCACACGGCCAGACCCCGCTTGATAGAAACTATTCAATATGATATGTAGATTATCTGCGAACGGAAGATTTCGCGTCAAGACTGTAGGCGATCTTCATTATTGTTCATATCCACTCACCGAATTGAGAGCGATTCGTAAAAAGGTCAGTAGGGCTAGGCAGCGCGGTCGGGCGAACGCGCGCGCGGCTGCGCGGGCGGCGGCCGCGAACAATGCAAGTGGCGCAGTGTGCCGCGCCGCCGCCCGCCGCCTCGCTTCATCGGGATTTTACAAAAATGTTGGTATTTCCCATTAAGCCATGAGGTTGCTCTACAGTCTTTTAAACGTATTGTATGGCACAAAGAACTCATCTCTAATATTGACTCTCTTAAAATGAATATATTCATTTGTACACGTGCCAATAGGTTCACCGCAGCGTGATTCACATATTTATCGGCGGTCCTTTAACAGAAATAGAACGTTATTCTGCCACACTTGAGGCGCGATCTGGCACCGCCGCCGCGACGCACGATCTGTTTAGATTTTAGAATAGGTACCATAAAAGTTAGGGAAAAATCTGTGTAAAGAAGACAACATGAAAGCCGGCGAAGATGCAGTTCTTGCGCCGGCGGCGGCGGCTCGCTGTGCGTAAGGACGCAGCGTAGTATTGATCGCAATGTAGGCTGGTGGCGAACAATAATGAATGGGCGGCCTTGGCGCTGTGACTCAGCGGCTGCGCCGACGCAGCGCACTTCGGCCTCGCGGCACGCCGTCGCCGCCGCCCGCTATTTTTGCACTGAACCGTGGGTACCAGGGCAGGAGGAAGCCCTAGTTAAACATATACCTACTCGAGCGTTGCACAATTAGGCAGAACGTGCGCGCGGCGCCAACGGGAAGCTTTGTATTTAGTTACAATGCGAGGCGTCATAAAACAGGTCACTATGCCGTGGCGTGCCCGACCGTGGCGGCGGCCGGCGGGACCACCGCCGGGAGCTGGCGCCGCGCGACCACCCCACCGTCCTCACCACACTATATTATTATTATAATGTGACACACGTTTTACGTCTTCATATTATTAAAATACCCACCGACCCAGTATTGTTTTCGTAAAATAGTGACCACAAGCAACAAAGTTATGTTCTGCGGTTAAGATAGACATACCATACTAGATCATTATTATGTTTGTACAAAATAACTAAGTACCAAAGTAAACAATTTTGTTTATGGCGATGAAACAATACCTAAGTAGGAATCTCGAACGCTTTCTCTTAAGCACTTTTTGTTTTGGAACTAGATGGGTACTTAACTACTTAGCGAGAAGGTGCGTTATCCGGGCCGAAATGTTTACTGTGTCAAGTGAGTGGAAAAGTGTCGCCAGAACATGTCTAATGTAATCCGATGGTAATAAACCAGTCATCGGCCCGGAGCGGCGCGGGGGGAGGGGCGCGGGGCGGCGGGAGTGCGTCGTAAAGCAGTAATTAACTGACTGAGATTTATTCATCGCCATATACACCCGCAATACACTACTTGGATGCGGTAGTGGCCAACAGATGCCGTTTGATCTGACATATACTCTAATGTAGTTGATGATCACAGATGTACCGTCCACAGCCGTGTTCATTGCGTATGTTGATTCATTTAGAGTTTGCATTTAAAAGTATGTATGCGAAATGGCGCCAGCCATGCGTGGCCGCCGGCGGCGGCGGCGCGGGCGGCGCGCGCGCAGGCACTCGACGATCTCGATACACATTGGCCGATGAGAGCTGCACCACGCGACACTGCTGGCGCCGGAATACGCAAACACCGATCAAAACGCCACTTCAGTAACAGACACCGTCATGTTGCACTTTAAACATTACCATGCAACATTAACCAACACATTACTGTGGTCCGTCAGCGGGCCGGCGGCATGCTCTATCAACAAATTCGCTAGCACATTTAGCGACCATTGAAATTACTTTGAGAATATGCAAAGACATTGCTTAGAACTCTCGGAAGCTTTGAATGTGTGTTACCTACTCTGTGTACAGTAAAGACGGTAGGTTGTGTACAGTAATAACTCTAGTGTTTGTACAAAGTTAGTAGGAACAATTGAATAACTTGTACAAAGTGCGTAAGTTCTATACACGGCCCCGGCCGTAGAGTCCGCGCTAGATAAGTTGCTGTTCTTGGGAGTGAGGACTTCTTTTGTTGGTTCACGTTCCATTTTCAATTTTTCACACCTTTCTTGGTATGAATGGAGAAAATTCCTTCGGACACAGTTTGCGGCTAATTTGGTTTTAAGGTGTACACCAAGACATATTTTAAACAACATTGCCTTAACACTATCATCACCTACTCGACTTATTAACGTCTGAGGATAGTAGACCTCGCTGCATTTTCCACTGTGTGATGGATATTTTAGGCGTAAAATTGCCACACCACGTCATGGTTGGCAGATTGGTACCTCCATAATTAAAAGTCGAGTTTGAAGCTAAGACTGCACTGTGGGCTAGGTTAATAATTACTTTTACGCAGTGGTGGTAAAGACGACTAACAAAAGTTTCCTTTGACAGTCTTACGCAGATTTCTTGGTGTTCCGAGCTTCTCTGTATGGCCTGCATCATAAAATGAATGTAAAAATAAATATTTATTATTTCTTGAACGGATCTCTCATCCATATTTATGCCATCTTCATTCTATTCCACAATAGGCGAGCTGTTTACTATGCTGGTGCGGTACATCAAGATTAGTGTATCGGATAGCCGTATTTATCCAATTATATGGATTGATAATCGTGTTTCGACACACTGTGTCCACTTTATCACAGTAAGACCATTTGAGTCCTCGATGGCGCCCAAACGGCTATTAAAATCTATTTTTAAATTTGTTTACTGGCGATGCATCAACCACAACAGCACCTATATTGCGGCAGAACGTTCCAAATTCTACCGACACGCTTGTTACGTTTAGCGTGTCGACGGCCGTTTGGATATATGGTTGCCAATAAAGATTGTTGCCAATCTCTTGGTACGGTGGCCGCGACTTTCTGCCTGCTGGAAAAGTAGTGTCACGTAAAGATAATTAAGAAATTTTTAATATTTCTTCGAATCATCGTCATCATCAATAACAACGGCACATAACTTGAGTTCCCTCCACATCAATCGAAATTAATGAGATAATGTTTTTTTACTGTTATACAGCAGACAACCAGGCAAGAGGGCCACCTGATGGAACGTGGTAATCTACACTGATGTGAAGGAGATCGGTCAATAGCTCATAACCACTATGCTCATAACCGTTTAGTAAACAGCCACAGTCTGCGAGCGAGCCGTTGTCAATTCAATCACGTCAAGTATCCTAATACAAATATTATGGTTAGTTTGAAGCCGTGCGATTAAACATTTCCCCTGACATGTCGTAAATTAGCATGATACGCGCAGCCGCGCTCGTCGCTGGATTCAGCGGAACAAAACCGCTGTAAATAATACTCGGCTCAGCAGCTAACAGCCTCGGCACCTACATTTCAACATGAGCACCGTTTTATGGCCGAGTAAAGAGTGCAGGGCGGAGGTTATTTTATACCATATTTTATTATGTTCTGGATATTGATGTATAAAGTGGATCTGACCCAGTAAACGGATGCCTGTGTCGTAAAGTCTTCAAATGGCTCTGTTGCACTTTTATTAGGCGAAGCGAGCGCGGGTGCGGCTCGGGCAGGCGCGGGCGGGGGGTTTCCAATTGGTATGAGTACAAATATGTAGGTATCCCATGTAGTGTGTGTGACCTATACCAACGAAATATCACGATTTTCGCAATCAGTCGACTAGCTGCCTAGATTTTCAAAACTATCTTACTATGCGGAAAGGTGTAGGTACGAAAAGTAAAAGACGCGTATAGGAGTCTGTCTAAGTGTTTTGTCATAAAATGCATTACATATATTACAGATTACAAATATCACGTTTCTTACCTCCACAGGTGCGCAACTGCAGGCGTTTAGGTACCTATGCGCATGCGCATCGAGGTAGGTGAGCGCGCATCGGGCCGCAATGATCATTTTGAACAAAGTTTAGATGATTAATCCATGTTTGTACTGAAACAGTAGGGAATTATAAATTAAGAAATAGTTTTAACTTCCAACATTATAAATGTTTGTGTTTATTCTTTTCTACCGACTCATCTCTCACAAGGAGCTCATCGACGTGGCTTGTTTAACACTCTCTAATAGGCCGGGGAGGTGGCTCAAGCTGGAGATGAGACTTTTACCAAAGCATGCGCTGCCGAAGTAAGAACGTTTACCAAATTATGTTTATTTTTTAATGAATAAAATAACAACAATTTCGTAAGCATAACACCTACACAATTACACTCAACGGCACAAAAAGTTGACCAAGTGCTTATATGAATGAATGATTCGATTAGATTAGATGATTTATTTATAAATTTTTACGTCATATTAATCGCATGTTATAAGCAAGTCACAAAGATATCGTCAAAGAGAATTAAAATAATGTCATACAACAATTTCAAAGTATACACAATCACAACAAAAATAAATAGTAGAGAAATGTCAAATGAATAAAAATTAAAATGTAATGTAATGTGTTTACACGAAATTGAAATAGAAAAATAAAATCATCATGGTGTTAACGTCCCGGTTGTGCTCTCGCGCATGAGGGCCCGGGGTCTGCCGTGACCATGATCCAGGATTTGGCAGATCAGGTAATTACAGTGGAGCGAATGTCATCTGGCCTCCATGACCTTGCTACCAGGGGAACCTGACCAGATTGGATCATGGTTACCCATTCAGTCGCCTGAATGTGCAGGTTTCATCACGATGTTTCCCTCACCGTAAGGGCATCGGTTAGTATTCAACTAATGTACATAACTCAGAAAAGAGTCATTGGTACATGTCCGCAGCGGCATTCAAACCCGGTACCTCTCGCTTACGAATCGAATACTCAACCGCTCGGCGCATTACACATAATTGAAATAAATTGTATGATTGTCAATAAATACTATAGGTACACGAAATAGCATACCTACGAACTTAAAAATAAAAAATAAGAATGAACGAAAGATTTATTATTAACAGGAAACCACATCACAAATATATACAAATAAATGAACAACACAAAAACCACTAAAAAAGAAGTAAGAAAATGTTATTTATGAGATGTTTTGATGCGAATTAGTTACAATTTACCTGTTTAATGTAACTAATTCGCCAATGTTTACCTGAATTGTGCCCCGAGGGCGCAACATACAAGCGAAGATTGATCCAAAATTAACCAACAACACAATGTTAACTTCGTTTGTATGGAGCGTGCACGGGGCACTCCTCTTAGGTAATTTATGATTAACATGTAATCGGGTAGCACCACCGATTAGCATGATTAAAAATTAGCACCTAAACAATGTCAGGCGCGTAGATCATATCCCGAAGTATCCATAGGCTATATAATTTAACTCGAAATTAATGTCGTTCTCGCGGGAACAGGGTATAATATCAAATGAATTTTACGTGGACGAATTCGCGGATAAAGCTAGTAGTACGTAGCATTGTCATATATTTATTGGAGAGTTTGTAAGCCACTCATATCCGTCCGCAGGATAGCGGGGGCGCGCGGAAATGGCGGCGGCATCGGCAGCGCAACAGGTACCGTTTCGATTCGCGTCTCTCCGCCTGCTCGCTTCTACAGCAATCAAATAAATATTTATGTTATGTTATGCAATACCTACTTTTCTTTATGAAAGAAAAGACTCAGATGAAAGTAGAATTAAGCGTCATGCGAACTGTAGCAAAACCACATCGACCTTCAGGTTCTTTCTACATGTCTGTCTACTTTTATTTCTGTTTTAGCTTTTGCTCACCATCGTTCACTTTTTTTATCATCACTAAGATGCATAAAAAGGGCATTTTATGTGTCTTGTGTAAGAGTAATAAATAAAATCGAAACCTTTGATCAATTTTATAAAGTGATGATACGGACTATGCATGGTGTTACATGCTTACATAAATGCTTATTTTTTTCTAATTGTTGTAAGTTGTGTTTGTGAAAGTTTTATCCTGTTTGAAGCAAATAAATACATATATGTGAAAGTAGTGAAGTGAATGTCCCGCCGTTTGAAATCCTCGATCCGTAGGTAGGTACAAGAAAAGTGACTCCCAGCAAAATTGAGAAAATTATGGATACGAAATTTTAATATGAAAATATGGGTGTAGATAAAATATTGTATGCAACTGCATATAATTAGGTATTAGGTACTCGGCTACGCCTCGTATGATAATAATAATAAATAAATATATTTTCTTCCAATATTTTACAGTTCACAATTGTAGAATAATGGATTACGGGGCCGATAAATAACACACAGAGTTAAAGTTTTATACTTAGCTTTGCAGCTTGTATTACAACGAAGGCCACCCACAGAAGGAAGTAAAATTTTGGATCCTAGACCACAGACTAGAGAGAGAGTTGTGTGAGTGTTGCCATTAGGAGATTGGTTTTTGTATAGGAATTTGTCTATATTCCAACAACAATACACAATAAACACTTATGGGAGACTGATGCCTAAGCTGCAAGTAGCCTGTATTTCAGGTCACCAGGTCATCGCACTAGTGTACATAATAACTTGTTTGTAATGTTATTTTAGGGAATAATATATTATAGATATATAGGTACTAACCAGTAAATCAAACACTCATGTTTTTATATGCGATTTGCATAAACTACTATTAAATTACTCACTCTTGCTTTAAAAATACCTAGATTCATTGAATACAACTGTTACTTACTTACTTATAATTAATTTGAAAAGTTTTCCCCTTTCTGAGAAAATCTTCTAAAGTTTTCTCTACTTTATGAAAGGACCTTTAAAATTCTCTTGACTACGCGTTTACGGCTTTCGTAAACAAAATGTCAAGTTTTTAGGTCTAGCGCAATGATTTTGGACCGTAGGTCTAGCGGTTTCGCCTTTCTCATACTCACGGCAAGATGATAGAAAATGTAAGCTATCGTGGGGACAGAAATCTGTCAAACCTCTCAGTAGAAGTCCAATAATCCCACCTATACTACCACAAGCATCCCGTACTTATCAACGAGTATGAGTTTACAACACATAAACAATAACCAAACTATATTTCCGTATGTAGCCATACTGTCACATGCTGCCGCTCCCCGTCAGGTGGTCCCACTACTCGAATCTAGGAATGCTGATCAAATAAAAAGTTGGGATGTTATCAGCGATGGCTCCGTGTCTTTCACGAAATTACAATTGTTTGTGGATAGACGATGTCGGCGAGTTCGCTGATCATACACATCATTTACCCAGACACGTTGATAAATAAATACTTCAATCAAGCTTCTGAATCGTTTCCAAATATTTGGCAAGGCGTGAGCAAATATATTTTGATTTGAATCTCGGATCAGGCCAGCACAGAATTTCGAGTAGGTGCCTGTTATTGGTTACAAAAATTTTAAGTACTTACTTGTAAGTAGGTACATACAATGGATTGATGTCTCTTAGTGTTATTAATTATTAAAATAGTTGGAAAATCTTGGCTCAATTTCAAGTCAGGATGTTTGACGCACTACCTTGCTTCGAAAATTTATTTGCGGCGGATATTTAACCTTAGCTACAATTCAGGACTATAACAATATTGATTGATTCACAACCGCGTAGGTATAAACGTACAATATGTATTTGCCAGCGACTTTCGGAAAAGTAAGCTCTACTCTCTACATGTCTGTGATTCCGTTACGAATGTTAAATCCAAACCTGCCTGTTCATTTTTAGCAATTTGACAATTATTTTGTCATTCAATAGCAGCAGTCGCAGAGACCTTTCTATATTTTACTGACAGTAGCGTAGATCCTCTACTATACCCATTACATAACGACTTTGACGAATTTAAAATTATTTGCACAAGTGTGAAATTCCTTTTTTTTCGACACATATATGACGGATCACGGTCAATAGTATGGACTCATGTGGTCAATAGTACGGACTCATGACGATGAAAACGGAAGTGGGAGTGCGCCCTCTGGTGGGGCGTGCTGACAGAGTCTCGACGGCACGACTCGGGCCGAGTGGCGGCCATTCTTGTCGCGACCGCCGCCGAGGAGTGACGCGTCTTGAAACTGTCTCCACATTTCGTTTGTTTACGTTTGAAGTTCGTTAATAGAAAGTGTTATTTACGTTTAAAAATAAAGTAATTTTAAAATCACCTTTGAAATAAGAAAGTAAATTACCTCAACTGCCTACATTTGTAATACCGCTCTGAATTCTAGTGAAATTATAAGTGATGTGCAAAAATGACATGGAATAAATACAGTGGAGTAAATGTGAACCTTTTCTTTAATTTATCTGGACGAATACGACCTAATACTGATATCACCACCCTGATGACAATGATCCTGATACACCCCTTTCCTTCACGCGACGACATCAGAAGCGGTGATGACGAACGCAACGCCCAAGAGATGGTATGATGAAAAGCAACAAAGAAAATGCAGATACGCTACGTGAAAGCGTAATAATAAAAGAAAGGTGATTACTCGATCCAGTTGAGTTGCCTACATTAAAATGTAAAATGATTTAACATGTTCAAAGCGCAGCCAAGAGTCCAAACACCCCGAGATATAAGACAAAGACTTCGTCAGAAAGATTGGGGGATTCATAAAGTAAACAGCAGATCATCTGTACCAAATGGGTCATGGTCAAGGCAGACCCCGGGCCTTCGAGAGCACCACTGGGATATCGACAACATTATTAAAAATCTAGTGAAACTTACTATGGACGGCACTTTGGTATGGCTTCTTTGTTTTTGTTAAATTTAATTTAGATTACTCATGTAAAATATTTTCCTTTTTAAATATAAAATTGAGTTAGTTAAATAATTTGCGTAGTTCTAAATTAGCCAGCTAAAGTTTATTCAATGACTTTAAAGTAAACGCTTACATTTAGATTCATTTAGCAGTGTGGTTTGACACCACAAGTAAATTAATTGCTTAGATTTCTGCAGATTAAATAAAATCAAACAATTAAAAACGGTGTATATTAATTTTTTATTTTTGTTTTACTAATACAATTATTTTCTTCTATTGCATAACAATGGTGCACAACGGTTCGCTTCACCTACGAGAACAACATTGGAATGCAACGCTGGACTGGTAGCCTCAACGTGATTGTTTCAACATGGGACGACGATGGTAGACAATCTGCGAGTGTACATGACTGAGAAATGATGTGATATTAACAGTTCCTCTCTATCTGGTGAGTCCTATACATAATTATTATTTAGTAAAAACCTGTGCTGAAAAGGCTCCCTAGCGGATTTTAGGAGTTATTTACTTTGACAATTAAGAAAAGTATTCTGACAGAAACACTATTGATACCCTTAGTAGAGAGAATGGCAGGTTTATTTGTATCTTTAGTGAAACTACAAATAGAAAGAATGTAAACAAAACATAAACAACGTCAGTTACGTCAGTGTTACAATTTGTTGGTAAAAATGTCAAAAACTACTGCTAAGTTTAAAAATGTTAGCTTTTGCGGGTACCTATGTCAATTAATGTAGGCTGTCTGATAGAAAGTTACTAAGAAAAAAAAATCACTCCACCAAAATAGTAAGAATTATGTTAAATCCGTCCCAATGTCAAACAGTGTTTATAGTAAAAAAAGTGTTATTTAATCTAAGATTATTTTACCATCTCGAAACATGGTGCGCTATGATTTTACGTATTACCAACATCACGTCAGTTATCAGAAAACAAGAATAAGAAATACTTGGAAAGCATAGTGCTATTATTTTTATAAATTGAGTACGTAAGCATAGTTATGGTGGTGCTGCTGCTGACTGACTTCTTCTTCTTGATCGTTGCCTTACTGCTGAGGATCCTGACATCTTCAGTAAACTGCATGTCTCCATCGGTTTCGATGAATCGTTCGGATATTTGGTCCACCCATCTCTTTGGACTTCGGCCTCTGGTTTTCTTGCCTTCGACTTTTCCCGTCACCATAAGTCGTTCCAGATTGCTGATTAAGTAAATATTTGATAATAACAGTGTGGCAGGGATGCCGTAGCAGTGAGTTTGTGGAACAATTAGCTGGTGTACTTTAGGATGTTGTCTTAGAGATAGGATAGGCTTCACATAGGCTTCGAATGTGCAAATTCAATAACGACCCCGCGATCTCCGCGATCTCTATGCGAGCGGGAGGGTGCAAACATGTATCGAGAGAAAAAAAGAGAAAAATTATTAGCGTGTTTGTTTACATTTAACAGGAGAAATTCGAACGAAATTTTCCATATTTCAGTATAATGTTTGTTATTGTGGTCGTAGTTTCCCAATGTTGTGGAATAGAGAGATAAGATATCCGCGGTAAAAATGGGATCACCGATATACGTTTCTTTTAATACTACAAAAAAAGGTAGTTTGGTTAGTAACGTAATTTTATATTAGTATCAAGTTATTTAACGAAAAAAAAAAGTAAACACGAGTAAGTGAACTGATTGACGGTAGATAATTTCGAATTATGTTTTGAGTAACTAAAGATAAACCTGTGACTTAGTTCGACCGAAAACCATGTGTACTAAGTCAATGTGACTTAGTTTGACCTGGATAAAGACTTTGTTAGACGGATCAATCTAGATGCTAACCCAATACGTGACGACTATCGAGCCGAGGTTTTTATGAGATTTATGTGATCGTTTTGTTTTCTCAAAATTTGTTGCATCATCGGATGAAGGTGATCGTGTTTTATCAGTGATGGTGGGCTAATGGAGCCTATGGGAGAGTTTTATGGTTGCTTACCGGCCTGATGGAGGCTATGGGAGCGTGGCTAATAGCAAGTAGTTGTTTTAAGCTTTGTGAGAAAGTGTTGAACGATAACGATGATGAGAAAGTCCAGATATTTTGGTGATAGTTCAATAGCCGGTTTTATAAATTATTTTTAGCTTCGAGTACTGAAATTTCCTTGATTACTGATATAAAGTAACTATTTTGAGTTCTGTTGTTGTGCCAGTAAGATGAGACAGTGTAAGCAATGGTGAGATTTCATATCCTTCTGCCAGTACAAGTTTTTAAGTACCTGAATTGTTGTTGAGGTCAAACATCCAGATTTATTTGGCTGACTTGGAGTGACCCGGGAGTCATGTGTGTGACTCATTTGGCTAAGAGCCCCGAAAGTCTCGGATGTTGTGGCTGTAGATAGCAAATTTTATTTTGTAATTTTTTTTAGAAGGCGGCTTGATATGGGATGCCTTCGTTATTACAAACATTGTTAAATGGTTTCAAAATGGGAGCTTAAACGTAACGTGAAGTCTAGATAGAGTATACTCGTTCGAACAGTTAAATTCGATGACGATGATTATTGCTTGTTTAGTTTTGGTGTGGCAACAAATGGACTATTGTTACCTATAACTGGCGTATCAAATAGACGTGAGAGCTTCTTATTATTAAACTTCTGATTTAGTTTTGATATTGGGCAGTAGAAATCATGTTTATTTTTATTTTATTTTATTTTGTTGTTTTTGTAGAGATGACACCGTAAACAGTTGTTCGGATCTGTGACGATTACTTGTTGTGTAACTCGTAGACCGTTATTGACCGGGTTATGATAGCAGATAGACTGTTACCTATCACTGACTTAGTACAGATTTGGTCGAAGGATTGACCACGAGCTGAGAATCTATAGACAGCTTCTATTTATTTGTCCCGCCTGTGTGGCTCCCGTCTGTGTGGCTCCCGCCTGTGTGGCTCCCGCCTGTGTGGCTCCCGCTTGTGTGGCTCCCGCCTGTGTGGCTCCCGCCTGTGTGGCATCCCGCCTGTTTGGCATTTCGCCTGTGTGGCATAGTCTGTGTGACATTAAGTCTGTGTGGTATTTAGCCTGTGAGGCATTCTACCTGTATGGCATTTCGCCGGTGTGGCATTTTGCCTCTGTGAAATTTACCCGTGTGTGACATCTTACCTGTATCGTGCTTTGGTAGACGTGACACAGGATATATGATGAATAAACTCATAGTTTGACGATTAGAGTGGCACTGACCAGAGTGACACCCAACCTGTGTGGCACCTAGTCTGTGTGGTATTTCGCTTGTGTGCAGGTCCAGTTGCGTGGCGGCCTGGTTGCGTGGCGGCCTGATGGCGTGGCGGCCCGACTGATGGCGTCCGTCGTGTGGTGGTTCGTCGCCTGTGTGTCATTTCTCCTGTATGGTAACATTACTTATTCTTTTTAAATTAGGATGGCGCTGACGGATGACCAAAAATCATATGGCATTTAATGAAGGAGTGTTTCAATCCCACTCGAAGTAACATTGGGTCTTTTGCTGAGTACTGAAAATTTGATGTAGGTATGTCATGTCACATATTTGTAGTGAATCTAAGTACCTACAGTAATGGACGTCGGGGGCGATACGCGAGCTCTGTGATTGGGGCTTGTTTCCCACTCAACAAGAGCATCAAGGGGAAAACACTGGTGACGATGATTAAACCTTCTTCATTGGTGGTAATTGTGATACGGTTTATGAACCGTCTGGTGTTATACCTTGTCACGCCTCTCTAATAAACTGAAGTCGTAGCTGAATTTATGTCGGCAACTTAAAAAGAATAATTTATGTACAAGATGATGTTGTTATCTCTCAATCTACAGAAGTTTAGTATGATAAATGATAATGGACGTATGTTTTATGTAAAGAATTGGTGGGTTAATGCAGTCGTGATAGATCCAATCACATGATTCATAAGACTTATTTGGGTGATGTGTTGTGGTCAGAAGTGACCGAGCGAATATAGTACTGTGCTATGGTTTTCATGTTTCAGATTACACACGAGGACGTGTGTACAGCAGGACGGCCGTGACGGATCACGGTCAATAGTATGGACTCATGTGGTCAATAGTACGGACTCATGACGATGAAAACGGAAGTGGGAGTGCGCCCTCTGGTGGGGCGTGCTGACAGAGTCTCGACGGCACGACTCGGGCCGAGTGGCGGCCATTCTTGTCGCGACCGCCGCCGAGGAGTGACGCGTCTTGAAACTGTCTCCACATTTCGTTTGTTTACGTTTGAAGTTCGTTAATAGAAAGTGTTATTTACGTTTAAAAATAAAGTAATTTTAAAATCACCTTTGAAATAAGAAAGTAAATTACCTCAACTGCCTACATTTGTAATACCGCTCTGAATTCTAGTGAAATTATAAGTGATGTGCAAAAATGACATGGAATAAATACAGTGGAGTAAATGTGAACCTTTTCTTTAATTTATCTGGACGAATACGACCTAATACTGATATCACCACCCTGATGACAATGATCCTGATACACCCCTTTCCTTCACGCGACGACATATATAATATGACACAAATTTATGGATCTTTGACAATTTTAACGATTGGGACATTAGTAATTTGAAATTATTACATTATAATACAATAGTATTATCAATGATTTAATTAATATTACGGCGTTGACATGTTAATTACAGCTGCTTTGACACGTAACTCTGTTACTAATAAAGAATTCGTATTTGTACTACATCCTGGTCACATGAAACCTGAGTGCATCAATCGTAGATGTTACGAGTGTCAGTTACCTCTTACTATCGGGAGGGCTGTCGGGAAACGCCATACTGCGAGATCTACCGACCAAAGAACCTAAACAGTTACTAACAACTTTAGCCTTTGTAATACCAGTGCGGGTAACCCTCACGTTTGGCTCGAGACCGGAAAGTTCCCTGGCTCATCTTGAAAGCCGAACCATCTGCGGCTACGGCGCGGCGCGGAATGTTTTGCTCAACTGTGATCCGAGTAGCTATCAGAGGATCATTCGGTTACGTCAGCGGAGCCGCGCTGTTTGTCTTGAATTATTGAAACACGCACGCTTACCGTCAAGTGCCGGGAGATGTGCGTGTAATGTAATACCTAGCTGGGAAGGCTTATTTATTTATTACGTATACCTACTTACTCCAACTCTCCACGAGGAGGCGTGCGGGTGATATCCTCTCGCGCGCTCACGGAATTTACCGTATGAGTAAATTGCGTTATCCGTTACAATATAATCTAAATAAATGATGCCTTTTGTACGATTCATCGTGACGTTTCTCTCTTTATAAAAAAGCTATCGTGCGACGGCGCTGGCGGGGCGGCGGGGGGCGGGAGGCGGGGGCGGGCCTTCGCCGCGGTCGCGCTTGACCTATGAATACAATATCAGATTAAAAGGTTCAGGTCTTTGTGAAGAATATTTTTTTAGGAAATTGAAAACGTAAAGCTAAGTTATTTCGAACTGGGGATTTATATAATGGGAACTTTGCTTAGTAGAATTCCCTTTTAGCGGGTACAGTAAAAAATGACGTCTGCACTGCAACAGTAGGGTATTAGCAATTTATTTCAATGTAGCGTTGCAAAGAACCTTTGTTAATTTCTGACCCTGCAAAAACCATTCATCATCACCAATCAAAATACCTATTCACCGACTGAATTCCGCGCGGGGAATAGGAATGCCTCGCATGCAGCTTGTCAATGGCTATTATTGGAATTACTTTTTCCGCGAATCGGTGCAGTGATACCAATGTTTAGATTCCAATAACAAGAAGTTTGTGAATATCCAATTTTCCATTACCAAAGTGTTATTTGGTAGGTATTATATGTCAAATGTGCCCGCAGCAGTAGAGTTTGTCGAATTACTAGAAATGTGAAAAGAAATATCGGCCGTTTGGCGACGGGCGGCGCGGCTCGCGGCGAATCGAGTCGCACGAAACTCTGCGTGTTGTGATTAAGTTCAATTAATTCCGGCCTCAGCGGGGTTGCCGCGCGGCCGCTAACCGAGTTAGATCCTCTGACGCATTACCGCCTTACAACTACCGGCGTTACCTTCGCGAACATTCACACCTTGAAAGCTTTATTTTTTGTTTATTTAAATTTAACCGAATCCTTATTAAAACAAACAGTGCAATCGCTGGCCCACCGTAAACACGCGCCGGTGGGGCCGCGCGGGCGCCGCCGCCGCCGCAGATCGCGCCCACGCATCCGCATAACGCAAACTCTTGTACCTAAATATTTATTCGTATTGGATTTTAATTCAATCGCGGATTTTAACTGGAAACTATTCTCTGCGTTCATTTCTATTTATACACGCTTCTTTGAGAACATTGATTTGCGCGTGTTCAATTGCCACGTTACCACGCACGCGTACCGACATATACCTATAACGGGTTGCAATTTCGGAGCTACTAACTTTTTTGTATGCGCGTTCGCTTGTATTGAAATACTCTTATATCGATTACAATAAAAGTCCGTGCTTTATAAGTATACAAAAGGCCTATCTGCGAGCGGCAGGCGCGGCCCCTAGGGTCCGCCCGAGTTCGGTGTGACTTTGCGATCAGCGGCGGCGCGCGGCTGCCGGGCCGGCCGGAGACATCACTTCTGAAAGTAAACACTTTGTACATTCAAGCCATTTGTACACTGTTTTCGTACCTACTTACACAAAGATTTTACTTTACTTAAAGGCTTTATTAAACCCTACAAAACGTATTTCAAACAGGAATCTATTTCGTTCGATATACGCTTAACCATAATAAAGGATTTGGTAGATCAGGTAGGTAATTACCTAGGACCTGCGTGATCCTGTTAACTGGGGAAGCTGACTAGATTAAATCATGGGAACACGTTCAGTGTGAACTTCCCTCACGATATTTTCCCCCACCGTAAGAACATCGGTTAATGCATAACAGTACATAACTCAGAAAAGTCTCTCACTTATACGTACGTACGAGGCCGGCCAGCTAGCCATTACGACACCGACGCTCTTCAGATATATTTCAGACGCAACGTGCAAAATCTAACATACCGCAAACGGTAACTGAGACTATTCTTCATATTTCAACATTGCCGTATCAAGCTTATTTATAACACGTACATATTAAGTATTTTTTATATTTTAGATACGGCTGGCAAACAGACAAGCGGGCCACCTGATGGAAAGTGGTCACCGCCGCCAATGTCAGCAACACCAGAGGCGCTATCAATGCGTAGCCCGCCTCTAAGGAGACCTCTAATATACCTCTTGAACGATCCCATGTCTATCATTCAACATCCGAATCGTACAAGCGAGAAACGTTCATTCGAACCTTCAGTATTAATTTGCTATCAATTTTTCAGTTACATACTGAAGTGTCCTAAGTAATAATTGATTTCATTGCAAGAAATATAATAACTTACGTATCTAATACTCTAACCGTCTTACGATGTTTATTAAAATATTGTTGAAAGGCAATATGTACAGTTTCACCCGTAAAGCTGTCATCAATATATGATTACTGTTACTACATGAGACAACTTTTCTTGATTGATGAATAAATACCGTCACCGTCGTCCTGGAAGGCGCGAGGCGGGCAGGCGGGCAGGCGGGCAGGCGGCGTGCAGGCAGCACCCGATAATAGATTACATCTTTGACAAATTGCACACTCACGGGCATACAAAGACTACCGGACATTGATTCATGCTCAGCAGAGTAACGGGCATATGAATTGAGGATTAAAGTTGAATGGGAGGACCGTCGCAAAGGGCTGCGAGTGATTCACGGCGCTCGCGCCGCGCCGCGCTGCCCTGCGGATTGTAGCGGGTCAAGGTACAACTTCATAATTATTATTTATTTAGTTTAGTTCACTAAAAGTTTATACTTAACTATAATCTATATAAAATACAAGTTGTAATCTAGTCTTCAGTGTAAAACCAATTATAGGTAAGCGCATCTTGTATCGTTCATCATTGATAACTAATACCTACTGAACATCATAACGACAGCAGTGAGTACATTCATTTTATTTATTTATTTAGCAGTTTACTGCACACAGTAAAATACATAGAGAAACATCGTACATATAGACGACACAACAGGCACTACTTATTTCTAAAATAAATTTCTTCCAGCAGGCGTACAAAAGAAAGGTGTGATAAGTAAAACAGATCGACGTGCGCGATATAGAATACATACTAAAATACTTAAACATAATTATCTTCTCAAATAAAATATAATAATAATATAAACTTGTAATAATAATACAATACTATACATACATATCTATGTACAACTAGACAGCGATAGATAATGGTCCTTGACACGTTTTTTAAAAGTCTGTAGTGACGGACTGTCCCGCACCTCATGTGGAAGAGGGTTCCAAAGTCTCGCAAAATGAACAGTAAAGGAGTAAGAAAATAAATCGGAGTGATGGATAGGGATGGCCAACAACGATTTAACATTAGAGCGAGGGTTTGTCATGGTCTCGGGAGAAGTGAAAGAGGTTACGGAGATATGAAGGAGCAGAAGGATTGTGCAGGATATTAAAAAAGGTTGAAAGGATATGAGGAGTATTCCTGCGGTAGCGTATTGGTAGCCATTTGAGCTGTGTTGGTAAAGAGGAGATATGGTCATAGTTGCGCAAACCGAAAATTAATCTTATGCACACATTTTGAAGACAATCAAGTTTGTTTAAAAGCTCTTCTGTGGCATCCAGATAGCAACAGTCCGCGTAGTCAAGAATAGGAAGAAGAAGAGTTTGTACAAGGGTGAGCTTGTTTTTCAGTGGTAAAAATTTTTGAGACGTTTAAGCGAGTGAAGTATATTTTTGTTGACCTCATTGACGTGAGGGATGGCTCTATCCTGGCGGCTAGATTCGATTCAAGAATCACTCCAAGGTTTTTAGCGGATTTACTGCACTGTATAGGCGTCCCATCATAAATGACCTGAGGGATATCATTATCAGAACCAAGTCGTCTGTACATGTTTGGGCTCCCTATCACTAAAGCCTGAGATTTCTTGGGATTCACTAGAAGCACAAAGGACTTAGCCCAGGCAGATATGCGTTTAAGATCGGCATTGATTTGGGCAAAGCATCTGTAACATCAGCGATTTTGAAATGCCGGTAAATCTGTAAGTCGTCAGCATATAGGTGGAAATTTTAAAAGATGACATGAGTGACGGTATTTATGAATATGGAAAACAGGATTGGCGAGAAAACACCGCCCTGCGGTACCCTGCTGACGATCTCGAGGCAGCCTGAGGAGACCTCATCATGGTGTATCCGCTGGGAACGACCACGGAGATACGACTCGAACCACTCTATTGCAGGAGCAGAGATGTTGAAGGAGCGAAGAACAGCGAGAAGGACATCACAGTTAACAGAATTAAAAGCGCTGCTAAAATCCAGTAATGTCAAAACGGTAAGAGACTTATCCTCCATTGCAAGACGAATATAGCCAGTAACTTTTAGCAGCGCTGTAACAGTAAATAAATAAATAAATAAAAAGTTTATTAAATCTTGTAAAATACATTTCAATTAAAGATGTGAAAAACACGTAAAAGGTAAAATAAAACATATTTTTTGCCTGAGCTAGGATAATATGATACCCTGTGTTTCAGGCATGAAATTACAGATCATAAATTAACAAAGAATGCTGTAACAGTAACACAGTAGGTACTGTGACCAGATCGAAACCCGGATTGGAAAGGAAAAAGCAGGCAATTAGATGTAAGAAACGTAGAGAACTGACTGTGGACAATGTGCTCAAGGACTTTGGAAAGGTACGGTATATGGGACGGAAACTGGAGAAGAATGTGGGATTGGAGATTTTAGGTAGCGGAATAACATTTGCACACTTCCAAGCCGATGGGAAGCAACTCATTACCAAGGAGTGGTTCAAGATTTGGCAGAGTACGGGTAAGAGTTGTGGGTGCAGGATGGAAATCATACGGGAGAAAATGTCGTCATTGCCCACAGCAGTTGAAGAAACAGAGAGAATATGCTTTCGAACGTCCTCCTCTGCAACAGTCGTAAAGGAAAAAGGTGAGCAGAGAGGGCGTGGCTGGTCATCGAGCTGCCCCATAGTGCGAGCCTTGATACTAGCTTCCAAGGTCACCGGTGAAGTGAAGAAGTGTTTATTTAACTCATTAGGGTCAACAGTGACCTCAGAAATGTCCATGTTTTTGTGGGGGATGATCCAGCGATAGAATTGTGGATATGTTGCCTCCTGGCAACCCTACAAAGACGACCACAAGAGTTTCTAAGGTATTTATAACGGTCTAGGTTACGGTCTGAGGAGAATTTATTATACCGACGTTTGGCACTGTTACGGTTCGCCATCAAATCCCTGTGTTTTAACTTAACTTTTTTGACGGGGGCATGTGTATAATATAATGTAAAAATGAGTGATTAAAAGTTTTAGACCTTCACGTCAATGTTTGACGACCTGAGTGGTTCAGTGGTCAACATGCTGGTCTGCCACGCAAGAGGTCCCGGGTACGATTCCCGGCCGGGCAGAAATAATGGTGAATTTTAATTTCTGTTACGGGTCTGGGTGTTCTATGTATAATAAGTATGTATTTAAAAAAAAGTATATAAGTAGTTTATCAGTTATCTAGCACCCATAACACAAGCTTTGCTTACTTTGGGGCTAGATGGCGCTGTGTGAATTCGTCCACGATTATTTATTTATTTATTTATTTAATGTTATCAGCATTATAAAAGGAACTCTAATCAACATGGGCTGCAACTTGCTTTAGAGCCTCCAGGTTGATATCTCTGAACTTACGCAAGAATCGAAATTTCGTTATAGGTTTAGGGGTTCGGTTATATGAAGTTAAAATCGAAATAACAAAAATAATGAGTTATAGGTTAATAGTAGCTAACAAAAACAAAAATAATGTAAAATTCAAATATGGGTAGGTATGTAAACTGGAACTTAACTATGTCCGTTTACAGCGCTTCTTTGCGATCTAAATCCGCTCCGCACAAATGATTGTATTCCCGACACATTCGGAGGTCTGTGGAGTGCAGGGACAAATTAGTCTGTATGGTAAAAGTTCTTTTGTATACGACGCGGCTATGTATTCGTGGAACATTAAGGTTCAACTGTTCAATCAGTTAAGTCCAACGTCGCTCCCTTAGTCGCTCGCACTTTATAAAAGGCACAGCTTAGTGATGGATTTTCATCCTCTGATTAGAGGTTTAATCATATAATTTGATATTCTGTGACACACTGTCGGGTATCTAGAGACGTGGGGCTGAGAGGGAATCCCGATAAATTTCTGATTACATGTGGTGTAATTTACAAGCTGTAGTAGGCCGAGGTACAACTTCATATCTTATCGATTGCCATACTAAAGTTCATTATCTGATTATAGGTATAATAATATCGTATGATATGCTGTGACACACTGTCGGGTACCTAGAGACGTGCCTACGACTGAGACGAAAATGGGAAACCCGATAATTTCTGATTACATGTGGTGCAATTTGCAAGATTTCTCTATCGGTACGATCTTCCTCACGTACTCTTATACGCGTAGCAATTATCGGAGTTAGCGAAGGCGGTTACGTGACCCGCCAACCGGTTTGGCGGGTATTGCAGGTCGGTTCGCGGGCTATAAAGGCCCGTATTGTTCGCGATCCATTTCAGGGCCCGATAAAGCATTCATTGAGCCTCGCTCGACAGAAATGGGGATCCGCACGATTGCCGCGTTTTTTTGTAGAACAATGGTGTGGTCGCGGCAAGTGAAGCGGCGCCGCGCGCGCAGCCGCCGCACCGCTCCACCGGACCGATTTAAACGTTTCCGCTCAACGCAATGCAAATTGGACTTGTTTACATGATCCATATTCATTGTGTGAATTACAAATTACATAGGCTGGGTGGCTGACTTTATTAGCCGTAAGGTTGTGACTGCATAATGAGAGCGGCGCTGTCTCCGGGGGCTCGCGCCGCCGCTCGAGCCCGGCGCCGGCGGCTCGCGCCGCGGGGCTCCGGTGTCTCCGGGGCACGCACAGGATGGCGGTATTTCTGTCGTCCACGTCGCGTACCTGTACAATTAACCAATCGCAATGCCGAATGCTATTTTCATGTGGAGAGCGGCGACCGACACCTGACATTAAAGCATCCCAAATTGGGATTATTTCGGGACGCTCACGGAACTAATTAAACATTGAAACGCCGTCCGTATTAAAATGGAATCACGTTTAGCGCTTCCAGAGAAGTCTCGGGTCGGCCGGTGCCAGTTCTATAAAAAGAGTCACCCCTTTCCGCCACCTTTGTGACTAGTAATTGAGTCAATTAAACGCGCCGCCGCCGCGCGGCGCTTCTCTGAATTTATTTCTAAATAAATTAACGGCGAAAGTGCGCCGAGATTGGTCGTGGGCCGCCGGCGCCCGGCCGCCCGCGCTCCGGCCGCCCGCGCCGCCCCGGACGGCAATCGAGTTACTTCCACGGCGACGGCGCTAAGGGCGAAATAATATTGCTTTACATTAAACTCTATTCAAAACAAAACCAGAACATTAATTACTATTTATGCAGAATTATTATGATCGGCTCCGAACCGATCCTAAGACAATAAAGTGGACGTTTTGAAGCATGCCGTCAGCAGGGATCGGCAGAGTCGGGGGCGGGCGGGGGCGGGCGGACGGGCGCGACAAACATTATCCCAAATATTTTAATATTGCCTTTAGATATTTCAAAACTTTCGGTGATTAATTACAGTGACAGTTGTATTGAGTGGCTAAAAAGACGAACTTCTTAGAAACGCATAGCTACTGCGGCGAAGCTGAAAAGGAGTGTGTGAAAACTCCTCTTTATAATGAAAGGTTCTAGTAGCAAAGCGCTGTCAGTAGACTCGAAGAGCGGACCCTGGCGTAGTAGATGTACAAGGCGGGATTGTTGCTAGGTAGAATGATGATGATTAGGCGAATGCCAGAAACCCGGATAAAACATGCACAGACGGTCCGAATTGTTACCTAAACTAAGGTAGGCAGGTGTACCTGCCTGGCTTTATTTATAATTTCCAAAGTTCATAAGAACAATCAAAGCGGTATTGAAATTGAAACAATCAATTCACTCAGAAGGCGCCTGAAGGCGGTAACAGTAACAGAACTCCCAAGGGAAACATTTACATTTGAATTCTTTAGTGGAGATTTATGTAGACAAAGTTTATACAACTTCCGAATAAAATTGGTATGCTTCTAAGATTGGATACTACAAATTGTATTGAAGGACCTATTTTTTGGCATTTAATAAAGTAACCTTAGCAGCTCAATGGCAGTTGGACGCGTTCCTGGTGTTCTGCTACAATTAAAACTGCCATTGAGCTGTTATTGCGATTCAATTACAATTCAATCGAGTCCTAGTAAATTAGCGGACGTGAGGCCGTGAAGGTGATGACCGTCAGCTTTTATAATAAATCGAATGATTTAAAATACATTACTCTACCACTCCCTGGGACCTTACCTACCTTACTCTACCGGGGAGGTCCATCACTCCCGTGAACGTCACCTCACCACCCATCAAACTCCATAACACAGTGTTACTGTATACGATGTAACTGTAACAGATACCAGCATGAGATTTAACTTAAGCTAGCTTAGTACAACGTAGTATTTTTTTCACTGTGGTAAAAATATGGGTGACGTAGATAATAATGGGTCACCGGACAACAACCTTTGGTTAAAATAAAAAACAACAACCACATGTTTTCGCTCAGAAACTAGGTACGTGTTGTAGGTAGATAATGATATAAGTTGTTCGATTACCTGGTTAGACAATTTACTTTAGATTGTTTACCTACGTTGTTATGTCGATTACTTACTGCAAGAGTTAAAATTGTAATTTATTCTTATTTATTTTATTTATATCCATATTTACCATCATGTTCATGGTTTATCTGTACGTCTCTGTTACATAAATAGTCTCTATTTACATATGTTTAATTTAAGCTGCGTTTAATTACCGACAGCAATCGTCCACAGTCCACTGGTGGACTTGTGCCTCCTCCACAACACACAGCTTATTGCTGCTGTGTGTACAATGAGCAATATTCACACAAATATTCAGACAACACAAGGTTAAATTCGCTCGCATTGTTCTTATCAAAATGGTGGTGAAGTGGCGCGGGGAACCGGTTATCCGGGGAGCGGCCCGCGCGGGAAATGTAACGGCCAACGGCAAATTGATACGATACCGAGAAGTACGCTGTAACTTACACCGGCCGCCCTCGCTGCGAGACACTTTCAATGGTACGCAAACAAACACTTGTTGAATTATACAGCAGCAGTGCGTCGGTACCAGTGGCGCCATCTGTGGCTGCTCTCTACATACATTACGGCAGCGGGTCGGCTAGCGGAACCCGTGCGGTCGGTTGTGGGCACATCACGCCGGCGCACCGTTGTAGTTCATAGCATACGCTATAGGTGGCAAATATAAGGCGGGTGGTATCTCTCAAGACACCACGGTAGCACAACCAATTGCGCTATGGATGGGGTCTCAGCGCGAAGCATTTAGTCGCACTACTTTGAATGCGTATTCGACCGAATATCATTCGTAAGAATCGCACGAACAAAGGGAATTCAAGCTCTATAGCTCAACTCACTGAATACAAATTAATTTTAGTAAAATACAACAAAACAAAATTCAAAATTCAAAACTTATTTATTAATTAGGACATTAAATATCTCTTTCAATCGTCAAAAGGAGGGGAGTAGGAAAGTAGAAAGGAAGCACACAGTGATACGCTGGCCGCCCCATGGCAGCAGCAAACCCACCCACGCCAGTCACGACCGGACCGTGCCCGGCAATGCCAGGCAAAGCCGGACCGCGCTCAATATATTATATAAATATGTCTAGTAAAATTAAGTAAAACCACCTAAAACTACAGCAAGAGTAAGCCAGTCTACTAAGGCAGCCCCCGTTCACGAGTGTAACGCAGGGTCCAGCCATCGTCCAATTCAACCATATTTGAGGCAAAAGTGCGACCCGGATCCCACGCCACCGCCAGACAGACTTTTAAGTGAGCGTGCATTACACATGCTGCATGTGATAGGTAGCTGCTCCCACCCTACTCTATCCTATCCCTACTCTACCCCTAGCTTACCCCTACCATATTCTCCTACTGCCTTAACCCTACCCTACCGCTACCTTACCCCTACCCTACCACTATCCTACCCCTACCCTACCACTATCCTGCCCCTACACTACCACTATCTTACCCCTACCTTACCCCTACCCAACCGCAGACAGAAGTCATTATGTGTGGGAAAGGAAGGAAATTTAACGCCGCTTCGAAGGTGGTTCTCCGTGGGGGAAAGAAACGGCAAGAAACCCACAGAGCCTACGTTAATTCATTTTTTTTAAACATTTCTTATGTACTAATACATTATTTGTCCTATATACTATCTTAAAAGTAAATACCTATATAGAACAGCAGTTCAGTACCATGGACTTTTGTCATTTTCATATTCAGATATACTATATATAACTTTTATGAAATAATTTGATTTTTATAGTGGCTTTAAATTGATTCAATGATAAATTCTGTATATCTGTTGGAACCTTATTATAAAAGCGTACACATTGACCCACAAATGATTTGTGGACTTTGGCCAGACGACAAGAACCAGTAACAAGTTTATCTGTATTTCTAGTTATTCTACTATGAACATCACAGTTCTTCATAAACAAGTGGATATTTTTATGAACATAGATCAAGTTCTCATATATGTATTGTGATGGCATTATCATAATGTCAACATTCTTGAATTTGTCTCTAAGTGAAGTTCTAGGTCCCAATTGGTAAATCGCGCGAATAGCCCTTTTCTGCAGTACAAATACATTATGCCAGTCGGCAGCGTGTCCCCACAGCAGTATGCCATAAGTCATAATGCTGTGGAAATAACTAAAGTAAACTAATCTTGCTGTAGCCTCATCAGAATAACCTCGTATCTTTTTTACAGCATATGCTGCAGAACATAGCCTTTTCGCCAATTTATCAATGTGTGGACCCCATTGTAATCTACTATCTAGAGTAAAGCCTAAAAATGCTGTGAAATCAACAAGATCCAAATTTTCGCCTCTTACTTGTATATTAGTAGGTACTGATCTAACATTTGGCAAGGAGAATTTTAAACATTTTGTCTTTTTGCCTTTCAGTAATAAATTATTAACCGTAAACCAGTTTACCACTTCTGAAATAGCTTTGTTCACGTCGTCATATGTTAATTAGTGTCTTTTAATTTTAAACACTAAAGATGTATCATCAGCGAACAAAACAATTTCGTGAGTATCTTTTACAAAGTACGGCAAATCATTTACATAAATAAGAAACAAAAACGGATTGAACCAGAATTGATCCCTGTGGGACCCCCATAGAGACAACAGACCCTGCCGATCTTTCTCCGTTCACATCAACCTTCTGAATTCTCTGACTTAAATATGAACTTAATAAGTTTAGAGATAAGCCCTTTATTCCATAATGTTGCAATTTGCTGACCAAAGTTTCATAATTAATACAACCGAAGGCCTTGGATAAATCACAGAACACCCCTAAGGCATCACGTGATTCCTCCCAGGCTCCAAAGAAATGCTTAATTAGTTCAACATCTGCATCTGTTGTTGAACGACCCCGAATAAAACTGAATTGTTTGGGATGTAATAGATTATTTCCATAAAAGTGGACTTATAGTTGGTATAATATGATTTTCTTAAATATTTTACTTAACGCCGGTAACACCGAAACTGGTTTAAAATTTTTGGGATCTGTTGTGCTACCTGTTTTAAACAATGGAATAATTTTGCTATGTTTCATCAGGTCAGGAAAATCGCCATTATTAAATATATTCGATATTCGTTAAGTGGAGTGGATAACATCAATTACAGAGCTAATAATTGTAACTGATAAATCATCGATGTCGGCAGTCGCTTTTATTTTTATGCTTTTAAAAGCCTTAACTATATCTTGAGGTGTTACATGTTCGAACTTAAAATCGATGACACTCTCAGGTACATTCTGTTTTAGCAAGGATTCAGCGAGAGCAGGAGAGGCATTAAATGATTTTGTAGTCGACACTGGAATTCTGTAAAAAATTCATTGAAAGTAACTTCCGAGTTTTTGGTAACAACGTTATCATTTATTTTTAAATTGTATTTTGTATCGCGAGTTTTGACTTTTCCAGTTTCACTATTTATTATCTGCCACATGGATTTTACTACATCTTTGCTATTTTGTAGTTTGTGTTTAATGAAATAATATTCATTTGTATCATCACAATGCTTTAAATTATATGATTTCTCTATAATGTTATTTCTAAAACTATTCAGACGTTTGTTATTAATTGGTACAAATTTAATGGTATTTTTTCTCTTTCCTCATATCAACATTAAACACAGCTAATTGACCACAATGATCAGATTGTAGTTTGTTTATTACAGACTGGCTACATGCCTGGATATCGCAAAAAATGTTGTCTAGACAAGTAGATGTAAGTAGTATTTGTTATTCTGGTAGGCTCTAAAAATAAGTTTTTTAAATTATGACACTTAAATAATGTTAGCCTACCACTATATTTACAAGATACATCTAATAAATCTATATTAAAATCGCCACAAACAACAATATTCTTATTACAATTACTAACTTTAATAAGGGCTTCATTGATAATTTTTCAATATTTAAATGCAGAACTCACATATCTATTCTATTCAAAATACTAATATCTGACCAATAGACTTCAGTGTTTGCAAATACAACTAGGTGCGTAAACTGTTTAGCGTAGAGTGTAGACGAACATAATAAACATAGACTGTTTTGCACACCTTCAAAGAATAGCAAGTGTAAGTATGGTGATGGTACTTAACCCAGATAAATGCATGGGGGCGGACACTTTACACGCGCAACCTTCAGGCGGTTGTTAACCAACCATCATTTAAGTAGATGTTGCGCTTTCAACCATATAATGTAACCTGCATTATGATCATTATAATCTAGACGCCTTCAAGGCCAGAGTGAATAGGCTGTTCCTAGACGGGCATGCTCCACTTCGTCACTTACCACCAGGTGAGGTGGCGGTAGTACGCCTGGCCAGTCAAAAAATATCATAATACTTATCGATAATCCCCAAGAAATCTGATCGATCAGTATTGTATAGATAGGTACCTGTGGCGAAAAATATATGAAACCTGAGGAGGAAGTCGCACCCTTCGCAGGCTGTGCGGCGAAATGCATTGCGGTTGCCATGGCGACACGTGTCGCGGGCATCGACCCCGCGGCAGTGCCCGCCGGGCCCCCGCTCGGCCCGCCCGCCGCCGACGCCGCGCGAGACTCCACCATGCCCTGGCGGACTCGGAAAGCGTCGTGGCTACTTCCCTGGACTGCAGCAGTTACCCGGGGCCACCCCGCAACCAACACCTTTGGATGCCCGCCTTCCAGCGGAGTGCGAAGACTGCAACTGCAGACTACCATTAGTTATAGGTACCTAACCAAGTAACTAATATTTCTTACTAGCTTTTGTCCGTGACTTCGTTTAGTTTACCATTTTAAATGACCTCCTTAGCGTGTGAATGCTAGTACCACGGAGAGGTCAATCTGTATTTTTCTCTGGTTCTTCGCACAACAACAACGCTTAGATTTTAATTTGAACCCTAAGCTACCAAACTATGAAAACCCCATAAAAATCCGTTCAGATAGAGACAAAACTTCAAAAAACATATTTTTTGGTCCTGACTGTTTTTTCTGGAATATCTTCATGTACAGAATAGTTTATTTTACAGTGTTATAATAGTAGGTACTAGCTGTGCCTGCAACTTCGTTCGCGTATACTACATAAGGAATAAATGAAATTGGTTAATGAATTACAACTAAGTACACATTTTGACTTCCATGCCAAGGGAACTGTGATGCATTTCGGAATAAAAAGCACTCAGTGCCTCGTAGTATGAACTCAAATCATACCAAGTTTCATTTGAATTCATTTAGTAGTTTCGGAGTGATGCATGGCCAAGATATTGACAGACAGACAAAACTGAAAAAGAAATATTGGCTTCAGTATCCTTTACAGAGTATCCTCCACTAAAATTTTTTCAAAATATCTTTAATGTACAAAATTGGATACAGTACTAAACACAGATAACGGAGCGCGCTCGAAAATACCCTTATATTTTACGAGTATTATTAACAAGTGCGTCCAAGTATAAACCCAGACGATGTAACGGGTTCCATTTAGATTCGAAGGATTACGATATACGAGTATTTATGAGTCTATCTGGCGCATTATCGAGCCCGCGCTGCACTCAATGAATAATATACTTATCCGCTATCGCAGCATCCACCGCGAGTGTGAGCGCGGGATCTGGCAGCGCGTGACGTCACACGCGGCCGCCTTCACGCTCCGGCCACGGAGCCGATGCTTTCAGCTACCGTAATAAATAGCACATCATAAATTCAATGGCGTGACGTCAACAACTACAAATTGGATAAGTTCTACAGCTGAAACGGGAATAGAATATTTACGAAGGACACATTATAGGTATGATCTGTTTAAACTGACTTGTCTTATTTGGTGAACAAACAATGCCCAAAATCACGATTTGCCGTATCAATCACGCTACGTGTATTGTGTATAGATGTCGAGAATTATATAGGAAACTCATTGTGAATTTCAACGAATACTGCTGCATATTATCCATTTAAATACATAATTTCCTTAACCAAATAAGACCAGTTAGTTTGGACAGATTATGACTAAAATCCGACGCGTTTGAGACTCTACCTACAAAGTACATTTACCTCTTTACCCACGTACGAGTAATATAAACAAAGTGACAAAATCTAAATTCGACAGACACGCGACCGCAATACGTCATTGTGGTTAACGACGCACGCAAAGTACGCAAACTAGGCTAATCAAAAAGCGGGATACTTCAATGTCTATTAAACATGCACTTTGACAAGAATCCTGCCATGCGATGGCATTGCGTGAGGGCGAGTCTCTGGAGGCAATATTTTGTTTGTGATTGTAAGTACACATTAATTATGACTGTATTTACTGCTATGTACTTAAACGCTAAACCGCTAATCTAGCGGGGTTATCGGCAGGGCAGCGCGGCGCAGACGCAGCTAGCATCTCTCGAGTTGACTAACTTGGACATTAAGAATACGAACAAAAGAACATAATGATCTCAGTATCTTGTGCGGCAAGGGCGTTGAAATTAGCACATTCAAACAAAGCAAAGCGTTATCAATGCGTACGATATTAATTATGTGCCGATAGGTATAAGGTAAAGCAGAAAGGCGTCTGCTCTGTGCACTCATGCATGAAAGTTTAACCGGACCATAAAATCCGGTTGCCATTGAATACCAGGTAATAAATATTTTTAAAAGATGGGTCCTGACTTCTGTTGTTGGAGTACCTGCTGAATAGGTTTATCTCTTACACAAGAGCGGCTGGCGACCGGCGGCGCGCGGCCGCACTCTGCTGATCGTTGTCGCCCGCGCGGGTTCTCACCTCCATTACTCACTGTCCAGCCATTTCAACAATTTACCCTTACAAGTGCTATCTCAATAACAAGTACATACATTATAGGCTCTTCCGTGTACCGTGAAATATCATTCATCAAGTGCAGCGGCAAAAAGTGTGGTGTTTTTACAAGACACGTGGTGTTAAAATGTTAGAGTGATAGTTTAAACGTTACAGGTAAATATTTAGAAGTAAGCGATTTATTTTGTTTCAAAATAGGCAGTTTCTGACAGCAGATACACTATAAGCTGGTACACATATTAATGGTAATTTACTCTTATTTTGCAGTATGTATACATGTGTCATCATCATTAGGTCTCATATAATGTTCCTATAATTAGAAGCGGATAATATAGCTGTCTACAGTCCCTGCCTACACCACCTTTAGAACAGAGGCGTGATCTTTATTTATGTATAGATTTTACAGCTATACCTAATATATTACAGTTCCAAAAATCTGTTTCAACTTTTAGTGCCTATCAGTGTGGCGCTGTTGTCTCTAGGCTAGCTATATACTTGGCTAATGTTTGTAGTTCCGCTGATAACCACGGGACTTTCGCTTTCGGAAAAACGCTAGAGGGATTAATATGAACATCATTGACAACCCGTCAATGATCACGATGATCTTAAATGTCACTCCTTTTGCATTTTACTTGTGACATTTACCTTCCTGTTCAAAATGTTTTCCCAAAAAAGTGTAAATTTACGGTGACGGTCCTATGTAGATAAGTTTTGTTCACAAATTCATAACGAAAGCTTTAGTGCGGCTCATTGAACTATGAACTGCCCCAAAAGCATTATTTAGGAAGCAGGGTAAACTGGGGTGACGGCGGGCCGGCGGTACATGCGGTGACACACTGCCCGGCTTCTAGCGTGTTATTTGTGCGATTATCTTCACTAATTAATGTTTATGACTAACCTCGAGTCAGCGCGCTGATATCTGCCATTAATTCCGTTTATTAAACAAAGTGGAGTATAAAAATATTTTTAAGTAGCCTTCATAGAGTGAAATGGCGATTGCTTTACCGAGAACAGCGAGACTCTTACATGTATGATGCTGATGATGATGAGCCTTTATGTATTTTGTAACACGCTTGTAAAGTGGCTATTATTTCACTGGCTTTTGGTTTCTAATGTAGACTATTAAATATACGCATGGAGTCAAGTCTATTTAAAATCGAAAATAAGACAAGTTTTTTCGAACTATATCCGAACTAGCTCGTTGCGCGAGATAACTCGCACTAAACCGTTTTTGTTAAATTAAATTAAGACTTATACTAACAAAGTTAAAGCATAAATATAAATTCTTTCTAAGTGCCTTAATATTCATCTGGTATTTCGTTTTGTTTAATAGGTTGAATACTAACGGATCCTCTTACGGTAAGGGAAAACATCGTGATAAAACCTGCACATTCAGGCGATTAAATGTGTAACCATGATCCAATCTGCTTAGGTTCCTCTGTTAGTAAGGTCACGGAGGTCAGATGCCAGTCGCTTCACTGTAATTACCCAATTTGGTAATTTGGTAATACCTATATTAAGGTTTATTCTCACAAGTCCTTACCTAATTACCTGACTGTTAGAATAACATTATTTCCGGGTTTCTTGTCGCGTACTTTAGTTTACGACTAGTCTGACAGTCGACGCAGTCGCATGCGTCATTTTCGAAACACCAAACATTGTAATATTCTGTCTAGTCCGACCTCTAATAAAATTCAGAACGGAAACAGCTGTTGTTTATATAGATATTCGATGTTGTTACGTCGATGTCCATTACTGTGATTCAGCGACGTACATTTACTATCTTAACTGATATCGAGTACAAAGACGATTATTTGTTTAATATCGACGCGGTTTGCGGCGCCGGCGGCCGCGACGCCACCGTCATTGTAAATCCAGTGAGGTCTATTAGTGACAGTGCAGTGACATCGAGATGAACCGAAAATAGGAATCTACAGTATTTACTATCAACGTACACGTTGCAAACAGGTAGGTTCTTGATATTTATTTCCGACTAGTGCACACAAAAGGACGATGTCGAAATGGAAAGGTGCCGAGTTGCGAATGAACCCCGGCTAACAGTTATATTATGGATGGGTAGCCGTGTATCCGGTGGCTGCACCCGCGTACAAAGTATCGGCCGCGAATCTGACGGCTAGTTTCTTCTACGTTAATCTATTGTTAATCATCAATTAAAATTCGCCATTCTTATCTACGGCGAGTTGTAAACAGAGACGGAAAGAGTTTGAATCGATGATTAACATTGACAAGCGTTTCAGAAACTGGACCTTACCTTTCCTAGCCTTTTTACCCCACTACGGCAAAGCCGATTTTAGCAGTCTGTGTATTTTGTTACGTCTGTTCCACAGTAGCGCATAAACTTCTAAACCGATTTTGATGAATTAGTGTCTACAATATTAAAATATTTATTTCACAGTTTTACAGGTATAGGTAGGTACGAAGGGACAGAAATTGCATTTCACAACATTTGAGCGTTTGATAGATAACTACTTACTAATAGTATAATCCAGACTATAATTGCCCCTCTATTGAGGTTCTGATGAGAAGAATTTCACAGATCTTAGCGGAAAGGACGTTTTACAACATTCTTCAATTCTTTCGCCCAAATGCTCATATTTTCAATGTTAGCTATTATTACCTTGTTGATAAGATAAAAATTTAAACTTGGTGTTGGTCTTATTGTTCGTCATGGCCTGATAACCCCCTGGCTCTCGGCGACGTCATACGTACATCGCATCAACATCATTTATTATTATCCTGTGCTTGTAGGTTTTACAATCCATTGCCATTTACAATTATGGAACTATAAATATATCCGAAAGCGATATCGCGTAAGATCCGTGGTCGGCGGGTGATAACGCTCATTAACAAAAGCATTTGCGATAGTAAAATGACACCTGACGTCATCAAGATTTATATACTAAGGTATTACATAATAACAGGTAGTAATTTGTCTAATGAATATATTTCAATGTACAAATACGAAAAGTTGATTAACAAAATATGTAGTCAATGGATGTACTCAAACATATAGAGGCAAAGTTTTATAAGTTTATCCTCATTTTGTACATCACTGAAACTAAATAAGGAGGAAAACAAGTTATAATATAATTTTGCCGTTCCGCAGATTCCCGCGTGCGTTGACGTATAACAAACAAACTACATAGTTTGTATAACATACAAACTACCAGGCTTAATTTTAACCACAAGGAAATGGGAAATACCGCATTTATAATTTTTTAAAGAAATATATATATTCAACTAATGCCAAAATGGGTTTCATAAGGGGTGACCACCCACATTAGCTGTATATAAATACATGCAGGGAGTTTATAACATAGTAAACGATGGTAAATATGCTATAGGGCTGACAAAGTCCAACATAAAATTCTATCAGAAAAGCTATACAGAATAGGAACACGCAGACCCAAATAAAATGAAATGATTGCAACATTAATGATCCAAAAAAAATAGCACAAGTTTTTAACGATCACTACTCAAATGTTGCGAGCTCATCATCAAGACCTACTGGAAATAATTATAAGAAAACAATCTCAAATACTATTATCAATTCATTATTTATGACTCCTGTGATTCCTAATGACATTTTTTAATAATTAAAGACTTGAAAAACACAAACAGTACAGGCTATGATAATATTAATACAAAAGTTGTGAAATACGTATCGCATACTATTTCTACACCAATCAGCCATATTGTTAATCTGTGCATTGCTGAAGGTGTCTTCCCAGAGAAACTGAAATCAACAATAATAAAACCATTGTTTAAAAAAGGAGACTGCACAAATGTTAATAATTATAGGCCTTTGGCCTTGATACCAATATTTTCTAAAATAATAGAGAAAGTAATTTATACTTCGCTTTACCAATACCGTGAAGCGAATAAAATATTGGTACCACAGCAAAATGGGTTTCGCAAAAATAAAAACATTAATATGGCTATGTATGACATGTTATATCAAATTTATTTAAGAATGGATAATCTTCTACCTATAATAGCATTATTTTTAGATTTGACTAAAGCTTTTGACTATGTTGACCACAATATATTACTTGAAAAATTAGAAGCTATTGGCATTATAGGAAATGTCAATAAATTATTAAAATCATACCTCTGTGGGAGAACACAAATTACACAAATTAATAAGATATGTCCCAAAACTAAAATTGAAACTAAATGTGTCAAATAGTAATGCAGTTCACTATGGTGTTCCGCAAGGAAGTGTGTTGGGACCCTTATTATTTCTTATACATATATATAAATGACATCGTTAAATCTATTAATAATCTAATGAATTTGATGCCGATGACTGCACTGTGCTAATAAATAATATAATTAAATTAATCAAATATTATCTAATATTATTGGCTGGTTACATAGTAATAACCTACAAATTAATCTTAACAAAACGAAAATGATTAATTTTAAACAGTGATATAAGGGGACTGCACATACAAATATAAAACATAATGGACATATAATACAAGAAACAAATGAAACAAAATTCCTAGGATTGTATTTAGATAGGAATATGAATTGGCATACTCACATTGAATACGTATGTAACAGGATCAGCCAATCTTCATACGCACTTTATAGACTAAGCAAACTAGCCAGTAGAAAAACGTTGATTGTGGCGTATCACGGTCTTGTAGTCTCCGTGCTCAGATATGGGATTATCTTCTGGGGCAAAGCAACTGGAATTGATTCAGTATTTAAAGTACAGAAACGATGCATAAGGGCTATCTGTGACTTACGACGTACCGATAGTTGTAAGCCTTTCTTTAAAGAACTAAATTTACCAACCATGCCGTCCTTATACGTTTACGAGGTTGCAGTGTCCGTACGTACAAACAGTCGCCTATTCCCAAGTGTGGAAAGTGCCCGGCGCCGCGACCAGTTACATTTGCACCCTTGCAAAACGGCATTGTTTCACAAAAGTGTTTTTGCAATGGCCCCAAAAATCTATAATGCCATACCGAAAATAATACGAGAAGCTGAAAGTCTGAACCGTTTTAAAACACAACTGCACAAGTATCTCGTGGAAAGAACGTTGTACACGGTAGACGAACTTTTTGTAAAAACAAGAAGGTAGATAACAGTCTTGCCCATCCTTGAATATTTAGCATGGTAGTTTTTTTTTTTTTTTACATACCTTGACATCTAGATTTGTGTTTGTTTTTAGTATTGTTATTTTTATTGATTTTTTAAAAATGATTTATTTTATTTACAATTATATTAAGTGTACGACATGAAGGTTGATAGGTATATTTTTAACTGTATTAGGCATTTGACATTATTATTGTATATTTGACATTGTGTTTATCTTGTTTTCAATTTATTGTTTACCTAATTAATTACAGTTTGACATTGTTTATAAAATCATAATTACATAACCATTAATTTGTACGCCGAATAGCAGGTCACAGTTGAGCACACTTATATCTAATGTAACATCTTTTCTTACCTGTGTTACCACAAATAAAAATAAATTGAAATTGAAATTGCAGAGCTTTACATAAATGTTTAATATCCTACTTGAGAAATTGCAAAGCAATTAGTAGAGGTTGAACTATATATTATTGTGACACTAAGAATATACAAACATTTAGATCTCACCGCGATATTATTAATACGTCTATCCCACAGTAGTGTCATTGGGTGTCTGCTATTACTCATTTATTATATCAATGACCTCCCTAAAAGTAAAGAGGTACCACTTTGTGTTCTATTTGCCGATGACATATCCCTGCTTATCTCAGGTCAAAATGTCACAAAAATAGAACAACAGCTTACCACAGCAATCGGCGAAACAGTGCAATGGATGAACGACCACAGCTTTACTAAAACTAAAATCTTACTTTCCACACGAGCCAAAAAATCCATTACTTCTAGATCAACTACGGAAGCGTGAAACTGGAAATTATAAATGGAAGACACAATAAACTTTCAAGTTTCCCATATGCTCTTCATGAAATCTAGAAAGTCACTGACTTAAAATATTTTTTAATCGGCCTTAGTGGCCTATTATGTAAGTGCGTCGGTGGCCGAGCGGTTAAGGTATCCGACTCGTAAGCGAGAGGTACCGAGTTCGAATCCCGCTGTGGCCATGTACCAATGACTCTTTTCTGAGTTATATAATTGTACATTAGTTGAATTCTAACCGATGCTCGTGATGAAACATCATTCAGGCAACTGAATGTGTAACCATCAGGTCAGGTTCCCCTGGTATTAGGGTCATGGAGGTCAGATGGCAGTCGCTCTACTATAATTTCCTCATCTGCCAATTTAAATCTAGGATCTCGGTGAGGCGAACCCCGAGCCCTTGTGCGCGAGAGCTCAACCGTTCCATTAACGCCAAGTTGATTCTTAGTGGCCTAATATACATATGCCTATGTTTGGCTTAATTATGGGGAAACAGCCCAGGGCACTCGAACACCATGCAGAAGAAGCTTATAAGAATACTTGTTAAAATTCTTATAAATAGTTCATTGGATAGTTATAAACCACACTTCCAAGGAAACGATATACTTACACTGCCATCGTTGTATATATTTGAGGTCTGTAGGTTAGTAAGACGCCACCAGGAACTTTATAAACGGCGGGATGACATACAGAGAAGACATCTATTGCGACATAATAGCAGGCTTATATTACCAAGCTCCAAGCTTGCAATACACTAATCCAGTCCCCTAGTCATGTCTATAAAAATATTCAATAAATTCCAGAATAATAAACTACTATTATGCAAATGTCACATTTATCTATTTATTTCCTTAAAATAAGGAAAAATATTCACAAACACAAGTTACAACAATTACAAAAAATATTCTGTTTAGCGGGAAAATAATTACACACAAATATGAACAGGAAAATGTGAAAGTAGTAATGTGAATTTTAGACTGCATAATATCCTCGACGCGTAGATACAACAGAACTGACTCGCAGCTTACTTCCAGCAAAGTAGAGAAAATTATAGGTACGATATTTTAACATAAAAATATGAGTGTAGATAAAGTAGTGTATGCAACTGCATATAATTAGGTATTAAAACACTAGTGTCAAACTATTAAATTTTTAAAATTTTATAGCCTGGCGTGAAAAAAGTTAAACGACTGTTTTCGAATATGTAATTGGAACATTACGCTATGAGTGTAGATAATAGTAGTTTATGCAACTGTCATATAAAAGGGGGTATTAAAACATGAGTGTCTGTTTATCATACGAGGCGTAGCCGAGTATGATAATAGTTTGACACGAGTGTTTTAATACCTAATTATATGCAGTTGCATACACTACTTTATCTACACTCATATTTTTATGTTGAAATATCGTACCTATAATTTTTTCAACTTTGCTGGATGTAAGCTGCGAGTCAGTTCTGTTGTATCTACGCGTCGAGGATATCAACCGGCGGGAAATTCACTTTACTACTTTCACATTTATCTATTTATTTGCTTAAAATAAGAAAAAACATTCACAAATACAAATTACAACAATTACAAAAAATATTCTGTTTAGCGGGAAAATAATTACACAGAATATAAACAGGAAAATTTAAATTTGTTAAAGACATCTAGGTATTCAGCCTACATTTCGCCGTGTCCCGGCGCCCGACAAAAATTTAAAAAATATAAGTGTTGCATAATGATTAAAAAGTTATTTTACGTTACAGCTGTCATGAAAAAAGTATGGGAAATGCTGTATCATAAATTAATTTTTTAAAATTTTATAGACTGGCGCGAAAAAAGTGTACCCTTAAACGACTGTTTTCGAATATGTAATTGGAACATTACGCTATGAGTGTAGATAAAGTTATTTTACGATACAGCTGTAATGAAATTAGTATGGGAAATGCTGTATCGAAAAGTAATTTTTTAAAATTTTATGGACTGGCGTGAAAAAAGTGTCCTGTAAACGACTGTTTTCGAATATGTAATTTGAACATTACGATACGAGTGTAGATAAACTACTATTACGTTACAGCTGTAATGAAATTAGTGTGGGAAATGCTGTACCAAAAAGTAATTTTTTAAAATTTTATAGACTGGCGTGTAAAAAGTGTATCCTGAAACAACTGTTTTTGAATATGTAATTGGAACATTACGCTATGAGTGTAGATAAAATAACTTTTTAATCACTATGCTTTTTAATAACCTGCCGGTTTCACGAAAAAGGCCCCGTGGGCGACCGAAGAAGTGATGGATTGATATCGCTGAGTCGAATTCGAAAGCCAACGGGGTACGACGCGAGGATGTCGAAGACCGGGCAAAGTAGAGAAGAATTAGTCGGAAAGCGGACCCTGGCAGAAGCCGGGAAAACACTAGGATGATGATGATGATGATGATAAGTTCAGTCAACGAATGGCCCAAAATCAACACGAAAGGAGAGCCTAAGAAAGGTTTCCTTTTTTTTCATTTCTAGCTTATATCTCGAAAATTGTGATGAAAGATATAAGCCCTGTGACAGACAGCGGGGACTGATTCATAGGGTTATTTTTTACCCTTCCATACTCAAGTACGGAACCCTAAAAAAGAATATTAACTGGTAGTTCACGAGAGATTATATTGAAAACATCCATCTCTTTTTTTATATTATACGGCAGACAAACAGGCATGCGGGCCACATGTTAGAAAATGGTCACCGCCGCCTAATCAGCAACACCAGGGCAGTTACCAATGCGTTGCCCGCCTCTACATCTATATCTTTTGAATGATCCCATGTCATAGTCCAAAGAAAACACTGAGGTTGGTAACTCAATCCACATCCGAATCGTACGAGCGAGAAACGTTCTTTCGAACCTTCGCGTGGTGACCAATAGAGGGTCTACGTAGTGGAGGTGAGTAGTTACCCAGCCAACAGCGAGTGGTACGATAGCGGAATTGTGCTGTGGTGATGAAAAAGTTCCACAGAACACTTCAAATTGTTCAGCAGTTTAATTTTCTGTTCCCAATATTCTTGGAAAATTGCTCGTTTGTCACTGAGTTGTAATTTATAAAAATATCTGTACTGTATTTGCAAGTTGATTTTCGTGTATTGGTATGTTGACTACATGTCGTATGTATATATTAATTCTTCACGCGCACGAGAGCTCGGTCCGCCTTGACCATGATCCAGTATTTTTCAGATTAGTTTAATACAGTAGAGCGCATGCAATCTGACCTCCCCAACCCTGTTAGCAGGGGAACATGGCTAGATTGGATCATGGTTACACATTTAGTAGCCTGAACGTGCAGATTTCTTTACGATGTTTTCCATCACAGTAGGAGCATCGGTTAGTGTTCAACTTCACCATCGTATACATTAGTAGGAAGAGTTAAGTTAATTTATAAATAGGACCATAACAGAATATTTGTATGAGTCGTAAGATGTTCTTTAATAGTATTGTAATATGTTTTTGTTTTGTTAATTGCGTCTTCCCTGTAAGTGTTTACTGTTTCAACCTAACTTGCTCAATACTATGAAAAGTAGGTGTACTCGTAAGTCTATTAATTCGTGCTACGTCAGTGTTATCGGCGCGGTGACGACGCGCGCGCGCCGGTTCCCCGAACGCGGACCAGATACACGCGATTCGACAAGACATCTGGAGACAAATATTACGGTTTTCCTGCCTGGAAATTACTGAAAACAGCATAACCGCAACTATGCGGTAAATATAAACATTTAATATAAATATTTACAGTGTAACGAGAGACATGGATGTATCTATATTTAATTATATAATAAACAAATGCAATAATACTATAAGGAAGGGAAAATGCAAGGGAAATGAGTCGTGCAACGCGCTGCCACGTGCATCGTAAACAGGGAATCCCGCTTTTAATTTTTTTTATCGCTATGACGACAAACACGCTTATGGCACGCCTGATGGTAAGCAGTTACCGTAGCCAATTGACTTTTGCAATGCCAAGGGCAGCGTGTTGCACTCCTTTTCTGAGAAGAGCTCTATGTTCGTCTATTTGGCACGCTCCTCATACACCACCAGCTAGATGAACTCATCATCATCTCATCCGTAGGACATCTACTTCCACGCTGTTAGGTATATTCGCCATAATAATAGCCCTATATTTTTAATATTACACAGACAGTAAGTGAAACAACGCACTGCATTATAGACATAGACATGGACATAGACATTATTTATTTTGACATCACAATACTCATAATACAAAACTCATGGAGCAAGTTACATTTGTATATCTAAATTTAACATAAGTATATATATTTAAAACCTATTCAATAAAAGCGATTCGAATATGGAGTAATACGATGTCAAAAAGGGCCCGGACTCAGCATTAGCTGCAGCAGAATGATGCAGCGCTGATATTCAGCCGGACCTTAACGGTGTGGAGACCTACACATTTATTGTTACATTAAATGTAAGAATCGTATTAAAGTGTGAAATCCAAGCAAGCTGTTGGTGTCGACGCGAAGGTTCGAAAGAACGTTTCTCGCTCGCACGATTCGGATATGGAATGAGCTCTCAGCCATAGGGTTTCCTTTGGACTATGCCATAGGATGGTTCAAGAGGTATATTATAAGTCTCTCCAGAGGCGGGCAACGCATTAGTAGCGCCCCTGGGGCCCTATTTTTGAAACGCGAGCGCTCGTTTACTGTTTTCTGTTATTTACCACGAGTGCAAAACAGATAGGTTGCGCACGCCAGCGCTCGCGTAGTTGCAAGCTGTTTTAAAAATAGGGAACCTAGGGTGAACCACTTGCCTATTTGCCTTCTGTAACATAAACAAAATGTAAAAGTTTCAGGGTTCGCAACATCTACAAATTTAGACGTCTCTATGATCCAAGTTGAGGAAATATTAAATTATCGCCGTTTAGTCATGCAAATATAAAAAATAATAAAGTCAAGTTATTGCATACAATGTTTGTTACATAATCTGCCGTGCGCACCAGATAGAAGGGTGACGCAAATCTTGGTACCTATTAGCTATTTTCGAGTTAAACATAAGTTACTACGGCATCTAGTTCTAAATTTTACTTCATTCGAGTTATACTGTATTAAATATTTCAATAGAGTATTTTCTGTTTGCTCACCTTCAATACCTTTGTATAATCATCATCATCATCATCATCACAGCCCATAACAATCCACTGCAGGACTTCGGGCCTCTCCCACGAAAGGGGAGGTCATTGCCATAATCTCCACGCTTGGCAGGCGGGTTGGAGATCGCAGTGCAGTTGATGTAAATCTACCCAGAAAGATGCTGCTGCCCATCTTTCGGATTTGTCCCTTAGTCGCCTCTTACGACACCCACGGGAAGAGATGGGGTGGTGCTATTCTTTGAGGTGGCGGCACCACACACTACTTTGTATAATACGTTATAGAATACTCAATAGCGTCGAGTTATATTTCCTCTATATAGTTTATTTTTGCCCGTAAAATAAATTTAGTGTACTCGTTTTTCCGCAATGTGTCAAAGTAACCTGAAGTCGTGGTACCCCTATATTCTCATTTTTCCGCAACCTTTCAAAGTAACCTAAAGTTTTGGTACCCTTATATCGTGGTCCCTCCATCCAAACATGTGTTCATTCTTTAAAAAGTTCACGTCTAAAATCGGTATAGTGTCCAACTCTTTATTGACTGACCTTTGACATTTAAAATTAAAAAAAAACTCAAGTCATGCGTGAACTGCATGAATCATTGTGAATCATGCAGTCTGAATCCAGTTGAAATTATTTTAAAAATACGGTCGTCCAGTTATCGATTATCAATGTCAAAATATTCTGTAATTTTTTTTGGTATTGTTTGATTTAATGTTGTTGATTTTATAAATAATACTCATAGTTCCCTGGTTACTCCCGATTATGACGAGCCCCATGTCTGTAAATCCCCCCTGTCTCTTCGAAACATTTTCCCTAAGATACCAATTTATGTCAATTATAGAGGATATTATGTACTTACACAGAACCATATTATATAATTGAATTTTCCTCTTAAATCCGAGTATAAATAGAGCACGCATTGAAATTATTTGTGATTGCCGCAGAGACGCGGCACGGGTATGGTTTAGCACGAGCGAGGCGGAATGGCTGGTCCCGGCGCGCCCGCCGCCGTGCACCGCGTGCCACCGCGCCGCCAGCCGCCAGCCGCCGCCGCCTGGCGCGGCGCCGACACCGAGACCCGAGGCCTGCTACCGGCGGCGCCTGCCGAGGCCTGGCAGGAGACCGAGACCGAGACTCGCGGCCTGCTGAAGCCGCCCGCCCCAGCTGCCCCCGCGCGCCGCCTGCAGGCCGGCCTCGCGCTCAGCGTGTGGCCCGCGCGCCCCAAGCATGCGCTCTACACGATCGCTCCCTCCGTGCAGGCGGAGAAACTTCCACCCAAAATCAAGTACCAGAAGAGAAAGGAGAAACTGATCGCCATCTTTAGACCGCCCTACTTCGTTCTCAGTACTATCGTTATCATGGTAAGTGTGAGATCGCAAAAATGCAAAACTTAAAGTAATACCGTGTTATTTAAGCACAACTTACTAATAATTTATTTTTTATTGATACAGGTGGGCGTGCATATGTTCGCCGGGAAGGATGTGCGCGCGCAGTTGGAGTGGGTGCCGGGCGAGTGGTGGCGCGAGCCGTGGCGGCTGGTGTCGTACGGCTGGGTGCACGCGAACGACACGCACCTGGCGCTGAACGCGCTGATGGCGCTGGCCGTGGGGTGGGTGGCGGAGCGCGAGCAGGGCTGGCGGCGCGCGGCGGCGGCGTGGGCGGCGGGGCTGGCGGCGGGCGCGCTGGGCGCGGGCGTGCTGCAGCCCGCCGTACGCGTCGTGGGCGCCTCCGCCGCCGTCTACGCGCTGCTCACCGCGCACCTGCCTAACGTGGCGCTCAGGTAACTACCGATCCAGTCATTCAATTATGGTTTTAATTTAGAGGATTGTGCAATCAGCACAGACACGAAGTAGATTTTTTTAATTTTTGGTCCTTATGAGGCATGTGGTTTATACTAACGTAATATTTATTCCAGGTTCGGCCACATTCCGCTGTGGTGGTTCCGGCCGCTGAGCGTGGTGGTGCTGGCGACGTCGGAGGGCTGCTGGATGCTGCTACACGCGCCCGACGCGCCCGCGCCTATAATGCACGCGCAGGTCGCCTGGGCCGCGCACATCTGCGGCGCCCTCGTCGGCATACCGATCGGTTTCATCGTATTCACTGGTAAGATCAACAGTTCCGAAAGTTTTCGTAAAATTGATTTTGTTTCGTTGACGATTTCAGTAACTATAATGCGATATGTGGTCGTTACAGGTGAAAATAAATCGAAGCCATGGGTGCGGTATGCGCGGGTGGCGTCGGTGCTGGTGCTGGCGGTGGCGTTGGCGGCGTGCGCGGCGTACTACGCGCGCTCGGGCTCGCCGGCCGTGCCGCGTGCGCCGCGCGAGCTCGCGCCGAGGCCGCCCTGACCGGTTATATCTCGAAGAGGTGTTACCTATCGAATGAAAATTGGAGTTTCGCTCGTCGACTGTACTTCCGCAATTTCTTCCCTGGAGTCTCTGGACTGTATAATAGCGATTGCACATTCCGTCCAACTTTAGTGCGTAAGAGATACTTTTGATACTACAGTCTTGTACAATTTAAGTAGAGTACAAAGTAGGGTTTCTACCCTACACACACGACACAGCGGCGCGCACGGGGAGGCAATACTGCCGGGTGTCCGTCCTAGTACGGGGAGATTTTATTAGGTATCGGTCTATTGATCGGTTGAGTACTATTGTTTATATTTAAGTCGATCTATAGACTCATCGTGCCTGTATATGCGTAAAAGGTGATCAATATATCTATTGGTCCGCCACAGGACGAAGCGCACAGCATTGGATTTCTATGAAGTCGTCATTATAGTTTTGTATCAAAACGCACAACGTAATGGCTAGTGATTATTATAATTATTAATAATGTTTAATAACTTGGAGTATGTATAATGTCTATTATAGAGAGAGCATTTCGTACAGTTCACTTTACCTATCATAGGCAAGTGAGCTATAGATAAACGTAGGTGATATACCTATTATATTGATGTACTTACTGGGCTATCGATGACCAAAAGGTTGATGATGCTACATTCAGATTAGTTAACTCTAATATTTATTCACATTGATGCGTAGGTACTGGTGCTTATGAAGGGACTGTTGCGATCTCTCAGCACACCAGCTCTTATATATTTTGTAAGATTTTCATCGTAAGATGGTGAATACTGGATGGAGTATCTGCCAATCTTATCACACAATATAATATAATACTAAACATCTTATGCAAGAAAAGTACCAAAGATTTTGCTAGATCCGTGGCTCTGTCTGGCGCGGTCTCACGATGTTTAGTGCCATGCAGTTTTTTGTTTATTTATGTGACAGCTTATGGTATACATTAAAATTACCATATTACGTACTTAAAGATACTTCCGTTATTCATATCAGTGTAAATACTTAGTTATTATCAGATAAGAGATAGTTGGTAAGCTTAGCTAAGTATATAAGCACTTTGTGATCGTGAAACTCAATTTCCTTAGCATTATCATCACTCTTGATGGAATAAGGTCTGGTTGATCAGGTCAGCCGAAGGAAATACATACAAACTAGGCAAAATAAACCGTTATATTAAGTAAAGTCTGTTCGCCGTAAAAAAGATGTTTTCAAAATAAAAAATTTTGTTCTGCATGCTCCATGACGTCATCTATTAAATTTATTGCGTCGTAAAATACTTTTGAGTTATTAGCAACAACATAATTTTTTATTTGAGCCCACACTAACTCAATTGGATTGGGTTTGCAATGGTACGGTAGCAGTCGGAGAATAACTTTTAGCAGTTTCATCTACTAAATATTTATTATATTCACTGGTCACTGTGAAGTTAGCTTTCTAGTTTGCTGCGATCCGATTGGTCGAACGGCGATAAACGATGAGTTACTATTTTCTTATCGCAAATGAACTTTAGTTGCATACGGTGCAGAAGAATACCAACCAAAAATGTTTAAACCCTCCGTAATGTTAAAACTTTAAACGTTCTATAGTGTGTAAATCCTGCAAATCTGAATCAACGCCATCTTACATTAATTTAAGGTACTAAACCTCGACTATATAGCTAATAGTAGCCGCAATTGTTTACTACAATATACAAATTGTAAGCAATTATTACCTATTTCACACTATTACAACTTTGTTGTGTTTTTGTATCGCCATGTCAAGTAAAATTGTAAGCTTTTGTGATATTTTGTAATACATTTTTACAATTTTTACTATGGTCTTAATATTTCTTTATTCCTACTTATTAAGGTTGAAATTCCGAGCAAAAATTTAACCTTCCTTTCTTAAACCTTGAGGTCTTCTATGTACTTACGCGATATCCATACATTAGGATTGACAAACCCCAACACTTGTCTAAAGAATGACAAAGAAGAATCCTGGAGGAAATTGAAGTCAAAAGCATCCCAATTTCATAAGGAAAGATTGTGGGCAACTTCCATCTGCATGGGATTTAATTAAGATCATCAACGACGATACTCAGCATCATAATCTTAAGATACCGCCACTCATCCGTGTCATCAGTGTTTTCTGAATGCAACGGAATCTCTAATTCAACAAAATGTGAAACCATGGAGGAAAAATTTTATGTATGAGAGTCAAACTAACACACAATATCGGCAGGTAACTGACAAGTGATCGTCGGAATAAAATGATAAATATGAAACCAAGGTAAAAGGAAAGTAGTATCATCCTCTGGGCCTCAGCCAAAATTGTTTTAATCTTCGCAGCGACAAACGAGCAAACACGTGATGGTAAGCGGTACCTGTTGCCCATAACATCTACGATTCATACGCAATATACCAGACACGGAAAAGGTATACTCAAAAGGTCAGAATTCAGTTCGCAATCGACCAGATACGCAATTATGACACGCAGAATGCAACATTGAGTTGTTGTTTACCGTCGTTGTTTGTTGGAAGACTCATGATGTTCTCCATAGGGGCAGACTTCTTATCAACGCTTGGCGAGGAGGATACATGAGTTCGAAGGTTTAGCTCTCGATTTCTCAGGTATACGAGTATAGCGCAGCCCGTTCATGGCGGTGTCGGGCGAACCTATGGAATGCCTTATATTTTGATAACAGTATACCGGTTTTAATCGTTTATTTAATATAAATTACTAAATGTATTATTTATTTATTATCTAATTATAGAACCCACTTATACCTACGTTACATTTAAAATACTGAAAATAATATATATTTTTATAACAATATTTGAGGAAGATTCAGTAGTTATCATGTCTGTTTTTTTTATTCGAACTAAACATTGTAAAGGGAATATCGATTCTATGGTAATGTCGTTCAACTATAACAATATGAGATCATCGTCAACGGATACTATTGTCACCGAACGGGGCGGGCGCGGGCGTCAGCGGGGCGTCAGCAGCGCAGCGGGCGGCAGTGCACGCCCAGCTCCGTGCAGCGGCACTCCTGGCACGGCGAGGACAGCTCGGCGATGATGCGCCCCACGCGGTACATGCGCCCGTAGATGTTGCAGCCCGCCAACTTGAGCAGCCCCGGCGCGCCCACCGCCGCCGCCTCCGCCGGCTGGGACGCCGCGGGCGTGGGGGCCGCCGCGGGGGCGGGCGGCGCGACAGTGGCGAGCGGCGGCGGGTCCCGCGCGGGCCGCGGGGGGCCGCCCGGTCGCGCCGCCGCCGCCGCCGCCGTGCTCGGCCGCGGGGTGCTCTTCTTAATAGCCGTCGCCTCTCCCAGCACCAGATGGTCTATCTTGTTGACAGTCGTGTGGGGAGAGAACGTCTTCTTCGGTGGTATGTACGGCTCATGTGTCAAAGTATCGAATCGATGGGGCAATGGAATAAAAGGAGTGACACTCGGTTTTACAGGACGCGTTCTGATGGTTGTGGATGGCGGTCGAGCGGCGGTGACTGGCGGCCGGGTGGGGGGGCGCGGCGGCCGAGCTGTGGTGGTGGTTGTGGTCGTTGTGGCTGTGATTGTGGTAGTAACTGCTGCAGTTGTCATACGCACTGGCGCCTTCGCTGGTTTCTTTGGAGGAGCCGGGCTGGTGGGATCGTAACTTTCACTGAGCAGCAACTTCAAGACACTTCCAAAAGAGAAACCTTCATCCTCCTCTTCCTCTTCGTAGTCTTCTGCTGACGTAGCGTTGTCGGCGTACGCGGAGTGGGCCGGCGTCGCCGGGAGCTCTGTATGTGCTGCGGCCGTAGTAGGATTTGTACTCGTCTTTTTTGTCGTTAATTCAATGGTGTCGATGTATATGGAAGGAACTGTGCTGTATTTGGTAGTTTCAATTTTTACAGTTCGTTCGGTGGTTGGGGGCTCGGGCGGTGCGCTGCGGTCCGGCGGCGGATCGAACAGTAGTATTTCAGATTGCAATGTAAGGGGCTCCTTAGATTCGAGGTGCGTGCTTTGGACCGTAGTCGTAGACGTAGGTGCAACTGTTGTCGTGTTATCTGAAATCGTAGAAAATACTGCTCTACATCTGCTTCAACTCAAATATACAATTTGTTAATATCACACAATTTAAGCTACAAACTTTGAATGCAAATCGTCTCCGGACAGCACGGGTCGAGGTTTCCGCCGGCGGCGCCGCGTTCGCGGCCGCGTTCGCGGCAGGCGACGGCGGGGCAGGCGCGCGGCGCGCACCGCAGCTCGCCCCAGGCGCAGGCGCAGCGCGCGCACGACACGTCCAGCGCGGCGCCCTCGCCCACGCGGCGACCGTCCGCCGTCACGCATTCGCCTGCGTCAGCTATTCATATTAGTTTAATGAATGAGCAACAACATTGCTAGCAAGGTGGACACTGCCAATGGTTTCACGTTTGTTATATACTCAGTAAAACACCATAATTCATTAATATGAGTTTAATTAGATATTTGACTTATATCAAACCAAAAGGCGTTAGGAATGAATGCAGAGACAGCTAGGAGGTTGCGATTTACGCCTAGCTCAAACAGCCACGCTCCAAATAGGCTGCATTTGGATACCACAACGTTTTTACAAATAGCCTTTAGTATTCATTTTAGCTGAAGATATCCAGGTTATTTTGTGAGTACATCGATCAATTGAACCAGAACTAGTATACCTTGTATAGTTAAATTAAATAACGATTTAATTCATATTAATGGAGTTCCATCATGAAGTGACAACACAAAGTGTTAAATATCTAGTATAGTTGGTCCGGTTCTGGTATAGTTAACAGAAAGTTGAGAAGGTACGCATTAAGTAAGTACCAAGGTTGGAAAGCAGTACTTACCTATTACAGACGATAGTTACCTACCACTTGCTATCGGATGGACTCGTTTGTCAGTGAGTAGTATTTAAAAAGTAATTCAAATGGCTAATTAGATAAATGTGAAGAAAGGTTACCTTTAACTGTATTCAACTGCATCGAAGTCGTAAGATGAGGGAGCGACGGAGGCGAATGTGTACTCGGATACACTGCGTAATATTCGTCTATGATGCCCGGTCCCTTTGGAACAAATCCTCCTGGAACAAACCAAATATCTGTACCTTTCACGAATTCAAAATAGTGACGATATAAATGCAAGGTTGTAGCGCATTGACAGACCTTCTGTTTCGACTGGCGGAGAGAACATGTTGATGGCAGGCGGATTCAGTTTGAGTGTGGAGTCAGGTGGGCGCGCGGCGGGCTCGGGGGGCGGCGGAGGGGGCGCGGGGCGCGGCGGCGCGGGCGCAGGCGCCGGTGCGGGTCCGGGTACCTTCGCTTTGCTCGAGACAAACACGGGATAGTGTGTCGGGCTGTAAACATCTTCTCTTCTGTTGGCAGTCGTTTGTTTAGTCTCTATCATTGGATAATACACGGGAAACTTATCTTCTCTGTCCATTATGGGGAAAGTTAACACGTCTTTTGAAGGTGCCTCATCGTCTACCACAGCGTCAGCAGCGACGAATGGAATTATTCTGAAATTAATAATAGATTTATTATTTTTATTTTAAAAGTTGAAAGGTCAACGCACGGGTGATGCGCATTTTTGAGCAAATCCTTTGAATTATACTTTTCTTTTAGAATTAAGTAAACAAATCTCACTTCAAATTGGGCAGAGACGGTGGTAGAGTTGGTTCCGTGTAATCATAGTCATAGTCTCCTTTAACCCTGTTAGTGGCGTTGACGTGAGCCGGCGGCTGCAGCGGGGGCGCAGCGGCGGGGCGGGCGGGGGTCACCACGGGCCGACTGACGTTCGTGCGCAGCGAGCTGGTGACGTTGATGGTAAAGGTCTCGTTTTCATCAAACACGCTCCCAATTATGCTATCCGTTATTATTTCGTTGGGATTTGACGTGTACGGCTGCGGGGCGGCGGCGGGGGGCGGTGTGGGCGACGAGGCCGGCGCGGGGACAGCGGGGGGCGACGAGGCCGGCGCGGGGACCGCGGGGGGCTCCGGCGGCCGCGATGCGTTCGCGCTGATGCCATCTGGCGAAGACGACAATTCCGCAGTGCAATTAATTGTACCGTTGATCATAATCTTCGCAGACCCCTCTGGTTGTTCATTTGCGGATATGGCACTGAGCTTTTCCATGGAAAGCGTTTCTGTTGTGGCAACCGTCTCAGCTGGTGTAGTGTGTTTGATTGTCTGTGTGGAGATGGAGGTAGGTTTTGTGATGTCCTTTTTAGTTTTAGCCGTGGTGGCAGTGGCTGGAGATGGGGACTCGCTGGTCTTGCGTTTGACTTTTGTAGTTGGTCCGGCCGCCGCCGCGGCCGCGGGCGGGGAGCGCGGCGGGAACGTGCTCGGCGCCGCGGAGTGGAACGACCTGTCGTCCGCTCTCGTGACAGAGAGAGAATTTTGGGACGTGAGCCGGTCATCGTGGGAGACAATAACTGAAACATCACAATATTACATTAGAAACACGGTTAGTAAATAAAAGCATCTCGCAAAATTATTGTGCGATCGGAGTACCGCAAGGCAAACATTGGGTCCCCTATGTTTCTAGTCTTTACGTCTACGATTTGCCTTTTGCTTAATAAGCAGTAGTAGACTATAGTACGTATTATTTGCTGACTAAACTTAATCCATATTTAAATTAACTTAGTAATAAAAATTCCGACTTTTTGACAGTCACAGCCCGTACCATGATCCCTGCCCCTCGGCGGGCAGTGGTACTGGTGCGGGCAGCACTGGCCGGCGCGCAGCAGCGGCTCGCAGCCGTGCAGCGGCGGCGCGCACGCCAGCGGTTGGCAGCGCACCGCGCCGCGCAGGCAGAAGCACGCCGAGCAGTTCGCCGCGCCGCCGGCGACCGGCTCGCCTTCGCGGATCCAGGCGCCGTCCACCAGACAATCTGCATGTGCAATCAGATATATAAATTGAAATAGGCTCGTTCTTAAAAAAATTGAACCGTAACCTGTCAACAGGTTTATGACAGAACTTTTTGAAAACTATACACATTTTTGCTACCTAAACTATCAATTCATTTAAAATGACACTTTCTAAATGGAGGCCAGTTATTTTGAAGAAAGACAGTTATTTTTAGCAACTTATTATACCATTTATAAACTACATATAGGAAACTATAGGTCAATTAAATATTTTTTTTTAATTCATAAAACTTGCTAAAGACTGTTTGTTTCTAAACAAAGAAAAATAAATTGTATATTACTTAAAATCAGTTTACAACTACGTTTTGTCATTCACTTGCAGTGTTCTAAAGCGAGACACTCGAGTTTGAAGTTAAATAAAAATACTAATTATTATCTTATCTACTCAGATCTTAAATTGAGTATCCAATTTCTTCTGCTTATATCCTTAAGATTTTAAATACTTTATGGAAAAATTAAAATATACTTGAAATAACAAGTTATTTTGCTAATAATGTTTGTCTACGCAAATTTTTGTCCTTCATATTTTATGTCAAGAGATGACCACGACCATTGTGTTAGTACTACTTCACATTCCCCGCCTCCTAGAGATCTTCTTACAAAAAACTTAGAAATCGCAAACCGCGGTGCAACTTTTTTGTCAACGATCCTACACTAGCCACTACCACTACCAGCGCGCCAATAGCTAGATAAAAACATATTTTTTCAATATAAACGTTGATAAAATTGAAAAGAGCATTTTTTGGTGAACATATGTTCAATTCAATTCAATTCAAAATTTCTTTTTGATTAGGACATTAAATATCTCTTTCAATCGTCAAAAAGGAGGGGGGTAGGAAAGTAGGAAGGAAAGACACAGTGACACGCTGACCGCCCTATGGCCGCAGCAAACCCACCCCACGCCAACCACGACCGGACCGTGCTCGATATATTATATAGGTATGTCTAGTATAATTAAGAAAACCATCTAAATCTACAGCAAGAGTAAGGCAGTCCACCAAGGCAGAACCCGTTCACGAGTATAACGCAGGGCCCAGCCATCGTCCAATTCAACCATATTTGAGGGAAAAGAGCGACCCGGCCCCCACGCCACCGCCAGACAGACTTTTAAGTGAGCGTGCATCACACATGCTGCATGTGATAAGTAGTCGCTCCCACCCTACTGTATCCTATTCCTACCCTATCCTACCATTGCCTTAACCCTACCCTACCACTACCTTACCCCTACCCTACCACTATCTTACCCCTACCCTACCCCTATCTTACTCCTACCCTACCCTACCCCTACTCTAACTACTACCCTACCCCTACCCTACCGCATACAGGAGACACCATGTGTGTGAAGGGAAGTACACTTAACGCCGCTTCCAAGATGGTTTTCCGTGGGTGAAAGAAACGGCAAGAAACCCACAGAGCCTACGTTAATTCTTTATCAAGTGGTTATGATGCATCAAGTCGATTTTTTTCCTCAGAAACGTTTAGAAGTTCAGTATTATTATGTAAAGCGTTTAGTTTGACGTAGTTTGCTAATGGAGAAATTCATTAAATAAAATAATCATCTTTGCGTTAATGTCCCGGTTGAACGAGGGCCCGGGGTCCGCCTTGACCGTGATTCAGGATTTGGCGATCAGATAATTACAATGGAGTGACTACCATCTGACCTCCGTGACCTTGCTGCCAGAGGAACCTGACCAGATTGAATCATGGTTACAAATTCAGTTGCCTGAATTTACAGGTTTCATCACGATGTTTTCCCTCACCGTAAGAGCATCGGTTAGTAATCAACTAATGTACATAACTCAGAAGACAGTCATTGGTACATGGCCGCAGCGGAATTCGAACCCAATACCTCTCGCTTACGAGTTGGATACTCAACGGCCCGGCTACCGACGCTCTTAATGGAGAAATTCATTGAATCGTGATTAATTTGAATGCTTCTTTCTTCTACGAAGGTGCAGCAGTTTTCTAACAATTCCTGTCGAAATCTTCTACACGCATTATAAACCTATAATAAGAGACGTAGAAGAGAAGAAGAAAAGACGATCCAAAGAAATGTCTAGTAGTGTAAAAAGTCAGTTATGTTTTGACTGATTAAACAAAAAGAAAATATAGAGTACACATTACCGTGCGATCTGTGCGCGGGCGGCTCAGTGGATGGCGGGTGGTCGGGCGCTTCGCAGTAGTAGCGGGCGGGACAGCAGGCGCCGGGCGCGGGGCGCGCGCTGCACGCGGGCGGCGGCGGCAGGCAGCGCGGGCGCACGCAGCGCCGCGCGCCCGCCAGGCAGAAGCAGGTCTCGCACGCCACGCGGCCACCCATCGCCGAGCCCGCCGCGTACACCACGCCGCCCTCCACGCACGCTGGAAACACTCCACGTACAACAACGCATATTGTTACGACCCACCGGCAACTATCCCACTCGATTTTATTACGGCTACCTACCGTGCCCGCCGGCGCCGGCTCCGCTGACGGCCTCCTCGGATTCGAAGCGCGCGGACGCACTCTGCTCCAAGGTGGTTACGCCCTCTGAAATTACACACACATGAATAATGTTACTAATTAGCACTTACAATCCTACTACACTTCATTGGCTTCTTCCAAATTCATCAATTTATTCATAAATAAACACATTTTAGATTTAGAGAAGCGTCAAACTGAAAACATATATGATTTGCGATCAAATCAAAGCTCTAGAGTGTCTATGTATACTAAACTAACAAGCTTTTATGCTCAATGGTTCAACCTAAAGACGTTTAGAGCATACCCGGACAATGCAGCTCGGGGCAGCAAGCACCCTTCCTGTGCCTCAAGTAGCAGCGCCTCGGCAGCGGGTCGGGCGGCGCGGCGCAGGCGCGGCGGGCGCACGACAGCGCGCCGCGGGCGCACGCGCAGCGCAGGCACGCCTCGCGCGCCGCCACCGGCGCGCCCTCGCGGTACCACCGCCCTTCGTACTGGCAGCCAGAAGGCGATCCTGTGCGTTGGGTAGCAATTGCCGAAATAACAATTATGCTGTTTATTAATATATTGTAGAGTCATTGCCGCCTAACACAGACTATGCTTACCTAAGAGGAGTCTCCAGCAACCATATATTTAAGGTACTTTTTGGTAACGTAATAAATAATTTATTCATTTATTGTAGCCATGTACTATTTGAGTTTATGCTATGAGCAGGTACTATTCTACTTGTTTTTGCCCTTTGCGGAAACCACATCGCATTTTTGATAACGTTCTGCAACAACGCAAATTTCCATTAAAATCCGTTCAGTCGCTTGACAAAATAAGATATGTTATCTTATTTTAATTATTTACTTTCTGTGATCCTTACAAACTATTTACGTTTTCTGATAAACTACAACACTGTGTTGTTAATCAAAATCCGCCGGTGCATTGGTTTTAGCGGGAACCAGTAACATAAGTCTTTCCTACATCCTCAGAAATGATTTACGTTAATATTAGTAAGTTAAGTAAATAAGAAGTAAAGCCGTACGTACCTATATTTCTAACGCTGCGCTCATTCTGTGGATATTTGGTGTGTGCTGTATAGTGGGCTTCGTGAATTTCTGTAAAATATTTAAATAATATAACATTGAAAAGTTTGTTACTTTGTCTTGCCAACATAAACATATTTCAGCAGTCTATACCCAATTTATATGCTTTGAATGAATAAACGCCAGCAAAATAGCAAGAGAGTATAGATAATTTTTGTATCCTCCGGCCGCCGCCAAGGTAACCCTATCGTTTCGAAGCTTGATACTTTTACCGGTGATAGAATCTGGATGGGTGTCGCTAACTTATCTATTCCTGCCGGAACACAACCACTAAAGCGTTGTTGCGTTCCTGTTTGAAGGATAATGTAGACAGCGTAATCAAATACATGCGGGATACCAGTTCATCTGCGGTTCTCCATTTTTGTTACATAAACCCCAAGTGTAATGGAATCGATGATGTTATGAAGGCTAGCCATGCACCCGGCCTTTTTTGGGAAGGAAAGGTCTTCGAACTTTCTTGTACGTGGAAAAGCCGAAAATTGTCCTTCATCATCATCATCATCATCATCATCAGATTTTGTATTATTCATGCATTTTGGCCAAATTTTAAAATAAGTGCTCCTGAATGACTGTGAGGGCCTACAAAAAATATATTATAAATAATTGAAGAATATTTTCTTATTTCGTACTTTTCAGAGGCCGATTTTTAAACAATTCCCGTTCGTAGGCGGGTTTTAGAGATTTTTTAACTTGATGAATATATTTAAAATATAAATGTTCAGCCAATCTAATAAAAAATATCTGCTAGTTTATTTCACGAATCTTGTTCTGAGTTTTCTGAAATTAATTTCCCAAAACACCTGAAGAAAACAAACAGTAATGCGAAATACGTGTAAAAATGAATACCTACTATTACTACATAATTAAATTATTAAACGAGTAGAACTTAAATTTTTTATTTTTTACGTCCTATCCTGCTGCTTTCAAAAGGTGGCCCAACAGTTTTCGCTTTTCACCAGACGGGCTGCCTGCTAATTTGTTACTGAGTTGCAAAAAGACCGAACAAAATCTGTGTACAATAAATATGTCGATTCGTATGGTCATCCGAGTGTGGGGGCGGCGAGCTGGGACGCGGCAGGCAGCGCTGCGGCGGTAACTGTACCGGGGTGGGCAGACAATGGCGGCTCCCAGGCCAGCGTGGGATCGCGGGCGGAGGGCGCGGGGGAGGGCGGCTGATGACCGCGGCTGGGAACCGCCGCATTGTCTTCCTCTCCACCAGATCCGCAGATAACGCTCGCCATCACCGCCATAACTGTTCCTAACTGCGGACCCATTGTTATCTGACAAAAACCCGCTAAATACGGCCGTAGGATGACCCGAATCGTGCATTTATTTAACAGTTTCTTAGCACAGGTGGCCAAACAAGGTCGGCGTTTCAAAGGCGTCAAAACGATCGGTATAAATAACTAGCTTTACCTACATTGACCACCGAGAGCGCTCGGTTAGGGACAAGGTTTCGTCAGATCTAGATTTAGATTTTCTTTACTGGCCAAAACTGGTATTTTACAAAGTAATGTGTCGGTCGCCGCAGACTGGGAGGAACGGGACTCGTTTGCCGGCGCGTCTGGTATTCCGGCCGCGGCGGCGCGGGCGGCGGCGGCAGCGACGGCCACGTGCGCTGCGCCCGCGCCGCCTTCGCATTAGCATAGATAGCGCGCCACTCAAACAAATAACAACATGTCATTACCGGAATATTCATGACGTAACTGTTTCTGGGCCGTACAACCGAATGAATGAATGGGCCCCATTGAGCTTCCGTAACGGAACCCGCGCCGTGTGACACACTGCCTAGCCTAATACCCATAAATGGTACGAATCGGGTCGCATGCCTTGCCTACCATGGTATACAATAGCAACGACTTGGCAAAGTTAAACTTTCACGAAACATGAAACACTAGCAGCACAATGTACTTGAATATATTTACTACGAACCGTATCAATAATTTGAAATAAATTATGTCTCTACTTTCCTGCTTTCGGCGCGATAGCCGCATACCTTGACTTGGTCTCCTCAATCAGGTCCGATATACTATTAAGTAAAAACATTATAATATATTTTTTAAAGATGAATTCAATTTTTACAATTTTAATTTCGTATTATTGATTGTTTTGAGGGTTGTAGGACTCACTACTGTTTCATCATTGCTAATAAAACAGATTTAAAATACATAATTTACCAAACCATTTGGATAAAAATTATTGATTTTTGCTAATGGACCAGAATTTGTGAAATAAATTACTACCTATTTATTCAGGCCATTATAACCCAAAAAGGAATACTGCCCTATCAGTATTCCTTCTTCCTTCCTTTAAGGATTTTTGAGATGAAGACTATAGTGGGACGATGAAATAATATTAACTTCAACAATATTCTAATTAATGTTTGAATAAAGTCCATCGGTAACCCGACCTGCGCGTCTGCCCGCGCGTTGAACTCTTTCGTACCGCGCCGCGGGTCGCGGGGTACCTGCCCGTCGGCACACACCGCACGCATCGCAAATATTTATCTTAACTATATATGTGTTTGCATTTCTAAAACATGCTTAAGTAAATCTAATTTATCTAATCGCAGGGCTAATCTTACAGTGCCTTATTTTAAAAACAACTCTTGCATGTTTAAATGGGCACTTTCGTAAGTTTAATATAAGCGCGTATATAGTTCAAAAATCAATGTATCCAGTACACAAGCTCTTTCGCGAAGCGTATTACTATGTTACTCCTAGCGAGTTCAAAACAAAGTAGTGGTGGAATCGCAGGCCGGAGGCTAGGGTGGCGGCGGCAGGACCATAAAACGCACACGTTGCGGAGGCGGGACGAGGCGTTTATCCTTCGCATATATCACTGGGGTCTATGACCGCGGATTCGCGTACGCACCTGCGGCGGCGCGCGCGACGGCGAGCGCGAGCAGCGCGGCGAGCGGCGCGGGCGCGGGCATGGCGCGGGCGTGCGGCCGGCGCGTGGAGCCACACTGCCGCCGCCTCGGCGCCGCCGCTGGGAAGCCCGGCCTGCCTCCCCCGCGGCCTGCCAGCCTGCGCAGACTTCAGCGTGGACCACCGCGGAGCGGAGCTTTACACCTTAATTAAGCTAATCTTTTTGGGTGTTGTGTTAATACTTTTGCTAGGAGTGTCGCTCGCGTGCGCAGCGAATAGAAGCTAATAAACCTTGGGCCCCTTGAAACCGTCGGCAGCATTTCACTATATAACACGAACACAGCCTCAGATTAACTACAAACTATATAAGTAATTCGTGAGACTGCATACTTCATTTGTAATTAATAAATACATATTTAGCTTCGTCTCGCCTATTACTGGTTCACCACACTACCATTAACAGGAGAAAAAGCTAAATAATTATTTATTAACAACTAACGAACTATACACGTTCCAAAAAATATCAAACTTGGTCAAAACGGACCAATGAATAGAAGCAAACCAGCTAAGACTTTCGTAGACCAAGAAAAGGATGACAGCGAACTGAGTTATCTTATATTATGATGATGATGAATAAATTAACAAAGTATGTTGGGATGATGGGCAAATGAATAAACTGATGATTAAGATAGTACAGAGTTGTTTAGTAAAACTAGGATAACAAAGTAGAGTATGGGTGACCCTTACCTCGTATAGTATGTTGTTTATTCAGTACATCTTCATACAAATGTTCGCATACTAAGTATAGTGCCTGAGAAAGTCAAGTGTTCTCAAGAAGAACTTAGAATTCTGAATATAGCTTGATATTAAGATTAATATGTATGCAATGCGCCGCGACGCATACCTTCTCGAGAGTAAAGGAGTCAATCCAACATATCGGCTGTCGGTTGGATGGATGAGGACCGTCACAAGTAGCCGTTATCATTGAATATATATCTATCTAACATTATGTGAAGAATCTGATGAGGAGCCGCAGACACAGATATTTTTATTTTCGAATTAGTCGTCATCTTTGTCCGATGTAGGTAATGAATGGCAAAATAGGGCTACACATAGAGAGACTTCCAACTTTATAACAACTAAGTTATGTATACCCATCTATGTTACCAATAAATGACTTTGAACTTTAAATGTATTGTCTGATTATTTTTTACACACCTTGCGGACAAATTAGCAGGAAGTCTTATTAACGTATAGCGGCGGTACTTCAGTGTCATACGATTTTATGCAATTAGGTTTTATGTAACAAAAACTGTTAGCTCCTCGAGGTCGTCTTAGTAGCTACCTGCGTCATGCCATCCTTCAAACGGGAACAAGCTACGTAACATTATAGCGAGGAGATTTTGCAGGGTTGACATTGTCTTATTACAAACGATGATCATGACATGCAAATACTACAAAACTTACACTGCAAAATTTAAGGCCTTCTGCAACAAGGGGTATTCGTAAGGGATCGATCATGGGACGATTATCTTCATAATGCACAGCTCGGATATAGTCTGTGACTCATACTAAAGCCACAACTTATATGCAAATGATTTGCAAGTTTAGTGTATATTAAGCCGGCCAAATTCAGACTACAGAAACATAACAATGATTAGCATGTATACACCAATTTGCTGCTGAATTGAAATTAAACATTATGGTCCTGGGCACTGAACGACAAACAGGTACTGGATGTGAAACTCGGAGGTACCTAAAGAGTTTGTTAGAGTTGGTTTTAAACGCCCGTAATATAGGTGTATAATAGATAATCTCCTTCCTTGAAAGAAACATAACTGAAAATGTTAGCAACTGTTTTTATCGGCTAAAGGTTGTAAATCGCAACCGGTAGCATCATCTCAGTGTTAATTTGCGTATCCACCTCTGTGGAACTTTGATATCTTCTCAAAGATTCTCAAAGGATAATTATGGAGGAACTTCGACTAGCGCGTAATAAAAACACTCAGCGTGGCCAAAATGCTCGTCAGCATTTATTTTGATTATTTTTATATTTGCCATTTATTATATGTATAAAAAATGTCCACTAAATGTATGGACATTTTCTGAAATACATTATTTTTAATTCTTTTTCGCGTGTCGACTAGTGGCGGGTCAAATTTGCGAGGATCAGTACTCCGCCACTGATACAACGTTGCTCGTGCAGGTGGTAGGGCACGCTGGACAAATCAATAGGTTTGCACTTGTCTGGGGGGAGACACCACACAAGCAAACCATATCCGAGCTATAATAGCCGCACCCACACATATTTTCCTTGCTTCGGCCGACTTGGGTCCGGAGTCTGTTTAGAGACTTCCATCTTCCATGTCAGCCAAGGCAGGTCAAGTCGAGCCGGTAGGGACACAAACAACGGGATGGGTGACGCCGTGGGGTAGCTCTCTTCCCATACACTGAGCCTTACTGAGGTTGGCTCCCCATTCAGGAGGGACACCTCTTTAATTAAACTGTGCCGGCTCTTCAAACCGCGATACGAGCATTGAATATTGAATACATCCTCTTTGCAATTGTAACGAATGAAACTCCGCCTTACCTATTTAAAAATCTCAACTTTACTCAAAGACTCGAACGTATCATCCCGACTAATATCTGCTATGCACGTATTCATACAGCAGGAATAATATCTTTCCACGATTCATAACAGCAAAAGTATTGTTTTGTTTAAACGCAATATTTTTAAAATGAGTATTTTAATGGCGTAAATCTTAATTATTGGTCATACGTGTCGACGGCTCGCTCCCGCCGCGCCGCCCCTGATGGCGGCGGCGCGCGGCGCCCGCGCAGCGCAAAAAGCGCGCGCTCCCAACGCCACGTCTCGCTGCCATTAAATCATCATCGGGAAAAAACCGCCACCGACGTCACTCCCCTGCAAATTGTTGTCCCTACATGGTGTTGTTTGTCGCAGATATCAGGCTCGAATGACGCACATCCAACTCTAATGAAGTGAGACCGCTGCAATTATAAATATTAACTACCCTTGAGAATTTGCCGCGGGTACAGTTCGCTTCTCAATTCTAGGAGGCGATGGCGCGATCCGGTCGCGGCGCGGCTCGCCATGTACGTGAGCTCATTAGCGGCTTTTTGTTTTAATTAAAAGCTCATTACAATTAAGGCTCGCGCGCTCGGCGGCGGCCCGTTAGATACCGCGCCGCCCCGCCCCCGCCCCGCCCCGCCGGCTGCCGCCCGCCGCGGAAACCAGCTATTAAACTGGAGAAATGGCAAGTTCCACGCTGAGACACTTGTTGTAATTACGTCGCGCCGCCAGCTACCGACGGCGGCGGCGGTCGCCACTACTTTACTGCGGCCATGTTCTAATGCCGCCTTTGTCTACGTGGTATTGACTTAATGCAAATTAAAAAAATTATAATAGCATCGGTGGCCTGATGGCTAGTGGTTCAGACTCGTAAGCGAGAGGTACCGCGGCGGGTTCGAACCCCAGTGCCACCAGTGCAGTACAGTCAGCATAAGGTAAATGGGTCAGGTTTCCCTGTTAAAAGGATCACGAAGGTCAGATGGCGGTCACTCTACTGTAATTATTTGATCTTAGAAATCCTGGATCATCAAAGTGGGTAGCGCGCGAGAGCAAAACCGGGATATTAACGCCAACATGATTATTATTATTTTTATTGTATTACATTGCTCCTGTCCGCGTCGCCCCACAATGAATCACACCCTTTCCTTTCCAGGCCCTTTCCTAGATTTTGTATTTAGATTTATTTTATTACAATTTCATTTTATTGTCACTTTTGAATTTCATAATACTACTCATATGAAAAGCAATTATTAATGTAAAACTGTGCACACAAACGCCACTTGTTCACAAGCATAACGAATGAGCCAATCATTGCTGCCCTGCGCCATATTTTAGCGAAGTAAAGACCCGAGACCAACGCTACTGTAAGCACAGACCTCAAAGCGATTACGCACATGGCATAACCCACACCGCTAAGAGACATGAGCGCAACTATTGTTGAGCTTCAACACAATAATGTTGAAGATGTAGATATAGTCGTCACCTTTTGGTGATTGTATAGCCAAGCACTTTCAGAAAGGTTACTTGTACAATACCGTAAATTTGTATGCTCGATTTCAATGAACGTTTTAGATTAAGGGTTAAATATTTTTATTGATTTATCTTTAACGTACAATAAAGCGCCATATTAATACTAAAATTGACATTTTAAATCTACTTGACATGTAAAATATGGACCACTTTGGTGAAATAAATGTATTATTATAACCCCAATTATGGTTCTAGGATTCCTAGGCTGCCGCTACACGCGTCACAGGCTGCGGAAAGTATCTGTGAATTACACATAACCAGTTGCGGAAGATCTGTCGCTGGGTATATCTGAAATGGCGTGCAATCTCAATAACGACAGATGACAGTGGCGAGTCAGTACCACCTCTAACCATGAGTTCACTGTGGAGAAAGACTCGTTAGATGGCAGTCGCTCCACAGTAATTATTTGATCTGCTTAATCCTGGATCATGGTCGAAGCGGAGCCCGGGCCCTCGTGCGCGAGAGCACAATCAGAACATTAATTCCTGAAGGTGACTAGGTAATTTGAATGGATGGGTAGAATGGAAACGAGATATATATAAAAGAGTCTTGGTGCATTTGGTGAATGTGGATGGTAAACGGCCACGTAAAGCGGTTACCACTTTCCATCAGACATAAATAAATGTACATTATCACAATCAAATCGGAGAAAGGAGGACCGGCAGAAATGTATGGACCATAGCCTGTATTACCAATAATGTTAAGCGATATGTCGTTGGATAGGATTTTTTATTTTCTATAACTTTTACTATGGTGACAACTCTCGAATAGCTGTGAAAAAAAAGTTATAGTCAATTAAAATCAACATCGATTTGCACTTGAAAATTCGGCCTATATTTATTTATTTATTATTTATTTAGGTTATAGACGAGCAGCATTGTTGCTGATGTGTCTATATCACACAGTGTTGAAAGTCATTTTAAATCAAGTAGAGACAGTTTGTTTGACTTCAACCACTCGTCCAATCTGTTCTTGAAGGAATTCACTGACACGGCTGTCACAACATTTTGTGGTAATTTGTTCCAGTTTGATACCACTCTGTTAGAGAAGAAGTGATGTGCAGTATTGGTGTTGGATGGTGCGCGTTCTAATTGCATTTCGTGACCTCTGTGCGACTTGCAGCCCTTTTTTGTAATAAACATTTCATGAATGTGAGGGAGATTGTATTGGTATGATAAAATCTTATCTGTTTCAATGAGATCACCACGCTGCCGTTTTTCTTCCAGAGTAGTGAGGCATAGTATGCGAAGTCTTTCTTCATAGGATTTGCGACGTAGGGCAGTCGGTATTTTAGTAGCTCTTCTTTGAACACTTTCTAGAAGATTGATGTCCTTCCGAAAGTACGGGCTCCACACCAAGAATCCATATTCCAGAAGCGGTCTTATGTAGGTCTTGTATATTTTGAGGAACATATCTATTGTAATTGTTTGGAGTGATCTTCTTATCATGTAAACAAATGAGTTGGCCTTCTTCACTATGCTGAATATGTGATCCTCCCATTTCAGATTATGTGTCACTGTGACACCCAAGTCCTTCTGGGATGTAACTGGTTGCACTGTAGTCCCCTCTATATAATACCTCATACCAGGGTTATTTGCACCCAAGTGTAGAACACTGCACTTCGAATGATTAAGGCTGATGATCCAATCCTTTGTCCAATGTTGAATGCGATCGAGGTCATGTTGTAGCCGCCCAGAGCTGACGAGTGGGTTACTAAAGAACTTGCCATCATCGGCAAAGAATTCAGATTGTGATTCAATGCATTCAATCAGATCCGTTATATAGATGCCGAATAGATGAGCTGAGAGTACTGAACCCTGCGGTACTCCACTTAATACCTGCCTTCGCCGGGATAGGGAGCTACCAATTCGTACTTGGAACGTTCTGTCTTTGAGGAAGTTTTTTATCCAAGCGAGCAAGGGGCCTCTTATTCCGAAGTGATCTAGTTTCATCAACAGCCACTGGTGAGGCACCCTATCGAAGGCGCGCTGGAAGTCCAGGTATATGACATCTACTGGATTCCTATTATCTATTTCTGTTGACCACCAATGTACACAGGACAGCAGATTAGTAACAGTTGACCTTTTCTTAACAAAACCATGTTGTTTGGTGGATAATATGCACTCTTGACTGAGGAATAATGACAACCGTTCACTGATTATTCTCTCCATCACTTTCACCGGATTACTTGTAAGGCTGACTGGTCTAAAGTTTTCTAACCGAGTTTTGTCCCCCTTTTTATAAATTGGTGTAACAATAGCGTGCTTCCAGTCTTGAGGTACACAGCCACTGCGGAACGATTCATTCATCAGCACTGACAATACCGGTGACAGAGTCTTAATACAGTTTTTAAGAATACAGCTTGGAATTTGATCCGGCCCAGGGGCTGATGTCGGATTCATTACGGATATGGCTTTTTCCACGTCAGCTACATTGAAATTTATTTCACTTAGGCTATTCTCTACTCGCACCCCTTTAAGCAGATCCGCATGAGGCTGTAATACTGACTCCCTAGAGTATGCTTTTTGAAACTCCTCCGCAAAACAATTGGCAATATCAATAGGGTTGGTAACCAGGTCACCATTCTGATTTTTTATCGCTGGGGGAATACCTACTTTGGATGTGATCCACTGCCTTATGTGAGAGTAAAAGGCTTTACTCCCAAAATCCAATAATTTTTTCTCATACATGCTGCGACGTTTCCTTGTCAGTGCAACACATTCATTATTAATCGCTCTATATTTTGAGTATTGTTCCTCACTTCTAGATGTTCGGTACTTGTCCCAACAAACTTTTTTCTCTTTGACTAGTCTCATAACATTGTCATCAATCCAGGGCTTGTTTCGAGGTTTGTATTGCATTTTTTTGTATGACCAATAATGTTGAGCGATATCTCATTGGAAAGGATTTTTCATTTTCTACAACTTTTACTATGGCGACAACTCTTTATTAACTGTAAGAAATAAGTTATGGTCAATTAAAGTAAAAGTTTTCCAGTACAAATTGATAGTTGACCATAATTTTTTTTCCACAGCGATTCGATAGTTGTCGCCATAGTAAATGTTGAACAAAATGAAAAATCCTTTCTAATGACATATAGCTTAACATTATTGGTCATATAGGCTAGGTTGCCGGACCTCATTTATAGAAAGGTCGGGTCAAGAGTGCTCTAAACCGACATGAATGTGTGAAAAGGTTGATGAATGTGGAAGAAGCCAGATATATGATATAGCCATGATATTTGTCAGGACTACGGTGCTGCGGAGCTACGGACGAGTGAAGCAATGCGGTATCTTACCCCTACGGTAAAAGGACGTGGCGTTATGTACCCCAATCGAAGCTTGCCAAATACTTTCACCTATAATAATATGTAGTCTTACGTCAATATCCTACTGCAGGACTTATATTATTCTTAACATCTAGTTAAGTTTGGATAGGGCGGACAAGCCTGTTAGTTATCATCTATTCCATCCCATGTCCAGACTGACTTGTCTTATTTGTTGAATAAACAATACCCAAAATCGCGACATGCCGTATCAATCAGGCTACGTACATTGCGTATAGGTTGTCTAGAATTATAAAAGAAACATATAGAATGTGAATTTATCAAATACTGCTGCAGATTATCCATTTAAATACAAAATACCCATAACCAAATAAGAAAAGTCTATCTGGACAGATTTTAGGGGATTATGTCCTTAAAATACCTACTCATTTACTTCTTTTACGCTTTACCATTTGTAAAACATATACAGAAAATTATTAACAATCAATCATCATTTATTTCCGACTAAAATATACAAAGTGCAATTATATAATTTTAGTACCTACGTCTTATTCCTATGGGTATGGGTATTAACGAATACGGTAGAACGAATACTGGTTTAAATTATTTGTTTATTATTACGCATTTATATTTTCCCAGACCAAAACCTTGTCTTGTCTTTAGTGTTGGCATCACTTGATTGGATTGACTTATCAGTTGCGTTGGTTTTATCAGTTTCAACGTTAAGGAAGGTCGAACTAACAATCGTAATTTTCATCCTTTTGACTCTGTACAGAACCGCGTGGCGCCACCTGGTTTTTGTTGGCCATAGAGGCCCGGCGCGGAGCCGAGGCGCGCGCGGGCGCACTGGCCGGCTGCGCATGCTCTCCGAGAGGTGCCACCACTGGCTGCGCATCAGAACCTTTCCTTCCGCTGACTTAGAACTTAGTTATACTAGAGTAGAACCGTTCACAGATCTTATTTATTTATTTATTTTCCAGTTTATTGTACACCTAAAACTTTGATGAAAAATACAGAGTTATAGATGACACAACAGGCGCTACTTATTTCTTAGAAGAAATCTCTTCCAGCAGGCCTATCAAAGAGATATGTGATAAGTAGTCTTCTTTGAGATTTATAAATTATGTTTCCCGTGATTATTGAAATCAACATTGGACGGCAATGCGTAGCGACCTTTCAGTTGTTGCGGTTATATATGGGTAGTCGCTTACCATCCCCTTGGTGACCTGCGAGACCTGCTGGTTTGCCTCCCTAAATTATAAAAAATATTGGTAATGATTACGGAGAGAGTGAAGGAGCTATTATTACAAGAGCATAATTAGGCCTGTGATGCTCTATATGTATATTTACTAGCAGGAAGGATAACCGCCTTTAAAGCAAGATTATGGCAAACACCTTTATTAATCTGGGGATAGCTCTGTCACTGATACGGTCTATTAAAGAGGAAGAATAAGAACCGTGTCAGTGGCCTATGGAGAGGTGGTCAGACTCGTAAGCAAGAGGTAGCGGAAACCCCAGTGAGTTCCCATATTCTGAGTTACGTACATTAGTTGAACACTCACCGGTGAGAGAAATCATCACGAGCAAACCTGCACATTCAAGCAACTGAGTGTGTAACCATGTTCCAATCTGGGGCCTTACCATGAACTCTTATAGCAGGACCTAAACAGAACTGCCTTGCTTAGAACGAGACAGCGCTATACGTGTCACATAAGCTTGTCTCGTTCAAAGCGAAAGCAATTCTGTTTAGGTCCTGCTATAAGAGCTCATGGTAAGCCCCCTGGTCAAGTTCGTCACGATGTGGTCAGATGGCAGGGGCTCTATTACAATAGGGCTCTATTCAAATAAAATTACAATTTTATCAAATCTACCATATCCTGGATCGTAGTCAAGGCGAACGCAACCGGGATATTGAAGTCAAGATGTTTATTATTTATTACGGTACGTAAAATTCGGATATAACTTCCCAGACCCGTTCTGGCTGAAACCACATTAAATTTCGAGATAAATAGCCTATGTGCTATTCTGGGCTATAACGTATATTGCTGCAACATTTTATTAAAATCCTCAGCAGTTTATGTGTGAAGGAGTACAAAGTATCGCATTTATAGAAATAAGAAAATATAGAAATTATTCTATACATAAATAAATAATAAATAAATAAGAATCGTTTATTACATCTATCTCACACATGGCACAGAACATTTGGTCATAATACACGGCATAATACAGCTTACAAGAAACAATGAGAAAGGGACAATGCTATCGTTACTTCGTTACCTGTGCCATAAGGTTATAAGGATAATTTCCCAATCTCTACAACACACGATTCCGTGAGCTCACGGATCGTGAGCAGACACACAAACACACTTATTTATCACTGCAACGATAATGATCGATGTGTGAAAGTAACGTAAAGCTAAAAACTAACATAAGAAAAAATAATTTAAATATATCTATGAACTTTCACTTTAGCATCCGTCTGTTCGCGTTGTTGTGTTACATAATATCAGTAATGGCAAGGCTTCTGGCAAATGTTCTGCACCCGGTCGACATTTTAATCCATTCCTACTCGCTCCAAGCACATGGATATGTTGAGTGAACGGTGGAAGTGTTAAATCACAGTTTTAAATCACTGTTATACACTCAATTTGTTTAAAGCATGTTGAAATAACTGTTGTTAGAGTATGTGTTACTGTTAGGTAGGTACTAAATTAATTTAGTTGTAACTGGTTTTACCGCGGTCTGTGAAAGCTGTGTTTACTTCTGCTGGACTCTTGTTCTATCTGTTGGCAAATACGTAACAACGGATTAAGGCAATTTCTTAAAATAAATGACTAATTCGTAATGTCGTTTTCAATTAAAATTATATAATATAGAAATGTCTTCGATGTAATTCTGTATTTCTGAGCACACCCATGTTCAGCTCGTTCGCCTCGGCTCCGCCGTGGCTCATACTGAGTGACGTCCTTTTGTTGGCCACAGCACAGCAATTCTGAATCAATGTAGCTATGTTTATTTTGTATGTGTAATGTGTATTTTACGTGTAATTGTTGTGATGTGGTGTCTTTGTGACGCAATAAATGTAATGTCATTTCATTACAATACCAATGTCATTTCATTCGCTACCGATGAAACACAGAAATATCTCAAGCCAGTAGAAGCGAAATGTTAACACAACCAAATGCTCTAGTGAAAAGGTTTTCCCTGAACACTAGTCTGAGTTTGGTGAACGTCAGGTTTGTTATATATTAGACATCTTATTTCGCAGCCTCGGGCGCAGTGGATCCCACGCTAAGTGCTGTGCACACGATTGCATGCATTTCGGCGTAGCGGCGCGCCGTTGCAACATGAGATGCACTTTGTACTTGAGCGAGACGAGTACGTGACACACGACCATATTCATCTGTCTATACTATTGTAAAACTGTAAAAAAGCCGTGTCTGTACATGGAGGATATTTCAGAAAAAATTTAAGGCGTAGAATTCTGGGACGTAAGTATGTGCAAAAATTTCTTGGCATCACGCAGAAACTGCTGAATGTATTTTGAGAAAGTTTTCAGAGTTTGGTAGTTTGGGATCCATCTTTAAATCTAAACCATGTTTCATCTAGTTCGGTTGGGTAGAACTAGATAAACAGCTTGACATCTTCGTGACTCACTTTCATCCATTAGGAGGTCAAAAGCGATTTCTACGCGGTCGAAGTCGCGGGCAAAAACTAGTTTGCAAATAAATAAACACCTCACTTTTTTCTATATAAAAAAGAAATATAATTGAATTACATTATGGTTTCTAGATATGTCGACTCACTCACTTTATCACTTCACTTTCATATTGTGATGAAAGGTATAAGTCGTTAACAATGACATACGTGCCAATAAACTCACCACCAAGGATGCCGAAGACCGAGCGAAGTGGACCAAGAGGAGTAGGAATGCGAACCCCGGGCCCTCACGTGCCGTGCGGGGACGAAACCGGGATTTAATGCCAAGATGATGATGATGTGAGGTATAAGACTTTCAAGAAGCCCAATACGCCTGCGACAGTATGGGAAAATGAAGTGGCCCTGAAAGTATCGTTAATTAAACCAATATCGCCATCCAGCGGGGCAACGCGGCCAGCCTTCTGGGCACATTCATTTAAGTAATTTTAAGGTTTTTATTTATGTGTAGTTTTTATATACAATTCTATATTGTTTGTGTATTATGTTTAAATTGTATAATAAATATGTGAATTCCGATTAAACCAATATGTCAGGTATTCCCTTATATACGTGTCCATATGCAAATATAGTGAAGGTAAACGTCGTCGATAAAGTTCCTCGGATATAAATTTATATTCTTTGCGTGTCAATGACAAGCACTATAATATAGTGGACCAAAATTTAAATTTAGACTTCTAGGAGGCTCACTCAACGATGCTGATGGTGATAATTTAATTTTCATCCAAAGGATTAATATACAAAACGGCTCCAAAACCGCCATATAAAAGACATCAACGCGCGAAGTTCGTTCAAATCTTTTGTATGAAAATTAACATTTGTCTCATCGTCTCATTAATATCATAACAATGCACGCATCGGTGTATTTGATGGCGGTTGAGTTAACATAATCTAATCCATCATGAAACGTAATATAATTTTATCTGGTGCTATTTAATTGTTACGCCACTTTAATCGTTTCTTTTAATAATAAACCAACACACAGTATAGGAGTTAAGCAACGTAAAAATGTAGGTGTTCCGCTCTGGAAGAAATCGTTGCAATTGTTATGATCCGGACCTGGATTTAGTTCCATCATGGAACTAGGGACCACTGTAAACGATACATACTATTATATCAAGATATGGTGAATCTCCTATCCTCTCCATTCCGACAATACTAATCCATTTCCATTGGAAATTTTGCAGTGTTATCTATCTACTATACATCCTAGAATCCTCGGTCTTCGACATCCTTGCCTTGGTGCCGCTTGGTGCTCTCTCATGCATTCGTAGTTGCTTCAAATAGGCCGCAGCCAGAACCTGGAACCTCCAGTGCGAACATCATCATCCTTAGATCCGTCCCTCATGGATGATACATAGGTGAGCAAGATGTAGACAATAATTTATCCCTAAATATAATGTTCCCAAGAGCACAATCGCATCTAATGCAGCCGAATTCGTGGGCAAAAGCTAGTATTTAAACGAGGAGAATAACGCAATAAGTTACCAAATATCATCCAACGCACTCAAATAACTAAATACTTTCCGCTATGCAAATGTACCAAACCACTACTTGTGTTATTTTTTGGAGATTTGATAATGACGCAATGTTGACTGGGCCTTCCATAAAGCGATCGTCTCCGATCTGAGCATTAGCATAAGAAATGATATTCATAACTACCGGATTCCGGCAGCGGCGGCGACTGCGCGGCGCGCCGCTGGTTCACAAATTGTACCTGACAAATCATGATAGAGCTGCAAGCTACGATGTATATAGAGCAGCAACTCCGCGAGCTGACGAAATGTCAAACAAATCATTACCTCTAAAACGAAACTTAAGTGTTACGTCATTTTATACTCGTAGAACTCGAAGAATCGCGATGCGTTTGGTTGAAGCCTCTATTTGCTTTATGTTTGACCGATTGTACTTACAAGTTCATCAAATATTATTTTTGTCATTGTATTTGACTTTGAATTACTAATTACTTTAATTTTCTTCTTGCTATAGTTTTGTTATTAGTTGTATTATACTTGAAACTCTTTGATTGTAACTTAGTTACACAATTTATATTGAACCTAGTCAAATTAGGTATATTTTTAGAAAGTTAAGAAAATACTATTATAGAAATTACTGAGTGATATTGTCAATAGCACTTGAGAAAACTCTCTAGATAAAGATTTTAAAGCCTCCCGAATTTTTGTCGGATGTAGATGCACGCTACGCGAGTAATCTATCCACAATCCACCTATTGCGCTTGGATAGACAGGGAAAACAGGGAAGTTAGGCCACATAATATTGTGTATGTCAAACAAAATTTCAGTTTCACTCCACATAATTTTTAGGAATTTCCGAGGTAAATTGGCAACTTCTCTTGTGTCTGATAATCGTGATATTTTGAAATATTTACGTTATCTTTAACATCCAACACCTACGACCGTCGCTGTACCATCAGTAGCGGTGTCTCATCGTACGCCGATATTTGGAGACTTAATTATAAAGAAGTTATAGAAAGAAATAGGCGACGAGATGAATGTTGTAGGATATATATTTGCATTGCTGCGCACAACCGTGCACCCACAAACAGCGGGACTGTCAAGGCCAATGCTCATGCTTGCAAACCGTTTTGAAGGCCAACCTCGCAATCTGTCGTCGGTGGGCCCTTTTTCGAATTACGTAAAAAAACAAACAGGTTGAACATCGCTCGACCACTTTTATTATATTAAAATTTATTATGTACAAATGTATAAAAGATGTTACACAATATCACATTCACTGCCTTGTACTTGCGTCACCAATAAATTAAGTATTAGTCAACAGCTGGGCGCCGCGCATGCGCCGCCGGGACCGCGACGACAGGGAGCATCTTCCGTTCTTCAAAGCAAATACTGAAGGTTGCGTCGTCACTGGTCCCCGATTATCTATTTGTACTTAACATTAATTTCCATCTATTTTTAAAATCCTTCCCGATATTATCTTCCTTCCAGTTTGGTTCAGCTTTGTGTCTTATGGCTGCAATCGCTCGGTGCGGCGCTAGTTGCGGCCGACCTGGTCGATTTGTCCCTGCAGGTTGTTGATCACCTCGGAGGGCACCTGGTCGCCGAGGATCTCGAACAGGTTGATGCGCTGGTTTCCGGGGATCGACTCGTACGCAGCCAGCTCGATGCCTTCTTGTACCTGTGATCAAATAAAAGTAATTTTAGAGAGATGACTGCATAAACATACGCTATTTTGTTATTTAGATGCTATCTATCGTTAAAATACCGCTACACATTCTACTGGCGGCGATTACGTAAACAAGAACAAATGGTCCATCTTATATCGGATTAAGTAACGGTTACACAACGACATACGATTTAAATCTGGTCGCGCGCGAGACCGCTGCGTGACGCTGTGACGCAACCGGGACGCCGCCGCCGGGCGCGGGGGCCGGTGGTTAGGGCTCCGTTACCTAACCCGAGATTCCGCTTCCTCCTTCCATCTTACGTAGAACCATCACGCAAATTGCAGAGACACTGTCGCACGAATCGTTAAAATTGTTGTTGCTTGCAAAAGTCCTACCTACCTACGTTAGCAACAGTCATGTGTATACTCGTACCTTCTGGATCTCAGCATCCTTTGGGATGAGGAAGGTGTTCTGCGCCTGCTTGATGGCGTCCTTGGTGAACTGGGAGCCCTCGCGCTGCGGCGCCGCCGCCGCCACTGCCACCAGCGCCAGCATCACTAACACGCACTTCATGTTGCACACGAGGGTAAGGCTACAGCGATCACAACACCTGCAACACACAAATCGAGTCCTTTAAAACGCTCAGCTAAATAATGTAGTCATGACATGGTAAACAAAACCTGTTGCCGAAATTTCTAATGTGGACGTCTATTTAGAAGGGCGATTTCTTTTTATCTAATAAAAATAAACATGCGTCAAAATCACATGTGTGGTCATCGTCAAGGTAACAAGTGTAACACGGTAGGTGAGTAGGTAGCTTTCGCGAGGCAGCCGCTACTGTACACAAAAGCACTGTTAGCACTGCTGGGGACGGTTCAACTGGGGGTTGAGGGGGTGTTTGGCGGGGTGTGCCGCGGCGCGCGGCGTGAGCCGGGCGCGGGTGCCGGCGGTGCTCACCTGGTCGGGCGGGAGTGCGGCGCGCGCGGCCGGCCGCCGCTCATATAGCGCCCCTCCCCGACCACTTTCACCGCGAGGAGCGTGCGCAACTCCTGCGCCGGCGCAGCCGCCGTCATCCGACCCGCGCCTCCTTCAATCAAATTTGATTAGGCTGTGAAAACGAAACATATAATACCTGTATGACCAAATATACCTATGCCATTCTAAAATTTTGCCATTAGACATACCTACCAATGAGTTTTAATACTCCAAGCTACCAAAATAAAATAACAGGTATACTATTGAATCATCACTATATATTATAAAACAAAGTCCTACGCCGCGTCTGTTTGTCTGTCTGTTCGCGATAAACTCAAAAACTACTGAACGGATTTTCAGGCGGTTTTATCCAATAGACAAGAGTGATCCATGAGGAAGGTTAAGGTATACAATTTGCTAAGGTTTCTAGCCGTACGAAGCCGGGGCGGGACGCTAGTTACTTATAAAATATTTTTAGAAATGATATCATCAATGCAAACATTGTTTACTTCGGCTGTGAACTTGTGATACGATACTCCGGCTGGTCCGCGCGCCGTTCGCCGGGTTTCGTTCAGAAGCTTTCTGCGTCACATAAAATTCAAGTTTTAATTATGTAGAGATCTCGAAATCTGTAGTTTACGTCAATCTCGTTCATTTTGCGCATTTAGGTACCTATTACTTAACCTAATTTGGGTTTAAATTTAATCAATATTGCGGTTTCAGTTGCTAGCTGAAAAAACCTAACTGTTAGTATTTTTAACGTGTTGATGACACGCTGATATTGATGATGATGGTATAATCATCATCTTCATCAGCATATTACCGACCAAATGCACAGTGACATTTAATCGTGTAAATTTTGGAATTCCATCAACATAAAACAATAATAGAGTAACGCAGTATTGTGTAAAGGACTTTGCATATTTCGCGTAGTTGATTAATGGCGCCTAAGCCCCCGTTGTCATGGTGATCATGAACGCCGGTCGCGGGCGCGTGGGGAGCGGGGCGCGGAGCGCGGGGCGGGGGGCGATCGCTTGCACAAGCGCACGCGCATTGTCATAGCCCGCATGCGCTTAAAATAAATAATAAGTATGCGCTAGCCTTATGTCACAATGCTATGAATGCCATTTCACAATACAAGTTTCATATGTTTTTAAGTGAATGAATACATTTAGGTTTATGCTTAGGTCGTCCCACTGACCATGGGCATACTGTTTAGCATATTTAATTTAATAAAAGGTGACAATACAAACCTGTCGAACAGCATCGACTCATTCGCCTTTCTGTCATAGAGATGATTCTAAAATAAGTAGTTTTCGAAAATAAGAAAATCATTCACATACTGGTTTGATATCCTTTATAGCTCTATATCCGTTGTGTATGGTAACTGTTTACTAACTAACGCTTGTTTGTTGCTTTACATAATATTCGTGAGGAACTGACTCTTTTCTGAGTAACGTACTTTAGTTGAACACTAACCGATGCTCGGTGAGGGAAACATCGTGATGAAATCTGCACATTAAGACAGCTGAATGTGTAACCATGATCCAATCGGTCAGGTTCCGCTGTCAACAGGCTCACAGAGGTCAGATGGCAGTCGCTTTACTCGTGTATAGAAAGACACTCACTGCTATAGGCCTCCCCCAGAGTTCTCCACAAAGACCAGTCCTGTGCCGTCCGCATCAAGCTGGTAGCTGCGCGGTTCTTTTACTAGGTCGTTGGTCTTCCCATCATGCATCTTCCGGTACGTGGTTGCCACTCGAGAACTTTACTACCCCATCGGCCATCTTCTGCGAGTTATGTGAACTGCTCACTGCTACTTATGCCTGGCAATCCTTCGAGCTTTAGCGGAGACCCTGGTTCTGCTGATACTACATTTCGTTCGTAATACTATCAGGACTTTTCCTGTGGACTGGAAAATCCACCTCGGCAAGAACAGGCTAAACAAAAACAAAACATTGTACTTTCTCTTTTATTAAAGTAAGACATTCTCTGGCTCAGCGCCACCAACCAGCGTCACGTATGTATGAGCCCGCAATCCCATCCCGCATACAAACCGGCGCAAATGAGCGTTCTTACGCCACGATAAATCGTAGTCTCAGAATGGTAATGATAACATCATAAACATTGCAAAAAACATAATAATAAGCAATACCTATACATAACTTTACTATACTTAGTTTGAAGATCAACTTATAACTAAAATCTAAAATTCTACGTAAAGCTATCCAGTGAGGATTCGGAGCCGTAAAGGTCTTGGTGTTGAGGGTGTCGGGCGCGCGGGAGCCGCGGCAGCGCGGCCGTGAACGCGCTGCGCGGGAGCCTCAAGGCGCGCTCCAACCGACGCGCACGCAGCCGTGCCGTGTATACTTGCAGACGTAGCAACTCTAGCTCCAACTGACCACGCTCGTTTAGTTTCGTTTGCTGGCTGTTTTGATTCTTCGCGACGTGTCTCCAGCTCGAGCCAATGGGATCGATGTCGCGCTGGGGAAGCGGGTCTTCGGGCAGCGGTTCCTTTAGTTTCGTTTGCGAGCGGTCAGTCCAGGTTTGACTCTTCGGGAAGTGCACCCAGCTTGAGCCAATGAGATCGATGTCGCCCTGGGGAAGTGGGTCTTCTGGCAGCGGCTCCCTGTCGTCCGATACCTCCACCAGCTTGGCTTTCGTTTCCACCTCCTCCTCAAGTTCCCCCTCCCCCTCGGTGCCGGAGGGCTCGCGCAGCCGCACCTCCATCACCGGCGGCTCCATGTCGAGGATGGAGAGCACCATGTCGTCCACCTCGCTCCAAGTCCTCGCGATGGAGGCGGAACAATCAAGCTCCTTCGCCTTGTCTACCTTTTCCTGCAACAATCGTTTATATCGAATAACGAAGCACAAACGGTGGTGTAGGTCCTCAAGATAATATTCAATGAAAGTTAGGTTTTTACAGGATCGGCAACGCGTGGGCTGCGGTGACTGCTTGCCATCAGGCTGGCCGTAAACTTGTTTTCCACCTGTGTTATAAATATTTGCAACTGTCTGTTTGATTATTTACTTTCTATGGAACTAATATTTGTTTTTTATAATCGAGGGAGGCAAACAAGCAACCGGGTCACCTGATGGTGCATGCTCCAGTCTATGATGTCGCCCTGTATGTGTGTTGTATCTGCCACAACAGATTAGATTCTGTTGAGCTTACTAACAAATTAAGTGAGTGTGTTCCCAATGTGAAGTACGGAATGCGGCGATTGCATCGTCTGTTCTACCACAGCGTCTGTCGGACTAACGCCGACCGGCGCGCCCCTTTTTATGGTTCATTCTTATAATTTGTACTTTACAGAAATAGACATATTTAGATATTCTCAGAATAATTACAAAATTCAGGTTATTAAAAGGCTTGCCTCAGGTGTTCTTGTCAATTATATAAATAACCTTGTCAAATTGTTTTTAAAGTGTCAAGAATTCAAATGCTAACATATTAAGTTAGCATACTGTCACTGCTTTTCTTTCTCTTGCTTTTCAAAATCTTTATACATATAATCGACTGTTGCGCGATTATTAGTTGTATTGTAATATGTGGTCAATGTTAATTGTAGAGTGTAACTTCACCACGATTTGTTATGATACTTGCAATTATTAAACTTGTACAATTGTTTTAAGAGAGGTAGGGCATAGCGGGGTATCTCGTTCGAATTAGAGCCGCCCGACTGGGGAAGTACCTCCACCTTACAGAATATCGCAGCTAAATAATACTCTTTAAAATAGTATTGTGTTTCTGCCGGTGGGTAAGGTTTCCAGTGCTCCATGGGGTGGGGATTTGGGGAACCGTGGCTTTGGCAGTGGAGTGGCATTTGCTTTTTGCTGCCAGAGCAACGTGTTATAGAGGTGGGCAACGCATTAGCGATACTCTTGGTGTTGCTAATGTCTATAGGCAGTGGTGACCACTTTCCATCAGGTGGCCCGCTTGCCTGTTTGCCTATCGTATGACATTAAAAAAAATTGTTTTTTAACCCGAATAAAGTAAAATATTGGGGATAAAGACGACCGGGGAGACGTAAATGCGTTGGCGGTCTGCGGAGATAGGTATTAGGTTAGTTTTTTTAAGTTTCTAGAAACACCACTGCAGGAAACTCGTTCCTTAGCATGGTTGTTCGATGATTGGTTAGTATTATTGGTATTACATAGGTACATTTTTATTTTAATATTTTATTTTATTAAATGTGTGCTGGGGGGTCCGTTCTCTCAGCAACTGACTGTACCTATACCTTCAAATAGCTATACCTCTCAAGTACCTATACCTTCGCCCAACTATGACTATGAATGTGAAACGAAAATGAAACTACGTAAACTACAATAACGTATAGCGTACCATAACCCGCTTCTTGACGTTCTGCCACCAGACGTCACGCATGAAGGTGGGCTCGGTTGCGGCGCGCGTGTGGAGCCCCAGCGCGGCGGCGGCGCGCGCCACGGCCGCCCAGCCCGCCAGCTTGGCCTCCTTGGCGCTGGCGCCGCCAGCCGCGAACAGAATCTCCTTGCGGTGCAGGATCTCGCGCAGGATTCCGACGCGCAGCCGCGTCCTATCCTCGCGCCGCGCCATGCGAGCGGACAGCCGCGTCTTCGGATTTCGAAGAAATGTTCTTTTTTATGGAGGGAGGTAAAACATTTAGACATAAATAAATTCCAAAAATAACATCAACATTTTGATGCCAGAGCAACAAAATTCGTCAGATTTTATTAAATTCGAAACTTTATAGCGCGAGTGCGACTCACACTTGACCTGTTTTTAGTATTTGTTGTTTTACTTCAATATAAACACTATACTTAATTGTAAAAAGTTTCGTGCTTGTAGGTATTAATTGCCGATATTATGATAGGAATATAAAAAAATATCTGAAATATTCCCAAAAAAAGCATGTTACTTGTATGCCTTGAAACACATTTCAACAATACCTGACTGTCCCGTTTACAAAAAGATAGATCATAGACTAATGTCAGACAGACGAACAGACAGCGAAGGCTTAGTACCTAGCACACGGCGACATGATCCGCTTTGGTTTATAATTGGTACGGCTAAGGAATGGAACACGTTATATGCGAGTGTGTTCCGTGATCATTATAATAGGCTAGGTATGCTCCATGTTCCTCCGCATTCTGACTTACCACCAGGTGAGATGGCAGTCAAATCCCTGGCTAGTCTAATAACAAAAAAATAGGGTTTTTTTTTACACTTTGAGTACGGAATCTTAATACCGGCAATAAAATCTTAAGTAGGTAGGAAGATATATGTTTAATTTTGTTTAAAATTTGGAACAGGTAAAATATATGCACAATAGAACAAAAGTTACATTGCAATAAAAGTACTTAAAAGGCTGATAAATAGAATAGATATAATAAAGAAATATTGTCATTATAATACCTCATTACTTACCTAATGACTCTATGCAGATATAAGAGCTTTTTTAATTTATAATATTTCCCGAAGATTATTTATAAATAAAAAATATATCTATGTATATTATTAAATAAACTATAATTACAACTCACAATTACAATAATACAATTCTTACTTGACAAGACGTAAGATACAATGGTGAGTGACAATGACAAGTAGGTAACCAAGACAACGAAACAACGACAATGACAAGTGACAAGTGAAACGTGGACTAAAAAGAAAGAGCTTTGTGTTTTCTTCAATATGTTTTATAGAAGTACCAAGTTTTTACAATCTGAATGTAAGTATACTTATTTTGTTAGCTATTTCTTATACCGAAAGTAAATAGGTAAGAAATTAACAAGTTGCTTGCCGTCACAGAATATTGCTAGCATAGTTCAACAAACTTATCTGACCCAGTGATAGCGTCGCTGTTTGTTGGAATTGACATGACATTTCAAATGGCGACACTATGTTCCAACTTTGGCCACGGCGTCAAATAAGTTTGCGGGACTGTACCAATGTTACAGCGACATCTAACAGGTATTGCATGTAGCTTTATGTATCCTTGCCGTTGCGATTACTGACTCGTTAAGCTAATAATACACAGAGGTCGTTCGCTGCATAACTTAACAAGCTCTTCCAGTTTTCAGGAAGGATTTCCCTTTCATCCTTCTTCATCCAACTTTCGAACCCTTTTTCGTAACCAGCTACGAAACAACACTTTTCTTTCATATTTTCGTAACTGGTTACACGTAAACAATCCATGCTTGCACTGTCTTCGTTGTCTTTTGTAGTAAATCTGTAGCCGTATTCACAATGGCTCGGAAATCGGATTCGGATACGGAATCGACTAAGGACCCTGCAAAAGTTCTTAGGAAAATGTGGTTACAGTTAATTTTGATAAAATTTTCATATGTTATAGAGAGTAGAGTTTCCGTGGAATCTATCGGGATTCTGAATAACAGTTTTCAAATCGATCGACACGGATTCGCCACTCACGAATTTCGTGTCGAATCGTTCGGAAACGGTTCCGAATCATTGTGAATACGGCTACTGATCCAAAATTATTTCGTACTGCTACATTTCACAAAGCTCCAAGACAGCTTCCTCGGGCGTGCCTGTACCCCAATACCTAGCACTTTTGGGTTGCGATTGTAGATTATGGCTAAACAGCAGTTGCAGCGGTGAAAATCAGGACTTGGTCTTTGACTAGCCGTTAGCTCCAGCGACTTCATCCGCGTAGAATTTAATTAAATATGGTAACACCCTGAGTTCAAGCACAGAATAGCTAAATACCTAGACCCAGACCTCGACTTTAATATGTTTTTGTTATTTATGAAACGAATATACTTTGGCCGATAGTACTCGTTTCCATGTTAAAAGGCTGGCGCTGAATTCCATTATTTACTCAGAGCCTGGTACAAAGTTCGATCCCCAGTGCCGTCATGTACCAATGACTTTTTCTTTGTTAAGTACATTAATCGAACACTATCCGATTATCTTACGGACAAACAATCAAAGGGAATACATGGACATCGTGATGACCTGCGCAATCAGGCGACTGAATGTGTAATCATGATCCAATCTGGTCAGGTTTCCCTTTTAACAGTTAGATGGCAGTGCCTTCACAGTAATTGCCTGATCTGCCAAATCCTGGATCATGGTCAAGGCGGACCTGAGCCCTCTAGCGCGAGAGCACAATCGTGATATATATTGACATTACATGGTTATTTATTATTTTCATGTGTAAAATTTTGCGAAAATATTGAGAAGAATTGTTTGGTACGGTAGTATGTGGATGGACATAGGGTATTTTTACTGCATCTGCATGGATTAATTTTAGTCATAGAAAAGACATCAACGCGCTTATCTCTCACTGCGTGATGTACAGCAGGGTTACCTACTGTGACCCAACAATCCCAATAAAGCTCAAAATGCTAATATACAAGAGCATAATTAGGCCTGTGATGCTTTACGGCTTCGAAACCTCCGGTGCTGACGAAGCACGTCCGCGAACTCCACGCCAAGGAAATAAAAATGCTGTGGTGGTTATGTGGCGTTATAACCCGCGTCATGAAAGAAGAGACTTGTCAAATAGCAGTGGAGGGGATTTCGCGCAGGTAATCGTATGCAGCGCAAGTCGAACCACGTGACCCGCCAAGTCTCTTCTTATTTGACACTAGTTGTACGCGACTAGATCGAGTGCGTAACAAGTACGTCCGTGGCAGCCTTGGCGAATACGATCGAAGAAGCTTGCCTTCGCTGGTTTGGTCACGTTTTGCGTAAGCCCCAAGGATACGTGGAAAATAGGTGCCTAAACCTTCCGGTATCAGGAAATAAATTCCGCTGAAGGTCCAAGAGGCGATGGATTGACATTGCCGAGTCGGATACGAGAGCCAATGGCTTACGACGCGAGGATGCCCAAGACCAGGCGAAATGGAGGAGAATAAGTAGGTAAGCGGACCCTGGCAGAAGCTTGGACTGACCGCTCGGATAATGATGATGATGTACAGCTGGTAGACAGACCCAGGAATATTTTTTTCCTTGGACAGACCAGATAGGATCTCGGTGCTGTCCTAATTGGCAGCGGTCGTGCGGCTATGGTCGTACGACGGACGTCGCCCGACCAATCAGCGCCCTCCGCTACGTAGACCAGCAGAGTTATATGATTTTATCATAGGCGATCCTCAACCCACCTTCAGTCCGCACGTGCCTTCTATGCATGGAAATTTATAGCCAGTTTCATGTGGACTCAAATACAAGGAAAGAAATAAAAACGCCGCATAATTCAGTCTAGTTTTATTTATTTGTAAAAAAAAACAATAATTATTTTAAAATAATACAATGAGCATAATGCGCTTATTGCTCGGGAAAAGGCGCGGTCTTCCGGAGCAAGAAGCAGCGGCGCGGGCCGGGGGCGCGGGCGCGCGGCACGGCACTCGGAACCAACTACGGCCAATACTTTGTCATCTACTCAGTTAACCTAATCTATCAAATTCGATTTGTACCTTTTGTAGCATCCACAGGGTCCGCTCGGCGCGGCGCCGGCGGGTGGTGCGTGTGGATCGTGTTCGTTTCTCACTAAGTTTGTTCTTATTTCAGCCTAAGGAACTATGCTATAGAAATGGAATGCTTTACGTCAGTGTACGCGAGCTGTCATGCGGTGGCGGCGCGGTGGCGGCGCGGGAGCGGCGCGGGGGCGGCGGGCGGGCGCGGGCGGCGGCCCGCCTCACGATGACTAGCATGGTTCATTACTTACGTTACGCGGTCTCACTACGCAATAAATAACTTACGCCTAACACGTATTCCTACAGACTATGCTCTTCATAATTTGACACATGTTCGCGGCTGGCGCCGGCGGGCGGTCGCTCGCGTTGTCCTAAGCTAATTATACTAGTATACCTATATTATTTGTATATAAATAATTTGTCCAGCTAATACGCATGAGCAAACTGAACGTTCGATTCGTTTCATTATTTCAACTAACCGAAGTCACATTCAATTGACCTTCAATACTTTATCATTTTGATTTATTTTTCATATTTACCTAGTAGTCTCTATAGTTAAATTATAGTTTCAAGAACGAAACTTACTCTACAAAATGCTGGTTAGCTGAGGTTCCTAGTGATGAGCGCTTGGAGTAGCTCAATGCGCGGGCGCAGCAGCGGACGGCGCGGACGGCGCGGACGGCGCGGACGGCGCGGGAGGCGCGGGAGGCGCGGGAGGCGCAGAGGGCGCGGGGGGCGAGGAGGGCGCGGGGGGTACGGGGGGCGCAGCCGACGGGGCCGGCTCTTCAGCTGACGATCGCTCGTCGTTGCTCTTTTTCATGATCACCTTGGTCGGCCGCCTGTTGATGGTGGGCACGTACGATTTAGTGATTATTTCGATATCCTTATTTTCGGTTCTGTTCCCCGGCTTGTCGTCGGACACGTTATCGATAAGCGGCCTCCGCGTCGTCGGCTCCACCCGGTCGTGAGGCGGCGGCAGGTCGGTGATGGTCTCCGTGTCGTCGCCTTCGATCTCCACCACTCTCTGCTTGGTGCCCACCGCCTGGCCCTTGCTCTTGACGGGAATCTCGGTGATAGAATTGACGTTCCAGTTGTTGTTCTTGCTCTTGTAGCCGGCGTTGATCGGAATTAGCTCCTCGGAGTCGGAGATGGTGGGGCTGTCCGTGTGCTCGCCGATGGATGCCACGTCGCCTACTAAATTGATCAGATCGGTCAATACGTTGTTCCTTTTATGATTTTTTTCAATAATTGGTGCACTTTTCTCGGGTTCAGCAGAAATCTTTATTAATTCCACCGCGTCGGTCGCACTCTCGGAAGACCCGAACGATGTCAATACAAACTCGGTTGTTTCGACGTTCTCGAATGATAGATTATCGTTCCCGGTTGGAATTGATCTAGATACTGTGATGACTTCCGCTTCAGTGGCGGGTGAAATCTTAGTCGTCGCTAGCTCTGCCACAGGATCTAATGTGGTTTGAAAAGTTTTTTCCTTAGGAATATTTTCGGAAACTTCATGTGGATTTTGATCACTGGTTTCAACCGGCAAGGAGCTGAACTCCGTCTGAGAAGTGACTTCGGTGCTGAATGTGGGCTTAATGGTAGTGACAGTGGTAGGTGCCTGAGTAGTTTGAGCGCTCGTGACTTTGGACGTGGTCTCAGTAGGGGCGGCGGTAGTAGTATCAGCCTCTGTGACTATCACAGTCGAGCTGGGAATTGTTTTGGTCTCGGTAGATGTTTTGGGCTTGTCAGTTGAAATTTCAATTTTTTCGAGGATTTGTGTAGTCGTCGAAGCCTGGACTGATTCTTGGTTAAATGTGGTCGTTTCAGCAGCTCGCTCAGTTTGAGTGTTTTCTGGAATGTCTTCCGGTATCATCGACGGAATATTTAAAATTTCAGTCGGTATAGCGGATCTCAGGTTAAGCATAGGGCTGTCTTTTAAGCTAGTCGTTTCAGCACCCGTCGTAGTGTCAACGTTCAGTGAAGTAGCATCACTGACTGCCGGGGGATCACTGTAAGTTTCCGGATTGGCGAACCTGATGGTGGTGGTGGGGTCCGGGACGTCCTGCGGCGCGGGGGCGGCGCGCGGCGGTGCGGCGGCCGCGCTGCCCGCCTCCTGGCTGGGGGACACGTGGTCGTTGGACGGATACTGTGTCTGTTCTTGGACGTCTTCCTCGTGGTTTCCAATTACTGACAGATCGTCCGGTATTGGCGGGAACGCCGGGTTATGTTCGAATAGAGAAGGATCCTCCTCCTCGATAATAACTGGAGCTTTAGTCGCTACAGCAACGGAGACCACCTCCGGCACGGCCGAAGGAACTCCCATCGTGGGCACGCTGGTCAAGACTGGCGGATAAATCTCACTGTTGATAGAATCTTGTGTCGAAAGGCTTATTTTGGACGGAGGTAAATCGTTTGGTGATTTTAAATCTGAGTTACCGTCGGCGGAGGCCGAGGGGCCGACCGCCGGTGACAGAGACGGCTGAACCTCGATGATAATCGGAGAGTCGGTCTTCGCAAAGGAGTCTTTGGTCACGGTCTTCTCGGAGGTGGCCTCGCGCACGATCAGTGGGGACTTGGAGGACGAGTATTCGGTGACCTCAACAGCGGGGGATGGCAGAATCTCCTTGATCTTAACCTCGGTGATGACGGGGATCTCGGACACGGGCGTGATCTCCTTGATGGTGATCTCCTGACGCACGGGTTCCCGCGGCGGCGGCGGCGCGGCGCTGCTGGGGGCCGCGGCCGGCGACGGCGACGGCGCTACGCCCGGGATGGCCGTCACTCCTGGAATATATTTGCAGAATATATTGTAATTTTGATTAACCAATTTGTTTTATTATTAACTATAATAAATAAGAACGAGAAGCTTGTACATTATGAAGGTATATCTTTGTCACACTGAAATTTCTGAAAGTATTTATATTTTTCATCCATCGTAAAAGTTTTTCGTAATATCGAATTATTTTTTTAAACTTAAGCTTGACTCAAGGAATCCTCTTTATTTTCCTACTGTTATCCTCGTATAAGAAGCGACGATGGCCTAACAAAGGTGACTGGTAAGGGGTCCGACTCGTAAGCGATCGGGTTTAAATTCCAGTGCAGCCATGTACCCAATAACTCTTTCCTAAGTTATGTACAATAGTTGAACACTAACGATGCTCTTAGAGCTAGGGAACATCGTGATGAAACCTGCACATTCAGCCCAGGCGACTGAATGATCCATCCATGATCCAACCATGATCTAATTTGGTCAGGTTTCCCTGTTAACAAGATTGCGGAGGTCAGATGGCAGTCGGCAGTCGCTCCACTCATCATGGTTGTCGATCGTGGTCAAGGCGGACTGAGAGCTCCAATGTCAAGATAACTATTCCTCGTATGCCATTGTCAAACGGCCGGACCCACCTCTTAGCGGGCAGTTGTCGTACTCCGGGCAGCAGCGGCCGGGCACGGCGCGCGGGCGGCAGTCGTCGCGCACGAAGCAGGCGATGCGGCGGCAGACCACCTCGCCGCCCTGGCAGTAGCACACGCGGCACGGGTCCGCCGGGTCCACCAGCTTCTCGCCGTTGCCGTACACGCGGCCCTCTTGCTCGCATTCTGGAAATAGGTTACCTGGTTAGACTATTTCACAAATTCAAATGGGTGCAATCAGGAGTGGCGTTCTCAAGCTAGTCAGCCTATAAATGTTGAGAAACAGATTTCATACTCCTGAATCTTTGTGAGAGAAAATTATACTTGAATCCACAAAGCTGACTAAGTGCGGCTTTACGCACATCCTCAAACATCATCCCATTTCCTTCACCGGAAAATCAAAGTATCAGTCGTGTTTGACTAAACATCTCTGTAAAACCTTTTAAAAAACATAGTTCCATCAGATACAGATCCAGCAGATACAACATTGGAAACTTTAAACAGAAAACAAGAAAAAGAGCCAACATCTCTCTAAATAACCAGCAACGCTTCCCCTGGTGTCCATTGGCGGCGGTGATCACATACCATCAGGTGAACCGCTTAATCGTTTGCTGCCTTTACTATAAAAACACAGTAGAAATGAAAACCCACCACACTGATATATCGGGCAGCATTGGTCGGGGCGGTGCACGGCCTTGCAGCCAGGGCGCGGCTCGCAGCGCTGCCGCGCGCAGCGGACGCCGCCGCCGGCGCACGCGCAGCGCTCGCACGGGCTCGACCCGGGGAACTCGTCGCCGGACATGTACACCACATCGCCCACGGCACAACTACCTGAGAAGTTACTACAGTGTAAATATGCCTGCACATCATTTACTCATTTAACAATAGTATTGCGAAAAGATCCCGCGGGACAGAGGCCCAGGTAGCGATGTATTGACGTCGCCGAGTCAGCTGCGAGAGCCAACGGCCCACGACGTGTGGATTCTAAACGACGGACGTGGAGGGAAAAAAGTAGGAAAGCGGACCCTGGCAGAAGCTAGAATTGACCGCTTGGTTGATAATAATGATTAAAATAGCCACTAGCAAATACTCCACGCGCGGTTCACTCCAAGCCAAGAGATGGATTGTAGTTAAGAAGGGTCTGATTATTCCGTATCAACAACATCAAATAATTTTATTCTTCTAAAACAATATTAAACTTCAAGGATATGAAGAGCCTTACAAGCGTACAAATTAGGACAAACTACTCCAGTTATCGTGAAAAAATTTGAGAAGGAGGCGGTTCAACGTTATGGACTGTTAAAGGTTAAACGTGTATTGCAGATTTTGAATTAAAAGTCCCCTCTAAGCCAGAAGGGATTTGCCATAAAATATATACTTAGCGAATTGGAGATCGTACTGTCAAACACAAATGTTACTGCTATTAGCCTTGTGTTCGACATCCATGCGCAAGTTTCGTACAATTCTGCTCTGTTTATAGATTCACATTAGGTAAATGTTTATTTCATGTAAAGCTTTACTCCCGAAAGACACGCTGGAAAGGACGACGTCTGTCGTTTAGGATTTCCCATTACACATTTCCACACGGCAAGAGTAACGACGATTTCTTGAACGGATTTGTTTTCAATTCTTTTCTGTACTTATATTTTTATGTGTAGTGACTTGAGTAAGCGTGTTATGTTTATATTTTAGGCCCTTGAGCAAACGGAGACACTTTTAATATTCTACTTCGGTTTCAAGTAAGACACCAGTGAATATTTTTATTTAGTGCAAATTTTAGGTTCGGCTTTACAGTGAGAGTTAAGATGTTATGTGCTTCTTCATCAGGTCAGTAGTATGATATGGATGAGGACCCCTAGAAGCAAACATATGAGTAATTTATAAAAAGTGACAAGGCCAAACTACGTGCCTATAATTGTCGAAGGTTTCCATCATCATATCCTGGCCTGATGAAAATAGGACCACCTCAGGAGTATAACCCTATCAAACTAAAAATTATGATGTACTTCTCCAGGGAAAACCTATTTATTAATACTTATACTATTTTAACTGAAATGTAACCACATACCTTCTTTTAATCCAAGATCCGAACTCGTCACATTGGGAAGTGGTCCTACAGGACCTGTAAAAAATAAATAAATATTTTTAAAACGTATTCTATTTTAGCAACTCCGAATAGTCTGCCTGCAAACAGTAAAGTCCACCGAGTATTCCAGGTTTCATAGATGTACAGAAAAATTGCAATGACTTAAAAATTAATAAGTATTAATAATATTATAAGAATGCTCTGAGTCGAAGAACGAAAACAAATAAATCATTATATTAATTGGTCAATTAGGCTTATTTTTTGTATTAATGCCTTAGGTTTGTTTTTATTGTGTGTGGATTTGATCTTAGCTTGACTTGGGGCAAACTGTGTGTTGGCAAAGATAAGGAAAACATGGTACATTGAAAGAACCACTGTGTTTTATAATTATCCCACTAACTATCGTTAATTAGTTAAACCATCGACTTGCAGTCGATAGTTACAACAATAGAGCCGTAATTTCTTCATAATGTAACTTTCTTTTCTAGTGAAAATGCAGTCGTATAATAATGTAGCGTATTAGCAGTGCTATGAATTTGACTGAACAACTTTTACAGGTTTTTTTATTCTCGACGTCTGTACTAACTAGATATATGTTTGGGTTTACAGAAATTCGAGTTGTAAATCTCTAGCAGCCTTCTTGCGTACCTGTCGCCGGTAAAGAATACACATGGGCTAGGTACGTCGCCCACAGTTGGGCACTTTACCCTATAGGTCGATCAACGAAAGAAGGCAGACTGGTTTCATTTTACCTTTGAGACGATATCATCATCACAGCCCGTAACAGTCCACTGCAGGACTTAGGGCCTCTCCCACAAAAGGGGAGGTTATTGCCATAATCTCCACGCTCGGCAGGCGGGTTGGAGATCGCAGTGTTTAAATATAACAATGGAAAATGCTGCTGCACATTTTTCAGACTACGGAGACTTTTGATCTTTTGCCTCAAAAACATTAGTCGCCTTGTACGACACCCATGAGCGTAAGGGGTTGGTGCTATTCTACTCAGCCGGTCACCACACGGCCAATATGAATGAGACGATATATTAAACGAAAATCTGACAAACCAGTGACATTGATATTGGTTTCTAAATCACGTTTACAAATTTTCATTAACTAGATCAGTCAATATAGAAATTATGATTAAACTTCGGTTGTATGGAGCCCGCCGTTTCGTTAATCGACCTATAGCTTTCACGTAGCTCTCTCAATACCATTTCATGATGTGTTTAAAGCGCGGGTGGAATTATGTAAAATCCTAATAAAGTGAGTCGCGACTCCCGGTGCAGCGCTGCGCGGGCGCAGGCGCCGCGTGACGCAACGCGCCGCGGCATTAATGTTGCATGACGTGTAAAAACCGCTCGTCGCCGATTACGTGCAATTTGCCACCAGTCTGATCACACATCGAATGCAAAGGAGCTAGTAATCCGCTGTTAGACGTTATACAGTGCAATGTTTTGCGGAAACGCAGAACTTCAATTCGTTGGGAAGTTTAATGACAAATGAGGCAGCAAGTAACCGTCGGTCGCCCGTAACATCATCTTTAAACTTTTAAAAATGCCGAAACTGCCTTTCGTTTTATTACGTAGCCAAAATTAGCAGCTATCGACGTAATGGGAAAAAACACTTCTGTAATCGGCTAACATATGGGAAATTTTCACTGCGACAATTGGTCCTCACAGTAGATTGATTGTCCTATAACTTATCCTAGAAACTAGACAACAACAACGTAACCATTGCTAACAGACAGAAACAACGGTGGTAATACTATTGCGGATATCTACTCAAACACGATCTCAAAAATTATTTATGTAAATATTGTCAAATGTTAAAAAACGTGCATGTAGGAGATGTCATATATAGACTGGCCCAGCGGTAGTATGGGCACCAGTGTGCACACGGATTCCGCAGGCTTGAGGCCATAACCCGCCTAAAATGTAATCAGAATATATGCGTAGAAGGCAGAAGCTGGGGGTGGGGGGCGAGGGCGGAGGACACGACCTCGCGAAGGGCGGCGGATGAACCGGAAGTGGGCCGCGGCGGACAACGACCTGACCCTCAGCTACCAAGAGACGCGGCCCACATCCGACCTCCCTGTGAAATACTTCGTTGTATTGTATACCTTCTGACAAATTGCTCGACTTTAATACATTTATCGCGGCTACAGCTTGGCGAAATTACGCATTACATTTTTTTTTATTCGAGGCAAAAGATCTAAGGTCTCCGTAGGCTGGAAAATGGGCAGTAGCATTTTTCATTTTTATATTTATAATACTGCGATCTCCAACCCGCCTGCCAAGCGTGAATATAAGCAATAACCTCCGCTTTCGTGGGAGATACCCTAAGTCCTGCAGTAGACTGTAATGGGTTGTGATGGATGACAGACTAAATAGTCACATGATATCATAGCGTGAGATATACAAGATTATAATTGACCTTGGTCGATTTAAATATTCACGGAATTGCTTAGAATTTAATGCATAATTTAGGTCTTTCGAAACAAATAAGCCTCTATTTATCAGTGAACTAAACTGGGATAAAATATTTATAGTTGTAAACGTAATCTATTTTGATTATGAATAAAATTCAATAGCGATATTATATTATCGGCATCGGCATACAATTTTTCGTTTTCTTTCTGACTGGTATCTAAATAACAGCTCGCAAAGCCGTCGTCGCCGAGGTCCACTGGTAAACATTACTCACGTCGGCCGCACAATAGTTCTTTCAATTTATTGGTGCTGAAAAAAATCATTTGCGTTAACGAACCAGCTAGGTTATATCGGGTTCACTTCAGTTCAAAAGCCTCACAAAGCCTCCACGTAGTCGCAGAGGCGCCACCGAAATGAGATCAGTCGTAGACCCAATTACCGAGCCACCCATTACTCTGCTCGCCCGCACGGCGGCGGCGGCGCGGGTCGCTGATGCGGAACCGGAGATTATTAGCTTGGTGGCTACCAGCGCGGTCACTGTCGTCTCCACCCAATAGAGGGTTGTATTACTGTTTACTTGTTTGTTTAGCTTTTAGAAACTTACATATGTAGCTACGAATGTAATAGGTAAAGATAGTATAAAAGCTCCGGTCTTAGGTAATTGGATAATGAGTTATGTGTATTCAAGAGCTGCGTTTTGTCGTTGTTCTTTAATTATAAATATCTTATACTATCATAATCCGAGTTTGGAAAAATACAGATCTACGTATAAGTTCTAAGCCAGAGCCTCCACGTACCAGATACTTCGTCTAGATTCGCAATAGTAAGCCATAATTTTTTTTACTTTTGTTACCACATAACAATTTAAGGACCACTGGGAATTCAGATGCGAAAGCGGTCTAATATAATATCACAGCATAAAGAAAGCCTCCCTCCCCCACAAAACGGCATCCCAGCCATATTCTCAAAATTGTGACAAATGAATGTCTTTTATATGACAAATCGACGGGAACAACGTTTAACCATGGATTTACATATTCCATTCATGCATTTATCCCGGTATCTCAAAATCACTCAAAATGAGTTATTAACGTCTTTGTAAATGGAAAATATGCCACGGATATGATTTAATTTTTTTTCTCGATCCAGGCCGAATTGCACAAACAAAAATTTTATCAAGCTCAGAATAAGTTTCTCTGCATATCCACTATTGTTGCCAATATTCCCGTGAATGACCTACTTGTACATTAGTTGTTAATACTTATATGAATTTTTAGCTTAGCTCACCTTTACAAACATTATTACTGTTTGAGATTTGATTGAGAACGAAATTGAAAGGGAAATTACGAAAATAAGGGTGATAATGATGGCAAGAACTCGCATTATCTTAGTTGGAGAAGGCGGCGGCCTGATTGGCAATCAGCGGCGGCGCGCGGCTGCCCTACACCCCTACGCGAACGCGCACGTGTCTCGCATGAAAATAATACCACTGTCCGTAGTAAATACATTTCTAAATGCATTACAATTCTACATTAGGTATCTTATTACATAGACTATTGTGCCAAAACTATGTAGAAGTTGGGCAGACATGATCCAAGTTCTGTCTCTTAGAAACGTAAAAACTTTGTCTAATCTTAGAGATTGCGCGTTGATGTGTTTTTAACCCTCGACGAATAAAGAGCTGTTATTAGTTTTACGTGTGCATCTGTGGATCTGTGTATGGGTGTGTCTGTCTGTGGCATCATAGGTCTTGAAGAGATGGACCGATGTCGATGTGGTTTTTTTCTATTTGAAGGCCAGATTAATCGAGAATTTTTGGGTATTATGTACAATATGACCGTTAGCATATGATTTTACATTGGTTACACTCTAGATGTTTATTACGCTGTAAATTGCCCAAACAGTAAAAAGTAAATAAATATTTGGTCGGGGATTGTACAATGTTTTCCTTTTATGGCATCGTGCCAATTAGTCGCGCGTTGATGTCTTTTGTACTTTATAAGAAATAACTGGAAAGAATACCTTTCTCTAGTTATTATGATGATATATCTATGTTTAATATATAAGTATATGTAAGTTTGTATATCTGGTAACATGTTATTAGTTAAATGTGTGATAAGATTGAGTGTCACCGGGAGCTCCGCTGCGTGTCCCGGGCCGGAGCCGGCGCGCCCCGGCACCGCCCCCGCCGCATCGATCGCGCCCCCGCCGCCCCCCGCCCCTCCGAGCCCTACACCGAATACACATCCACCAATTCTTCTAGCCGTCCCGCGTTTATCTGAAATAATCTCCGGAGTGACACCATACATTGTATCTGCAGCATGAGTAATACACAACGCCAACATCATTATTTACTCCGCATAATGCAGTTTCAATATGTACTCTGGACACAACAGAGTCATAAAGTGAGCATGTGTCACAGATTTACGATTGGCGGGCGCATTCATTGGCTTCTGGAAGCGCGTGTTGGCACAAAGGTGTCGCTTTATAGTCCGAAGATAACTGCAAGCAACCAAAATCACGTTCGGGCCGTGACAGCCGCGCGGCTGACACCAAACGGTAGTAGCTCACTAGATCGAAACGCCGCGCCGCCGTCACGGATCTGGCCAATAATCCGACCACAAGACCTAAGTACCTACTACCCTCAGTTCAACGCGTCAAAATAACGCGGCGCCTTTGAAGACCACCGTTTGGTTAGTTCCGATATCCTAGTTGCGGGCGGGGTCAATATGCCTCCGTGTGGGTGACTCTCAAGGCTTTTGGAGTGCCCCGAGTGCCCCAACCCTCTCACCGCTACAGAGCGCGGGTCCCTAGGGGGCGCGGGTACCAGATACCTACGTGGGGTACACTGAAAGTTTTCCGTAACGCATTAATAAGACAAGTTACATGTAAAGTAATATATTTACTGCTTTTCGAAGTGTTCTTAATTTAATTTTGAAGACTTTTAGATTTGGTCGAACCATTTTTAAAGCACGAGGACTATTTGATTGGTCTGATTACATTGTTTTCACGTGGTGCTTGAAAGTTATCACAACCTCTTCCAGCCCCGTAAATGTCAAATCTCTCATCAAATCTTTGATTTTTGAGGAAATAAAGAAATCTCACTATGTGCGCGATGGATAACTAGCTCTACCTTTTCAGAAGCTAAAAATCACTTTGTCTTGTTCGCGTTTAGGTGCGACATTTCGGTCGTTTTTTCAAAGGCATTGGGCAAACAAATGGTGGTGTACCACTCAGCATTAACTGTCTTTTGTTCTACAAGTGGGATCGAACAGACAGGATTTGTCTGCCCGCTTGCCTACGCTTCTCGCGTGCTTCAGTTTTGTTGGTTGACTGTCGACCGTCTGTACGAGTTTGGATATAATAATTAAAGCGAAAAGGCTTCGTTTGCCTGCATGTAAATTTGTTGGTTTCTTTATTTATATTTTACTGTTGTGTGTGCAATAATAGTTTCTAGTTACTTACATTACTAACTATTTTCCATCATTTGTATTTTCTCTTATATTTACAAGCTCCCTGATCGTAATGTAATTAATTACCCTACTCTACCACGACTGAATTTGTTTTGACCATTTAGCTTGGTGTAAAGGTGATTCATTAATAATATGGAATTCACTAAAAGATAACGAACACAGCCTTGTGACTTTTGTAAAAGCGATTCTTCTCTTTTACAACATTGACAAGCGACTTACGAACACAGTGCTGTTCCGTTTATGTGTTTTAACAAGTATTCGCGAAGTCATGACTTCGATATGCCGTACAGCGTAGCTCACACGATCAGCGAGGATCGGCGCAGGTCACGTGTGGTCACATATTTGGGCTAGATAAGGCTGGGGCCTGGCGGGGCGCGCGGGGGTGCCGCGGGGGCGTGCAATTCCCGCGCTAGACGCGCGCGCAGCCGGCCCGACGGCATTCCGAGCGTGACTCAGCCGGACGAGCGGCCGGCGCCGCGCGCGCACAGCACTGATCGATTTCTCTACACTAATTTACAGATCGATCTCATTACACTCACTTTGCTTAATAGTCAATCGAAAAGGAGTTACACTTCCAGGGTTACATAGCGTCGCTAAATGAGCGCAGCGAATCCGCCGTGCCGCGCCGCACACGGCCTCACAGCATGTCTTTGATTGAAATATCAAACGAAAGCTGAAATTATTTAGTGCCATAAATGACTATTCTCGTTCAAATGTTGCATTTACTAGTATTTTTAGATACTGGTCTGTCTAAACAAGTTTACCTGTAGGTAATTGATTAATTTCCTTGCTATAGAAAACTTAGTACTTCTAAGAAAACCTATTATTTTCGCTTTCACTGCGCACTTAAGTGAGTCTATTTTGCAGAAACCAAGTGTCAATTACATCCATTTCTATCAGACAATAATTAAGGCTATATCTAGTGTGAAATCCATTTAGCGGTAAAACATTGTGATCGTGATTCACAGTTGGTTCCAGGTAAGTTGCGCGAATGCTGCTCCGCGACGGCGAGCCGAGGACCCGCGCTGACGTCACAGCAACCTTCGACTCCTCACCCGCCGCCGCGGGTGAATCACGCGCCGCGCTGCTGTTTTTGCTCAATTTGTGGAATTCTTATGACTATGTATTTACATAAAATCGTTTACAAAAACGAATAACTACGTTATACGGGTTTATCCGTAATCTTAATATATTTAATGGCTTTTGAGGAACTCGTTATCTATCATTTAAGTAATAAACTTAGGCTGTTAGACAAGTACATCGTGGATTTATAAATCATTGCATTCAATCTAAAAACATTAACTTTAACGTTAAAAAATTAACAATCGTTAGTGTTTAATTTGGTTTTTAATTTATGAACCTGCTCTTATTTCCGTGGCACAAAAAGTAATGAACGCTCATATAACTCACCTGCGCGTACGCAGGGCAGCAGCAGCAGCAGCGCAGCGGGCAGCAGCGACGCGCCGCGCCAGCGCGCGCCCGGCCTGTAACAACACATCACACGTTACTATAACATACACCTTTTTTTACAATTTATAGGGCAAGCATTTAACCGCGCCGTCTCCGAAACAGCACATGCTGTTCTGGAAATACATCAGCAGGCAAAGCGTTCCATACCTCAGCAATACGCATTAAAAAAGTCGACCCAAAGCGGTTCGTGCGGATAGCCAGTATGTCTAGCTACCTAAGGATGGAACGCATGCCTGACTCATGCATCGGGGCACAAACCCCGATGGCGGAAAGGGCCGGAATTCCTTTCTTTTTTTCCAACACAATTCCCTAGCACATTCCGTGAAATACAGCCAAACACGCAACGCTACGCCGATGACAGCCTAGCGTCCTATCCTAAATCATCAAGTTTAAATTGGCTTTTAAATAAAAAAAACGAATCGATATTGGTTAATTTCTTCGGGAGCTATGATGTAACAACAAACAAATGGATAGTCACATCTATACACGTAGAACACCCCTCTTTTGCGTCGGGGGTGAAAAAGAGCGCAAAACGAGAGCATGCGAAAAGCAGATGCTGGCAGGTGCGCCCGCGCAGCCGGTCGAGTGGACCCGCCGCGGGGCGGCGCGGGGGCGCATCGCGCACTCACTACTTAGATCTGCTCTACCTGATATTAACGCGATCATTTTATAATATAAGTGAGGTAGTTTGGATCGTGTGGTGATCGGCAGAGTACGTAGAATGGCTCACCAAACCCGTTCATTGAACGGTGTCGTAAAAAACGCCTAAATAATGTCATAGAGGTAGACCATATTACCTATCTATTATCTCCGTAAACTAAAAATTGGCAGCAGCATTCTCTGTTGAGTATTTGCAACACTGCGACCTGCGACTCGTGCATGGAGATTATGACAATTTAATGCCCGCCACTAACTAAGTAGTAGAGGCTTAACTCCAGCAAAGCACTATTATGGGCTGTTGTGTGACGTAAATTGTTGGTTTTGAGTAGCCAAATATTGAAATATACAATCTACATATCGAAGCCAGTGATTCCGACTTCTAAACAAATACTCCCGCTTTCATTATCTCAAATAACGGGTATAAACAGCGTGTAATTATTACAAATCCGTGAATCAAAAACGTACCTACAAGTCAGTGTAGACTGTCCATTATGAAAGTGTTACAAAGTTCAAGATGAAAGAGGGCGCATGAAGGCAATAAAGCAATCAGTGACATGGATCTCCATGAGCGACATCCTTTCACTTTCCGGCGGGAGCGCCAAGACGGGGCCGACGGGGCCGGCGGGGCGGGCGGGGAGGCGGGGGCCGCGCCGCCCGCAATAGGATAATGTGCATTGTGCACTGTCTCCTAATGGCCACCGCGGCCGCCGCCGTGTGAAAGTCCCCCTGGGAGCCCGAACCGTTACAGACAAATCACTCGTTTCCTACTTACTCTCACGCGATGGATCACCGTGTGGATGGATGGATCGTGTGTAGGTACTGTCACTACCAATCTACGTTACATTCTATTAGGAAAGTATATTCTAGGGAATCAAATGTAACTCAATTCCAGACCGTTGTATATAACACTTTCGTGAGTGCGAAAGTGTGTCAACGCAGCATTTTGACGGAGTTCGTGGAACCAATTTATTGCTTGAAAATTTTATTTTTAGAACTTTAGTTCTATCGCTTCAGAAAAATACAAAGGGTTGTGGGGTGACAATAGAATAACGTCAATGCCGCGTGTTGATAGAAAAAAATCAACAAAATCAATAACCTAAGTGATACCTATTAAGCTGATGCAATCATATTGAAACTGTCACTGAGCTAATACACAATTGGGCATGTGGCAAACCCCAAAAATGAAACACTAAACCGGATATGAAAGTGGAACGGCGGCTGTCTGCTTGTTCGCAGAACAGCAACCGTGAGTCAGGCACGTGTGTGCCTGCTGGGTCGCTGAATAGAACACAATTGTAACAGACCACCTGTCGCCGTTACCATTTCCATTTTCTAGATCCTTTTACCGTCCTATTCCGTTTTGTCATTACTTCTCAAACGGTTTTGATTACGCCATCCCATCTCCGCGTAAACGCGGCCGCGGCACCCGCCCGGCAGTTCATTGGATGATGGCTGGTAATCAAAAAGGACATCTGACAAATCGAACCAATAAGCGGCGGCCTCGCCGGGCTCCGTTATATGGAACGGGTTAACGGTCAAAGATAGGCGACGAGGACCTCCATCCATTCCACTCCTTTACGGGCCTATTTCTGTAACGAGTCTAATAATGCCTCCGTTGAATCGATGCGAGGTAAGTGCGCGACTACCTGTAAACTTATAGTTAGCAAACACACCCATAGGCGCAATTTATACTTCAATTTTGTGGGCGACTATCATCTTAGTTAAGGATAAGATAATCCCTAGCCGAGGAGACGGCGGGTGCGCGGGCGCAGCGCAGGTGCCGGCGCGTTGTCAATGACCCAGATAACGCCGCGGGCCGCGCAATTACACCCGCATTGTTTGCCCCCGCCCCGCCCTGCCTGCACCCGCGCCGTGCACTTCTAATCTGGGTTAGATATTTTCCCCCATTTTAAATTATTGAATTAAGATAGTCAGATGGAACACCTATACTTATTTAATTTGTAAGGCTTTCATGATGCGCATACCGCGTTCCGGTCGGGCGCCGCGCCCGCGCCGGTTATGAAACACACGAAATGCGGAGTTTCAAGGAAACACGACACTGGCTTTATTAGTAACTGGCGCATCGCTACTGCCTAAACGTGTACGTTTTGCAAATAATTGCTAGAAATACGGACCTAGGAAAGGCGAACAAACTAGGCGAATTGCTTATCAACCAACTACCCTGGGGACCCGGAGACGGTATTTATATTTATACAAACTAGTATGACCACCATCTCACCTGGCAGTAAGTGACGATGCGGCCGAAGATGGAGCATGCCAGTGTAAGAACAGCCCATTCACTCTAGCCTTTAAGGCGTCTAGAGTATTTATAATGATCAGAGAACACACTCTCAGGCAACGTGTTCCATTCCTTACCCGTACGAATTATAAAGGTTTAACCAAAGTTGCTCATGCGGAGAGCTGGAAGATCTACGCCAAGGCGACGCGACGGCTCCGCGGTGCATGTGCAGCGCGGTTGCGCAAGCGCGGGTGACGCAACGCGCGCCGGCCGCGGCCGCGTCACGGGTGCGTTACTCACTAGTTGGATTTTCCACGGTTAATTTAAAAAACCTAATGCGCGTTGCTTAATTGATTATGGCGGAAGCTTTTCGAGCTTGTATTTATGCAATAAATGTAATTGTCACGATCCGCTGACCCAGTGCAGCGGTGGGTCTGCGGAGGCACGCCGCCGCAGTTGCGACACGCCGCTGCCATAAAAACGTTAGTTTGTTTGGACTATACGAGTGCAGTAATCGCGAAAATGTTCATTAGCTCTATAACATTTAACGCAATACTGAACGAGTTATTTCCTGTATGTAACTCAACTCTTCTAGGTGTCCGCGGGCGGCGACGGCGGCGGCGCCAAACCAAAACAGCTTGGGACGGCGCGCCTTGCACCACAACATGCCTATTGATTTACATCCTGTTTTGAAAAGTTAAGCAACCGATTCCCAAAACAACACCAACTCGACGTGGCCCAGAGTGGAACCCTGTTAGTCATGTTGGCGAATGTTGACAGATGATGTTATAATGTTGATTTTACCTATCCACGTACCAAATATTAGCGCGCTCGAACAAATGTCTATCTATGCTATTATGTCTATCTATGATTAGAAGGCAATTGTGAATTAATTGCCTTCTAATCGTTTTTGAAGGTATAGATAACAATATCTTAAGATTTGAATTGATTCAATTGAATGCTGGAAATATAATGAATAGAGCACTACATATATTTATGAACAGCCAGATATCCAGGTTTCCATGTCCCATGGTGTGGGGATTTGGGGAACCGTGGCAGTAAAGGGGCCTTTTTGCTGTCAGGGCAACGTGTTACAGAGGTGGGCAATGTATTGGCGATACCCCTGGTGTTGCTTATGTCTATATAAAACCACTTTCCATCCAGTGGTCCGCTTGCCTGTTTTAAATAAAATACGTAAAAAAGATACACATAGACATATAAATAAATGCCCTTCTGGCTGTTAATAGAAGGGTGCTCGTTCCACAGTAATGTATGAAAGCTAGAGTTGGGTGTGACAGAAGAAGCATGAAAGTAGGATAAATGCAGTAGAAATAAGAGCACTAAGTTCTGCTAAGTTCGCTAGTTCTCGTTGACAAATTGCAGTACTTACTTAACTTCTAATCGTTTAAGAGTTCTGTAACTTCATCACAAGTAAAGCATCATCAGATGATGACACTCTGAAGCGAACACCTGAGTAAGATATGATAACGTAACAAACACCCCATTCATGGCTACAATTGACAGACATTACAACAATCAGATCCTAACCTGATGACCATTGGACCACCTGTAAAATATACCCCTTCAACTAAAAAAGAATTTTCCAAATCGGTTCAAGCGTCTTCGAGTAATCGGGAAATTCGACGAATTGGGTACCTCCTCCTTTTTTGTGAAATCAGAGACGGAGACGTACATATCTCGATTAAATCGGATATATATTACAGAAAAGTCAGGTCAACTGTATCCTAAACCGACGAGCATTTATGAAAAGGCAGGTGAATATGGAAGAAGCAAGAGAGATTTGTGACCGTAGCAAGTGGAACAATGTGGTACCTGCTTATCTCTACGGGGAAAAGCCGTAGATAAGCTGCTGAAGCTATGTATGTACACTACGTGATAGGCAACAGTTCACTCTACTTCAAATGCTACTGAATGTTGCAAAACATTACAACTTTGTTTTATAGATACATCGAAGAATAGGTCGTTAGTGACGGACGACGCATATATGATTCTGCATTTTTGCTACAAACTATGACTGTTGACTTGTAGAATATATTCACGTTTTTTACAATGAGAGGCAAATCAGCAGCATATGAGCAGCAGTGTTTTCTGTTACTTTCTAAAAGCGATCAAACCCGCCTGCCAATCGAAGAGATTATGGCATTATCTTCTACTGATGTAGGGGGAGGATCAAGTCCTTGTGATGATGTGTGAGATGTGATCTTCTTCGGCTAACTAAATTAGTTTTTTATACTACTAATGTGGTAAACGAGCTTACGGCTGCCTGATGGCAAATATTATAAGGAGCGAGATGCACCCGCAGCCGAGTAATCAGTGTTTGGTCGCCGCGGAAGCAGGATAGTGCGTCGCGGCGCGGCGGCGGGTGCGCCCGGCGCCGGCCTTCGCCGGAGGACGGCGTTGGCATCTCAACTACTACCTATTTTACTATTTGTTTTCCTGAATAATACTCAGGCAACTTTGTTTACGTACGACACAGAGTCGCGACTAGTCATCTGTTTAATTTACATAATGTGTTTTTTCAAAATGGCCTTGTTGTACACGATTTCCTGAAGATTATAGCAATGTTTGAACATTATGGACGGTTTGGATGTAGTGTTAATGATAATGAATAAGATAAAATAATTAGAAAGGAACATCTATTTTATTATATGTGGAATGTACGCTTTAAGGATAGTGCCGTATTTATTGATTTTCCCTAACATATTGCCACATTTTGCACGACCAGCTCAGTGCCTAGGCACCTACTCTACGCGCCAAGCTCTGCTTATTCAATTATTAAAATAAAATTAGGAGTTATCCTAGTTTAACATTAAGCACTTGGTCGTTGAGCTCCAACTGTAACATTAAGTATTGATTATATATGACTAACACGATTTTTATTTAAGAAGTTAAACTTATTATAGCATACACAAAACGAGTGCTGCTAAATAAATAGCCAACAAATTCAATGGTAACCTCTTAGAGGTCGCGTTTGATTAATGCGAGAGATGTCCGATCAAGTTCACGTCCCGCGGCGCGTCAGGCGCGGCCGCGAAAGTTTGCACTTTCTCCCGCGACCGCGCGGCGGCGGCGGCGGCCTGTCACCTGTCAATCAGCTGGGCGTATGCGCGCGCGCGCCCCGCGGCTCGCGGGCCCGCGTCCTGGCCGGGAACCGTAATACTGTGCGACACTGCATACCGTAACCGAATGGAATCGAAAGGAGAGACGGCGCTCCGGCAAGCTGATCGCGAGATGTGATCTGGCTGCAGCGGCGCCGGCGCCGGCGCAGGACGCCGCTGCACTCACCGCGGTACCGTTAGCGCCCGGCGCCGAGATCGCGGCCTAACGGTAACGGTTAAATTACTGTAAACCTCTTTCGCAACACCAACTAAGTAAGCATTTGGTGACATTATCATCTGAGGTTAAATCGGAGCATGATCGTAAATTGGTACAGATAATCTCGTTCGAGCAGTTCCGCAGTTGTCGATCGAGGGTGATCAGCTCGACGGTCGTGACAACGTTTGCGCAGGTGGCGCGGGCGCCGGCCGTCGAATGAAAGCGGGATGTGGGTCACCGCAGCGACGGGTCAGCGGCGCATGCGTTGTCTGTTCAGTGAATGTGTTACACTGTGCAAGTTCTCTTAAATTGTGTCCTTTAGAATGAGAAGACGAAAGCCGCGAATATATGATCGAATGCGACTATTGTAGCCGACGGAGGCAGCGGTGCGTGGAGCGCGCGCACGCGGACGGGCGGTCAGTGTGCCGGGTGACTTGAGTCAGCGGCCGCGGCCTGAGTCAGCCCTAACGGACTCTCAATTGACACTTCCCGTCGCCAAGGACTGCGGAGCCAACGGCAGAATAGAATTACCATCATTATATTGCAGAAAACCAGCTGTATTGTGTTAGTAATCACTATGTTGGAGATAATCGGCTACATACGTTGGTACATGGTATTGAATATACTTCCGAAAATCAAGGAAAAGGTGCATAACTAATCACTTAATTATACATATGTCGCAGCCATCTAATTAAATTAGCCATTTAATTAGAAGGCTAGTCCGTTAATTAAATGCCGGCATTCTATTGAATAGCTAAAGGACAACTAGCCAAGTAGTTGAATGTAACGTGCAGCTACTTGGCTAAACGTTATTTAGCCATTTTGTTAATAGAATATATATGTTTGGTTTGTGTGACCATTCGTAAATTATATAACTTTACTTAAGATAAAAAATACGAATTAATAAATATAATTTTTATTTAGAAACGAAAATATTAGTGGCAACAAATTTAATTAGTAATTGCCTTGCAAGTACCTATAAAATTTGTAGTATTTACCACAATAATAACTTTAAACTTATAACTGATTAACTATTTGCAACAATGTAGTATAGGAAGAATGAACTTTCTTATTTTATAATATTAAATATAAAATGGCACGAAACTTTCTTAGACATTTGTTTCTAATTGTAAGTATGAAAAGAAAATGAACAAATTAAGTTATCCTTATTCTTACTTAAAAACATCTAGGTACCACACTTTAAATTTAGTGAAAACGATAAAAATACAAAAACATTTATTAACATACGAGCCAAATTACGGGCAATTGCTAGTTATCAATTTTACTTTCCAATAGTTTAATATCAAATCAGAAGTATAGTCTTTATTTCCAGTAGGTAGGACCAGTATTATCAGGTGGTACGATTCTGCGAAGCCTGAGGAGTCAATTACATGTCTAGGTTTTAGGTCTTTGTCTCGTCTCTTGGCGAGCTGTTTTCCCTACGACGGCAGCTTAAAATAAATTAAAGCCTATTAAATCTATCAGTTTGACCTCCACTGGAAGACAATGTGATTATTTAAAAACGCTACGAATTAGATAATCACAGATCATCCCACGCAACATCCACAACAGAACTATTCAAGTAACTCGATCGCCTCAGGTACACGTTCCTTTAGCAGTAGTACGGCATGGGCCCCGTGAACAAGAGGAGTGGAGTGACGTAACCCGGCGCCGGACGAGGCAAGTTCAAGGCGTTCACGTCAAGAATGTTCAAGTGAGTGTTCAAGAATGTGCGATGTAATCCCATTCCGTCCCACAAGTGCCAACAATGTCGTCGAGGAATGTCTCCGAACCCGCCCCGAGTGCGGTAACGGTGCTCGCCGCGGCGCCGCGGCCGAGAGGCAGAAAAAATTATTGCGCGCCGACTCCCGCGCCGGACATTCCGAACGGATAAACCTGCGCGCGCAGCCCGAATCACTTTTTCAACATTCGGCACTGACTTGTGGCCGGTGCAAAGGTTGGCTAGTTGTTTGATAAGTAAATAATAAAAATCGTTTGCGAGAGTGTCAGTGGCCCTCGTGCGCGAGAGCAGAGAACTAGAATATTCACGCCAAGAAGACCACCACCTCCAGTACTCCTCCAGGGAGAGGTGCAAGATCAATCTTGGGCTGTTACGGCTGCCGATGATTTCCAGTTTCTGTGCCCGGGACTCGGGTCGGGTCGTGAGTCATCGCAAAATCAATTCTCATCATCCCATGCGTTGCGGCACTGGCTGATTGTTTGTTCACCGTCGAAATTAATTAAATCGCGTATAACGAGTAATCTGATTTGTTCTGCCTCGGTAAACAAAATACCTACAATAGCTGCGCTTCGCGCGGACTCCAGTTACTTAAATGATTAATATGTCGCGACGGCGCACAGACAACGCGCGGCAAGCCCGCGTGTACGCAAGGGTCAGCGGCAAATATACCGCATAAACTAATAGGTAGGATGCTGATATTATAGGTATGCGTTTAAAGTTTAAGTAGAAGTTTTTTTAATTACGTAACAGACTATTTCAAGCGGAGTGACTCAAAAGGATGACTCAAACAAGATAACGGGTTATAGCAATAACATTTAAAAAAACTAGGTAATTGGTATTCGATTACAGTGGTATTACCCAAAAAATTGCACGATCACCATTTCGAAACATACATTTTGAATTTATTGAAATAATAATTTGGATAAAGTTATTGTTTACCAGCTGGCCCGGCGCGACTTCGCTCGCGTGGTGTCCTACCCCTACCCTACCTTACCCTACACCAACTCTGGGCGTGTGTTCCTCCAAGCGAAAAAAGTTTTAGGAGGCTGCAACCGCAACATTTGCAGCATTACCGGGCTGGAGATAAGTTAGGTCTAACACAGTACTAGCTGTTACGGCCAGTATTCTGATAAACATCCATTATTATTATAAAAACTAAATTCTATCCGCAAGTTTGCCATTGCAAATTTCAGATCACGAAAAGAAGCCTCGTCACTCTAATACTTGGTCATCGGCAGTTTCCCTTTGTTTTCTATGCATTTTCAGTAGAAACTCCATATCTCATCCGTTACCATGAACCAAACTATCCATTGGCAAAAACCGCATTAAAATTCGAACGCGAAGTAAAGGACAGCTGACAATAACAATTTTGTTTTGTACAATGGAAGAGATACAAACGATGACATTATGTATAACACGATTAGGGTTTGCGTGTAGTAGAGGTTCTTGTTCGTATGAAATACCCGGCCGCTCTAAGTTTGTCGCTGATGTTGGTTGGATTTTTGTAATTGTCAGGACGATGTTCGTATGAAAAAAATATTGTACGTGTAGAGGCAGGATAGAGGTAGGGGTAGAGTAGAGTTAGGGTAGGGTAATATGGGGTAGTGGTAGGGTAGGGTGGTGGTAGAGTTCATTAAACTGAAACAACGCAAACGTAGTCGCGCCAGGCATAAAAATTAAGGCTGCGGTGACTGCTTACCATCAGGCAGGCCGTAAGTTTGTTTGCCACTTTGGTGGTATGAAAAAAAAAATAAGGTAGGGGATCCCCATAAAATAAAATAGGTTTGACATACGACCCTGACGGAATCATTCCGCCTCGGGTTGTCTACGAGAGGTAGCAAATACTCCCCAGCGTAATCATTACTTACTAATAACATATTACATAAATGAAATTGGATTAGCACGGTCCAGTGTAACAAGAATTGGTTGAGTTGCGGCGGTGATGACCGTTTGTGCGGCGTCGGCGGCGGCGGCTGATAACGTACGCGTGTTTCCACCATATCAATTGGAGCTACTCGGCTAGATATGTTGGTAGTTAGTAGCTGACTTAGTGCTTAGTTTGACTATGCACTAAATAAAGATTTATTTAGTGCATAGTCAAACTAAGCAAAATAAAACAAGTTCTAAGAAGGGTGGGGGGTTCAGTCGTGGAATGTGTGCGGGCTGAACATTACAGAATACGTTTCATAAAACTTTGTCATTAATTAAAAGTGAATGAAAGAAAAAATATTTCGTTTGAAGATTAAAATTTGAATTTTCGTCATTCATTAAAATGTCAAAATATATTGCGTATTTAACCGTGAATTACGTGAAGATGTATATTCTGTGGCGTGTATTGATTTCTGACTTATAATCGGATTACCTGTAATCAAGCTTTGTAATCTACACATATATTTAATTTATTTTATTACCATCATTTTCTGGGATATTGTCACTTGCTAGAAATTGGGTGTAAAAAGTCAGCCGTATTGTCGGGGCGGCGCGGTGGTAGCGGCGGCGGCGGCGGCGGCGCGGGCGCAGTTCCGCGTACGGCGGACCCAAAACAATGATGGTGTACTATTCCGCGCATTGTTCGCGGGCTCGCGCCAGCGCCGGCCGCGACGTCAGTTTCAAAACAGTGCACTGATTATTTGTCGATAGCGATCACGAGTTGAATGATTTCTTTTTGACTTTTTTTTGCTCGTGCGTTATTTTATTTCCGATCGAGCGGCGACTGCCGCGGGAGCGCGTGACTCACCCGCAGCGACGCGATGATACAACAGGTTGCTGCATTGTTTTTTGGCATTATGCAAAAAACGAGCAGAGGTCATTGCGTCAATAATTAACATTCCGCGGGTAGCGCGCGCGCAGCCTTCGCGACGCGCGCCGCGGGTCCGGACGTAACCGAGACGGGCATCTTTACGAGCGGCTTCTAGTTTCACAATTAACAATTATTGCAATTAGTGCGAGACCTGAGCGCAAGGGACACACGGCTATTTAAAGACTTTCCAGCGAAACGTTGCCCTTTCTATTTGCTAAATCTGACCTTCAGTTTGTTTTAATGAGGCTGTTCGTTTTACTTTGTATACATTTTATCATTGGCTAGATCCATAATTTTCTTTGTTATTAATAAAATGATAATTTTGCTAGGAAATTCACCATATAATGCCATTCCTAGATGTAGCTAACACATGAACAACTTAAGAGCTGCGAGGCGCACAGTTAAACTACAAGTGTTATGTCGATGGTGTTCAGAACGTGTGATAAAAACATACAAATGCAAACGAAAACGTTTAGGAAATAGATAAACCAAAAACAACAAAAATGTCGAAACAATCACAAACGCGAACGGCAATCGCGAAACCCGCACAAGAGGCACGGATAGTAAGCGGTTGCAATTTTCCGGAGGGAAAACGCCGGTCCAGGGAAATGGAAACTGCGTATCCTTGGCGGCGTCCGGGCGTCCGGGCGCCGGGACGGGGGCGGCACTCACCGAGTCATTGCGAGGGGCGGGTCCGCGTCGGGGAGCAGCGGCGGCAGCAGGGCAGCAGCGGCAGCGGCGGCAGCGGCAGGCACTCACGGGTCGCGGCGTCAGCGCGCAGCCGCCATGTCCACGCGCGGCGAGAGTCGGCACGCGAGTGGCGCCGCCCCGCCCGCCCGCGCCGCAGCTGCCGCCGCCGCCGCCGCCCCGGCCCGCCCCGGCCCGCCCGGGGCACGCACCAACTACATCATTGACAATCAAAATGAACAGTTGCAATCAAATCTAGGTTGCCTAGTCAACAATTTATTTTCGAATAAAGTAGGTACCCATATAAGTAGGTAAAAAAAAATTAAGAAAATAGCTTTGATTGCTATTTGCCATTAACTAATGAATTGCAAAACATGTAATTTATTTCATAATGGTTCAATTAAATAATTACATAAATGTGTTAAATTGCATCTCTAATTTTTATCTAAGTACCTACAAGTTTAGTAAGCCAAGCATTTGAATGCCAATCACCTGATGGCGATGCGGGCGAAGATGGAGCATGCCTGTCTAGGAACAGCCTATTCACTCTAGACTACTCTAGCCTTGATGGCGGACATATTATAGGAATAAACTCTCAGGCAACGCGTTCCATACCTTAGCAGTAGGCGCTATCCTAATTGGCAATGGTCGTGCGACCATGGTCGTACGACCTACGTCGTACGTACGTATAGCAAACCTAAAAACCTCCCGTCGTACGACCATTTTTGCACGACCGTTGCCTATAAGGACAGCGGACAGCTGAACAGCTGGAAGATCCACGACATAAGAATAAAACGTCCGCCTGGACCGCATTTCCTGCTGGCGGAAAGGGGCTGGAGGATGAGGTAATCTAACTGCTTCGCACACTTAGCGAAATGTAGAAGTACACTGTAGAAGACCGACAAACGAACCACCCCACACCGATGCTCGAGGCTCTGTCCCAAGTTATCCTCTTTGCACGGTTTTCCACCGGATACAAAGCAGCCAGTTGGTATATAGCTGATCCTTATATTGGTATGGTCTGTTTCAGACGTGGCAGCAGTGCTCTATAGCAGTACTATATCTAGTAACCTATGCTTGAAATAACAAAAGCAATTGCATTGAAGTGAATTACCGCCTGACCGTCAAGAGGATACCAAATTGTATTGACTTCTTTTGATTCGAAATACTAACCGAAGTTGATATTGGTAGATAGCTCAATCAACACTAAGGAGCGGTAGGTTGTGAGGTTGACTCACAAATACATAGTTACGAGTGGTGAACGCATAAAACCTCTGAGAACAATCGTTTTCACAAAGTTTAATTAATCTGCATCGTAGTCACGTGATCCCATCGGAAAACATGATAACAAACTTCGTAATGAATCAATCAATATAGTACCTACTTAGATTTCTATACTTTAATGTGCTACATTTTACTCGTTTAGCTGTCGTATCTTAACATTTTAAAGTAGGTAGTTAATAATGACTTAGTTAATTACTGCATTTACGTTTATACTTACCTACTATTTGTAATTATTTATTTTACTGTTTAATGTACACAAGATACAAAAGAAAATGAAAATGACAGTTAATGATTTTAAGTTTATGGGGGAAACAGTTTTCTTATTTTCTTCAAGTTCATGCCTGCTCCACGGGTAGGTATATAAAAATCCTTTTTTATTTTGTAGTACAGTTGTTAGTACATAGTGCCAGCAATGTCGGCAGTCAGTCAGCCAGCCAGTTTCCACTACCTATCATTATGCAGAAATGATTGAGACTGTTCCATTTTATTTAATACATCAGTCTCGTCGCATCTTGCAATAATCATCATCATTTATTGTTCCAAAATGTCTCCATTATTTTAGCCGCATGTAACGGCCGTTTCCCACTCTCTCCAGGACCGTTTGGGGCCATTTTCAATTTCATGACTGTTACCGATTTACCTTTTTTAACACGCTGTTATTACTGCACTAGCGATATGCCCCGGCTTTCGGGGTATATCAATTAAAATATAAATATATTAAACCTTCCGGTTTAAAAGTTATCTATGATGGTGAAAACAGCATCAAAATACTTTAATGGTTTAGGAGAAAATAGCGAATATACAGATAGACAGACGCGGAAAACCTTTATTTGAAATCATATTATTGAGAATTTTAATTCATTTATTTCTTGAAAAGAATATTTACATGATAGCAATAAATAAAATAATGCTAATAGTTAATTATAAAAATAATCCTAATAAATAAATCATATAATTTAATTTTTCATCTTCTTACTCGACACCCATTCCAGTGTTTTGTACAGGTGGTCTTTTGAGGTGGATCCCGCGCATGAGGGCCCGGGTCTGTTTTGACCATGATCCAGGATCAGTGGCATGATACAGTGGAGCTACTGACATCTGACCTCCGTGACCCTGTTACAAGGGGAACCTGAACAGATTGGATCATGGTTACACATTCAGTCGCCTGAATGTCCTTACAAAGTCTACTATTTGTAAGTATTTGTGTAAGCACCTATCGTCATCAAGGGCCAGCCGAAGACTTATATGGAGAATTTTCGAGAAAATTTGCACGTCGTAAAATGTAACTAGAGCCAATCGTTGATGTATGTAATTGCCTTTTGACTCCAACTTCTTTCATTGCCTGACTCAAGTATGTGGTGGATGTTTTCTACATCCACCACATACTTGAGTATGTGCTGTATTGTGGTGCCCGGACCAGCCGGTGCGGATTATGATAATTGTTGCTTCAGGAACTACACGAAAAACTGTATACATTTATAAGAGGAACGACCAGGGGAGCTTATGAGTTTGTAGATCGATTAATATAATCTAAATTCGGCAACTAATCAGGACCTACAGCGCCAATCTACAGGACCCATGCTCCATCGTCGGCCGCATCGTCACTTACCAGGTGAGGTGGCGGTCAAATGCCTGGCTAGTCAAATAAAAATAAAAAATCTACAGTCAAGCATCACATTAACTTGACAATGATTATACCACATAAAACTATGTATTTGTGTAAATAGGTGATAGTGTCAACGAAGATTGTCCTCAGTGTCCCGACCTCCCGCACTCCCGCCGCGCGACTCTCCTTGAATGCTTCATTGAGCATTCGTCGTGGATAATCGTCTAATTGTTACATTAATTGTCTGTTAGAAGAACAATTGGTAAATAAATAGCTAATTATTTGTTTAATAGACAATCTTCCTGTGAGCCGTGGCATAGTATAACCAAAAGGTGACTATATGATAGAGGCAGAAAAACTAGTACAACCAAACCAGGCTGCAGTGTTTTGTGTGGATTATTTTAAAAATCTACGAACTCTAACCCGCCTGGAGATAATGGCAATGTCCTCCACTAATGTGGAGGAGGCTCAAGAGAAGCTGCGAACTTTTTGGGCTTTGGATAATAAACCTAGCGTGTCGAAGATAACAATTTTAGTAGGTTATGTTTCAAAACATAACTACATATTATAAAACAAAGTCCCACTCTGCATCTGTCTGTCCGCGATAAACTCAAAAACTACGTAACGGTTTTCATGCAATTTTCACCAATAGACAGAGTGATTCATGAATATAAAAAAGGCTACTCAATTGTGATACTAACAAAGAAAGATAAATTTTCGCCGGGTAAACAAGTATTCTATACGGACACAGATTACTGAGTATAAGTATATTTAGTTAGTTATCGATAGGCGACGGGCGTGGCAGGCGGCCGCAGGGCCGGCAGGTGCCGCAAAGGGCACCTGAAAATAGAAAGGTCAAGGGTTTGCACGCAGGTCACTCGCGGTCACCCTAGTTTTTGCACCAATAGATAATTATTTTCCAGGTTGCTGGATGAACACTGGTCCTACCCACGTAAACACTTCGTAAAAGAGGCCAATGGTTTCACAACATATTATAAAACAAAGTTCCGCGCCTCTGTCTGTCTGTTTATTCGCGATAAACTCAAAAACTACTGGACGGATTTTCATGCGGATTTCCCCAATAGATAGAACGACTCATGGGGTAGGTTTAGGTCTATAATTTATTGAGGTTTATTGTTGAAAAGGCGTTCGATTAGAACGAGAACGGGTTGAATAGGCTTCAATAAGCATTGCATTAGGAATTAACGGGAAAACGTAAAAAGTTGTCAATTAATATAACTATGAAATGAATGAATGAATGAAATGAAATAGTAATTTTTATTCGAGTAGGATTTAAAAAATCGCTTACGAACGTCGAATATACAATTCATTTAACAATATTATAAAGATGTGTATTATTACAATTTAAAATACTTAATAAAATATTGTGAATATATAAGTTATATACTTAATAAATTATAGATTGCAGTTGACATACGTACTCTTATCATTAATATCTTATAATAAATACCCTTTCGAGATCAAAATTCGTTTTACGGTACATTTAAATTTCGTTTCTGACAGATTTACAATTGTATTTTTGTAGATTTTGTTGTAGAAACGTATACAGTTACCCATCCATGAGGAATTTACTTTACTTAGGCGATATTTTGGTACAAACAGTTTATTATTATAGATTGGCAAACATAGATTGATTTACGAACGTGCATTATGTTTTCATATATATACTGACTGGCAACGGTTCGTATATTTACTTCTTTAAACTTTTCCCTTAGAGATTGTCTTCGTCTTTTGATTGTTATGTCATTGGATTCAAGATCATACAGTTTACATCCGTATAATATTTGTTCAATGCACGCATTACATTTGTCGAATGAATGTATTCATTCTCGGACCTCTCTCTCATTCAACAATTTTTAGTTACTTGTTGATTTCCATCAATCTTATAATTTCCCAAGTCGCTTGACTGTTTAGACAGTCTACCCGCCCATAATTTGTTGGTAGTTTTCACGCCAATCCGCCAGGTCATCTCTCTGGTCTCAGTCACAGCTCTGGTACCAGCTAGATGGCAGTTTGCATTGATGCCTATTTCACTCAGTCTGAGATACATAGGTGATTATGATAACGACTATTTTTGACTCTATCCTACTTTGAGTCCTTAACCAATTTCGTTTAAAAGTCAAAAGGTATATCAAATGTGCTCAACTCTCATATTTTATTCAATCGTCTGCAAGTAGCCATACCTACATCGATAATTCCCAGGTGGCAACTAAGCCAAAATGAATGGCTCGTCGGTGAAATCCTGCGAATATATCGGTTCTGTTTATTCAGCGACCGGGCGCTCATGCATCCATGAATTCCAATTCAGGTGTGGATAATGTGGGAATACATACATGGGAAATGAGCACGGCAATATTACGGTGAGGCAGCCTGCGCCGGGGGGCCTGCCATCTTCACCAAAAGCTCTAGCGAGTCTGCAATATTGAAACTTACCTTTTTATGTCAGTCGACAACTAAGTGTAGATATAATAGCAAAGCTCGCCTGACTGACGTGGTGGACCCCGAGTTCAGCAGTACATTCTTATTTACATTTTTTAAAGGACTCTACATACGACGCTACGGTAGGGCCGATGTAGGAGACAGCTAGACAATTGAAACGAATCCTTTCGGATGTACGGGCGCGCCGATCTGGGTCGGACGTCCGACCACGCCTCGGCATAAAGAGTGTGTGAGAGTGTCGTATGTAGAGCCCTTAAGACAAAAGCTTCACCACCTTAGATCAACTATACCAGAACAATTGATCTAAGCTCACTCATTTCCACAGTTAGATCTCCTATATAAAGAGTTCGAAAAGCGAATTACAGTTTCACACCCTAAATTCTCAGAATACATTGGCCTACATCGGAATAATTAACACGCCCTCATTCCGCCGGCTCCTTTCCGACATCGGACATCGGGAGACGCGATTCGGGCGAGCACTTCATCCTTATGTCGTGGATCTTCCAGCTAATCGCACGAGCCGCTTTCGCTCGACCTTTATAATGCGTACGGCTAAGGAATTGAACGCTTTGCCTGCGGGTGTGTTCCTTGATCAATATAACCTGGATGCCTTCAAGGCTAGAGTGAATAGGCTGTTCCTAGACAGCTTGCAACATGCTTCATCTTCGGCCGCATCGTCACTTACCAACAGGTGAGATGAAGGTCAAATGCCTGTCTTGTATATAAAAAAATTAAGTGATTGTTTTATATAAAAATAACATGACCCCGCTGTCACGCGTATCACAGTCACTACATTTGATTAGTTTAGTTTACAAAAATTACGTGCATTTGCTCGTTATTGTCTCAGATTGTACCGTTTTACTCTGACTCCATAAACAGACCCCGGACACCTTCCAACACTACGATCTTGGTGAAGTCAAATCCATCATCAGACCAGCTCCCGCACACTTCCCGCATACGATTGAATTGAAATTTTGCACAATCAAATGCGAAATGTGTAAGGTAACATTAACAGATAACGAGTTTTATTTAAAAATTTGTAAGTGCTTTTAACATAACTAATAGCCTTTTTTGCTTATTATCTTTGGCATATTCATTAACTTAGCACTTTTAAGTTATCATATGTCATAAAATATTATTGTCTGCTTTATCTTATTATCATAATACTAATATTATAAATTCAAAAATTTATGTGTATGTTTGTTACCCCTGCAGGCCTAAACGGATGAACGGATTTAGATGCAATTTGGTAACTAGCTAGATTACGATCTAGAATAAAAAACAGGCTACCATTTTTCTTTATGTTTCACGATAATATCGTGTACACCACGCGGGCGGAGCCGCGGCCAGAAAGCTAGTCTTCTTTATAAATAAAAATCAATCTGTCGAATGTATATCGCATAACTTTATAACGACTTTTGCATTTTTATCGTGTTTGCAACTGTGAGTTAAAGGTTTGTATAAAAAAATTGGCGGGGGTAGAGTAGAGCTCAATAAATTGAAACCACGCGAACAAAGTCACGCCGGGCAGCTAGTAAAATATAGAGACATATTTATAAAAGGTCATAAACTGCTATGTTACATTCCATGAAATGCTGTTAATTAAATAAAGTTAAGTGGGTAATAATTTAAATACCGAGAAGTATTTAACTTCCTACTTAAATAAAATCATACTTAGAAAAACACTACCTACTAAACAATAAAAGCTGCCATCATCGTTGCGGTCATGATCGTAGATGCGACACGGGCAGATTGTTTAAATAGATTGTGCACGTCAGTGGTTAATGGGGGACGCAATGGAGGAAAATCTTATATTAGCAAGTCTAATGGAGCACGGAGAGGCCGAGTAGGTCCTCAGAAGTAAACCCAGAAGGTCCCGCAGCTTCCGGGCTGCGCGCGCGCCGCCGACTGCAAATGCGCAGTGACGTCATGCGCCGCCCGCCGTGTCCGCGTATTGTTGCCCCAATGCGTCAAAGCACGTCGTCTTTCGGGAAAAAATTTGAAATGCAGAGTTGTTGATTCATCATGCGTACCGTAATCAGCAGATGCATGTAGTTCAAGGCGCTAAAACATGCCAGCTGTCCCCATATCAAAACATAGGAGGAAAATCGAGATGACTAATGTGTTTGTAACCGCAAGGTTTTCTTTCGAGTCTTCGTAGAATTTCGGCTATGATAAATTCTTAAAAGTCTTAGGTAACTTAGGTAGGTTGTAGGTTATCGAACATCCAAATATATTAAATCTGTTGGCACTTTGTCATCGGTGGTGGGCGAATGCACCCAGTGTCAATTTACAGTGCGTTGCAAAGCGAGCAAATTGCGCAAGACACGCTCTCTGCTGCGTTGCGCGGGCGCCGCGTCAGCCGCCACCTGCCGCGCTCGCGAGTCGCGCCACCCGCGCCTGACGCAGCACCTCGCCGAGCCTTATCGCTCTATGCGCAATCGAAATAGCTAAACATTGCATCTTCAGCACCTAGCTGCTGTATTAGTCGCGTCATTAAATTTGACTTACTTACAATATCGTTTTGTCGATGTATTATATATTTCGGTTTTATGTATTTAGCTAGATTTATAACTCAACGTCGAGTAATCAAAATGTTGTTACTTGATATTTTTAAGTGAAACTGTTTGAGTTAAACGCATTTTTTAGATATTTTGAGTTTACATGATAAGTAACTTCTGGATTTACAACTACGTATTCGCAATATTCAATTGCAGAGCCAAGGTTTCTTTCCAAGCAACATTTGGAAGAAAATATATAACGTTCAAAAAGTTGAGTCAATAGCATTGAGAAAGTAGTTCAATTTTAGGTTATGGGTACACTGCTTGCTCATTCGTGTTGTTGTTCTACACTGCATCGATGAATCATTCTTATCCAATAACGCTAAAACGTATGAACACATCTTAGAAACGATGTAGATACTTACTATTTATGTACCTACTTGTTATTTATGAGTCAAGTCGTCGGTTTTTATCGATCTAATACACAATTCTTTTGAAAAAGTAGAAGAGTAAGTCCAATAATCTGACTAAAAATTCGTCCAAAATCCGAAAGGACTCTGATTTGATGTTGTAGTTGACTATGCGCTGACTGTGGTTTTGAGGGGAAAATCTCCTAGCCGAACCCGAACCTGTGCTACGAGACGTATCATCGACGTGTCGCGTTCATAATCATCATCCTAGCGATCAATCCCGGTCCTGCCAGGGACCATTGTCCACTGTCGTACTCTTTCTCCTTCAGTTCAAACGTATCGACTATCCTTTAGCATTCGGCTCAGAGAATGTAAATTCATCGCTTTTTGGGCCTCCCGCAGGACCTCAACGCTGACAGGTAATAGGCATCTATTTCCCACGAATCCCTTATCAACAGATACGCAACACGTAAACAAAAAAAAACCCAGCACAGATGAGACTCTTCAATCCGAAATCTCTCAACAAAATACTCGTTACGCACTCGGTCGTATTGTCAAAAAATTTTTAGAATTACGTTTGCGAACATGTTTAGTCAGAGCCGGCCCTGTCTTACGATCATAAGGCATCACAGACCTAATAGGTATTAGCCCCTAGTGTTTGGAGTAATTTTGCCATGCCAATTCTGCCATGAACTTCCACCATTTAGCCTAAAAATACTGTCACGGTGCCCTAAACTGTTCAACTCTCCAGCGAAAGACCTTGGTCAACCTCGATTCGCCAACTGTATTAGCAGGCACATCTAACGAGTGGTGATTTAGCCTAAGTTGTTGAAATATGAGACTTGACATCAGGGCTTTAAATGTAGCACCGGACACGTGCAGCACGAATACGACAAAGTTGTATTTATTTCTTTTGATAGCTTCGTTCGGTATACTGTTGGTTCCTGGAGCCGTGCTGCAGCTAGCCACGTATCCCATCACCATTTTCTGGCCCTTAAATTTTTTTAATAGAGTGTGGCTAACTAGCAAGCGGGTCACCTGCTGGAATTGCCCAACATTGGAGTGTTTCGAGCTCTTTTGATGATTTGTAACGATTTGCTGTATTTTATTGCAAACTAGACGTTCTCAATGCCTTCACTCGCACGCAGTTCGTATCTCTGTAAACAATCAACTTTCCCGCGGGAACCTTTATTATTTTCCCAGAATAAAAAGTGCTATAAAAAGCCTGTTACTTTGTGATAGTGTAGCATTCTATTAGAAATAAAATAGTAAGTCCACTAAAACCTAAATTCAAATCTTTTACCTTCAAAAATATTATAGGTTAGATAATATCAGCTGTTAAATAAGTGACCTGCCGCGTGACCTCGGACGAATTGTCTCAAAGTGAAGAGTGTGCTAACAAAGCGAGCAAGATGTCACGTGGCCGAGTAGAGGGCGAGGGCGGGAGGGCGCGGCGCCGATCGATGGCAGCCTCCGGGAGCGCCGGCAATACACCCAACCGAGAAGTACACCCTTACTATCCTAGTTGGCAATCCTAGTCGGAAAATTCGGCGATGACATTGGACTGCCTAAAAATTAAGTAATGACAATAACTTTTATAGAAGGAAGTGGGGATTGCTGGGACAAACCAAAATATAAGAAATTACAATAACTTATGGGGAACGTATCAAGATAAAAATTACATCGATAATAGTTATTTTTATTATCGTGTTATATGTGTTGTGTCAGGACAGAGCAAAGTGGCGGTCCATAGACTCTGCCTACACCACCTGTGGGACACAGGCGTGAGCTTTATGTATGTATGTATGTATGTTATATCTGCGTTATACTTAAACATAGAAGTGTGTTTGTCTCATAAACCACGACCGATTTCTTTCAAATCAAAATCAAATCAAATATGTTTATTGTGACACACAGGTTATATATTAAATGCAGGTCTTATATAAATAGAGACTAGAGCGCTGTGGTCTACCTTTAGGCATACAATATAAAATTAGAGTAGGTAGTGCTAGGTCTGTGACGAGTGTAGGATGATGAAATATCCAACGTGTAGGGGTGAAATTACGAACTCTACCATTAATAGAGTGCGCGCCAGATAACTTTGCCCGAAACTGAAAATGGAACTAAATTTGACAGATAGCCAACAAGAACAATTTCCAACAAAAACGACATGTTGCGAACGTGACCGAATTCGTAATTAATAACAACAACAAAAACAAGAACAAGGTAGCTGAACATAAGATCTTCCGAAAGATTCTTGGGCCAACAAAGAGATAGGACGGTATGTGGAAGAGGAGGAAGCACGAGGAGGTGGACAACTCATTTCCGAACCCAATATTCTGGGAGAGATCTAGGCCGCAAAGTAGTAAACCTCAGTATAAAATTTCTTCGAAATATTTTCAGCCTCCAAAACTCCTCTATTTTACGCACCTTGTTCGTTTTGATATATAGGTAATTTAATCAGGCGGCGGCGCTGCGGCTGCGCCAGCGCAGCGGCGCGTGCCTCTGTTTGCGCAGCCGCCTAATTGAGGCCAACGAAACGATTCGACGACACTAATCCAATAAAGCCTTCACAATAACAGCTCTATTGTATTGTACATAAATACAAAGTATGTTATTATTTAATTCGATGTACGTTGCTCGTAATTACAAATGACGTATTTAACAATTTATCGCAGATAATTATCTATACGAAACTACTGAACCGATTTCGAAAATTCTTTCTTTAATAGATGTAGTATTTTTTACTCTGCGCTAATAGGAAGGTAAGTACATTGTTTTCCATGTACATTCGTGGCAGCCTTGACGTGAAAGACATCATGGACAAGATTGAGAAGGTTCAAGGAAGGTTGCTGCGTAAAATATATAAATTCTTGTGCTAGACAAGTGATAAACTACTTACACACATACTTTTTAAATACATATACTTATTATCTAACATCATCATCTTGGCGTTAATGTCCCGGTTGTGCTCTCGCGCACGAGGGCCCGGGGTCCGCCTTGACCATGATCTAGGATTTGGCCGATCAGGTAATTACAGTGGAGCGACTGCCATCTGACCTCCGTTACCCTGCTACTAGGGAAACCTGACCAGACCTGATCATGGCTACACATTCAATCACCTGAATGTGCATGTTTCATCACGATGTTTTCCCTCACCGTAAGAGCATCGGTTTCAACTAATTTACGTAACTCAGAAAAGAGTCATTGCTACATGGCCGCAGCGGGATTCAAACCCGGTACCTCACGCTTACGAAGGATGCTGAAGGAAGGGAAATGCAGAGAAAAAGTTGGAAAGCGGACGCTGGCATAAGCCGGGTGGACGCTAGGATGATGATGGTTATTCCTGAGGTTATTTTTTGTCAACGAACTAAACCGCGGGGGCTGCCTGTCATTTATATTGAGGTGTCGGAGAGCCGAATTAGATATATGTCAGACATAGAACACTCCTTGGAGCAAGTTCCTCAATAGAGCAGTCTTAATCTCTTCGAATTCAAACCCTCTAAGATACGAGTCTGCGTTTTTTCCGCCACAAAATGCGCAGTTCTAAGAAATACAAAATATTGGGGGCTCGCTCTCAAAAAAGTGACAGTAACCTGTCAATAGGTTTATGTTAGAACCTTTTTTAGATGATGCTAATTTTTCATACATTTTTGCTACTTAAACTATAAATAGTCAACAATTTATTGTTCACAAGATAAAACATACAAATTATGTTACAGAAGTATGAACCACAACAGGCACTGCTTATGTCTTGAAAGAAATATCTTCCAGCAGACCTACCAGAGAGAGAGATGTTATATAAAATTGACGCCGATAAGACGTGCGCAATACAACCAAATATATAAATACATAAAATACCTATATATATCTACATATTATTATAAATTCTGGAATGGTGGATAGGGATCGCCAACGAAGATCTTACACTGGACCGACAAGGTTTGTCGAGCGGACGGGAGAAGGGAAACCGTTCACGGAGATATGAGGGAGCAGAAGGGTTGTAGAGGATATAATAGAGGGTGGACAGGATACGAGCATAACTATCATGTAAAAAGACACTCTCTAAATGGAAGCCAGTTATTTTAAGGTAAATAGTATGTAACTAATCTTATAATCAGTTTCCACCTGCAGTGTCCCAAAGCGAGACTCGACTCGAGTTTAGAGTTAAATAAGGTTTTATTTAAAAGGTTTCATTTTAAAATACAGTGCAAAATCTTAAAATAATCTTATAGCGTGGTGTTGGATTATATCATCTCAGCCGAAAAGTAGAAATAATAGTAGAATAGGCATTTAATCCAAAAGTAGGCTATATTCTTCCCCAGGGTTCAATAAACTATCGTGACAATATGTTTAATTACAGCCAGCCTAGAGGGATATTATACTTTGTAACATTTACCACAGGGTGTATATATAATAAATATGATGACCAAATATGTATTATTATTTCATCATTGGCATACGAGTTACGAGTTTACGACGCGTGCCGGAATATTGCAGGTCAGCGATAGCAATTTACACTTACCTACATTATTTATTGAATGAGCAAAGCATAGAACATTTCCTAAACTTGACAAGAGGAAATACATAGTTTCATTATTTTCTAAAACGAAAACTGCCGTGTGGTGTCCGGCAGAGTAGAATAGCACCAACCCCTTACACTCGTGGGAGTCGTACAAAGCGACTAATGTTTTCGAGGCAAAAGATCTAGAGTTTCTGTAGCCTGGAAAATGAGCAGTAGCGTTTTCCATTGTTATATTTATAGCACTGCGATTGCCAACCCGCCTGCCGAGCGTGGAGATTATGGCAATAACCTCCTCTTTCACGGGAGAGGCCCTAAGTCCTGCAGTGGACTGGTGTGGCCTGTGATGACGATGATGTTGATGTAGTAGATCCATTGAGATTTGACATTTATTTTGCTGTCGGTAGGTACTTCAAAAATTTAAATTAAATGTGTTATGGTTGGGGAGTTTTATAGTTTTAAAGCTAAAAACAGTCATTATACCGCCGGTTAAGTAGAGTCACTCTACGATACTTACTCTACGTTACCCTTATATATTGCCAATGCTATGCTTGCTTGATTTATTTATTTCACAGTTTAACAGCAATCTAATTCTATCTAGATTTCTGCTACTACACCAACGTTTTACTAAATTCATCAGTCACCAATAAAAAAAATCGTTAATGTTACTTATATAGGTTTTCAGGAGAACAGCGGCTACTTCGCACCCTCGCTCCCTCCCAAATCTCGGTGACAAGACAAATTGATGGATGGAAAAAGTTCGCTAATGTTTTTTGGTAATCTGATAACTTTATGAACCTGCTGTGATAAGGTCAGGTCAGGCATCAACGACTATCTACATAACAATTGTAGGTTAGATATTTACTAACTTCCCATTTTGAAGCCTTTTGAGGAAGTGTCCATCTGGTCGCTTACAATAGGTATATACCTACTGCCACTACTACGAATGCTAGACAACGTCCAATTATCTATGAAATGTCACCGTAAAGCATGGTCTCGTTACTTGCAGGGTGATAACTTCCCTAGGGAATAAACAGATTTCTAAAGATTTTGAAAAAATACTTTATTCGAAAAATTTTTTTTCTACAAAGAAGAAAAAGGCGCCATAGCAAAGCTGTGACGAAAGACTAGACTCGAGTAAGACTGGTTGCAGAACTTTGGGCAAAAGTATAAAAAAAAATGATTTTCGTGTTATTATAATGTACAGAAATACAAAATAATATTTTTATATAGACAAGAACATGTCGTGTAGCGATACTGATTTAAGCCCGGGTTTTGCTAAATCAAACGCTGTAATTGCTTTATTTATTGTCTCACTATAGTATTTTATTATAGTATAGTCTTAGTCTTGTACGACTTGAACCCCTCGTTTCACTCAGGGCCTCGATTTTGGTAATTTTCTTGGCTCAATGGAATTGTTCGTTCGCTCGTTTTAAGCAGGATACCAAAAAGCGTGAAACTGCGACTGCGATCCCTACATTACTCGCTTCGCTCAACAACTAAGATTTAGAATCCTTCGCTACGCTCTAGATCCAATATGCCGCCAATGATGAAAGACACTGCTTTATTACCTTTTTGAATAATCTACTATTGTCGTTTTGGTAAAAATATCTCAAATATTATAATATTTATTAGAATATATCGGTAGAGTAGATATCAATAGACTGTTAGAAATAACTTTACTGTAGCTTCTAAATAGGTAGGATGAAGTTTGTTATTTGTATTGTATTGGCTTGTCGACCGTAGTAGGTATAGCACAAAGTACGATAATCAGTCCACCGGATTCTTTATGACACAACTGGTAGTGCCAAAAGGTATAGCATTTCCCCATGGCATTACTGGTAGAGTCACGCAGTTGTGCCATGGAGCAGAAAGGCCCCAAACGTACGTGTAGCATAAAAAATATTTGTTTAATAATGAAGTAGAACTAAACGGTTATTTAATATCACTACGTATACGATACTTTTAACACATGTTCAGTAGCTACATGAAGATTCACATATTAACTAGACACCACGATAGATACTCCGAGATAACCACGGCATCAAGGTCAAAATAATGACATAACTGAGTAAATAAATAAGTTCCCGAGCAAATTTAACATAGCAAAGCATCTGTAAAAAAGTACCTACTAAAAATATAAAATATCGATTTCTACTTCTCTTTAATTTTTAAATAAGTAGCTAAGATAAGTGGACATAAAAAGAGAATCGCTGAGGACAGGATTCGAACCTGCGCGGGTAAAACCCATTGGATTTCAAGTCCAACTCCTTAACCACTCGGACACCTCAGCTATTGCACGCCCTGCTGAAATATCGCAATTCTTTATAGATAGCTCTATCTCTTTCTATTTTATGACGTATGCAGTCTTTACATATAATTTTTTAAAATATTTTCACGTGTATTCCCGACGTTGAATTTTACTTAAATTACATGAATACGTGTTTTCTTTATTGCGTCTGAAGGTATACTACATATAACTCCATTACTACTAGGTACCTATATCTTTAATCAAAGTACCTAGATAGAGCATTCGACGAGAGATGCCTGTACAAAATATTAGGGCAAATAAACATAACGTGAAAATAATCAGCATGTACATAATTCACTATTCAGAACGGCTTGTCTTACACTGAACAATATGCTGTAACATGCATTTGCAATTTTGCAGTGAGTGTGTGGCAAAGCGAGGCGCTGCAAAGCGAAGCGTACTCGACCGCAATGCAATGCCGGCGGACGGAAAGCGCAGGCGACGCAAAATCTGCGGATGCATAACACTCCAACCCTGCTCCATACTTCTTTAAACGTCGTCGCTTTAACACTCTAACTGCAGTACATGGTGTTTCCCACTTCGCGCTAGGTACCAACTGCAGGCCAACCCAACCTAATGCAACGTTGATTAAAAATGTTTCATTATGTTCAAGTGGTGATACTGAAGTGTTATCTGCATATTTATAAATAGGTATATATAGATTACGCGAGCGAAGGCGCGGGCGTAAATTTAGATTTACGCCCGCGCCTTCGCTCGCTTAATCTATATTATTTATTTATTTATTTATTTATACTTCATGCACAAACAGTACATTGGCGGACTTAAAGCTAAAATAGCATTATCTACCAGTCTACCAGGAGAGATAACAATTGACAAAAGGTATGCGGTGCAGGAAGATTACTTACAAGTAAAGATTACACAAAAGCTTATTCAACCACAATCAAATTTATAAAAAAAATTAAATAAATAATAATAATAAATACACTAAAAGTTAAAAGTAGCAATAGATATTTTACACTAATTAATTAATTAATTAACTGCATGAGTTACCCAAAATTATTCAGGTACTTGAGGCTTTATGAAGAAAAGAGATGAAAAAGGAATAAAGGAACAAGGAATAAATTAGGAGCTAAGGAGTGTTCAGGAAATGGTTATGTACTGCTCTCTTAAAACAGAATTTCTTAGATATTAATCTTATGTCAGGGGGAAGATCATTCCAGAGTCTCATCGCTGTTAAAGCAAACGAATTAGAAATAAACCCAGTCCGATGAAGAGGGAAATTCAATAAAAGATTGTTTGAAGAACGGAGATTACGGTCGTGATTATCAGAGAGAAACTGGAATTTACATTTTAAGTATTTTGGAATAGCTGGGTCGTGTAAAATTGAATGAAGGAGAGAAAGAGTTCTTAAGTTACGGCGTTGTCGGATGGAAAGCCACTTGAGCTTAGCTCGGTAAACCGAGACATGATCATACTTGCTATATTATGTGTGTAAGTATGTTCCCTATGGACTCCGAAACGACTGAACCGATATTGATTAAGTTTTCAGCAATCTTCAGATCAAACCCGCTGCCCCTGCTGGGCGTTACTCAAAGTGATATCCTCTACTCAAAACCTTTATATAGGTACGATATAGGTACGATATACGTACAGAAATCAAAATAAAAGTCAACTGAGTTGACTATTTACCTACCTACCTTAGATATAAATACTTAAGTATATAGTTGATATTAAATCGCTATCTCAATATCGCGCTTGGTTGAGTACGGTTACTTGCCTATGGCGATAATATCCCGGTTGTGCTCTTGCGCACAACCTACGTCTCCGCCTTGGCCATGATCCAGGATTTGCCAGTGGAGCCATAGGCGTAGCGAGGGCGGGCACCGCCTGCGCCGCGTAATCAATCCGGATTTTACAGCCAAAATACCAAAAATTCTGAGCTCGCTAATTTATTAGTTTTAATTAATACATTTGCTCGAGCTCTTTCGGGCCAAAATTTTAAAAATTTCAAACTCGCTACGCTCGCTTATTGATTAAATATTCACACTAATCGCGCCGCGTTAAACAGCCAATATGTTGCTATACCAAAAATTCCGAACTCTCGCTGCGCACATATTTAGGTATAATGTTCATCCCGAGACAGTGGAGTCAAAATTTAAAAAATTTCGAGCTCGCTACGCTTGCTCATTTTTTAATATACACATTACCCGTGCCGTATGATCAATTCGGATTTTAAGATACCATACATTTTCGAGCTCGGCGCGCTCACTCTTTTCATAAATGTTCATACCGTACCGCCATTGCAGCATTTTAGGACCCAATAATTCCCAAAAAATTCAGGGCGGAGGTCGCTGCGCTCACTCAGTCATTGGTTTATGTTATATTTATCATATTTACCCCGGGTCTTTTGCGACAAATCCATTAAATATAATCCAAATCAATTCTATTGGGATAGAGTCTTCTATAGGAGTAGAGCCTGTACGTGTGTGATGTTATTTTATAGGTATTGGATCAAGATGGCAACGTTCAATGAGCAGTTTTCCAATAGGTATCTAAAGCATTCCTAACCACTCACTAGTTGGCGCCCCGACAATTTTGGTAATTGATAATCGCTTGAAATAGGTTCTTAGCAAACAGGATATCAACACTGGGTACGTTGTATTGGATAATATTGTATTTGTCAATAGTTTTCAACAATTTTAGAGGTTTTAATAATAATGGAACAAAGTGCCAACTTCTATAAATATTTCTTTTTACACTTCGTTTAACCTTTAACAGTTATGGTATAAACATTTTATTTTTAAGTTTAGTATTAGTTGGCTGCATGAAATCACTGCAACCATCATACAGATTAAAAAATGATTACCAAAATGAGGAGCTTTCCAGTAGGTGTTGATGACGCTAGATATGGTAATCCTTTTTTAAAGTAGTTTTCCAGTAGGTATTGATAGTTGGTTTCAAAAAGCATAAATAGACCACCCTTTTGCGGAAATATGATATTGTCGACATGGCTGTGTGATTACATGATTCTACGTCTAACTGCTTGGACAAAAATTAAAAATCAAGCGATTTCGACAGGTTGTCAAAAAATGTACTTGACAGTTGATCTGTCAATGTCATTTAATGTCAAATCATTCGAGTGTGTGTATGTGTGTGTCATGATGATTTGTGAGATGTTTTGGATGTTACACGAAAAAATCTAAAAAATTAGCCAATGCAAAATTATTTCGAACATTGAACAAAGTGCCATGATGAATATCACTATGTGCTCATTATAGTGAAGTGTCGAGTTCTTCGGCGGCTTCGGGAGCATGTTAGATGATATCGCAGGGAGGCAGGTGTAGTAAGATGCCTTGCGAAAGCTGCGGCGTGCAGTTCAGCGTGTTCCGCCGCAAGCGGGCCTGCTCGGAATGTGAGCGGCTGTACTGCGCGGGCTGCCTGCGGCGTGGAGCTGGCATGTGCGCACCCTGCCGCGCGCTCAGCACCCGCCCGCTCGTCAGGCAGGCCATCGCACACCTCAAGGCCCGCGACCTCCAGTGCTTCCTGCAGCGCCAGAACGTCTCCACTCGAGGCTGCGTCGGTATGCGATTCAATGTTGCACTCATCATTTTGTATTCTCAGGCATTCTTTCTAGAACAATCTATTAGGTACCTATGCATTGACTAAATACTAGGGAAGGAAGGATAAATGAATACACAGTGTTCTACCCATTCGCGCAAAGTTTGTTACTTACAACAAATCTCAAACGTCCTTTCAGTAAGTTTAGTATTATTTCAGATGGGATAAACATGATCTTGTATCTTTTTCTATGTTGGTTATTTTTCTTGCTAAGGCTACCAGCATCACCACTGGAGCGGAGAGGTATAAATAATTTGTATTTGGCATCGGCTAGTTTGCTCCACCTAGGTTAACTTTTTGAAATACTTTCAACTAACAGTCCCATTGTTACCCTCTAGTTCTTTGACATTTGATAACAGTGAAATTAATTATATTTCAGTCAATACTTAACTATCAATTACTTACTTCAATACCTCTGATGACCGATGAAGTTTTAATTGCAGTACCTTATAATTACAATTACCGTTAACTATTCGTTGAGAAAGATTTAAATGCTGTAGAATTTCATAAATGTCTGAAAAATCATTGCAGCTATATATAGGTATTATTTAACAATATATTGAATATTTTGTAATGAAGCCTTTGTCATACTATCTCTGATTAGTGATTAGGAATAATTGATTACTATATGATAATTATTAAATACTGATAAAAGAGTACAAGTTCACTTGCCTCAGCAATGAGCTTATAGATATGCATTCTGGTATTGCTAGAAGGTGATTCATCATCATCACAGTGTGATGGTTCACTGCTGGGCTTGAGTAAAGTATATCGCCATAATCTCGTGGTGAGCAGGGTTGGAGATCACAGTGTTCAAACGCTCACCAGAAGAATTTGCTGCCTGGTTCTGGTCTGCCTCTAAGACATTAGTGTCCATCTACAACACCTGTAAGAAGAATAGTTGTTGCTATATGCTACTCTATCAGGCACTATACACCCAGGGAGTATTCTGAAAATATACAATAAATAGACGATGCTGCCAGTCTCTGATATGCAGAGCCCCTATTTTACCTCTAAGACAAGGCAGATCATTCAGATTATATCACTTGCATTTTTGTGATTTCATTATTATAACAGGGTCCAAAGTTTCATGTATTGCAATGAGGGTACATGTGAAAACTTCAGTCTGGATTTTTGCAATGAGGGTACATGTGAATACCTCAGTCTGGTTTGACATATAATGTTAGCAGTTTTCACTGTATATGTTACAGAGAAAGAAGAACTGGTGAACCTCTGCGTGTCTCATGTGAACAGCGCGGCGTACCGGCGGCGCGGCGCGGCGGGCGGCGGCGGCGGTGGCGGCGGCGGCCCCGGCGGCCCGCGCCCGACCGGGCCCTTTACCTCGCTCAAGGGGCTCACCACCAACATCAACGAGTTCATCAACAGCACCTTCGTGCGCGCGCCGGGACCGCCCTACGCGCAGCCGCCGCCCAATGCCAACAGTTAGTACTTGTTTGGAACGACAAGGGTATTAATTACTTGCATAAATTTGAGTTGCACCCTTTGGTATCCTCTAACCCAAATTACTTTTAAGTGGTTTTGCAAATTACTGCCTTCTCGTTCACCTTAACCAATTAAACCTTACTCAAACTATTCGTGGATTGATAGGAAGTTGTGACTTATAACAATGAGATGATGGGCTAATTGGATGGATTAAGTGATGTTATCAGCCCCAGTGTATACAACTTGATGCTGCTACGACAACCCCGAAATGGTTTCAGTGAGGACATCGCCCGGAGCTTCATACGTTCAGGGAATGACATTGTCTACGCTCATGAGATCGAGATGCAGCGTTACGGTCCCATACTTTACAGAATCCTCACAGAGTAATGCCATCACTTTTTGCAGCAGCCGCGTAGTTCGAGTAGCGTTATAGTTTATTAATCTTAGTTCCACATTGTAAATGTGGTGATAAAATTCGTTCTATATATAGTTTCATGTAAGCTCTCACTTTGTGTAGTATATGGGTCATAGTGTGAACAATAAGTTGTTTCATTCTTTTCTGGTTCATATGTACAGGCAGTCTTTTGTTGTGCGATAAGATTTTATTGTTAACGATCACCATTTTTTGTAGCGCTCAAGCAGCGCCACCACTCGACGTGAATTAGTACTGTGGAACAAGACTACACACATTATGCCATCCCAGCCTCAGCGTCTAGTAGTGTCAGGAAAAAAGCTTTTTGTACAAACTTTTAGTCTTCCCTCCAAGCCACCTTTGTCATTCGCTACTTGGAGCAGTAGACTTATCATGCACGTTGTTGCCATAATCGTTGAAATGATTTGACTGCTGCCGTAGATAGTGCGAGACCACTGAACGTTCTCCGCAGTTCAAGATCTCAGGCTGTTCGTGGAACGTGCTGGCCGGCAGAGGCTTATCATAATCATCGTGGCTTCAGAAAGTCACGGTTGAGTTGATAATGTTTACTTGGTTATTCTTGATAGCACATGATCCTGCTGGCACTACTAGGCCACGTGGCACTGGCCTGAGTGATTGGTCAGGCCATGTCTTGACGTTAACAGCACACAATGACAAACCCTTATCGCTCATTGTGCTTGCTCCATCCGTCAAGCTTCTCAGTCGGTACACCTGGGGCTCCTCGTTCTTCTTGGTGGCTTATGAGATTGAAGCATTATCCTCTGGCAAACTGCTATGGAAGCATGACTATTAACAGGAAAAATAAGGCACGTAACCGTGAACATGCTGCCTGGCTTGTTCGTCGAACGGTACAGAGACGGTGGTTATTTTTTTATTTTTTTTTATTTAATACTTTATGCACAAAATAGTACAAAGGTGGACTTAAAGCTTTGTAGCTTTATCTACCAGTCTACCCCGATAACTGGTAATAAAATTGCAGGCGGTGCATAAAAATTTACAACAATATTACACTTAGGTACATACTTAACTACAAATACAATTTTACCCACTAGTATTCACATACCGAAAATCAACTCAAAATATTTATAAAATACTAAAAACCAACAACAACAATAAAGCAGAATGCACTGGAATATAAACTTCAATCAAGTACCTACCTAATAAGAACATTCGCAAAAGTAACAGGTGAAGAAATAAATAGGTTAAAGTCGGGTATTACAGAGAATTTAGGAAATGCTCTCGAACAGCTTTTTTGAAGGAAAGTTTGTTGGAACTTCGTCTGATATCGACCGGAAGATCATTCCACAGTCTTGCTGCCGTTAAAGAAAAAGAGTTGGCGAGAAAACCTGTGCGGTGAAGTGGAAGATTTAGACAGAGAGTATCAGAAGAGCGAAGATTGCGCTTATGAGTATCGCAGAGGAATTGAAATTTACATTTCAAGTACTCCGGTACAACTGGATCCTTCAGTATGGAAAAAAGAAGTGAAAGAACGCGCAAGTTACGGCGGTGCCGTATAGGAAGCCATTTCAGCTTCTCACGAAATGATGAAATATGGTCGTATTTGCGTAAACCATAAATAAAACGGATACAGTTGTTGAGTAGGCGTTCCAATTTATTTAGTTGATCCTGATTGACGTCAGAGCAACACACATCAGCGTAGTCAACAATTGGTAAGATAATCGATTGTACGAGCAAAAGTTTGGTGGAAGAGGGAAGAAAAAATTTAAGTCGATAAAGGCACCGCAATGTCCCCGTTACCTTTCTGCTCACCTCCGTCAGCTGATCCGACCAGCTCAAAGTACTGTCGATAACAAGACCAAGATCTTTTACAGAAGAGGTAAACGGAATAGCCACATGATTAAAATAGACTGGTGGAACACTTTCCAAATCAAGGCGACTAACCAGTCGAGAGCTGCCCACGACCATGGCTTGGCATTTCGACGGATTTACAGAAATGCCAAACTTACGAGACCAGTCACAGATATGGTTCAAGTCGCGGTTCAGAGCATCGACAGCCTCGGCAATATTCGCAGCATCAGCACTGGCATACAGCTGCAAGTCATCCGCATAATGATGGTGAGAGCACTTAAGGTTGTGTGTAACATAATTAATAAAAAGAGAAAATAGCAGAGGGGATAAAATGCCGCCTTGTGGAACACCAGCGACAAGATCACACCAATTGGACACTTCTCCATCAGCGCGAACTGCCTGCTGCCGACCGAGAAGATATGACGAGAACCAGCCAGTCACCGAGGATGAAAACCCAAGCTGCGACAAGATAGCCAGTAAGATGTCATGATCTACATTGTTGAAAGCGTTGGAGGAATCTATTAGGATCATAATAGTTAGTTTAGTATTTTCCATGGCTTCCCTGACATCCTCTGTGATCTTAAGCAGAGCTGTGGTAGTGCTATGCCCCGGCCGAAAACCCGATTGAAAGGGACTTAAAAGTGAGTTATTATTAACAAAGGCAGATGTTTGCTTATGTACAACAGCTTCAAGTATTTTTGACAAAAATGGCAGTATTGAAATTGGTCTCAAATGATTTAAAGAGCTAGGCGCAGATACTTTGGGGAGCGGGACAACGAATGCTTAACCCCACTCACAAGGGAATGAATGTGACGAAAGAGAGTGATTGATGATATGTGTGAGAATGGGTAATATAAAATCTAAGATATGAATTATCATCTTTCTGCTCACATCATCACATCCCGTCGCCTTGGACTTTATGGAGAAAAAGATTTTCCTAACTTCATCCTCAGTGACAGAGCTGAAATTAAAGACTGTCTGAGACACAGGCAAGGACCCAATTAACTCGATGGTATCAGATTTAGTAGCATCATCTAGTTGTGATACAGTAGAAAAATGCTGGTTTAGAACCTCTGGACAAAAAGATGATTTGACATGAGAAGTTTGGGACTTGCCGACTCCGACTGATCTTAGGAACTTCCAGGTATTAGCCTGGGAGGAATTAACTAGATTGTCGTGGAAATAACGGCGTTTAGAATCTCTTTGGAGTACAATGGTTTTGGAGTACAGGTTTTGGAGTACAATATGATTGGAGCCACTACCCAGGCTTCAACATCTTTGCATGATGCAGTCTTCTCCCCTGAGTATGAAAATGTCATCCTAGCCTTCCTTCGAGATACTTCTCTTTGAAGTTATAGTCCGTACGCTCTTTAGCTATTCAGTGTAAGTTTCAATTCAACTCCGCAGACGTCCACTGCTGAACGTAGGTCTCTCCCAAGATGGTCCAAATTAGGCAATGATAATACATACTTCATAATTATTTTAACAGAACACATGCTACATTGCAGGCAATTGCTACAATGCGGGCCACGCGCACGCGCCGCCCGCCGCCGCCGCGCCCGGCGAGTACCCGGCCGCGCGCCGCGAGCGGTTCACCACCCGCCCAGGTACGCCGCCACATCCTCGCCACTCCTCACGCACTGTACGGCTAACACAATGCCCGCTCGCGCCGCGAAACTGATTTTATTTCCTTCAAATACTACTGAGGAAGAGCCTGTTTCACAACTTTCTGATAAGTTCCAGATATCTTGACCTGTGATGCCGTGTCCCTTTTGTCAGTATGAAACGAAAGATATGGCATCACAGATATTTTTTTTTATTGCGAAACAAACTATTACATATACATCATCATCTTGGCGTTAATGTCCCGGGGTCCGCCTTGACCATGATCCAGGATTTGGCAGGTCAGGTAATTACAGTGGAGCTGCCGTCTGCCTCCATGACCCTGCTAACAAGGGAAACTAACCAGATTGGATCATGGTTATACATCCAGTCGCCTGAATGTGCAGGTTTCATCACGATGTTTTCCCTCACCGTAAGAGCATCGGTTAGTATTCAACTAATGTACATAACTCAGAAAACAGTCATTGGGACCTCTGGCTTACGAGTCGTATACTCTAACCGTTTGGCCACCGACGCTCTCAATGTAAAATAAACATGTCTTACTGAATATAAAGGTCAATATGTAACCAGCACCATTTCCCACAAAACATGTGGGAAGTTTTTCTGTCATATAAAATATCGGTTACTTATCAGTAGGTGGAAGGTGAAGCAGGCCACTAGATTAATTACAGAGAAGTAAACAGCTATCTCGCGCTTTTTGTCGTTCGTCACTCTCGTACGCATACTGGTGTCATGTCATAATTGGAATAATCATGCAACCAATAACTTTTATTACCACTGGTTATTATGAAAATGTATCTTAGGTTCAAATCATCCGGTCCTTTGCAATTGGCTTATGGTTTTTCGAAAAGATTACATTTCCTGAATAAACTACATTCAGTACGTCGCATGCTTAATATAGAATGGAATACTGGCTTAATTCAAAAAAGTCAATATTTGGGAAATCGCTGTTAAAGTTTTTTACATCAGGGGCTGGTCAGATTATTAGATAGATAGATGTATCCGGGCCGTTTTCCGCATTCAGGCGAACTTGCGCCCATTCTGCGTGGATATGGTATACTCCAGGATACCCTATTGTTCCTGCCATCCTAACTCCTCCAGGAAACGTAGTAACCCTTTCAGTTTTACAAACGTCTCTGGAAGGGTCTGTGGCTGTCCGAGATGTGTGCTGCTGTCTCTTCCTCCCTCAGGCAGGCTCTGCACAAGGGGCTGTCGGTGAGACCTATGGTAAAGAGGTGTTTATTAAATGGACCGTGTCCCGTTAAAGCTCCGGTTACCAGACGGAGTTGCTTTTTGGTTAGTTTTAAGAGCCTTTTAGAGAGGGATGGGTTAATTTTCGGTAGAGCCTCCTTGGCTTGCCTGCATTCCTCTAGTGATGACCAGAGTTGATTATGTTTTACCTTAATTCTGTCCACCAGATGTTTACGGGTCCATGCAAATGGCATAGGTAGAATTGGTTCCGGGCCTGTGGGCTTCGTACTTGAGCCTCTTCTGGCCAACTCGTCAGCTGCATCATTCCCCCTCGATCCGCTGTGTCCTTTAATCCATTGTAGGGTTATAGGATTTGTTTTACATACCTCATTTAAACACTTGCGACAGTCAGATTATTAGCAAATCTAACAATGATGTAATAGATAATTAATCATTATTTTATGTTGCTGTCTTCTTTGATAACCATTGAAGATATCTGTATAAAAAAATCCTAATAATTATAAATAGTTTTTTTTTAATATTTTTATTTCTGCTCTTGAAGTTAAGCCACTTTACTATTAAACAGGACACAATTTATTTTTTAGCATGAATGGCCTAATAGATTTAAAGTCTGTGTTTGATCAAGTAATTTGTTAATTTTATAGACTCATTTAATATTTAGACTGTATATTATTAAATAATTGAAACACATTTAACGATTAAGTCTTTTTATTCATAATTACATTGTGTAGACATACAAAAAAATTATTCTTTTGTTTAACATTACAACAAATACTTGTACAAAGTGGACAAATGTGGTCTGCCCACCTTTATGGGAAAGTGTGTATGTTTTACTTTCATACTTTAACAATGTACACATTGTTTCACTAGCTGCGGTATCAAACCTCTTTACGCTTTTGCATTTAATACCGATTAAATATGCATTAAATTAATAAAGATATCATAAATTCTGGTAATAAATCTGGACTTTGCATTCAACTCAGCATATCATTTTTGGTCCTTAAGGTGGCTTGCAGGAAAATGGATTTAACATTATCTAACGCTAACAACCACTAGCCTGAGCTAACCATTGTTAGTGCATCGGACAGTGACACTGGCTAGCTATGGTTAAAGTTGTTTTCTTCCGGGCCAGCCTTAGGACCTACTTAAAAGGATTTGGAGAGCTTTTAAAAATAGGTACAAGTAGCGGTAACTAATCTAATCTTCAAACCTTTTTAAATTATTTGAATTTAGATTTACAATACTTATTATATTATACACTAGTGGACCCTGCCCGACTTTGTTCACGTTCACCTACTTTACCCCTACCCACCCTTTTTCTCGCTTATAAACATTCCGATTGTATCACTCTATCTATTATTGAAACCCGAATTAAAATCTGTAAATCTGTTGCGCAGTTTAAAAGATCTAAGTTTACTAGTGATACATAGGGACATACCTTAGGAAGCGACTTTGTTTTATACTATGTATAGATACTTAGGTATACATATACATATTTATCTATTAGATATCAACAATATTAGTAATCAGTCTGGAATCAACACAGCATATCGTTTATCAGCATAAACAGCTATGGGAGATATTTTTAGATACCTTTTTAATACTTAGAAATAAGATTTAATCATCCTTCAATCAATCAATAGAATGCTGTTAAAAAATTCATAACATTTCAATCTACATGTTATACCACAGAGGATTTTCACAGCATGACATTTAATTGTTTTATTTCTATTTATTTGTTTTCCAGTATTTCTTAGACTATTTGCTTTATTCTGTTTCCAGCTTTCCTTGGTCCTTTTACACTTTCTTCCTTTTGTGTCAGTTTCCAATCCACCCTCTCTATTAGTTTCATTTTGACATTTTCTGGCTTCTTCATTCCTTAATGCCTCTGATGTTGCAGGTTCAGCAGAACTTCCCTGCTCAGTTTGCATCTCATCAATGAGATTTTCTGCTATTATTTCATCAACATTATCTTCTTGGTTATGTTGTTGATAGCGAGATTTTGTATCAGAGCTGCCAGTAGAAGATCCAGACGAGGATGAGGACGAAGATGAATTATCTTCTTCATCAGCTTGTTCAAATGTGTCAGCCATTTCAACCGCCTTAGTCGCCAGGTCTAAGATGCACCGTTTTCGAACGTTGCGAAAGTTGTCCAATATTTTTCTTGATCTTGAAGATGATATTGATGATATTTTTGACCTAAAACAAGAACAAGTTTGCACTAATTGTAGAACATTTTAATATTAGCCCCGGCTTAATACTGAATAACGGAAAACAGCTACAAATATGTTTCAATATATTGTAACTCTTCATTCAAATAAAGACTAATCTCTTAGTACGACATGTAAGCGACAAACATTTTTTACCAATAAAGTGACTCATCTTTCAATGATACACGACGGCAGTGTAAATATTTGGGTTTCTAAATACAAAACAGACTTAACTCTTAAACGGTTACGTAAAAAGCAATATTTTATGAGCACACTTTATAGGAAACTGACTTTTTATTGAAACTTATTATAGAAAAAACTTTCATAAAACTCACCATTTAATTTGTAGATACAACAGCTCAATAACGATTCGGTCTTCGTTCCACGAAACAGTAACAAGTTAATTGCAAAAGCCACAGACGCAAACTGTCACCAGTCTCTTTTCCAACAAAGTCATTGACAAAATACGTAAAAGTGAAAGAGACGCATATTGCGCTGGGGCGGCTACAGAGCGCAATTACGAGTTCATTTCAAAGGGAGGCAATAGATGGAGCTAAATAGAACCAGAATCTGAATATAACTCAATGTCTTATTAAGCCAGTATTCCATTAGGCGTGCGACGTGTTCGGTCTATGGTATATGCATGTTGCTTAGCGTATTGATTGCGGCATCCAACTCATTGATCGCGTCACGTGGCCGGCGGGGTTGTGTACAATGGTGCGTGTGCCTGCGCAGGCGGCGAGCCGGAGCTGGATCTGCGCGCGCCGGCGCCGCCCCCCGCGCCCGCCGCGCCGCCGGACCCCGCGTCGCCGCCCGCGCCGCGCCCCGACACCGCCGACTGCTACGAGATCGAGGACCTGGACGACGCCGGCTGGGAGTTCGTGAACCGCCCCGCCGACCCCCTGCCCACCGGTACATTGCACGCCTCGAAGCGAGGCCGGCCGCACTTTGGGTTGCGTACGTTTCGCGCGAATTAATTTGCATGGATCACCTACGCATGGTGCAGGGTTTCATAGTGCGATTCGTACGATAATAGCTACTACATCTAAAGTGCCGCTGGCCTTATTTTACTCACTATTTAGTCACAATGGTTGTGTTACCTGTAGTCCGTGTACGTGTGTCAAATAAAAAGCGATGTCCACTTTGGAACCTAACCAAACGAATACCATATAACGAGGTACCCTATTTTGGGGATACAGAAATGGGTTGCGCCACCACTGCTAAGGCCCTACACCGGTGACGGTTTCCATTACCTAAGTATTCCAAAGGTACATTAAAACTCCGTCGAGCAGGCGGGGTGCTCTCGCTCGCACTCAAACAATATAAATGCCTCATAATTCATTCATGAATGCTCCTGTGTTATCATTATTCATCTTTTAGGATAACGTCATAAATATTGTGATGGGGGGTGATGGGTGGATGGCGGTATACCTTTTCGCTCGCCGCTTTAGATCCTGATCGACCAGGAGCTGCAGCGGGGGAAACGAGTGTTTCCTGCCCCTCAATCATAAGAGTGGTGTTAAATCCACAGATTCGGAGGTGCTGATGACGCCCTCCGAGGCCGCGGCCGCCCTGTCCCCGGACAGCGCGCTCCCGGAGCGGCTGCGGGCCCGCGCCGGCCTCCGCGCCGCGGGCACCCCGCAGCGAGCCGCGTCAGAGCTCGAGCTGCGTGGAGGTGAGCTCTCGTGTGTAGCATAATGATGGCACTGATCGATATGGGGAACAGGAGCGAAACAAACACTATTTTTGTAGTAAATTTTTATAGTTAAAGCTTGAACATATAGTTGTTTATTACGGATCTTTTTGTATTTGCATTGGCACATAGAATCTGGCTCTGTTCACACTTTTGAGGACTGGAGGTTTTCGCGGTTCTAAGATCCACCGTAAAATGTGGCGATACGGAGCTGTGAGGTCTGTGGGCAAAATAAAGATCCGTCATTTAGAGCAGTTGTTTCTGACCTTACTTTTTAGTAGCGCCATTTAGTGAATTTTAAAACTGACGAAATTCACGACTGTTATAGTTACGTAAAACAAGTACATCAAAATCGGCAAAGTTATCGACTGTCGTACGAAATAAAAAGTCTCAATACAAATAGACAGAAGCCGTCTATAGGCTGTGGTGACTGCTTACTATCAAGCAGACCGTAAACTTATTTGCCACCTTAGTGGTATAAAAAAATACTTCACGTAAAAATCCTCAACGGCGACTGATCGTCAGCAGGGGGCACGCCCCCCCGGAACGAGGAGCCGGACGCGACCAGCCTGCAGGACGAGCCGGTGATGGACTCCCGGCCGGCGGAGGCCGGCGAGGCCGAGGAGGGCGCCGAGGGGGAGGAGGGCGCCGAGGGGGAGGGGGAGGGCGGGGGCCTGGACGGGGGGGCTGCGGCGCTGGCCTCGCTGCGCGACGAGGCGGCGCTGGACAACTTGAACGTGAAGCAGCTGAAGGAGCTGCTGGCGCGCAACCGCGTGGAGTACCGCGGCTGCCTCGAGCGCGAGGAGCTGCTGGAGCGCGCGCGCCGCCTCTACCGCGACCACGCCAAGTATAAGGACGGTAAGGACCGCCGGCCCGAGGGGTGGCCGGTACAGTAGAATAGCACTAACCAGCTACACTCGTCGAGGCAAAAGAGTCTCCGTAGGCTGGAAAATGGGCAGCAGCTTTTTCCATAGTTATATTACACTGCGATCTCGAAACTGCTTGCCAAGCGTGGAGATTGTGGCAGTAACCTTCTCTTTTATGGGAGAGACCCTAAGTCCTGCAGTGTACTGTTATGGACTGTGATGTGATGACAAGAAGCGCCGGGACCCTAGCACGGAAGGTCTGACATTCATATTTCATACATCTGACATTCATCACTCCCGCACTGGTTTTGAGAAACATTTCAAAACATCCCCTGTGAGAGCAGTTTAGTAACAGTTTGAAACAAAATAAAACATTTTTGTGGGAGCCACTTTAGATTTCATATTGCATTGGTTACTTTCACCCAAACGTAATTCCACATCAACCGTGGTCCCTAGTGTTAGGTGGGAAATCGGAACATGGTCCAACACTATGACTAATTTTGACATACATAGCCCTAGTTGACACTTGGAATTACTGTGATGGCGCGTTTTCTATGTAGTCAAAATGAAGTGCAGTTATTATTTAAAATATACATTTAACCTTTTACTTACCCTTGAAATGGAAACCCTTTAGCTTTATTACTTCATATCGCTTGCTCCATTCGCTGCGCCTTTCAAAGTTACCACCAGCCATTCCATTTACATATTTGTCTGCCGTAATCAACATGATAATATTAACGATAACACACGACTCGTATCTGTCGTTAGACGTGGACAACCTGCCTCTGGAGGAGTGCTGCAAGATCTGCATGGCGGCGCCGCTGGAGTGCGTGCTGCTGGAGTGCGGCCACATCGCCGCCTGCACCGCCTGCTCCAAGCAGCTGTCCGAGTGCCCCTTCTGCCGGCAGTACGTGGTCCGCGCCGTCAGGTTCTTCCGCTCGTGAGGACCGCCGCCGCCGCAACACCCCTCCGCCGAACCGCTGTGTGAGGTTCGAAGGCGCGAAACGCGAAGCCGGTCCTCCGGGCCCTTACTATATATCCACAGCCAAAAGTACATTGTAAATAAAATTGTATATTTTTTTATGTTCGCTATAACGTATATGGAACAGTTACTCTATGCTATCCAGTACCCGTCGAGCCGTCTCGAGTCGGAGCGCTATAAAACACCGCGGCTCGAGAACAACTTAGATGTAGGTCTTAATATTTACGGATCATTTGCGCAGCTCTTTTATTTTGGTTCTGCCCACCGACAAGGGTCTGTATTGCTATGTAGAGCGGACGGTGCCCTCAAACCCGCGCATACGAGCCCGAAATGTTGCGTGCGATACGAAAAACCACCGCTCTCGGCAGCATTCTGTAAATAATATCACCGTAAAGACAATACTTGACCCCGCCCCCCTGGTGACAGGCAGCTTGCTATTGTGGCAGTGCGCAGTCGCAATCTAAAGAGTTGAAGTACAAAATGCTAGTACATATTTTAGCGAGTTGACCGGGGCTCGTACTCTTGTACACTATGTTAGTCCGACTAGAATATTCATTTCTTTATAATCGGACCACGGAATCAAAGACGAGGAGGTTCCTCTCTGAGATTAGACCTAGGAACGAAGAGACTATGTGTGATTCTAACAACTCGACGCCAGGTGTCGCTTTCGTCAGTATAGGCGTTTGGGATATTATAATGACATCGTGAATCGCAGTAAAGTGTGCCTCCACTGGAAAAACCTGGTGGAATGGTTAAGCGAGTGTTTTTGAATTAGAAGTGCTCCCGGGATTACTCGGACGTTTATAAAGACGGTCATCGGACGTCGGGTCTGTCGTGGCGCCAGCTGTAGCGTTCCTTACATCATTGGGAAGCCATAAATGAACTCCAAGATTTTAATGCCACGTGAGCAGATTGGTGCAGTATATCTTCTAGAAAATTATATAATTTGCTGTACTTCCATCGTGATGGCGAAAGATATGTAACATCTTTGTCTGTACTTCGTTTAATCATAAACATATTGTCAGTGTCAGACATCACGTCAGTTGTCTCATTCATGCGCATGCGTTAAAGCGAAAACAATGATTGCACACAAAAAGAAATGCAGTCGCTTATTTCCTTTTTTATTTAGTGTAATGATTTTCTTAAAAACTTGGCTAATTTTAACGTGATTATGTCTGTAACCGCGCTTAGTTCACATATTTATCTGTCAATCAAATCTCTCAAATTCCAAAAAAATTATTAATATATGTTTTGTAATTCAAATGTTCAAGGTAATAATCACGTTTTTATTTATTTTACTTCTTCTTTCTTTTATTCTATCAATTCTTAAATGAAATTAAATAATTTCTATATTTTTCATACACTTTAGAAATATATTAATACAAGTCTTCTCCTTTCCTGCCTTGTTCTAGTCGGTAGTCAATATCGGGGGAAATCCCGAAAAGGCAGCATTATCCACAGCCCGAAAAGCAATTTTGAGCTATATATGTATGAAAAAAGTTGATATTTGGTAAATACGATACTGTACGTAATGGCATTTTGATTCGGGCGTGCGTATTTATCTAATTTATTGCTACGTACAAATGTATAGTCAATTAGGCGACAGATTTCAAGCTCATTTTTGTATGAAGTGCTTTATCTACGGTTGGTAGTAGATCAATACCTAGGAACAAATAGTCTTAATTCTATTCTAATTAGAGTGTGATTCTAACAACTCGGCGCCAGATGTTGCTTTCGTCAGTATAGGCGTTTCGGATATTGTAATTACATCGTGAATTGCAGTAAAGTGCATCTCTACTGAAGTTTCCGATGAAGAAGTGCTCCCGGGATTACTCGGACGTTTTTAAAAGCGGCCATTGGACGTCGGATCTGTCATGGCGCCAGCTGTAGCGTACCTTGCATCATTGGGAAATCATAAATGAACTCCAATATTCTTCCTACGCACACCATATGCTACATGAGCATATTGGTGCAGTTTATCTTCTAGAAAATAATATAATTTTTTATCCGTTACGGCGTCTGCGACCATTGTCAGACCGTCGTGATGGCGAAAGATATGAAACATCTTTCTAAGCTGCAAAGAAACGCAAAATTGTGGATTGGAGGTAAATTTTCAAAATTACAGAGAAAGTGTGTATTTTCTAAAAAGTTTGATTACGAAATAACCGAGCAAGTTATATATTTTTTATGTTATATTTTTTTAAATAAAATATATTTTATTTTATATAAAAATTTATAGAGGAGTATTCGTGGTTCGTGGTAAACAACGTGTATTATCAGACTAAGAAAGATAGCGATAAAGCTCCACATACTGAGAGTTATACAGGAAAATGGAAGAGTGCGCTTTGAAAATAATGCATTGGCCGAAAATATAAACTAAACTACTGGATACATGTAGTGACAGTAAAAGATAATGTACTAAAAATATTCAGTATAATATGACCGCAAAAGTTATTTACCAAGAATTTTCAAGATTCGGCTTCTATCTTAGCAACCCCGACTTCAATATGCAGATTTTAAAACTAGATGATTACTGGCAATCATCTTATCTGAGTAACTCAAGATAACTGCTCACGGTTGAAAATAAAATAAAAAATTGTAAGACAGTCAACAAGAACAACTCGTGACAACTTCTAACAAAATCTCTATAAAGAAAATCAATGACGTCAACACCAAAGTGCAGACATATCTTGCAAGGGAAGTTCATGCAAAGAATGAAACTACTATTAGGCCAGTTTCCGTTTCGTTTTGGTGTGCACAGCAAGCTTAATTATTCTTCTAACTCGATCGGCAGGTAAAAATTAGGGACCTTACCTGGACATAATTCCGATTTTAATGAAATTTAGGAGTTAGTTCGGGAAAAGTGTGCGGTAATTGAAGTTTTCGACCTTGAGGAGCCTGTGCTACCTTGAGGCGGGCCAAACAACCTCGAAATTTTTGGACATTTCCAAGTTTTATTCTTATAACTCGAAAACGGCGGGCTATGGCAAAAATGGTCTTACACTAAGGATCTACATACAATTCTCAACTTTTTCTTAATACACTTGTACAAACAGTTTTGTTTGTTTTGTTTTATAAACGGTTGGGCCGTTTCCGAGCAAAACAGTCTCGGTTGTGGCGGTAGGTAAAATATCCTTTTTTAGGAAATTGTTTGAAAAATATACATGTATTTTTAGGTAATATATATACAAATCCTAAATTATAAGGGAAATTAAATGTACTATTTATTTCCCTTTTCTTGTGCTGTAAGAACTTGTAAAATTTCACAATTATGTATATATCATAGATAAGTACCAGATACGTTTTGATAAATTTGCTTTGTGATTCTCATACTCACAGAGCAACTTTATCATAACTTTCTGGGGCAGTTACCGATGACCTGTAATCATGAAATTTAGCAAAAAGTAAAATCCTTCAGCACAAGGAAAAAAAACGAAATGGGTCATTTGTACATATATCACCAAAAAATACTTGTATATTTTTTTTCATATAATTTCCTAGGAAAAGGATATTTTACATACCACCACAACCGAGACTGTTTTACTCGTAAACGGTTGAGAATATGTAAAAGCGTATAAAGCAAAAGTTGTAAAGATTTTTATTTTGATTACCTAAGCGTAAGAGAATTTTTTGCTATAGCCCGCCGTTTTCGAGTTATAAGCAAAAACTAAAAATTTCCACAAATTCCGAGGTATTTTGGCTCCACGAGGTCGAAAAGTGACAGGCCGTCCATGCCGCCTTTGCTATTGTAGCAGTGCGCAGTCGCAAACTAAAGACTACAAGGAAAGACACCAAACTGCTCGGCGGTACGGTACAGAACAAATGCGAGTACAGTTTGCATGTTGGCGAGTCCCAGTCAGGGGCTCCTACTTTCGTAAAGTCTGTCATTCCCTACTAGAATATTCACTTTTTTATATTCGTAGTTTCGGATCACAAACCATGGAATCAAAGACGAAGAGGACCACCTCTGAGGTTAGACCTAGGGGCAAATAGTCTAAGTGTGATTCTAACAACTCAGCGCCAGATGTCACCTTCGTCAGTATAGGCGTTTTGGATATAATAATGACATCGTGAATTGCGGGAAAGTGTGTCTCCACTGGAAGAACCTGATAGAATAGTTAGGCGAGTGTTTCTAATGAACAAGTGAAGTTTCTGAAGAACTCAGACGTTTATGAAAACTGTCATCGGACGTCGGTTCTGTCATGACGCCAGCTATACCGTTCCTTACTTCATTGGGAAGCCATAAACTCCAAGATTCTTATGTCACGTGAGCAGATTGGTGCAGTATATCTTCTAGAAAATAATATAATTAGCTATCCGATATTGCGTCTGCGACCATTGTCAGCGGTCGTGATGGCGAAAGATATGAAACATTTTGTATGCTATAATGTTTTAAACTATCGCGGTTATTATCACACATTTTAAAGGTATGTTCCGTGTTTCCTACCCGCGTACCGTTGCTGACGAATAGCCGTCAACAAAGGTACGCAGTAGGAAACCCGGAACATACTTTTAAAATATCTTTGTATGCTGTTTTGTACTCAATTTTTGGAGTAAATTTTCAAAATCACAGGGAAAGTGACGATATTATTGCTATAGAAATAATACAAGGAAATCAGCACGACTGCGCGTATTTCCTAAAAGGTTTGATAACGAAATAACCGAGCAAGTTATATTCCATTTTATGGAGGAGTGTTCGTGGTAAACAACGGGTATTATCAGACTAATAATGACAAAGTCATAAAGCTCTACAGACTGAGAGTTGTACAGTAAATGGGAGATTATGCTTTGAAAATAATGCATTGGCCGAAATAAAGGTTTTAAGACTTTCGTAGTTATTCACTACACATATCGGGTTTGTTACCACGTTAGTATTGATTTTACCTCGATGGTACCGTGGTAACCCGATAATAAGTACATAGTGAATGTGCATTGGCCGAAAGTAACAAATACGAGATATTAACCATAGTATAAACTAAACTACTGGATACATGTAGTGGCAATATAATGTCACTAAAAAGATTCAGTGAATTATAATATGACCTCAAAAGATATTTTCCAAGAATTTTCAAGATTCGGCGCGTTCGCTACACTCTCTTTTACAACTTGATAAGTTGCTAGAGATAAAAGAGACAGGCATTAGAAATCGAGCAAATATTTTATTTTATTTATTTGAAAAATCAACAACTTACAATTTACATAAGAGAGAAGATATGAGACTGTTCGAGCATGCGCGACACTTCAAATATCAGCGAGCGTTCGCGCTGTACGTGGTCAATTCATGCTCGAGCATGCACGAGCATGAATTGACCCTAACTGGTCTTGACGGAACTTCTCCCTCTCTCTCTCAAGGTTGACGTTTTTCAAAATAAGACTGCCGGTGCCAGTTATTTCGAATCCACTCGCTCACCAGGGGGGCACCGTTGGTAGGGACTAGTGGTATTTTTAACGCGTAGCTCTGGCTCTGGCCTATACAAATCTCAATCTTGCAGCTAGAACCCTAAAAGTAACGCTTATTTTCACCTGTAGTTAAAAAGTAGACATGACAAAAGGTTACAATTACAACGTACGACATGTGCAATCATACTGAATGATTCGGCAACATCTGTGTCCGTAACCATAGCTGTGACAAAAGTGTTTTGTTGCCAGCTGTCTAGTTATCAGTCATTATACAATTCCTAATATAGCTCAATAGTAATTTATTTTAGGTGTATAATAATAATAAGTATGTAAAACGTACGGCAGGCGAAGCGTTGGCGCAACGCGGCAGTCTCTTATTGTTGTCGTTTCGAATTTAAATTGTTTATAGATATTTAACTGTGTAGCTATAGAACGCTAGCAACTATTTGGCTGTGTAGTTTATAATCATTGTTCGATGCAAACTGGGCTACAGGAGGTGATTCGGGATACTTATCGCTGCACGATGATTCGGGACTGGTGACCTGTTGGCAATCAATTGGTAACAGGTCAGATTAAGATATCATCACTGTTTAATATCTTTGACACGATTTCACATGGTGAATCAAGGACAAGGAAGGAAATTGAATGAACCTATTATTTAATATTAATTGAATATTTTATACGTTATCCGGTATTTCCATACAATACATATACAAATATCATAATGTATGATGATGAGCCACCCGAATCGCTTGCCGAAGCCTCGAGCCCTCGTCAGCTAGTACCCGTTTACCTCAACTCTATATAAGTATGATATTGTAAATCGTCCAATATTCCATTCGAAATAACACAAAGTCTTCTTGTATAGTTTCAATATTTTTCGTACCTATGGATAAATGATAATAAAATATGGATTAATCTTTAGTGTATTTTTGTATGTTAATAGATAGGTTAGTTATAAATTATGAGCCTACTGTACTGTACGCCGCGCGGGTGGCGAGCCGGCCCGCCGCCGGACTCGGCCGCTAGATCCCGATAACGTATAAGTATAATAATTACACTGTCACAAAATGTCTTTTTTAATGGTTGGTAATGGTCGGGCCGGCGCGGGCCGGCCGCGACGCAGCGGGAAATCAATAAACGGTCGTCGCAAATTGTTGTCGTTACTTGTTATTTTCATTCGCCGCTCGGCGCCGCCCCCCGCCCCTCGCCCCCTCGCCCGCCGCCTCCCTGCCATATCCTCCAGGTTCGCCTGTATCCATGCACACACTATTTTGCTCTTAAAATTATTGCGCAACTATGTCGAACAAGATTAGCGAGCGCTTGGCCGTGCAGCCCGGCCGCCGCGACATTGCAAGCAACTGTTTAAGTCTATTACTATAACTAGTTTACCATTTAAGTTCTACAACGAAATATTTGCGGAAGCGACGCCGAGTAATATTTATATTTATTTGGAAAACAAACAGCATGTATGACAATAATTTAATAAACTAATATACAATAAATTAATAAAGTAATACGTCGCATACAGTTGCTTGTAATCTGGCGGGGCAACGGCCGGGCCGCTCCATCGCGCGGACGTTGTAAATCGAGCGCAAAGTCGCCAATGTTTTGAAAACGTTGTTTATATTTAGGATACAAGTGTATAGTAGAAGGTAAGTAGGGTGTACAACTTTGTGAAAAAATAATTTTATTATAAATTAGTTTCTTATTCCTAAGAACTCATATACATACAACAGATTTATCACTAAAAATCGTCCGCCCAAACAAGTTAATAGCGCCCTCACAAGTAAAACATCAACAAAAACTTTTGATTGTTTCTTCAAATTAGCGCCCAAGTAAAAAATAATAATAATAAATACTTTATATGTATACCTAAATTGATAAATCGCAAAGAGGTGGTATTCTGGCAAGTGATTACTTGAACGCGAGTCGTAAAGCCGATTTCACTGTTTTTATTTTTTTTATTAAAAGCTAGATCCTTAGCTAGATTAGAACCTTTCATCGAATCAGTTCAGTATTCTATTCAAAATTGTCTTGTGAACTAAGCTTGTTTCGACGAACGTCTTTCCCTCCGTACAAGCAGCGCGGTCCGCTAGTCTCTCCCGAAGGCGTGCGTGTCTTTAGGCGCGTCGACGCGCACCACGTGGCTGGCGAGCGCGAAGTATCCCTCGTAATGCGCTTGCTCAGGCGTCGTGTCGTAGTGGTAGTGGCCGCCGTCGCCGTGCTCGCCCCAGCCGTGGAAGTGCTGCACGCGCAGGTCCAGGCCCTGGACACGGGTACAAGCTTGATATTTCAAGTCTAGCTTATCATTGAGGGAGGATGCGTATTAACAGACATTAAGCAGCCAAACAGGTGAGCCATCTAATGAAAAGTAGTCACCGCCGCCTATAGACATCAGCACCTCTCATGAGACATCTAATATAACTCTGAAAGGATCCCCGTCAAAGTCTAAAGGAAACACTGTGGCTCGAAGCTCACTCCATATCCGAATAATACGAGCGAAAAACGGTCTTTTGAACTGTGGCGTGTTCACCAACAGAGGGTCTACATAGTGAGCAGGAGTAGCCAGCCCGCAGCAAGTGGTGCTATAGCGGAAATATGCTGTGGGCGACAGATCCAAAATTCCTCAGAATATTCCCTTCGAACAGACAGAGATTCTAACTTGCTTGTTGGCTGTCATATCATTCATATCCAGCATAGGGAAATTCTTAACTATTCTCAGAATAAGAATAATAATTCTGAGTTATAACAACCATATTTGACTAACGCCTTAACTTTGCCCTGCGTTAAGCCGTCGTCAATCCCGGTCACTATCATCATCAGCAGCCTATACCAGTCCACTGCTGGTCATAGGCCCCAACGACCGCTAATCCTCACCATCGATTGATAGACATATTACTACCAAGTAAGGCGCAAGGCTCACATACCAGGTCCCCAGTGACGAGCGTGCCGACGTGCGTGATGGGTGCGCGCATCTCGAAGAAGTGCAGCCACTCGTCCACGGCTGCGTCCGAGCAGATCGCGGTCGGCGAGAAGTCTGGCATCACGTGGTGCTTCACGCGCCCCGAGCGCAGGAGGAACATGCCGCCCAGCCCTGGCGAACGACAACGCAAGGAATTAGGCACAAGATTTAACGTGGACTGCTGGACAAACACACGTCAAAAGTGTCTAGGAATACCTGAACTTTTAGCCAACTAAATGAAAAAAAAAGTTATTTTATCTATCTATATGTCGTCGCGTGAAGGAAAGGGGTGTATCAGGATCATTGTCATCAGGGTGGTGATATCAGTATTAGGTCGTATTCGTCCAGATAAATTAAAGAAAAGGTTCACATTTACTCCACTGTATTTATTCCATTTCATTTTTGCACATCACTTATAATTTCACTAGAATTCAGAGCGGTATTACAAATGTAGGCAGTTGAGGTAATTTACTTTCTTATTTCAAAGGTGATTTTAAAATTACTTTATTTTTAAACGTAAATAACACTTTCTATAAACGAACTTCAAACGTAAACAAACGAAATGTGGAGACAGTTTCAAGACGCGTCACTCCTCGGCGGCGGTCGCGCCAAGAATGGCCGCCACTCGGCCCGAGTCGTGCCGTCGAGACTCTGTCAGCACGCCCCACCAGAGGGCGCACTCCCACTTCCGTTTTCATCGTCATGAGTCCGTACTACGGTGTCATCTCTACAAAAACAACAAAATAAAATAAAATAAAAATAAACATTATTTCTACTGCCCAATATCAAAACTAAATCAGAAGTTTAATAATAAGAAGCTCTCACGTCTATTTGATACGCCAGTTATAGGTAACAATAGTCCATTTGTTGCCACACCAAAACTAAACAAGCAATAATCATCGTCATCGATTTTAACTGTTCGAACGAGTATACTCTATCTAGACTTTACGTTACGTTTAAGCTCCCATTTTGAAACCATTTAACAATGTTTGTAATAACGAAGGCATCCCATATCAAGCCGCCTTCTAAAAAAATTACAAAATAAAATTTGCTATCTACAGCCACAACATCCGAGACTTTCGGGGCTCTTAGCCCAATGAGTCACATACATGACTCCCGGGTCACTCCAAGTCAGCCAAATAAATCTGGATGTTTGACCTCAACAACAATTCAGGTACTTAAAAACTTGTACTGGCAGAAGGATATGAAATCTCACCATTGCTTACACTGTCTCATCTTACTGGCACAACAACAGAACTCAAAATAGTTACTTTATATCAGTAATCAAGGAAATTTCAGTACTCGAAGCTAAAAATAATTTATAAAACCGGCTATTGAACTATCACCAAAATATCTGGACTTTCTCATCATCGTTATCGTTCAACACTTTCTCACAAAGCTTAAAACAACTACTTGCTATTAGCCACGCTCCCATAGCCTCCATCAGGCCGGTAAGCAACCATAAAACTCTCCCATAGGCTCCATTAGCCCACCATCACTGATAAAACACGATCACTTTCATCCGATGATGCAACAAATTTTGAGAAAACAAAACGATCACATAAATCTCATAAAAACCTCGGTTCGATAGTCGTCACGTATTGGGTTAGCGTCTTAGATTGATCCGTCTAACAAAGTCTTTATCCAGGTCAAACTAAGTCACATTGACTTAGTACACATGGTTTTCGGTCGAACTAAGTCACAGGTTTATCTTTAGTTACTCAAAACATAATTCGAAATTATCTACCGTCAATCAGTTCACTTACTCGTGTTTACTTTTTTTTTTTCGTTAAATAACTTGATACTAATATAAAATTACGTTACTAACCAAACTACCTTTTTTTTTTGTAGAATTAAAAGAAACGTATATCGGTGATCCCATTTTTACCGCGGATATCTTATCTCTCTATTCTACAACATTGGGAAACTACGACCACAATAACAAACATTATACTGAAATATGGAAAATTTCGTTCGAATTTCTCCTGTTAAATGTAAACAAACACGCTAATAATTTTTCTCTTTTTTTTCTCTCGATACATGTTTGCACCCTCCCGCTCGCATAGAAATCGCGGAGATCGCGGGGTCGTTATTGAATTTGCACATTCGAAGCCTATGTGAAGCCTATCCTATCTCTAAGACAACATCCTAAAGTACACCAGCTAATTGTTCCACAAACTCACTGCTACGGCATCCCTGCCACACTGTTATTATCAAATATTTACTTAATCAGCAATCTGGAACGACTTATGGTGACGGGAAAAGTCGAAGGCAAGAGACCCAGAGGCCGAAGTCCGAAGAGATGGGTGGACCAAATATCCGAACGATTCATCGAAACCGATGGAGACATGCAGTTTACTGAAGATGTCAGGATCCTCAGCAGTGAGGCAACGATCAAGAAGAAGAAGTCAGTCAGCAGCAGCACCACCATAACTATGCTTACGTACTCAATTTATAAAAATAATAGCACTATGCTTTCCAAGTATTTCTTATTCTTGTTTTCTGATAACTGACGTGATGTTGGTAATACGTAAAATCATAGCGCACCATGTTTCAAGATGGTAAAATAATCTTAGATTAAATAACACCTTTTTTACTATAAACACTGTTTGACATTGGGACGGATTTAACATAATTCTTACTATTTTTGTGGAGTGATTTTTTTTCTTAGTAACTTTCTATCAGACAGCCTACATTAATTGACATAGGTACCCGCAAAAGCTAACATGTTTAAACTTAGCAGTAGTTTTTGACATTTTTACCAACAAATTGTAACACTGACGTAACTGACGTTGTTTATGTTTTGTTTACATTCTTTCTATTTGTAGTTTCACTAAAGATACAAATAAACCTGCCATTCTCTCTACTAAGGGTATCAATAGTGTTTCTGTCAGAATACTTTTCTTAATTGTCAAAGTAAATAACTCCTAAAATCCGCTAGGGAGCCTCTTCAGCACAGGTTTTTACTAAATAATAATTATGTATAGGACTCACCAGATAGAGAGGAACTGTTAATATCACATCATTTCTCAGTCATGTACACTCGCAGATTGTCTACCATCGTCGTCCCATGTTAAAACAATCACGTTGAGGCTACCAGTCCAGCGTTGCATTCCAATGTTGTTCTCGTAGGTGAAGCGAACAAAGTGCCGTCCATAGTAAGTTTCACTAGATTTTTAATAATGTTGTCGATATCCCAGTGGTGCTCTCGAAGGCCCGGGGTCTGCCTTGACCATGACCCATTTGGTACAGATGATCTGCTGTTTACTTTATGAATCCTCCAATCTTTCTGACGAAGTCCTTGTCTTATATCTCGGGGTGTTTGGACTCTTGGCTGCGCTTTGAACATGTTAAATCATTTTACATTTTAATGTAGGCAACTCAACTGGATCGAGTAATCACCTTTCTTTTATTATTACGCTTTCACGTAGCGTATCTGCATTTTCTTTGTTGCTTTTCATCATACCATCTCTTGGGCGTTGCGTTCGTCATCACCGCTTCTGATGTCGTCGCGTGAAGGAAAGGGGTGTATCAGGATCATTGTCATCAGGGTGGTGATATCAGTATTAGGTCGTATTCGTCCAGATAAATTAAAGAAAAGGTTCACATTTACTCCACTGTATTTATTCCATTTCATTTTTGCACATCACTTATAATTTCACTAGAATTCAGAGCGGTATTACAAATGTAGGCAGTTGAGGTAATTTACTTTCTTATTTCAAAGGTGATTTTAAAATTACTTTATTTTTAAACGTAAATAACACTTTCTATAAACGAACTTCAAACGTAAACAAACGAAATGTGGAGACAGTTTCAAGACGCGTCACTCCTCGGCGGCGGTCGCGCCAAGAATGGCCGCCACTCGGCCCGAGTCGTGCCGTCGAGACTCTGTCAGCACGCCCCACCAGAGGGCGCACTCCCACTTCCGTTTTCATCGTCATGAGTCCGTACTATTGACCACATGAGTCCATACTATTGACCGTGATCCGTCATATATATATAAAAAAAAGTCGTGCTAGTTACACTATTTGTAACTCAAGAACGGCTGAACCGATTTGGCTGAAACTTTGTGGGGAGGTAGCTTAGAACCAGGAGACGGACATAGGACACTTTTTAACCTTTTTTTAAAAATAAAAATACAATGGCTGTTTCCAAATGATCTCATTTGGTGAGTGAAAACATCCTGATGAAGGTTTATAAACAAGAAAAAAAGGGTAAGTAGTTGTAGGGTAGGGTTAGAAGGCTATGCGAACGAAGTCGCGCCGGGTCCACTAGTTATATATAAAAAAGTGTAATCAAGTAATCCTAATTGTTAATAATCAACAAAACGGAAGAGATCGCTATTGGCGATAAGACCGCCCTTGTACTTATCATAATCTTGCAGAATCTGTGATAATTATACTGTTAATGTACAATAAAGTGTTAAATAAATAAATAAATAAATAAAACGTGCTTGATACTTTTGATGAGGGGTAAAGTGGGATCCACTTGTGGAGGTAAGTACTTTGCCACTTTCCCAGTTGGACGGCTCCATTCGAACGGGCTATGCCCTTCCTCTGATATGACTATTGATCATATAAAATATCTCTGAAAGCATCCTCAACTTTTTCACAAGTACAAAAATATGCTATTGCTTACCCACAACTTTATCGCCATAGTGGTTCTTGAGCGCTTCTCTGATGGCGGTGATGAAGTTCGCCTCGCCTATGCGCTTCTTCGCTACCACTTTTATTACCTGTAACATGAGATTCTAAACTTGTGAAATGTATAAGCAAAATCATTATTCGTTAATTAAAGCCAGGTCAGGGAAATACTCGATTTTAAAGACAGACATGGCCTAGCAGTGTTAAGCTATAACCGCCATGCGGTTGAAATGATGCCTGGCACTAAGCCTTTCCGGGTACCGTAAAATACGTTTTGATGTTGATGGCGGACCAGGTAGCCGCTTTCCGTTGTAAACTTCCACCCATCCATGAAGATTATGTTTACGCTTGATTTTTTTTATGGAGACCTCAAGTTCAGCCTGCTACTGCGATTTTTTATAATAGAGATAGTCAAGCAAGCCGGTCACCTCGTGGTAAGTAAACAGCGTCGCCCGTAGCCCGCATACCAGAAGAGACCCAATGATATAAACATACAGACCTTCCCAGGCCGCCCGTCCGTCAGCAAGTAGTTCCCGAGCACGGCGGTGCGCGTCTCGGTGTCGGGCAGCCGCTGCGTGCGGTAGCTGCTGCTGCCCTTGGCCGCGCCCGCCGGCTGCACCGACGTTATGCGCGTGCCCTGCTGCACCGTGCCGTTCGACACTCGCAGGTTTATTATGCCCTGGAACAGTCGGTGGATGGTTGGGGTTGTTCGTTTTGGCTACACCAGAGATTTGCCAAATTAGTGGTCGTCGGGCTACGATAAAAAAACCGCAAATCAATGTACAGGATAGCCGATTGGTACACTTTAGGTTAAAACAATCCTTTTGAGCGGTAGTTCTTAAAAATATTCCCATGAGGGGGAAGAGTGATGACATCATAAATTTTTTGTATTGATTTGAAATTTTATTTTTAGAAACCTGTCGTGTAAAACAGAATAAAAGTATTTCGATAAGTTTAAGAAAATTATGAATGCAAACTTTATAAAAAATAAATAAAAATTAGTTATTGTTAATATTTGATCCCAAACTTGGTATGTTTTAAAAATATTTCTTAGATTTTTAGAAAACAGGTGGCCCAAATGTGATGGTGTAGTATATTTTTAAAAACCGGTGAATTTTGATTTGATACCAAACACGATAGGTTTCTAAAAAAGAAATTTTAAAATCCATACAAAAGATTTATTTATTTATTTATTTTACTTTATTCAGAACACCAACAGCAAGTTACAAGTAATACTTACAAACATATATAACAGCGAGGCCATTAACAGGTGCTCGCAGATAGTTATCTAAATGATACGGGATACTAGAAGTAGGATTACAGTTTGTACAGAATTACATAAATTGTCGCAAGAAGTCTGAATTACTCTTAGTGTAAATTAGTTCATGAATTTGATGTTGCGTCTTCGGAAGAATGAAAGAACTTTTCTGCATACACTCGCTTTACTGATACGAGCTTTGTGTTAAATAAATCCATCTCAATGTGCAAATTATGTAGGATGTTAAAAGGTCTCACGACCCGCGAGAAAAATGACCCTCGCCGATAATTCGTATCAGCTTGTACATTAGCTAATGATTGAAAGTGTCTGATACTAAGTCTGTTTGGTACGAAAATATTAATTTTCTCAAGCAAAGCTGAACAATTGATAGCCGTTCGCGATTTTAAATAGATAAATAATATCAGCCACTTCCCTCCGGATTTCAAGAGGCAAGAAATGAAATTTCCTGCAGCGGTTCTCATACCCATGAATACGTCACGAAGATGACCTCATCGCTGCTCCCCTATGGGAATATTTTTAAGAACTACCGCTCAAAATGATTGGTACACCGTATTTTAACCTAAAATACCGGTGTACCAAACGGCTATCCTGTATATCGATTTGCGGTTTTTTATCAATTTTTGCATTGTACACATTCGGCATTTTTTATTTTATTTACTAAACTTACTTCTTACCAGTTACTCGTTAAGAGAGACTCGTAGGAGTGGTAACATTCAGAACCGTAGCGGCCGGTTGTTTCGCAGTCCCATCATTTTAGCTTTTTCTCCATTAGGCCGCAGTCGGTCATCTTAGCAAAAAGTCCCCTAAAATATGATCGGTAAAGTCCTCCTCACCTCGCAGTTAACCCCAAGGTAGGGCCAGGGCCCGGCGCCGGCGCCGGCCACGAAGGCGGGGTCGCGCTGCAGGTGCGCCGCGAGCGCCGCCAGGTCGTACAGCTTGTCTCGCTGCACCAGCGGCATCAGGTACGGCACGCCGCCTACTTCCAGCAGCTTCGCGTTGCCGGTCAGCCCTGAGACAGGTAACAGTTGTTGTAGAAAACGCAAGGCAGGAAAGAATAGGCACAGTTTAGGAAGCATGTTCTTTCTTGGAACGAGATAAGGTCGCCATTGCTGCCTACCATCAGTCGGACCCACGACGGACGCACGATTGTGTGCCGTGTTAGTTGTTTAAAAACTGTGATAATTAGGCCGTTGTTCGCAAATAATATAAAGTTTGAAACAAACAGATGGGCGTCTGTGCACTGACTCTAATTCGTGAGTATTCGATACGTGAAAAACACGGCCAAATCGGTAGGCTATTTACGTAACGCCGTTGCCAAAAATTATCTGATTTCAATTATTGAAATTGTTACTTTTGCGATACTGTATCATCGATTTCATAGGTTCAGTTGCTAACAAAGTTCCATGGCAAAAATCTGAAATTAGCCTATGGATCAGAATCGAATACGATTTGAATTCTAATCGAAGTCGAGTCGGTCCGTAAACGCCTTTTCAAATTTACATTCATTTTATGACGTATTTAACTATTACAATTAGATTAAACATTTTGTGATCATTTACCGAGTTGTAATAGCCCGATATTTGCCATTGATGTATCTGGTAACAAACATACTAAGACTACGTATATACATAAAGTAATTAGTATGTCAAATAAAAGGAACCAATTTTTTAATGTTGCTAGTACTGTTATCGGAAAGTTTTGACACGTATTTATTTATAATTACATAACGATACATCCCTCGCGACACTGTCGGTAAACAAACAGATATCACAGATAAGCAGAATCACGTAACAATTGGTTGTTATCGCGCGACCGAGCACTCGCTGCGGATAACCGTGACACTTACATGTATACAAATCACGGCCAGAAGTGACTACATTAAGCGGCACATATGTTTATTACTTATGTAGAACGCTGTAGGTACCTTTATAAAAATACATGAAAATATTACAACGCGCCTATATTTTTTATTAACTTTAATTAATTAATGTAGCCTACTTACACGTTGAATTTGAATGACGCTTAAAAATTCATACGTCTACGTAATTTTCATTATTTTGTCTCTATAGATAGATCCCTTTGTTGCGAAGAGGTCACAGTGAGAAATGACCACTGATCGTTTCTATTACACTGCGATTCATAGTTTCCCGAAAACATGGTTCGACCGCGACGGATCGAATTACGCGAATGCTGGAGCCAACTGGTCTTGCACATACACTGTTTACTTTCATCGTCATCATCCCCCAGCCACTGTCTCGCTTCTCTTTTTTATTTAACTCTATTACTTTATCCATTCTCCTCCATGTCGCAATCCACACATTTTTTTGTTCGTCGGCCGTCACAGGTAACTGTGATATCCATTCACATTCATACTCATTACCTACCGTAACATATGACTCTCCGCATAACAAACTTATATCACGCTAACATACTGGTGACTAATAGGTAGGTAGAGTATGGTCACCTGGAGCGGTAAGGTTGTAGGGCGGCTGCGTGAGGTCGGGTGATTCCTCCGCCGAGACCGCCACGGACTCGAACGTGGCTGGCAGCGCGCGGGACAACACTGCCGGGACAGGTAAACTCATAAATAACAATAGTCTTTTGTTGGGATTCAACCTTTAACAATTCCGTGAACTAAATAATGAGAATATTAGAATAATTATAGTCATAGTGCTAGTGAAGGATGCTGCGAATTCCATTGACGGCACATCAGACCAACAGAACAATTTGTTTACTTAGTGCTACAAGTACTGTCAACTACTGTAACCGTGATTTTCCTTCCTATTGCATAACTCATTATCATTAATGAAGCAGAACACAGAATGTTACAAATGGTGATAAATACTACTCGCTAAGTAACACCGCCGAACGCATGACAATAACTTCGTTAAAGGCCTACTTCGGCAAAACGAATTGAATTAAACTTGAAATGACATTTAAACTGGTTATTTCCTGTTCCATAATGCAAGGGGCATTGACTTTACTTGGCTAATGACTTTCCTTACAGAATCAACAATAGAATATTGAAGACTAGTTTACCATCCACGATCTCCTCGAGCGGTGGCGTGTGAAGCGGCTTCTCCTGGATCGGCACCTTGCTGTAGTCCACGGACGCCATGCTGCCAACCACAAGGTCCACTAATAAAACAAACACTTGAGTGTAACTTCCCATTCCGCCAAACATTGGAATTTTTAATATTTCTTTTACCGATTCTTTATATTCCACTGCGAAATCACTGGAGGGTTTTGTCATGTAATCTCCACACTTGGCAGACGGGCGTTATACCTGCTGTCCATGGTTTATGGATATACTGACTTTTAAAACCTTATATTATTAGAGGTCATTAAGGTCATAGCTTCTAGCCTCTTGTCTAGAATAATATATCCTTGACGTAATTTATTTAAATACACATTACGCTAATAACCTGCTCCGTTTTCTCATCAGTTTGCGCAACGCTGGCCCAGTGTTCACAATTTTTGAACGATTTAATTTAGCTATTTGTTATTTTGACCTCAAGTTGGGACTTTCAACTCACATAACATATTAATTTCACTTCTTTTTGCCACCCATATTAATTAATTATTAACTATTTATAAAAACTGAAGCAAAGTCCGTTTAGCAATTTCTAAAATTATGTTTAAGTTTTTTTTCAGTGTTTAATAGCGTCCCATTAAACGCACTATTTCTTAAATGAATGAAATATAAATTGGTTAAAATTCTCATTTATCAACCATAGCTCAGCGCAACAAACTCCTTGAACACGTGAAAGTAAATCGCAAACGCAGCGGCCACTCACCCGACCGCCGCCAATGCCAGTGGCAAGTACAGCGCCAGCATCGTGACCCACTGACACTAATACGAACTAGTCGGCCGAGTTTACTATTGCAGAGAGGACAATACTCACACGAGGAAGCGGCGAGATTGGCGCGCGGCGGCGGCTCGACTGCCGGCGACCGACACCTCGCGGCACACGAGGGCACCCCTCCCCGGCACAGGGACAAATCAAACAACCTTATCTTGTAAAACAACTTTATTGCTCTCACCGTACTTAACATAAATGTCGTATCGACCACGCTCAATAAATAAATCATTACCCACTATTCAACGTCAAGTAAAACAATAATTATTCGCCTTATTTTCATAGATACAGGTCGAACCGCACTTTGGTATTGAGGTAAACACAGGTATAACCCAACGAAACGAAGGTCACACACACCTTATTGCTTTAATTGCATTTTTAAATCATAAAAATTGTTCCTGCGCTATTAAAATAATTATAACCAACCGTAACCTTTTCAATTCACCTTATTTGATAGAAGCATCACCATAAATATTACGTATAAACACATGTGAACGACACAATCAGAGCACCCGTCGCATTAGATAGAGCAACCCGTCAACTTTGAGTTGAGATTTTCCATTCGTATTATCACTGCGACCGTGTCGCGGCCCGCGTACTCAAAATATACTCTACATCCCATACAATATACGCATCAATTCATCATAATAAAATATAACGGCGCGTCCACCCCGGCACTCGAAAGAGCCGGATCAAGGCAATCACGTCAGACTTATGTACAAGATATTGGCACCCTTTACAATTAAAACATCCGCTCAGCGCCCCGAGTGCCGGCGTCGAGACGCGCCTTCAAATTTAATTCCAGCGGCAATTAACAGCATTCATACACAATATTATGAACAATACTGTAACTTATATAAATATGATCACAAACCTTGCGGGTGGCTAAAACTAGAAGTGTTCTATCTAAAGCTACATTACACAAGTCTATGTATATCTCACTGTGGTCAAAGCGAGAGATCAAACAATATTTATTTACAGGGGACGTCGATTTGATCTCAGCTAAGATAAACGTCTTTACTACTTAGAGCCGTTGAAGTCTCTTGTCTCTAGTTCTAATTTATACATACAGATATGGAACAAATCAATATAAAAATTAATGAAAAACACATAATCGATGTGATGACGAAGTATTCGCATTACTTATTTTATGTCGTATTAGATATAAGGAAAACATATTTCACGCAATGTTGCTCGTCTTGGAGCTACTGTAATACCGTCGTTTCGGAATAAGTCGATATGGCTGTCTAATATAGTTAGGTACAGTACAGCTACCCGCGGGAAATACTTATTAGAAATATACTTTAAGGAATGGCGGGTAATCAGGAGAGTTCATCGCGGATGGCACTAGTTAGGTTGGAAGTTATGCTAGCTGTTGTTTCTATAGAGCTATGTAAAGTGATTTCTTTCAAAAATTATTTTTGAAAGACCATCTCTTTATTGACCTCCAAACGCCACCACGCGGGAGCAGAGCTTCATTATTCAAAGTGTGAAACTCCGCATTGCAGAATGTGGTTTCAGTAAAGTTGTCACTGTTATTCTCATAGGCTATAATAGGTCTTGTCGCGGAGCAGCTTGTGGTTAGAATACAGACGGTCACAGCGTTCAAAAGCTGTCACAGTCCGTCTCAGTCTACACAAATCCTGCTTTGGTAACAGCGTCAGTGTGTGTCGTGTTCTACATACAGCTGACTGTCGTACGCCGCGTCGGGCCATCTAGTCGCCGTATACTTTTCGCAAAAAATACAATGTCTTTTAAAAATAACAGAGCGTCGTCTCTGTCACTCGCACACGCCTGACGTTTCGTTTCAGAACCCGATGGCAAGGCAAAGCACTTAATAGCTGGGTGTCGACAGCATTGGCGTCTGCAGCTACGCGTCTTCTCAGTCTTCCTAGCCCCTCACAGGTCCTGGCGGGGCAGCAGCGTGTGCACGTGCTCGTAGTACAGCTGTCGGGCGTAGGCGGCGTGCTTGGCCACCCAGCCGGCGAGGTCGGCGCTGTCGCACTGCACGCGCGGCCGCCGCACGCCCTCGGCCGCGGCGCCGCGCACGCCCAGCTCCACGTAGTGCGCGCCCTCCGACGACACCGCCACGCACGACACCAGGTTGCTGGGGGAGATAGGGATGTTGGGACGAGTGGTGTACCGCCGAGCTTCGATAGTACAATGCCATCTTGATGAAATTGAGTATGATAGATACATGCAAGGACCAATCGCAGCAAGCCAAAGTCAGAGCTCTTTTGCAACTCAATTGCATCAAAATGGCGGCGTACAATAGGAGATAGGTGGTACCACTGTAGGTGTTTTTATACTAGATGCGAGCAAGCTCTCCTTATTGGCTACCTCAACGATATCTCCATCGGGATCAAAGTGAAAGTTGACTAGTTAATCCGTAGTATTTTCTTTTTTTTTAACATTGGTTGTAATTGCTTCGTGCACTTCGTAACTCTACCTTTGAAATGAGAGCCAACGATAATACCACATAGTAACTCATCATTTATCAAATTAATCCCAATGGCATTGTAAGACCGTGAGTCGCATGTCGTCGTCCACAGATACTAGTTTTGTCGTTATTCGTGTATCGAAATGTTAGTACAGACGTGAAGTGGATCAGTTTCGACCTCCCAGTTCCGTCTGTGAGCGGCACTCGCGCCTCGCCACCCACCTGAGATGCGTCTCCATGACGACCTGCGGCGCCTGGTGCTTGCAGGTGAAGATCCGCAGGTAGGTGTGGCTGAGCAGCGCGCGGATGTCGTGCGGCGTGTCGCGCACGCAGCGGTACGCCAGGAACTGCTCCGCGTAGTCCGAGCCGTTCAGCGCGTACAGCAGCGCCGCGCCCAGCGCCTGGGGGAGATCCAGTCAGTACGGTGTGAGCAGAGGGGAGGAGGAACAGGCAGAAGAAGAAAGGGAAAGGAAGGAAGGATCGATGAGTGTGCTGTGAAGTCAACGGGACTGATGGAGAATTTATAGGGAGTGTGTGCGTGAAAGAGTCACCGACAAGTAGCCGTTTCGTAGATACCTGGTCGGGGCAGTACCGCGGCAGCAGGCCGGCGGGCCCGGCGGCGCAGCGCGGGCCGCGCACGCGGGCGGGCAGCCAGCGGTCGGCGCGCCGGCTGGAGTCGCGCAGCGCCGACGCCGTCTCCGCCGCCAGGTCCAGCACGCCGATCACCGGCTTCGTCACCGTGCCCACCACACCCTATCGACAAACAACAAACATCATGACAAACCATTTACTACATAAAAAAATTTGCTCTCGTGTTACAAAAAGTGTAAATCTGTTGGCAAATAAGATAAATAAATACACCGAAAAGAGATCGTTTCGTGTTGGAACGGTCAAATATCGATCGGCTACCTTCCCCACGCCCGCCAACAGGCCGGGCAGCCCCTCCGTGGTGTAGCCCTCGTAGCTGTGCTTGACGAGCGAGGTCATCCCGCCGAGCAGGCCGAGCCCGAGCCCGCGGAAGCCGGCGGCGAGGCGCGCGCCCGCGGCCGGCTGCTATTGCCTACCTTCCCCACGCCCGCCAACAGGCCGGGCAGCCCCTCCGTGGTGTAGCCCTCGTAGCTGTGCTTGACGAGCGAGGTCATCCCGCCGAGCAGGCCGAGCCCGAGCCCGCGGAAGCCGGCGGCGAGGCGCGCGCCCGCGGCCGGCTGCTATTGCCTACCTTCCCCACGCCCGCCAACAGGCCGGGCAGCCCCTCCGTGGTGTAGCCCTCGTAGCTGTGCTTGACGAGCGAGGTCATCCCGCCGAGCAGGCCGAGCCCGAGCCCGCGGAAGCCGGCGGCGAGGCGCGCGCCCGCGGCCGGCTGCTATTGCCTACCTTCCCCACGCCCGCCAACAGGCCGGGCAGCCCCTCCGTGGTGTAGCCCTCGTAGCTGTGCTTGACGAGCGAGGTCATCCCGCCGAGCAGGCCGAGCCCGAGCCCGCGGAAGCCGGCGGCGAGGCGCGCGCCCGCGGCCGGCTGCTATTGCCTACCTTCCCCACGCCCGCCAACAGGCCGGGCAGCCCCTCCGTGGTGTAGCCCTCGTAGCTGTGCTTGACGAGCGAGGTCATCCCGCCGAGCAGGCCGAGCCCGAGCCCGCGGAAGCCGGCGGCGAGGCGCGCGCCCGCGGCCGGCTGCTATTGCCTACCTTCCCCACGCCCGCCAACAGGCCGGGCAGCCCCTCCGTGGTGTAGCCCTCGTAGCTGTGCTTGACGAGCGAGGTCATCCCGCCGAGCAGGCCGAGCCCGAGCCCGCGGAAGCCGGCGGCGAGGCGCGCGCCCGCGGCCGGCTGCTATTGCCTACCTTCCCCACGCCCGCCAACAGGCCGGGCAGCCCCTCCGTGGTGTAGCCCTCGTAGCTGTGCTTGACGAGCGAGGTCATCCCGCCGAGCAGGCCGAGCCCGAGCCCGCGGAAGCCGGCGGCGAGGCGCGCGCCCGCGGCCGGCTGCTATTGCCTACCTTCCCCACGCCCGCCAACAGGCCGGGCAGCCCCTCCGTGGTGTAGCCCTCGTAGCTGTGCTTGACGAGCGAGGTCATCCCGCCGAGCAGGCCGAGCCCGAGCCCGCGGAAGCCGGCGGCGAGGCGCGCGCCCGCGGCCGGCTGCTATTGCCTACCTTCCCCACGCCCGCCAACAGGCCGGGCAGCCCCTCCGTGGTGTAGCCCTCGTAGCTGTGCTTGACGAGCGAGGTCATCCCGCCGAGCAGGCCGAGCCCGAGCCCGCGGAAGCCGGCGGCGAGGCGCGCGCCCGCGGCCGGCTGCTATTGCCTACCTTCCCCACGCCCGCCAACAGGCCGGGCAGCCCCTCCGTGGTGTAGCCCTCGTAGCTGTGCTTGACGAGCGAGGTCATCCCGCCGAGCAGGCCGAGCCCGAGCCCGCGGAAGCCGGCGGCGAGGCGCGCGCCCGCGGCCGGCTGCTATTGCCTACCTTCCCCACGCCCGCCAACAGGCCGGGCAGCCCCTCCGTGGTGTAGCCCTCGTAGCTGTGCTTGACGAGCGAGGTCATCCCGCCGAGCAGGCCGAGCCCGAGCCCGCGGAAGCCGGCGGCGAGGCGCGCGCCCGCGGCCGGCTGCTATTGCCTACCTTCCCCACGCCCGCCAACAGGCCGGGCAGCCCCTCCGTGGTGTAGCCCTCGTAGCTGTGCTTGACGAGCGAGGTCATCCCGCCGAGCAGGCCGAGCCCGAGCCCGCGGAAGCCGGCGGCGAGGCGCGCGCCCGCGGCCGGCTGCTATTGCCTACCTTCCCCACGCCCGCCAACAGGCCGGGCAGCCCCTCCGTGGTGTAGCCCTCGTAGCTGTGCTTGACGAGCGAGGTCATCCCGCCGAGCAGGCCGAGCCCGAGCCCGCGGAAGCCGGCGGCGAGGCGCGCGCCCGCGGCCGGCTGCTATTGCCTACCTTCCCCACGCCCGCCAACAGGCCGGGCAGCCCCTCCGTGGTGTAGCCCTCGTAGCTGTGCTTGACGAGCGAGGTCATCCCGCCGAGCAGGCCGAGCCCGAGCCCGCGGAAGCCGGCGGCGAGGCGCGCGCCCGCGGCCGGCTGCTATTGCCTACCTTCCCCACGCCCGCCAACAGGCCGGGCAGCCCCTCCGTGGTGTAGCCCTCGTAGCTGTGCTTGACGAGCGAGGTCATCCCGCCGAGCAGGCCGAGCCCGAGCCCGCGGAAGCCGGCGGCGAGGCGCGCGCCCGCGGCCGGCTGCTATTGCCTACCTTCCCCACGCCCGCCAACAGGCCGGGCAGCCCCTCCGTGGTGTAGCCCTCGTAGCTGTGCTTGACGAGCGAGGTCATCCCGCCGAGCAGGCCGAGCCCGAGCCCGCGGAAGCCGGCGGCGAGGCGCGCGCCCGCGGCCGGCTGCTATTGCCTACCTTCCCCACGCCCGCCAACAGGCCGGGCAGCCCCTCCGTGGTGTAGCCCTCGTAGCTGTGCTTGACGAGCGAGGTCATCCCGCCGAGCAGGCCGAGCCCGAGCCCGCGGAAGCCGGCGGCGAGGCGCGCGCCCGCGGCCGGCTGCTATTGCCTACCTTCCCCACGCCCGCCAACAGGCCGGGCAGCCCCTCCGTGGTGTAGCCCTCGTAGCTGTGCTTGACGAGCGAGGTCATCCCGCCGAGCAGGCCGAGCCCGAGCCCGCGGAAGCCGGCGGCGAGGCGCGCGCCCGCGGCCGGCTGCTATTGCCTACCTTCCCCACGCCCGCCAACAGGCCGGGCAGCCCCTCCGTGGTGTAGCCCTCGTAGCTGTGCTTGACGAGCGAGGTCATCCCGCCGAGCAGGCCGAGCCCGAGCCCGCGGAAGCCGGCGGCGAGGCGCGCGCCCGCGGCCGGCTGCTATTGCCTACCTTCCCCACGCCCGCCAACAGGCCGGGCAGCCCCTCCGTGGTGTAGCCCTCGTAGCTGTGCTTGACGAGCGAGGTCATCCCGCCGAGCAGGCCGAGCCCGAGCCCGCGGAAGCCGGCGGCGAGGCGCGCGCCCGCGGCCGGCTGCTATTGCCTACCTTCCCCACGCCCGCCAACAGGCCGGGCAGCCCCTCCGTGGTGTAGCCCTCGTAGCTGTGCTTGACGAGCGAGGTCATCCCGCCGAGCAGGCCGAGCCCGAGCCCGCGGAAGCCGGCGGCGAGGCGCGCGCCCGCGGCCGGCTGCTATTGCCTACCTTCCCCACGCCCGCCAACAGGCCGGGCAGCCCCTCCGTGGTGTAGCCCTCGTAGCTGTGCTTGACGAGCGAGGTCATCCCGCCGAGCAGGCCGAGCCCGAGCCCGCGGAAGCCGGCGGCGAGGCGCGCGCCCGCGGCCGGCTGCTATTGCCTACCTTCCCCACGCCCGCCAACAGGCCGGGCAGCCCCTCCGTGGTGTAGCCCTCGTAGCTGTGCTTGACGAGCGAGGTCATCCCGCCGAGCAGGCCGAGCCCGAGCCCGCGGAAGCCGGCGGCGAGGCGCGCGCCCGCGGCCGGCTGCTATTGCCTACCTTCCCCACGCCCGCCAACAGGCCGGGCAGCCCCTCCGTGGTGTAGCCCTCGTAGCTGTGCTTGACGAGCGAGGTCATCCCGCCGAGCAGGCCGAGCCCGAGCCCGCGGAAGCCGGCGGCGAGGCGCGCGCCCGCGGCCGGCTGCTATTGCCTACCTTCCCCACGCCCGCCAACAGGCCGGGCAGCCCCTCCGTGGTGTAGCCCTCGTAGCTGTGCTTGACGAGCGAGGTCATCCCGCCGAGCAGGCCGAGCCCGAGCCCGCGGAAGCCGGCGGCGAGGCGCGCGCCCGCGGCCGGCTGCTATTGCCTACCTTCCCCACGCCCGCCAACAGGCCGGGCAGCCCCTCCGTGGTGTAGCCCTCGTAGCTGTGCTTGACGAGCGAGGTCATCCCGCCGAGCAGGCCGAGCCCGAGCCCGCGGAAGCCGGCGGCGAGGCGCGCGCCCGCGGCCGCGCTGCGGATGCGCCGCCGCGTCTCCTCGTGCGCCTCGTCGCCCACCACGCGCTCCAGACCGTCGCCCAGAGACTCTGCGGACACATCGAGGGTTGAAGTACCTCCAAAATACACCAGCTTAAAGTTTGAGAATACATATTGAGCCAAGCAGTTTAGTCCTTTGTCACATACCGGTAACTTTAGCGGCAGAGTTGGAGATGCCGTGCGTGACGTTCTTGAGTAGGGCGGTGACGTTGCCCTCGAGCAGCAGCCCGCTCACGCCCTCCGACACGTCCGCCACGAAGCCGAGTGGGTTGCCCAGGAAGTCCACCGAGCCCAGGATCTTGGCGGCTTGCCACTTCAGCTCCTGCGATCCGCACAGCGTCGATGAGAAATTGTCAAAGACCATAAGTCTAATAAGTGTAAATTATAAATTACAGAAATGTAATCCAATCAATACGATGAATCAAACATATTTGAAATCCGTCAATAAATAACCAATATAACGCGGCGCCTTCATGGCTTCACGGCTGAGACTTGAGAGCAATATTGCTATATGCATTGGATTTTTCACTTTTGTCGTCGTCGTCGTCGCCGAATACGTTATACCCCCTCCTGCAACCTTCTGTTTCTGTCTGAAACTACTGCAATATAAAAACCATACACAGATAGTAGCGATGAACGACGTGACCAACATCACTCACATCCTTGAAGTGTTGCACGAGCTGCCTGGCGAGCGAGGCGGGCGTGTCGAAGCGGTGCGCCCGCACGAAGGGCTCCAGCTCCACGGCCGCGTCCTCGAACTTCATCAGCGTCAGCCCCAGCCGCCGCCGCAGCGCCGACAGCCCGCCCTCCAGCTTCGACGCCGTCACCATCGACAGACGGATCTGGGGACCATCGGCATTGCCGGGTTAAATGGCAAGGACTTGGTATCCTTGGAAGGCGAACTTCGCGAGACTGAGGAAGTTCGCGTGCGCTTGGCACCGCGTGGGGAGAATGGAGGAGGAATAGGAGCAGAAGGAAAGAAAGAGGTGGGAGGGAAGGTGGATGGGAGCAGGCCGACGGGGTAGAAGAATGTGATGCTAGCCCGTTAAGGGAAAGTGCAAAAAAACTGTTCGATAGTTGTTGGGAGTCAAGAAATGTGCGTCCAAAAGAGCCACGGATCAGTGGGACCATGGATGGTGGGTGGCTTCCGACGAATCTGGACATTCCATAAAAACACACCGTGCTCTAGCCATGACATGTTTACTGGGTAAATGTGTTGCTACTAGACCCTGAGGTCTGTTGTCAAAATAAGTGAAGCTATGCCAATAAGTTGATAAATTTTTGAAAGTGACAAGATTTTGCAAGTGCTGCCAACTGATGAGCAAAAAAGCGGTAGCACTACTGGAATAGCAGTATTTGATAATGATACTCATATTCAACTGGATACACAGTGGGTAAGACAAATAACGATTCAACGTAGAATTTAGCTAACCTCCTTGCGCCCTTCGCCCTGAGCATAAAAATGGAATATTCAGTCAGTAAAACATTGTGTAAGACACGAAATAAAAATGGTAGAATACGAGAGTTTGGGTGTCACCTGGCTGGGGATGATCTTGATGAGCGCGAAGTAGCAGCGGCGCGGGTGCAGCGCCGTGAGCTCGAGCAGCGCGCGCCGCGCCTCGCACTCCGCCTCGTCCGCCTGCTCCAGCGGCTCCTCCTCCTCCGGCGCCGCCCACGCCCACACCTTCAGGATCAGCCTGGGGGAGGAGACCGCCCGTCACCGGACCACGAATACTTTAGAGTTTTTTCTATTTCGACGCGAGGTTAAAATCACGCATCCGTTTTTACCAATAACAAGACTATTAGCGAACCTCACTTCCCAGAAGCGTGCCTGATGGAATTTACAAAATTGACTTCCCGCCCCGCTCCCCCACCGCCCCACTCACCTCTCCTCCAGCCGCACCGCCAGCGGCTGTATCGCGACGATGAGGTGCCGGAAGAAGTAGGCGTTGTAGCGGCGGGCCGGCGCGCGCATCAGCTCCGCCGCCGCGTGCAGCGCGGGCAGCCCCCCGCTGCCCCCGCCCCCGCGTGCTGGTAGGCAGTACGCCAGCACCGGGCTGGGCGTGCCCAGCAGCTGGTTGTCCCACTGCATGTGGTGCACGGTGAGCGCCGCGGAGGCCGCGCGCGGGCCCGCCGCCGCGTGCAGCGCCAGCCCCGCGAAGCGCGCGTGCACCAGCTCGGCCGGCGTGGGCGCGCGCGCCACCAGCGACACCGACAGCCCCGCCAGCGCCACCGACACCTCCCACTCGCCGCGCGTCGCCGGCTCCTCCTCACCCTCCCCGCCCGCCGCGCCGCCCTCCAGCCACCCCGACTCGGGCGCCTTGTGCTCGTGGATGGCCACCACCCGCGTGGGCCCGTCGGCCGACAGCGACACGTCCAGCCGGCCCGAGCCCGGCCGCAGCGTGTGCCACGCCACCGCCTGCTCGGCCGCTGGCGACGCGCCGCGCCCCGGCTCCGGCAGCCCCAGCACCACGCGGCTCCCTGAAACAATAGAACTCGCCGTTAACAGTGACCCGCATTGTTCAGTAAAGTATCATAGTTTGAATTCAGTCATAGTTCTCGTCAGCAACGAGCACTCGACGCCAGACCTGCGTGGGGGCGGTACGTACCCGGGGCGAGCGCCATGAGTCCGCCGTCGACGCGCACGCAAAGGTTGGCGTGCGCGCAGGCCATGCGTCCGGGCGGCACGAGGCGCCAGGCCTGCGTGGAAGCACGGCGGGCATCAGCGCGCCGCAGCACCAGCGCCGACGCCAGCCCCGGCCGCGGCGCCGCGTCCTCGATGTCAAGTACCTACAGTACAGACGAGATAAGACATGCTTTATTTTAAATCATGTTGACGAAGCGTCGCCCGTGACAACGAGCGATAACCGCGATACGACGGGCGTGACCAGGCGCGGATCCAGGAGAGGGGCAATGGGTGCAATTGCCCCCCTCAGCCCCGACTCTAACTAACAATCGCCTACGGTTTTATGAGCCAAAAGGCCAAAAATTCCGAGCTCGCTGCGCTTGCTCAATTACTCAGATAATTTGATCAATCACTCCAGCTTTTTAGAACAAAAAATGACAAAAATTTCAAGCTCGCTCCGCTCGTTCAATCATTTATTGATCACTCTATTAAAAAGGCCAAAGTTTAGCTCGTTCATGATTGATACCTAAAATTTTGACTTTTGCCCCCCTCTGAACCAAATCCTGGATCCACGCCTGGGCGTGACGCCGGGGCACCAACACACCGCGCGCCAGCGTAGCTCGCCGGACTCGCCAATATACCTACACAGCGGCACGTCTCATTAACATCGAAGAGTTTCACGATGTAAATGAGTCTAAATCTAACTAAATAGTACGGGTCTGGTAGTATTCGATTTTCGCTTATTTATAGCTAGCTTTTGTCGGCTTGGGGCGTCCGAGGTCCTTTGACATGTTTTCTTCGGCCCGGGGACTCTGAGTCCAGTAGTTGGCATTTTCCTATCCTACCTTCACCTATTACCTCCTTTTCATGTGATGTTGCAAACATACTAAATACATAGTATTTCTTTATGTATTACAAATATAAGTACAAACAAAGTGAAGAAGTCCTGAAAAACATATTGTTAAAAGAGCCCGCAATGTAAGTTTGTATTCAGGTTATGGCGTCCCTGTCACTGTTTTTGTTGAGCGAGAACTGCTTATTAATTTAGTTCCATTTTCAGTTGCGACCAAAGCTATCTTACGGGGAGCCTAGTTTAAATTTTGGGTATTTTTTTGTCTCCACACTAACCATAGAGTGCGGCGAGAGCGCGGTGTCGTCGGTGAGCAGCGCGTCGGTGGGCTGCGGCGGCGAGCTGCCCTCGTGGATCAGCTGCTCGTTGGGCCCGCGCCGCCACAGCTGGGACCTGGCAATCGCATACACAGCTTCAGTATTTGTATTATATGCACATGTCAGACAATCAGTGATAGATTTTTATTTATTTCTTTATTTAGGAAACTATGACTTACTAACTAAAACATTCTTTCAATTTATTTTTATTTATTTATTTATTTATCATTTCTCAATGCATAATGACAATTTTAATACCTCGAGTCCAAGCATGTGCCTAAAAACCGTATAAGCCAAATGGTGTTTGAACATAGCAGCCCAAATAGGCCAGGGCCTGTGCTAGGGCTAACTATTCCATTAAGACATAATTAGATGTCAGTTGGTTTACTAATGTGTTATTAGACCTAAAGTTCAATAATATATTACACATTTTGAAGATATATTCTAATACATGTGACAGGTCAGTTAATGCAGGTAATAGAATACCTAACTATCCTAATTAGTAATGTAAGAAATTAGGTATCGTCTTTTTCTAACAATATACGAAGAAACAAGTTTTAGAACTACAGTTTACCATTCTCGCCTTGCAACAGCTCACTCACTTTCTTATAATTAATTAAATTATTAATTAAATAGAAAATCACTAGAATTTGTCATAAAAATTACATGTTCGCTGTTAGTGAGTGTCCTGCGTAGTTTGAATAACTAAAGTTGACTTTAAAAGTACAAAATTCGGTGTAATGGACATCTATGATTCACACAATTCAAAGGAGTGAGTGCCGAGATAACAAGTTCTAGGGTTAAATGGAAGAAAGAGATATATAATGCCGACCCCACCTAGGGATGATGATCTGTTAGCAACTCACCTGTCCCCGTACCGCTTCCGTCCCAGCACGACGCGAGTGGAGTTGAGGGGCACTTCCAGCACCAGGACGGTGTCATCCTCCGCGCCACCCGTGCTGCCGGATAGATCCCTGTGGAAGGAAGTGTGATGCTCGTCACCGGTCGACAGACGGATAATCTACTGATGTGCAAATTGATCTCCTTTCATTTTATTGTATATTATTTTGTTAGGAAAACTTACAGCTAAATAAGGTTTAATTAAATTGTAGGATATTTATTAGAGATGAAACGGATAGTTGTTTGGCCGGATACCGGATACCGGATATCCGGCCAGCCTACTAGCCGGATAGCCGGATATTTTCAGGTCTCTGAACAAGTTTTTACAAGCTGTAATCGTGGCGTGGGACTTTATACGACTGCATGTGTTTATGTAATTTAAAGTTATCTTTTAATGTGAATAATTTGAACGTTGAACTGATCAATTCTTCCGCCCTCATACGGATTGATAGTTTCAAAATACGGGCTTACACATTAGCCCACAGCATCGTAGAGGATAAACGACATCCTCTAAATATAAAGAAATTCATATTTTAATCCAGGATAATAGTTTTTCATATCTATAATATCAATATATATCTTGATTGACTTTAAAATATTACACTATATTATAATACTTAACAGCACTTGTCTAAACTACACACGACAAAAATGCGTATTTATGCTGATCAGCAGGTGTCACCCTGTTGGGCAAAGTACGTAATGTCCACACTCGTGGAAGTTACAAAGTCACACCTATGCCCGAGAAAATTTAAGAACGCTCAATGCGATGGTATTAGCATGTGCTCCGCCGCCCCAAAGATCACCTTAGTGCAGGTAGCCCTAAATTTGGCGACGACGACTCGCTGATGCGGAAGACACCCACACGCCACCTGGCTGACGGCGGACCAACGGGACCTGAAGGACAATATTATTGACGCTGCTACTGCTTAAAATAGAAAGATATTTCTTCGGAAGAGGAAGCAGACAAGGAGAACTGACTCCAGCTAATGGAAAAGGCATAGTGCAAAAAGAAGAGACCAGAAAAAAATAAAAATTTTTTGCTAATCTACGAAATGAACGATACGAGTAGAATAGGTGCCGATGCCGACATAATCAATAGTTCTTTGATTAATATTTATGGTTTTAAAACGTTTTGATACGACTTTTTACTCGACTGCTACAGAATATTTATGGGCACTTTTATGGGCTTTCCATACATTTTTTACTATCCGGTATCCGGACGGATATTAACGCATTATCCGGTATCCGGCCGGATAGTAAATTATGGCCGGATAGGCCGGATACCGGATAGTGGCCGGATATCCGTTACATCTCTAATATTTATCCTATAATGGATTATATCCATTATTACATTATTGCGCCGCGGAGGCAGCCCACAACATGAAGTTCTGAAGACTTCACTGCCATAAATGAACAAATTCAACGAAATACCGTCCAGCCGGCGTGGCGGTGAAGGCGACATAGATGAAGTTCTGGTAGAGCAGGTGCTGCGTGGACGGCGCCTGGTCGAGCGCCAACGCGAGCGTGGTCCTTGGCCCGCCCGGCGCGCGCAGCGACAGCGCGGCCGCGCCCTCCGGCTCGGGCAGCGCCCACCGCATGCTGCCGTGCGCGCCCACCACGCACTCCTCCGCGCATCCCACCTGGACACACAAGCAAATTCACTATTCTGCAGTCTAGCCAAGATGGCAATCCATTTCGTACCGATTCTATTACGATTAACGATCGAACTTTGTCGGTTTAGTCCGGCAGCTTCGCAGCGTTGGCCGTAGGCCGTAGGGCTTCGCAGTACTGAGTCGATCTACGAGCGCTGGCCGAACGGTGCTGACAAGTCCCGATTTAAAGTCGCAATAGTATCGTTACGAAGCGATTGGTATTTTGACTAGACTCACTGGGGGATTCGGGCGTACCCGCGTAGCCCAAGTCAGTCATCATTACAAAGCTTATCGACAGAAGCAGCGGTTCAGCATGGGACATAAGGTGTGAGTGGATATTCTAGTTTGGTTGATATGCATTCAAGACCAAGAAATGAATTTCGTCACCTGCGAATGTATTCCCTGATCATTCAGTTATCTGGTCACCATTATAATTAGAATGAATAGACAGACACAGACACATTTTTCAGCTACATCGTACCACCAAATGTGATGGCGGTGAAATACCTCACCAACACGGTTATTGAAATGATATCTTCGTCAAAATTAGTGACATCCACATGTGATTTCGATATCTAAATTGCCACATAAATATGTCCCATGCTACCTGGGCGGGAGCAGTATATAGAAAAAAAACCTAACCTGATGGAACATGATGGCGACCGGCGAGTAGTTCTGTATGTTGAGCGGCGCGGGCGCGCTGTCGGCGGCGCTCAGCACCACGAACAGCGAGCTGTGCTGCGACACCACCTCCACGCGCAGCAGCACCCAGCCCGACCCCGCCTCCCTGGGGAGAGACCGAGACCGTCAGTGCTGAGGGAACCTTCGGCCGATACATATAATCTGGACGCGTTTAAGACTAGAGCAAATAGGCTGGCGAGACAGGCATGCTCCATCTTCGGCCGCCTCGTCAAATTCCTGTCTTGTGTAATATTAAAAAAACTTAAAAGAACTGCTTGACATTAATGTGGGTTAACGCGTGGTCAGAATTCCAGAAGATGGCGCCACTGGCGAGTAAGGTCTGTTGTTACAATACGGCGCGCTATTGGTTAGAATGAAAGGCTCGAAGTTGACAATGGGATTTCAACCAATAAAACGGCGTTATTTTGACAGTTTCAAGACTTTTCTCGCCAGTGGCACTAAATGGTAGTCACAAAAACGGTTGCCGTCATTATTCATCGTGTCGTACAAATAATTTCTATACTTGATGAACAGAGTTCGAAATTACATAAAACGTTACTGATTGCCTCTAAGGCATGAATTCCACCATAGCGCGGCGTTCGCTCAGCGAGAGACGTCAGTCTCATTAGCGTCCTGATCGCACAGTCGTAGTACCATACGCCTCAGTGGCACCACCTAAAATCGCAACCATTAATTGCCTACCTGCACGCGATATGCAGCGTCCGCTGCGAGTCTATCCGGAAACCGCCGGACCACGCCGTGAGCGCGGCGGGCGCGGCCGGCGAGCCGGAGCCGGTGGGCGCTGACGACTCGCCGGTTGTCGGCGCGAGCAAGCGTACGCAGAGCAGCTGCTCCCGCTCCCAGCGCGCCCAGTGCCACGGCAGGTAGCAGCCGGAGACGGCGCTCATGTGCGTCGCCATCGCGCCGGGGTCGCTCTGAGGATACAGGACGATGATTGTAGGAATAGAAAAGCGATCCACAGGAACCAAGATTACGATTGTAGAGACAGAAAAGGGATCCACAGGTAGCACTAATGAGTTTATGACATTTTTTTATCTGTCAACTATGAGTCGTCGATTTTGTTTAATATAACACGATAATGTAACTATTTTCACAGCGGTGTCGTATCTCTGATGATCGATAGATGACAAAGGTTCTCGAATGGCAACCACGTATTAGTAAAGGCAGCGTGAAATTCTCCATTAGACGAAAGACTGCCCTTGTTAAAGTCGTAGGGAGTCGACTAATGTGAACCTAAACTGTAGTAGTTGATATCCTATAGATTATATGATAATATTAAGTAAGATTTTACAACTTAGTAGCGCCATCTAATAGGTTTCCACTAACACTACGATGTATCAACCAAAGTAGTAGCAAAGCACTTCAGTAGGAAGTACAAATGGTAGAGCATGTTGTTGTGCAACTGGTATCTCGGTGTCAACATCACGATATTAGTGTGTGCGACCGGCGTACACCCCCCACACACCCACCACAACCTTAGACCTAAGCAGCGCCACCTCGTACATACTCCCAAAAACTGCCAAAATATACCAACCAGAGTAGTAGCGGAGCACTTCTGTGCCAAGTGCAAATGTTAGAGCATGTTGTTGTGCAACTGGTATCACGATGTTAGTGTGTGCAGCCAGCGCGCAACCACACACCCACCGCAACCTTACACCTAAGCAGCGCCACCTCGCACATTCTCCCAAAACCTGCCAAAACGGACTCACCAAAGTAGTAGCGGAGCACTTCTGCGCGAATTGCAGATGGTAGGGCGTGTTGTTGTGCAGCTGGTACCTCGGCGTGAGCGTGACGATGTTGGTGTGGCGGTAGCGGCCGCGGCCCGCGCGCACCCACACGCCCGCCGCGTACACGCCCTCGCCCGCGCCCGCGCCCGCGCCCGCGCCCGCGCCGCCCTCGCCGCGCCCCAGCGCCGCCAGCCGCTTCACGCACACGCCCACGCCCAGCCCGAACGGGGAGCACCACTGGGGAGCGGGAATACAGTCACTGAGTTCAAACCATTGTTTTTATTGAGTATCTTGAGTTAAGCTCGTTAGAGTTTTGCCTTTTTGCTGCCAGAGCAACGTGTTGTAGAGGTGGGCAACGCATTAGCGATACTCTTGGTGTGGCTAATGTCATGATTGTGTATAATAAAGAATAAAGAAAAAAGTCTTCAAAGTCTAAATAAAGTACAGGGATAGGGAGTGAGCGCCACACATTGTCAGCTTCAATCGAAGCAGAGCAGGTGCCAAATGATTGGTGAGTAGTGTTTAGAGGGTAAGCATGGAGGGAGTGGACACTGTAGATGAAATTATCATGAGAATTGTGTGTTATAAACGGGACTCTAGGATTGTGTGTCAAAAACGGTAGGCGAGAACTGTATGCCTAAAAAGAAAGGCAAGGATTGTGTGTGTGTCATAAAGGGAAGGCGAGGATAAAAACTGAAAGTAACCCACCTCCGGATTGGGCGCGACGCCCTTCCCGAGCCTGGCGGCGACGGTGGGCCCGCCGTCGGAGTCCGCGAAGGAGAACAGCAGCGGCGCCACCATGCGCGCCACCTCGTGCTCCTCGAACTGCCCCGCCGCCGCCGCCGCCGCGCCCTCCGCGCGGAACACCAGCGGCAGCCCCGTGCGGTTCACCAGCCAGTACGCCGCCGATATCGACACCTGACACGGTTACATATACAACATCGTTATAGTTAAATACAAATGATAATTCGGAAATATTTATAAAGATGATAGTTTATTGATTAATATAATTATGCTAAAATTATGGATGAATGATAATGAGTGCGCGTCCGCCGTGATTCGGTACGACACGTGTACTAAGTTGGCAATTAGGCAATTTAGGCTAAATCGCGGGGGCGCGCCGTGAAATACGCTAAGTTGACAAAATATCAAAATGTATGGGAGCATCGTACAAGATTATTATCAAGGCTTCGAAACAAAAATAGTGATCATTGACAGTACCTTGATCCCGTCGGTCTTCTTGACGGTGACCCTTGCGTTGAGGTAGAGCCGGCGGCCGCGCAGGTCGCGCAGCTTGAGCCGCGCGGCGAACGAGCCCGCGCCCCCCGCGCCGCCCGCGCCCACCACCAGCGGCGACGACCAGCCGAAGCCCTCCAGCTTCACCGCCAGCTCGACGCCCTCCTCCACGTTCACCTCGTGGAAGGGGCGCGTCGCGGCCGGCGCCAGCGTGCCCGTCGCCAGCGGCGGCTCGTCCGGCGCGGCCCCAGCGGCGGCGCCCGCGCGCCACGACATCTCCAGCGGGAGGAGATTCTCCAGGCGGAGCGCCGGCACCAGCGCCAGCGTGTGCCCCGGGATGGGCGCGCCGCGCTCGGCCGGGAACCGCTCGCGCGTGACCGCGCAGCAGAACCGGTAGGCGGTGGCGGGCGGCGCGCGGCACTCCACCGGCAGCATGGCGTGCTGCACGCGCCACGCCACGTCCACGGGCGCGGCGGCGAACGGCAGCGCGGCTCGCAGCACCGGCCGCAGCCACAGCGCCGCCGCCGCCTCCGCCAGCGGCGCCGCCCACGTGCCGCCCGCCGCCACCAGAGCGCCGCGGGACGACGCCGCCCCGCCGCCCCACGACCCTGCCCGACACCAAACACGCCGTCAGCGACCACAGTACACGGCGGCGGAATCTCGACTCCGCTCCAGCCGAGTACAAATTACAGCGTGATGCGTGAATAATGATTTTTTCGACGACAACACAATAATAGAATAATCATGTACTCTCAAAAATTACATACATTTTTAAAACTTCTACAGTCTAATCGTAAGTATCCACCCCCGTTACCGCATTTGACTACCAACATGAGGAGGCAAAAGGTTTGTCTACATGGCGCAGCTGCGAATTACGTAAACTGTGCAACTTAAATGGAGCAAATTCTACATGGCACAATACTCGCAGTAGGTGGGGGGACATGTGTCGGTTACCACAGGAGGCTGCGACGGGGTGCAGCGCGGCGAGGGAGGGCGCTGGCGCGGGAGCGAGGGGCGGCGCGGCCAGCTGCAACCGCAGCACGGCGGCTCGCACCAGCTGCTGCGCGCGCCACGCCCCCGGCGCCGCCAGCAGCGCTCGCTCTGCGCACCGCTCGTCCCTGTTAGCACCCGCAAAGACCTGGCCGGCTGCCCTAACCTACGCCTGGGGCACCTCTCGTGAGTCCCTCCGGGAGGTGAACAGGACCGAATGTCGGTGGTGGATTTACCCTAGCCTACTCTACGGGCCACCTGTCAAATGCGGTAACTGAATGCGGTGGCGGCGCACGTACCTGCGGCGGAGGCGCGGTCCAGGCGCACCTCGACGGGGTGCGGCAGGCGGTTGACGAGCTGCAGCGCGGACCGCACCGTCACCAGCTTCCGCGCGGAGCCCTCCAGCGACACCTCGAACACCAGCCGGGCCTCCGCGCCAGATTTCTGGAAGGGACGGGGAGTCAGTGGTCAAAGCCTAAATTGCGGGCGATAGGGAGTAGGGTCGCGGGTAGAGTGGTAAACCTTGTCTATTACACTGTATGTATGGGTATCATAAATCTGCCGAGCAACAAAGCGAGGTAGGGCATAGCGGGGTATCTCGTTCGAATTGGAGCCGCCCGACTGGGGAAATACCTCCACCTTACAGAATATCGCAACTAAATAATACTCTTTTAAATACGCATTAGCGATACTCTTGGTGTTACTAATGTCTATAGGCAGTGGTGACCACTTTCCATCAGGTGGCCCGCTTGCCTGTTTGCCTACAGTATGACATAAAAACAAAAACGTATGTTATTGTGTTTTACATCATTCAGAAGTACCAATTAGGCATGAACACGATTCACAGTATCAACAAAGCTATGGCAGGTGTAAACTTGTTATAATCATGAATTCCGTCCCGGAATACTCTTGGCTGTTGAATCAGTCTCAGGGTCCTCAGTAGATGACCATGATTTAAATCTAAGGGCCTGATTCACCGCCTACTAATAAGTTCCCGATATCTTATTTGACGGATACGTGTGATCTTTCGTTTAGTGCTAACATATATCTGACAAATACCAGGAGCTCACTAGTAGGTGATGAAACAAGACCTAAATGTCATTGCTTTCCATCCGCATCATCGAATCACCAGCAAGATATCTATCTGTTCATCAACTCACCGCATGCGTAAGATGCCGGAAGTAAACGCCGACGCGATCGACGCACACTGGCTCCGGCGGCGCCCAGCCGTCCAGCCGTAGCGCGAGCTGGTGCAGCGGCGCCGGCGCCCGCGCGGATGGGTGACCGCGCGCCGCGTGCCGGGTGCGCTCGCGGCGGGCACCGAACGAGAAGGGCTCGGTGTCGCCGCCGCGGACCATCACCCACGAGTCGTCGGGTGCGGCTGCCGCGCCAGCTAGGCTGTGCTCGTGGAGACTGGTAGAGGAGAAGAGGGTATGGTTAGTTTGGGTTTTGTTACAATCGAATATAAAGCATGAAAATAGGAAATCAGCTAAGTCTTTTTCTCATTGAGTCAATGGACTATATACCCACTTACAATTGGCTAACGTAACGTCAAAAACTATAAGGGCTTCAATAGAGTGAGTGTCGACGTTTCCAGTGCGTAAACAGCCCCAGACGACAGACAGCGCAATGAGAGACTAGGATAGACCGTAAAAATGGTAAACTACCAACTATCATGTAACTGAAGTACAAGCCGTATGGCTTTCCTCAATATTTGCGACGGACATTATAAACCTAAGTGACTAATCACTAGTGAGTGTAAAGGGGTATAATATAATACCCTTTAAATTTTATTAGAGACTAGCTTGCAAAACAAAACAGAACCTATAGTTCCAACATTATCTACCACATCAAAATATAACAGACAAAAACATCCACTCACACATCCGAAGTGGTAAGCAGCGTGGTGAACCACAGCCGCTGCCCGACCAAGTTCCTCAGGGCGTAAGGCACGAACGGCGACCGCCTGCGGTGTCCGGGCGGGCTACCTTTTGGCGAGCTCGCGGCCGCAGCGTAGTAGTCCGCAGCCCAGTTCCTCCTGACCAGCTGACAGAGCTCTATGAGAGAGCTGGTGACGTTGGTGTTCATTACGTCCGTGGAGCGCACCTCGGTTTGCACCCGCCCGAGGGATAGTCCGCTGGTCAGGGTCTTCTCCCAGCAGGTTTCGAATCTGAGAAAGGATTTTCGGTTAGGTGAATTATAAGGAGAGTTTTAAAAATTATACAAAAACAAAGAAACAATGGCAGATCAAGATTTTAAATAAAATAGATTTCGCTTAAGCGTTTGATAAGATTTATATTTCGTCGCTTCATTCTTCAGATATAAGATAATTCACAACGTAGTCCCTTTAGCGTACAAGGTAGCTTCGCACGTTTATTTAAAGTAAAATCGATTTGTTTTCAATCGATCATTTTTTTCGATCCTACGTATCGATACAGCCAGCCGCCATTTTTACGTCATTCCTTTTTCGTGCGAGGTAGCGAGCACATCGTGCACACGTGGTGCACAACAAATTGTTAAAATTTTATTTCAAACGTAGAAACGCAGCGCCGAAAACAAGATTCGGTATTTTAAAAGAAAAAGCAAAAAACCTACGATGTCACAAAGTGGCGATATTCTCGGATTCCACTTCAGATTCCGATAAAAATTCATGTAAGTACCTACAATATTTTCGCCGAATGTAGTTACTTTTATAATTTATGCATTGAGTGTATTAATACAAAACCTGGGGGTTGGCCGTGAGTCGGTCTTTAATGTATATACAATTAAAAATATAGAATATAATTAAAATTTCATCTGGAGGTTGGTCGAGAATCAACACGACGATATCAAATAACTACGCGTACACCGCCTGGGGGTTGGTCGTGAATCATCACAAAGGCAATATGCAATAATCTAGTTTCTCAACCTGGTGATGATCGAGGTTTTTAGATACTTTAGATTCCGATTAAAACTAAGTAAGTTTCTATTTTACGCGATTTTCGCTTAATGTGATACGTGTAATTTATGCATTGAGTGTTTCAATGTAAAACCTGGGGGTTGGCCGTGAGTCAACACGATGGTAATAACCTGGACGTTGGTCGAGAATCAATGCGACGGTAAAATTATACACCCGGATGTTGGTCGAGAACCAACACGACGGTATCGAAACAGAGCCTGGAGGTTGGTCGTGAACCATCACGAAGGCAATGTGCATATTCACCTGGATGTTGGTCGAGAACCAACACGACGGTATCGACACAAAGCCTGGAGGTTGGTCGTGAACCATCACGAAGGCAATGTGCATATTCACCTGGATGTTGGTCGAGAACCAACACGACGGTATCGACACAGAGCCTGGAGGTTGGTCGTGAACCATCACGAAGGCAATGTTATCTTCGGAATGGTTTTTAGTTGATCGGGGATCAATACAAACACCTTAATATATTATGAACACTCGAATGAACGATGAGAACAATACTTTAAACAGTGGGGCATTAAGTACCTACTAGTAAAGTAGGGGGTGTAATCGACCACTCGTTCGTAAACTCGTTTGTTCTAAAACAGACATAATATGAATTTGTCTGCGGTTTTAGACATCGACACCTCCGAATTCAATTACTGAGAGGTATTACTTGTTACTGAGGCGTCAACAGACCTGCCCCAGGTCGCCGTCGCCGCTAGAGTAGCGAAAGAGCCTTCGTCGGTGCCGTCCGATGCGCCCGCGCACCGTTAGACCCACAGACCCACAGCTGGTGCGGGCCCTCGAAGCCAATATCCACAACGAACCCGAGCACGGGAACAAAATACATAACAATATGAGTCTATTGTGACTCCCTTACAAGGAAAAGATCCTTAAGAGTTATTTAGTGCCGGAAAACATAAAGTTACCCCAGGCTCGAAAATAAAATTTCGTAATAATAAAGTTTAGGCTCGATAACCGAGAGCGCCCGCGGCCGCGGCAAGAAAGCGGCGATTGCGCGGCAATTCGGCGCCTTCGTTGCGGTCATCCGCGCCGCAACACGTACTCCAACGAGGAGAATACCACATTCATCGCCGCCAAATATCTGAGTGACGCCCGCCGCATACTCTTGCGATCTTTATTTTATGGACTCGACATCGAGAATAAAACTGATAATAATAACGCCTAACGATAAGGCGTTCTTGAATGTCGTCCGTAACACTCACCGAAACGAAACGCTATTCGGAAGTACTGTGTGCAAATTGGCTCCATCGACATAGCCCTTGCTCGCCCACGCGAGCCCGGGGAAATGGGCGGCTCCCCCCGCGCCGGCCGTCACCGGACAGCGAGCGTCGGCCAAGCAGCCTCCCCGCGCCGCGGAAACCGCCGGCCGCCGCAGCCGCGCCTACATAGTCACCTAAGTGACTCAGGTGCGCCACGTTGGTCGCGGACAATTATTTTATAATTAATTGTTGGCATTGATTCGGGACGGTTTAGAAGTCCCATTCTATAAGTCCGTGGCACAATATCTATGTTGCCCCTGGTATAGACAAGTATTCTGTCTCCCGACCAATACCAAACTTTTTGCTCCTGACAAAAAGAAGGAGTCCCCTAGTCCATTAAAATGTTAGTAGATTTGGGTGCGATTTTAGAGTGTTCAGCCGAACACCTTGCATTGGGCAGGCGGCAGCCCCACATACCTAATAAATTTTTATCTAAAATATTCCCGGCACCTAAACCGAATGGGAAAAAAGATTCACCATAAATCTAAAATCACAAATAAATTTATACCGACCACGTATATCGGACCACAGAACCATTTCAAAATAAATTCAAAGAAACACATTTTTAAATATGATAAATTTAAAATTGTGAAACATAAAAGCTTTAATTCGATGGCAGAATTTACAAATTTTCAGCCTTACGGTATTAGTATCTCGGTTGCCCCGCGAGGGTTTACTAAAGTGACGACTAAGGTCTTCACCTTCTTAAGGTCTCAAGGCTCAAAATCCGTGCTATACTTAGACGATATCATTTGCATTGGCAATGACTTCGAGGAATGTCTAAGCAATGTTAACGAGGCCCAGATTACTTCAATGTCTCGGATTCATAGTCAACGTTAACAAAAGCAACTAATTCTAGTTTTATATGTTTTAATTTTGAGAATTTCACTTAATTTTTTTTTAAACTGGAGAAAAGCGATATTATAGCACAATCAGTGTATATATTTTCGTCTCTTCCCCGTTGCACAATATAAGTTCGCTCAACTTATTGCGCTGTCAGTAGCAGCTTGTCCAGCGCTACAATACAGCTGATTGCACACAAAAATTATTATCTATTGTTAAAATGTATTTAAAAATATAATAGCTACTTAAACTTTAGCATAAATATCCCCCCGTTCTACGTTCTTTGAGGATCTTAATTGATGGGCGCAAAACATTAGCCCTTTATTGTCCCTCAGGACTTCATTATGTAAACGAGAACTTCATTTATAGCTCTCGTACTGACTGGGGAACCGTCTATGGCGACGATTGGGTCAACGGGTGTTAGAAGCAATGTGAACTCAAGTATCCCATTAACTGGATTTACTAAACCTAAAAATGTTGCATCATACGATAATAATTGTGCTATATTGGTACGAGTAGATAACACCACAGCTATCAGCTATGTAAATTGTCAAGGAAGTATTGAATACCTTCATGCAAAGAATCTAGCGCGGCATATTTCGTTATGTGATATTAAGGGTGACGAGGACTCAAGAGAGTAAGGGACATAGAGTGGAAACTCTCTGACTCGGCTTACCGATAGATAGTCCACACTGTTAGACAGACTATGATTGAGGTATCGGTAGATTACCGATTTCATGTCTCGCGTCAATGCCGACTGTGAGCGCTATTTATCCTGCAAACAGGACTCGGAGGCTATCGCAGTAGATGCGATTAATCTCATGCATTCTCACTTGCCGCACTTCTCTCGATTTGCAATTTTGATTGCAGAATAATACTGTGGATCAGTATTATTCTGCAAATTAATATGAAGACTCTAACGAATTTGTGATAACATTTTAAGTAATTGTTTTAATACGAATGCTTCGTATGACACTTTGAACAATCATCGTTCAGCTCCGTATCCCATTTTGGTCCCAGTTAGGATGTTCGAATTAAACGATCACTAAAAGGAGCTTTCAAATTCAATCCAAGCATGCCTAGGTATACTGCCACTTGGAATCCACGAGAGTGTATTGGATAACATTTCAAATTCGGTCCCGTCCGAAAAAATAAAACATAATAAAAAGTTAACCAGAACATTAGGAATATTACTGGCCCTGTGTACCACACACACACAGGGTACAAACGCTATCACTTTCAAGGATGATAATATTAATACCACCTCAAATAGCATTAAAATCATAATTAGTTACAACATTAGGGTCAGGTCGCTAGTATCCAGGGCTCTTTCGTACCTAATTTACGCATAACCCCTTCCATCACACTCGAGGAGTATCTGATTAGAATCGAACAACTCAGTACTGGCACATACTAAGTATCTCTTTCTGTCGTGCAATCCACACCCTAAACAAGTCACGGACAAACCATTAGCCAATGGATTGGCAGGGTGATGACAGAGAGCAGTGTGTCAAGGGTCCATGTGCTGTGACTCGGTGTGGCCGGCGTCCGGCGTCCGGCGCTGGGGTCGGCGGCGTCTCCGCGGCGGGGCCCGCAATGCGGTGGCCGCAAAGAGCAGCACATAGCGTTTTCGCCAGATATTATATCAGGCCGATCGCTGATGTCGGCCGATTTATTAAATCCGTTTGCTTTCTTAATAATGAATTAACCACAGTGTCCATTATGTAATATGTTTAAATTACGGTTGATACCGTATAATTAATACATTGTTTAAAATGTATGAATAAGTAATATTTTGCTTTATATTTGCAAAACTTCCCTCTCCAAACATCTACGTTGTGAATTATCTTATATCTGAAGAATGAAGCGACGAAATATAATATATGATCAAACGAACTTCGCGAAGTTCGATCGATATTATATGAGTCGCTTCATTCGAAGATATAACACCCGCCCGCCCATATTCCCAGGCGTGGGGAAGTTTCGCATAGTATCTCTAAAAAGAATGACGTAAAAATGGCGGCTGGCTGTATCGAGACGTAGGATCGAAAAAAATGATCGATTGAAAACAAATCGATTTTACTTTAAATAAACGTGCGAAGCTACCTTGTAGGCTAAAGGGACTACGTTGTGAATTATCTTATATCTTCGAATGAAGCGACTCATATAATATCGATCGAACTTCGCGTAGTTCGTTTGATCATATAATATCATAACAATGCTTCTATTAAAATTCTGGCGGTTTAGCAATTTGTAGAATTTAACTCAAGAAATAAAATCCTATGTAGGGAATCGCTTTCAAGCAGTTAATTTAAGTGGCTACACGTCTTGTTGCAAGCTAATAAGTTCAAGCGTCCCACAAGGCTCTCAATTGGGCACATCACTTTCTACTACTTTTAGCTACTTGATCGTCCAAAACTTCTATGTACTAAATTAGACCTGCTGTAATATGCAGCTGGCGTCAATATTACGAGTGCATTTTTAGACTCCCCTCTGCAAATAAAAACTCAGCTACCAACCTCCACGGCTCGACGACGGGCTCCCAGCCGGACAGTGTCCGGTTGTAGTAGTCGACGCTGAGCACGGCGGCGAGGCGGCCGCGGCCGGCGCCGGCGCGCGCGGGGGCGGCGGCGGCCAGCGGGGGCGCCGCGCCCGCCGGCGTTGATACCAGTAACGGGTCTTCGAAGGATTCCTCCACTTTACGCAGGTCCTGGAGGAAAAGAACTGTATTGCAGCTGTACGGTTCGTCTAAGTTATATCGCATGGAATAATGGCAGCCGCGGCAATGAAACTCCGCTCCCCTGAAATCCACTAGGGCCGCTTTCACTATTGTCTACTGACAACTTCACGATCTGACAATATGTGATGCCATATGCCATTTCGTACAATAAAGAGGGAGACGTCATCCCAGATACCTGTCAAATAAGATATCTGGAAATTATCAGTAGGTTTAAAAACAGGTCCTAAATGACATTTCTGAAATGTGTCAACATTTATTCAGCAGCTAATTCTGCCCTATAGCATGTAAATATTTTGACAGAAGTGTCACTCTATAAAAACCCTGGTATGATCCTGATTCTTCTTTTTAGTCGTGTACTCTTAGCAGATATAGCCAGTGATCATTCTTCGGTCGAGTCTTGCGCCACCGCCGCACTCGTGATGTGTTGCCAGTGTCTTGATTACGATGAGGAAATTTGAAAAGAACGTGTCCCAGTATAGCGTGGTCATCGATATACCTGTTCCACTTTGAGTTCCGTAAGCGCCACTTCCAGCAGCGGCACGTCGGAGTCGAGGCAGTCGTCGATCACGCATAACGTTATGCACTCCGCGTTCACCTGAGATGTAAAATAGATAGGTCAAGGTCATGGATAAGTTTAGGATTCGATATGTAGGATACGATAGGCCTAACGTAGCCGTTCCTTTCCACAAGTTTTGATCGACAGTTGCAATAGAATCGCTACGAAGCGTTTTTCATCTTGGCAGAATATCTACCACCTTACTGGATTTTTTTATACCACTAAGCTGGCAAACAAGCTTGCAGCCTGTCTGTGGTAAGCACAGTAGAACTGTAGGTCAAAAGGGCTTGTGCAATCGAGCTAGAACCGTATACACATCACAGAGGTGCAAGGTTCTAGCTCGAATCTCATTTCGCACGTACATCAAACTAAATTAATAACTGCCAAAACAATAAATGTCATTGTTTTGGCAGTTTCGCTTTTCAGACACATAAAATTCACTTTTTATGACTACCCACATTAAACGATATGTAAATATTATCGCAACGAAAAGTTTAAGTTTACGCTACTAACAAAAACATTTTTTTTATCAGTCTGCACGGGCGGACCAACGTTTTGTGTGTAAACGTCGACTATTACAAAAAAGTGGATTTTTTCTTATACCCGATGGCGTAGAACAACCTACGACACCCTCACACTCAAAAACCTTAGACACTAGACCTTTGACGACCTGAGTGGTTCAGTGGTCAACATGCCGGTCTACCACGCTAGAGGTCCCGGGTTCGATTCCCGGCCGGGCAGAAATTGAAATGATGAATTTTAATTTCTGTTACGGGTCTGGGTGTTCTATGTATAATAAGCATTTATTTAAAAGTATATAAGTAGTTTATCAGTTATCTAGCACCCATAACACAAGCTTTGCTTACTTTAGGGCTAGATGGCGCTGTGTGAATGTGTCCAAGATTATTTATTATTTATTTATTTATTTTACTATAACCACCCACCTGCACAGCCGTGAGCGGCCAGGCGGGCTTGGGCGGGGTCCGCGGCGCGGGCGGCGGCGCGCCGCGCGGCGTGTAGAACTTGGCGGCCGGCGCGCGCATGTGCACGCTGTTGGCCGGCGCGTCCGCCGACGCGTCCGCGCTCTCCGACTTGCCTGGGGGGTGGGGGTGGTGTTTCGAGAAAGCTAGAGAAAGCTCAACGTCAGTTCGAGATTCGATAAGCGATATTTCAAGATGAAAGAATGGGTCGTGATGATGCGGGACCGTGGTGAAATTATATAAACAAAAATCGAATGTGTGTCATCTTCGTTTCGTTGCAGTGATAAATAGAGCAACATAAAAAACTGTTCGCAAAATTGAAACAAAAAAGAGACGATCTCACGGAGTGGAATCGCTTGAGATATCGTATGATGTTTTTGATGTTTTACAGCAGACAAATAGGCACCACCTAATAGAAACTTAGATTGTTTTCTTATTCATGCATCATTACGGCTACATTCTATATGTCTTAATGAGGATTTTCGCGATTTCAAAATCCAACAGATGGCGCTAGTGAGAAAGTCTGCTGTCAAAATACTGCCGTGCTATTGGACAAAAACAACTGCTGTAAAAGGACGGATAAATTTGAGCCAATAACAGGACTTTATTTAGACATCAAACCTTACGCCTCACTAGCACTATCTGAAATCGTGAACACCTTCATTACGATGTATCATTCTCTCTTATCCCTAATCCTTCTCAATCGAAAATCCCGACAACCGATCCCTTTATTTTCCCCCTTAAAAAGCCCCCACTGACCTGAGAGCGCGGCCCTGGCCTGCGCGGGCAGCGACTGCAGCATGGCGGCGAACATCCGCATGTCGTGGTACGACAGCCGCAGGTTCAGCGTGCCCATGTCCACCTGCCGGGGGGAACAGCCTCGTTACAATTATCGCAGCCTTCAATCCAGCTCGGCTGTTAATGTCATTCGAATTAACAGTACTTAACCACTTTAAATGTGCATTAGGGAGGTACACGGATAAACAGTCCGCCTGATGGGATATAATATTTACCCTTGTCCAGGATAACTGCAGCCTTTAGATAAAAAATCAATTGAAATATTGTAGGGCGTCAAATGGATGCAAGAAATCCAGAATCGAACAATGTATGTCCGTAAGTGAATGTAATGAAACGAGATAGGTTGGAATGGCCTAGGACGGAATGAAACAAGTAGGTTAGAATGCTATGGAAAGGAATGACAAAAGATAACATGCAATGGTACGGAATGGAGCGAGATAGATCGCAATGGAGTGAGGTGGAATGTAATGTCAATGATGATCCACATACCGTGAGCACTTGGTCGTGGTGCAGCGCGATGGCGAGTCTCGCGGGGTCGACGATGGACAGCGCGGTCTCCTCCTCCAGCCCCAGCACGCACGAGAACACCTCCAGCTCGCCCGCCTCGCACACCACCGGCCGCGCCGCGCCCGACCGGTACGATATCACCGTCGTGCTCTGGGGGGGATACCATATCGCATCACAACGACCATGGACGGCGCGGTCTCCTCCAGCCCCAGCACGCACGAGAACACCTCCAGCTCGCCCGCCTCGCACACCACCGGCCGCGCCGCGCCCGACCGGTACGATATCACCGTCGTGCTCTGGGGGGGATACCATATCGCATCACAACGACCATGGACGGCGCGGTCTCCTCCAGCCCCAGCACGCACGAGAACACCTCCAGCTCGCCCGCCTCGCACACCACCGGCCGCGCCGCGCCCGACCGGTACGATATCACCGTCGTGCTCTGGGGGGGATACCATATCGCATCACAACGACCATGGACGGCGCGGTCTCCTCCAGCCCCAGCACGCACGAGAACACCTCCAGCTCGCCCGCCTCGCACACCACCGGCCGCGCCGCGCCCGACCGGTACGATATCACCGTCGTGCTCTGGGGGGGGATACCATATCGCATCACAACGACCATGGACGGCGCGGTCTCCTCCAGCCCCAGCACGCACGAGAACACCTCCAGCTCGCCCGCCTCGCACACCACCGGCCGCGCCGCGCCCGACCGGTACGATATCACCGTCGTGCTCTGGGGGGGGATACCATATCGCATCACAACGACCATGGACGGCGCGGTCTCCTCCAGCCCTAGCACCCTATGGCAAAATTATAGGATCTCTAGAAACCAAAAACTCATCACCACCTCATCACCTCATCCTACTCCTGTTGCAAAAATATTATTCACGGTATTAAATTTTACACAGGTCTTTATTTAATCTGTGCTACAAAAACCAATCTCATTCAAGGTCTTACCCAGCGATTGGATATCTCACCTTGAGTATGACAGCATTGGTGTCCCACACGGAGGCGTCTTCAACCAGTACCAGCTGCGAGTCCGTGATGTTCAGCTTCAGCTCCATCGGCGCCTCCGCCCCCGCGCCCGCCCCCGCCGCCTCCCGCGCCTTCGTCGAGCACACCACCTCCTCGCTGGGGAATCATCATTATCATATCAGAAGACGCCCACTGCCTACCCGAGAAATCTCCACAAAGGCCGATCCTGTACAATCTGCAACCAGCTGGTACCCATGATCTTTAGCGCTAGGAAAGACAGAGTTATATATAAACAACAGAATTGAAAAATTCATCATTATCCTAGCTGTCAATCCAATCTTCTTCCAGGGTCTGCTTTTCTACTCTTTTTTCTCCACTTTGTCCGGTCATCAGAAATAAAAAATAATCACAAAATAATGGAATTTATGTATGTATGTATGTAATCTCTTTATTGCATCAATTTATAACAGTACAGGAAATAAAAATACAGTTTAAAATGCAAAGGCGAGCTTATCCCACAACGGGATTTCTTCCAGCTAACCTTTGATAAGCCGAGAAGACCTTTGATGAGCGGTGAAGGCAATTAAGAGTAAAAACAATTAACTTTAAAGAATTTAACCCCATATATACATATGAGGATGTAAATATAGGCAGACTATAATATACTCATTACTAATCAAATACTAATACCAGTACATAAATTAACAATTCCTAATATACATAAATAATCAAAATATAATAAATAAACCTATATAATATGACGACAGATATATAAATAAATAAAGCTCATTCATCAAGTTTTAAGAAAAATTTCTTCACAAGATCCTTGAAGGAGCCAGGTGTGCGGGCGAGTTGAACATCTTCAGGTAGCGCTTTCCACAAGCGAGCCGCATAAACCTTGAACGATCTCCCGTAACTATTTATCTTCGACGTAGGTACAAAGTTAAACTGGCTACAATGTTAGCGTACCATATTAATTTATTGATTTCTCCTACCGTAGGTAGATATGACCAGAGTGCCGATTTGTTAATAAACAAAAAGGGTCACTGTTTAAACTAGTATGTAAGACAAAGGAGCCGTCCTGTATCATATCAGCAGCATATAACAGTCCACTGTTAGACTTGAACAATAAATCTTTTGATATTGTTCAGAATATACAGGACTGCTCTGGCATAAAGTCATTAGTAAATAGTGGTAATAAGCCTTTGGATGAACGTAAAGTAAAATGTTATAATAATAAACAAAATTGTATAGTTAACTTAGTACATCAAAATATCCAAGGCATGACGAATAAAGAATTGGAAGTTGAGCTATTCATGAACGGTGAGAATGTTGATATTTTTTGCATTACTGAACATTGGTTAAAAGATCACCAGCTCATATTTGGCTTTAACAACCATAAACTTGCAAGTTCGTTTACAAGAGGGCAGGCAATTCATGGAGGTTCCCTAATCCTTGTTCGTAATTGCTTAAAATGCAAGGAACGCACTGATATTGTCAAGCTGTCTGTTGAACGAACTGCTGAAATTGCCTGTATAGAACTTGAGCGACTTATTGTAATGAGCGTATACAGACCTCCGGCTTCATCATTTGATTTGTTCGAGAAAATTATGGACGAAGCCCTTATTAAAGTTAGCAATTGTAATAAAAATATTGTTGTTTGTGGAGATTTTAATATAGATTTATTAGACGTATCTTGTAAATATACTGGTAGGCTAATATCATTATTTAAGTGTCATAATTTAATCAACTTATTTTTAGAGCCTACTAGAATAACAAGTACTACATCAACTTGTCTAGACAAAATTTTTTGTGATATCCAGGCATGTAGCCAGTCTGTAATAAACAAATTGCAATCCGATCATTGTGGTCAATTAGCTGTGTTTAATGTTAATATGAGGAAAGAAACAAAAAATACTATTAAATTTGTACCAATTAACAACAACCGTCTAAACAGTTTTAGAAATAACATTATAGAGAAATCATCTAATTTAAAGTATTTTGATGATACAAATGAATATTATAATTCAGTTTTACACATGACAAAAACTGAAAGTAATAGTATATTCAAACCAAAGGTGAAGGCAGTAAACAGCAAACTTATGTTTAGCGATTGGGCGACAGCAGGAATACATAAGAGTAGAAATAAATTATATGAGCTCTATGCAGAACGGGCGTATAATAATAGCGTAGAATTTGCTGAGTATGTTAAACATTATTCGAAGTTATTTAAACGCGTTTGTGCTACAGCTAAATCGAATTTCAATAAACACAAACTGAAAAATAGCACAGATGTAGTAAAATCCACATGGCAGATAATAAATAGTGAAACTGGAAAAGTAACAAATCGCGATACTAAGTACAGTTTAAAGATAAATGATAATGTTGTTACCAAAAACTCGGAAGTTGCGGAGGCATTCAATAAATTTTTTACAGACATTCCAGTGTCAACTACGAAATCCTTAAGTTCGTCTCCTGCTCTCGCTGAATCCTTGTTAAAACAAAATGTACCCGAGAGTGTCATCGATTTTAAGTTCGAGCATGCAACACCTCAAGATATAGTTAAGGCTTTTAAAACCATAAAAATGAAAGCAACTGCCGACATTGATGGTATGTCGGTAAAAATTATTAGCTCTGTAATTGATGTTATTGCTGTCCACTTAGCGAATATATTTAATAATTGTGTTGATAATGGTGAATTTCCTGACCTGATGAAGCACAGTAAAGTTATTCCATTGTTGAAAACTGGTAATACAACGGATCCTACAAATTTTAGACCAGTTTCAATTTTACCGACTCTAAGTAAAATATTTGAGAAAATCATATTAAATCAACTAAAAGCTCATTTTTATGGAAGTAACCTATTGCATCATAAACAATTCGGTTTTACTCGCGGTCGTTCAACAACTGATGCAGGTGTTGAACTTATTAAACATATCTTTGGGGCGTGGGAGGAATCACGTGATGCCTTAGGGGTTTTCTGTGATTTATCCAAAGCCTTTGATTGCGTTAATCATGACATTTTGGTCAGGAAATTACAACATTATGGAATAAAGGACTTGGCCCTGAACTTGCTAAATTCATACTTGAGTCATAGAATTCAAAAAGTTGATGTGAACGGAGAGAGATCTATGGGGTCTGTTGTCTCTATGGGTGTCCCCCAGGGATCTATTTTGGGCCAGTTTTTGTTTCTTGTTTATGTAAATGACTTACCGTACTTTGTAAAAGATGCCCATGAAATTGTCTTGTTCGCGGACGATACATCTTTAGTGTTTAAAGTAAAAAGACAACAATTAACATATGAAGACGTGAACAAGGCTATTGCAGAAGTGGTAAACTGGTTTACGGTTAATAATTTATTACTGAATGGCAAGAAGACAAAATGTTTAAAATTCTCTTTGCCAAATGTTAGATCAGTGCCCACTAATGTACAAATAAAAGGCGAAAATTTGAATTTTGTTGATTCTACAGTATTTTTAGGCTTTACCCTGGATAATAAATTGCAATAGGGTCCTCACATTGATAAATTGGCGAAAAGGCTAAGTTCTGCAGCATATGCTGTAAAGAAAATACGGAGTATTTCTGACGAGGCTACAGCAAGATTAGTTTATGACCTATGCCATACTGCTGTGGGGACACGCTGCCGACTGGCACAATGTATTTGTATTGCAGAAAAGGGCTATTCGCGCGATTTATCAATTGAGACCTAGAACTTCACTAAGAGATAAATTCAGGAACATTGATATAATGACAATGCCGTCACAATATATATATGAGAATTTAATGTATGTTCATAAAAATTTACACTTATTTAAGAAGAATAGTGATGTTCATAATATTAATACGAGAAATAAAGATAAGCTTGTTGCTGGTGCTTGTCGTCTAGCCAAAGTCCACAAATCATTTATGGGTCAATGTGTACGCTTTTATAATAAGGTTCCAACAGATATTCAGAATTTACCATTGAATAAATTTAAAGTCGCTATAAAAAACAAATTATGTCAAAAAAGTTATTATAGTATATCTGAATATGTAAAGTGACAAAAGTCCATGGGACTGAACTGCTGTTCTATACAGGTATTTACTTTTAAGATAGTATATAGGACAAATAATGTATTAGTACATAAGACATGTTTAAAAAAAAAAGAATTAACGTAGGCTCTGTGGGTTTCTTGCCGTTTCTTTCCCCCACAGAGAACCACCTTGGAAGCGGCGTTAATTTTCCTTCCTCTCCCACACATGGTGTCTCCTGTCTGCGCTAGGGTAGGGGTAGGGTAGGGTAGGAGTAAGATAGCGGTAAGGTAGTATAGGGTGGGGTAGGGGTAAGATAGTGGTAGGGTCGGGGTAAGATAGTGGTAGGGTAGGGGTAAGGTAGTGGTAGGGTAGGGTTAAGGCAATGGTAGGATAGGGTAGGGGTAAGGTAGCGATAGGGTAGGGATAGGATAGAGTAGGGTGGGAGCAACTACCTATCACATGCAGCATGTGTGATGCACGCTCACTTAAAAGTCTGTCTGGCGGTGGCGTGGGGGCCGGGTCGCTCTTTTCCCTCAAATATGGTTGAATTGGACGATGGCTGGGCCCTGCGTTATACTCGTGAACGGGTGCTGCCTTGGTGGACTGGCTTACTCTTGCTGTAGTTTTAGGTAGTTTTTCTTAATTATACTAGACATACCTACGAGTATATAATATAATATAGCGTTCCGGCTCTGTCTGGCATTGTCGAGCCCGGTTCGGTTGTGGTTGGCGAGGGATACGTTTTTCTACAGACATGACAGACGGTCAGCGTGTCACTGTGTGTTTCCTTCCTACTTTCCTACCCCCCTCCTTTTTGACGATTGAAAGAGATATTTAATGTCCTAATCAATAAAGAAATTTTGATTTGATTTGATTTGATTTGACTAGCCGAATTGTACGAAGGAATATCCAGCTGAAGCTCTCGGCGGGGGCGCAGTCGAGGGTCGGCGGACGGGCGGAAGCTGAACCATTCGCGCAAGTACTCGGGCGCATTAGAGTTATAAAGTACCTGGTAAAGTACCGCCAGAGTATGACTATCTCTGCGGCGACGTATCGGAAGCCAATTCAATTTGCTTCTAAATTCGGATACGTGGTCAAATTTCCGCAACCCAAAGACATAGCGAATGCAAAGGTTCTGCAGCCTCTCCAATCTGGACAAAAGTTCTTCAGTGGGATCTAAGCAAGCTACATCACCATAGTCCAAGAGCGGGAGAATGAGACTCGTTACCAGCAATAATTTGGTTTCAAAAGGTAAGAAAGTTTGTAGTCTTTTCAGCGAATGGAACGAAGCGAAGACGAAGCGAAGTTAATAAGACACGGTCAAACATATTTTCTAGTTTTATGAGTAGTTATAGTTAAAAGAGTTATCTACGTAGTCTAGCGGCAGTGTGCTTGCGAGGCCGATAAACAAGGTAACGCAACGTTCACAGAGTCCGCGAACTTCGTATTTTAAAGCTAGTTGAACTTTCAGCGCCGTTACGAATTCGTCAATCGTTAGGCGTGCTTCCTAATATCGTTGGCGAAGCGAGGTTGACCGAGGTCTTTACACAGAGACTGATTGAACAGTCTCCGGAGCCGATTGGCACGTTATGACGGTATATGTTTTAATATTCATTGTGAGCTGTGAGTATGCCGTGTATGTGTATATGATCTGTTAAAACTGACTTGTCTTATTTGGTGAACAAACAATGGCCAAAGTCACGACTTGCCGTATCAATCACGCTACGTATATTGTGTATAGATGTCGAGAATTATATAAGAAACACATAGAATGTGAGTACTGCTACTGCACATTATCCATTTAAATACATAATTTCCCTAACCAAATAAGACAAGGCAGTTTGGACAAACTATACGTGACGTACTAGGGCGGCTGGTCGGGGTCGTGCGGCGGCGGCGGCGGCTGCAGGAGGAACTGGTTGGCCGCCTCCCACCAGTCCAGGATCGCCATCAGACGCATGTTGTTCACCAGGATCGTGTACGCCGACGACTCGCGCCGCTTCCTGACAACGGAATACAGAATATTAATACTTACATAATAAAAAAAGACTTCACATACAGGGTGTAAAAAGACCGCTAGCATTAATTGAAACCTCATATTCTACCCATAAAACTGAACAACTTTCCCCAGAAACTACCCGCGGAAACTCATAGTTTAGGCAAAAATAGAGATTCTTAAAAAAAAAGTTGTACTTTTGTACTAAAAACTGTCAACTACATCATTCACAATTAATTTAGACATTCAAAGTAAACGCACGCAATGTAAAGCGTGCAGGCACGGGGTCAGAGGCCACTGGTCACGTGGGCGAACGAGAGGCTTGCGCCGGACGATGTACATTGCGCGTCGCAATTAATTATTTATTTTAGGTAGCGAAATTATGAAGTCATTTCCGCGGGTATGTTTTTTGGGTAAAGTTGTTCAGTTTCATGGGTAGAATATGGGGTTTTAATTAATGCTAGCGGTCTTTTTACACTTTGTATATAATCAGATAATTATCTGATTATCTTACAAAAAAATTATATTGCTACTTTTAACTATTAGTGTACGAGTATTATGTAAATGTCTGTTGATTGTAGTCGAATAAATTAAATTAAATGTTATTTATTTCAGGCACACAGGTCCCATAAATACATAATAATAATGTCACAAACTACATAATAGCCGTGTCGTGTGGTGTGGAGTCAAAAGATCAAGAGTCTCTGTAAACTGGAAAATGGGCAGTAGCGTTTTCCATTGTTATATTTATAATACTGCAATCTGCAACCCGCCTGCAAAGCGTGGAGATTATTTATTTTATTTGGTTTTTCATGAGCCGTTATCAAGTTTTTGCCTATAGCAGTATCAACATAAATAATTGATAACAATTTCCATGAAAGAAAAAAAAACACAAAAAAAAAACAATGAAACATTTTTAAATTATGTATAGTATGATGATATTATAGTTTGAATTATGTCAACCTCGGTCATGGATACATTCAGTGGCAAAAAACATGTATAAAATGTTAATAACCTGCCCTTTCGTGGGAAAGGCCCTAAGTTTTGCAGTGGACTAATATGGGCTGTGATGATAATAATTACATAATAATAACAATGTGCTACACACAAGGATAACATATGTTACAAAGAGCAATTACACGTAATTATTATTAAAAATATATTGTCCTAATTATAATTAAAAGTACGTTTCAGCCCTAATAGAAAACAGCAAAAGTTACAGCACGTTACAGTGCATGGTGTGTGTGGTACCTGGCATGCACCTCGGCCTGCACGCTGTGGCGGTGGTCGGGCATGGGCGTGACGATGTGGCTGAACACGTTGCCGCGCCGGTTGGCCGGCTCCGCCGCGAAACGGGTGTCCGACACCAGGATCTCCTGGGGAGCACGGGTACCGTTAACGTGTTAGAAACATTCTTGCAATATATTGACAAAGAAATGAAAAAAAAATTATAATAACATAATAAAACAGCGCCATCTAGCGGCGAATTAAGTATTTCGATTAAACAGCTTTATTTTGTATCATTGAGCTATAGAAAGCCATTTCGCGGTGAATTTAATACATTTGCCAAGAGTATTACCCATAATACACACTCGATTGAATAAAAGAATGGTAGGAGAAATTTAGTATGGGTGACGAAACACGTTACTACAGCAATTTTCATTATACAGTCACTACAACATTGGGTTCTTCATAAACATCTACAGATATCTCAGAGGCACCGCAACTGTCTATCCATTAGGTTACACACGTCCTGGACGGCGGTGATCGCTTTGACCGCTTTCCATCAGGTGGACCGTATGACCGTGTACGTAGTTAGGAAACAACATGTAAAATATGTAGCTACAGTGGAGGGAGCTATACCCGTCCCCTTCATAGAACCAATTTGTTATGTTTTGTGCTTCAGAAAACCGGCCACAATTATTTTTATATGTAATAATAAAAATCATCTTAGCTTCAATATCAATATCCCGGTTGTGCTCTCACGCGTGAGGGCCCGGGGTACACCTTTACCGTGATCCATGATTTGGCAGATTAGACTCGCTTTCATCATCTCTCGATCATTAGGCCACAGACGCTCCAGCATTATTTTTACGTGCTAGGATCTATTATAATGTATGCACTCCCCTCACCCCCCTTTAGTATATATAAGCCTGAACCATATTGTAACATTGACCAATATACTAGTATAGTTAATCCGTTGCGTATCGTTAAAATTCCCCATAGCATGGCGACCCTGCCAGGACAGGGTATAAACAGACTAGCCACCACCCACCTGCGACACGAGATCGATATCCTGCCCCAGGTCGGAGTAGGTCTCGACGAGCAGCCGCGACTTGATGAAGTTGATGCTGGCCAGCGAGCTCGCGCCCGTCGGCTCCAGCGTCACCGTCACGTCGTGCAGGTCCAGCTTCAGCGACGTCGTCGTCCACACCTAAGGTGAAGACACGGGGAGTGTGCAATGCGGGCAATGTTTTATTAATACTAACTACTGGGTCTGGCGCGACTTCGTTCGCGTGGCATAATTCTACACCTACCCTACACTAAGCAGATACAGTCGTGTATGGTTTGAATCATTGATTTACTAAACCGTATATAAAGCACTTCATACAAAAATGCGCTTGAAATCTGTCGCCTAATTGACAATACATTTGTACGTAGCAATTTAATATATGATCAAACGAACTTCGCGAAGTTCGATCGATATTATATGAGTCGCTTCATTCGAAGATATAAGATAATTCACAACGTAGTCCCTTTAGCCTACAAGGTAGCTTCGCACGTTTATTTAAAGTAAAATCGATTTGTTTTCAATCGATCATTTTTTGTTTTTTCGATCCTACGTATCGATACAGCCAGCCGCCATTTTTATGTCATTCTTTTTAGAGATGCTATGCGAAACTTCCCCACGCCTGGGAATATGGGCGGGCGGGTGTTATATCTTCGAATGAAGCGACTCATATAATATCGATCGAACTTCGCGAAGTTCGTTTGATCATATATTATATTTCGTCGCTTCATTCTTCAGATATAAGATAATTCACAACGTAGATGTTTGGAGAGGGAAGTTTTGCAAATTTTAAACAAAATATTAATTATTCATACATTTTAAACAATGTATTAATAATACGGTATCAACCGTAAATGAAACATATTACATAATGGAAACTGTGGTTAATTCATTATTAAGAAAGCAAACGGGTTTAACAAATCGGCCGACATCAGCGATCGGCCTGATATAATATCTGGCGAAAACGCCCCGCCGCGGAGTCGCCGCCGGCCCCAGCGCCGGACACCGGACGCCGGCCACACCGAGCCACAGCACATGAACCCATTGGCTAATGGTTTGGGCCGTGACTAATTTATGGTGTTTGCACGACAGAAAGAGATACTTAGTATGTGCCAGTGCTGAGTTGCTCGATTCTAATCAGATACTCCTCGAGTGTGGTGGAAGGGGTTATGCGTAAATTAGGTACGAAAGAGCCCTGGATACTAGCGATCTGACCCTAATGTTGTAACTAATTATGATTTTAATGCTATTTGAGGTGGTATTATTATTATCATTCTTAAAAGTGATAGCGTTTGTACCCTGTGTGTGTAGTACACAGGGCCAGATGTTCTGGTTAACTTTTTATTATGTTTTATTTATTCGGACGGGACCGAATTTGAAATGTTATCCAATACACTCTCGTGGATTCCAAGTGGCAGTATATCTAGGCAAGCTTGGATTGAATTTAAAACCTCCTTTCAGTGATCGTTTAATTCGAAGATCCTAACTGGAACCAAAATGGGATACGGAGCTGAACGATGATTGTTCAAAGTGTCATACGAAGCATTCGTATTAAAACAATTACTAAAAATTAACAAATACAAATTCGTTAGAATCTTCATATGGATCAGTATTATTCTGCAAACAAAATTGCAAATCGAGAGAAGTGCGGCAAGTGAGAATGTATGAGATTAATCACATTTACTGCGATAGTCTCCGAGTCCTGTTTGCCGGTTAAATAGCGCTTATAGTCGGCATTGACGCGAGACATGAAATCGGTAATCTACCGATACCTCAATCATAGTCTGTCTAACAGTGTGGACTATCTATCGGTACGCCGAGTCAGAGAGTTTCCACTCTATGTCCTTTACTCTATTGAGTCCTCGTTAACCTTAATATCACATAACGAAATATGCCGCGCTAGATTCTTTGCATGAAGGTATTCAATACTTCCTTGACAATTTACATAGCTGATAGCTGTGGTGTTATCTACTCGTACCAATATAGCACAATTATTATCGTATGATGCAACATTTTTAGATTTAGTAAATCCAGTTAATGGGATACTTGAGTTCACATTGCTTCCAACACCCGTTGACCCAATCGTCGCCATAGACGGTTCCCCAGTCAGTACGAGAGGCATAAGTGACGTTCTCGTTTACGTAATGAAATCCTGAGGGACAATAAAGGGCCAATGTTTTGCGTCCATCCATTAAGATCCTCAAAGAACGTAGATCGGGGGGATATTTATGCTAAAGTTTAAGTAGCTATTATATTTTTAAATACATTTTAACAATAGATAAAAATTGGTCTCCAAAGTTTTTGTGTGCAATCGGATGTATTGTAGCGCTGAACAAGCTGCTACTGACAGCGCAATAAGTTGAGCTAACTTATATTGTGCAACGGGGAAGAGACGAAAATATATACACTGAGTGTGCTATAATGTCGCTTTTCTCCAGATATTTTTTTTTATTTTTTTTATTGAAATTCTCAAAATTAAAACACTAGAATTTTACACATATTTTAGATTAAAAGTTACTTTTGTTAACGTTGACTATGAATCCGAGACATAGAAGTAATCTGAGCCTCGTTAACATTGCTTAGACATTCCTCGAAGTCATTGCCAATACAAATGATTTCGTCTAAGTATAGTATAGTACAATTGTTACTAATATAATACTAACAAGTTATGGATCAATGGTCTGAAATAAATATATTTTAATTTTTAATCGCACGGATTTTGAAGCTTGAGACCTTAAGAAGGTGAAGACCTTAGTCGTCACTTTATTAAACCCTCGCGGGGCAACCGAGAGACTAATACGGTAAGGCTGAAAATTTGTAAATTCTGCCATTGAATTAAAGATTTTATGGTTAACAATTTTAAATTTATCATATTTAAAAATGTGTTTCTTGGAATTTATTCTGAAATGGTTTTGTGGTCCGATATACGTGGTCGGTTTAAATGTATTATGTGATTTATGGTGAATATTTTTTCCCATTCGGTTTAGGTGCCGGGAATATTTTAGATAAAAATTGATTAGGTATGTGGCTGCCGCCTGTCCAATGCAAGGTTCGGCTGAACACTCTAAAATCGCACCCAAATCTACTAACATTTTAATGGACTGGGGGCTCCTTCTTTTCGTCAGGAGCAAAAAGTTTAGTATCGGTCAGGAGACAGAATACTTGTCTATACCAGGGGCAACATAGATATTGTGCCACGGACTTATAGAATGGCACTTCTTAACCGTGACGAATAAATGTCAACAATTAATTATTAAATAATTGTCCGCGACCTGGCTGCTTGGCCGACGCTCGCTGCAGATGCCCGCGCGCCGGCCATTTCCCCGGGCTCGCGTGGCCGAGCAAGGGGTATGTCGATGGAGCCAATTCGCACACAGTACTTCCGAATAGCGTTTCGTTTCGGTAAGTGTTGCGGACGACATTCAAGGACGCCTTATCATTATAGGCGTTATTATTATCAGTTTTATTCTCGATTTCGAGTCCATAAAATAAATATCGCAAGAGTATGCGGCGGGCGTCACTCAGATATTTGACGGCGATGAATGTGGTATTCTCCTCGTTGGAGTACGTGTTACGTCTTGCGGCGCGGGTTACCGCGATGACGCCGGCGCCGAGTAGCCGCCGCGCCGTCGCCGCTTTCTTGTCGCGGCCTCGGGCGCTCTCGGTTAATGAGCCTAAACTTTATTAATACGAAATTTTATTGTTGAACCTGGGGTAACTTTATGTTTTCCGGCACTAATTAACTCTTAAGGATCTTTTCCTTGTAAGGGAGTCGCAATAGACTCATATTGTTATGTATTTTGTTCCCGTGCTCGGGTTCGTTGTGGATATTGGCTGCGAGGGCCCGCAACAGCTGTGAGCCTTACTGTGCGCGGGCGCATCGGCGGCACCGACAAAGGCTCTTTCGCTACTCATCGGCGACAGCGACCTGGGGCAGGTCTGTTGACGCCTCAGTAGCGAGTAATACCTCTCAGTAATTGCATTCGGAGGTGTGTCGATGTCTAAAACCGCAGACAAAATCATATTATGTCCGTTTTAGAACAAACGAGTTCACGAACGAGTGGTCGATTACACACCCTACTTTACTAGTAGGTACTTAATGCCCCACTGTTTAAAGTATTATTCTCATCGTTCATCGAGTGTTCATAAGGTGTTTGTATTGATCCCCGATCAACTAAAAACCATTCCGAAGATAAAACCACGGATATGTGAAGAATGTGGGTATATCCACAAAATAAAAGTTTCCCGCACGCTGCCGATTCTCGATCGACGGTGGCGGGTAGGTAGGTGTCATAAACCTCTAAATGATCCTTGATCATCAGCAGGTTGTGACACTTGGGATTATTGCACATTGCCTTCGTGATGGTTCACGACCAACCTCCGGGCTCTGTGTCGATACCGTCGTGTTGGTTCTCGACCAACATCCAGGTGAATATGCACATTGCCTTCGTGATGGTTCACGACCAACCTCCGGGCTCTGTGTCGATACCGTCGTGTTGGTTCTCGACCAACATCCAGGTGAATATGCACATTGCCTTCGTGATGGTTCACGACCAACCCCCAGGCTCTGTGTCGATACCGTCGTGTTGGTTCTCGACCAACATCCAGGTGTATAATTTTACCTTCGCGTTGATTCTCGACCAACATCCAGGTTTTTACCATCGTGTTGACTCACGGCCAACCCCCAGGTTTTACATTGAAACACTCGATGCATAAATTACACGTATCACATTAAGCGAAAATCGCGTAAAATAGGTACTTACTTGAGTTTTAATCGGAATCTAAAGTATCTAAAAACCTCGATCATCAGCAGGTTGAGACACTAGATTATTGCATATTGCCTTCGTGGTTATTCACGACCAACCCCCCGGGAGGTGCATATGCGTAGTTATTTGTTACCGGCGGTTGATTCTCGACCAACCTCCAGATGAAATTTTAATTATATTCTCACTTTTTTATTGAAATATAAGTACATTAAGCTAAATCACCGTCGTGTTGACTCACGGCCAACCCCCAGGTTTTGAATTAAAACACTCAATGCATAAATTATAAAAGTAACTACATTCGGCGAAAATATTGTAGGTACTTACATGAATTTTTATCGGAATCTGAAGTGGAATCCGAGAATATCGCCACTTTGTGACATCGTAGGTTTTTTGCTTTTTCTTTTAAAATACCGAATCTTGTTTTCGACGCTGCGTTTCTACTTTTGAAATAAAATTTTAACAATTTGTTGTGCACCACGTGTGCACGATGTGCTCGCTACCTCGCACGAAAAAGGAATGACATAAAAATGGCGGCTGGCTGTATCGATACGTAGGATCGAAAAAACAAAAAATGATCGATTGAAAACAAATCGATTTTACTTTAAATAAACGTGCGAAGCTACCTTGTAGGCTAAAGGGACTACGTTGTGAATTATCTTATATCTGAAGAATGAAGCGACGAAACATAATGCCAAATACGCACGCCCCAATCAAAATGCCATTACGTACAGTATCGTATTTACCAAATATCAACTTTTTTTCATACTTATAAAGCTCAAAATTGTTTTGCGCGCTGTGGATAACGCTTTCTTTTTGTGTGCAATTTGTTTTCGCTTTAACGCATGCGCATGAATGAGACAACTGACGTGATGTCTGACACTGACAATATGTTTATGATTAAAATAATTACTTTTGATGGTTTTTTATGTGTAAATCGCTATATTTATGCATGATAAGATGTATAATGAGTTTATTCACGCAAAATATGAAATCCTATCCTTTTTTCGTCGTATAAGGCTATTGTTTCGACAATTTTTGAACGCGCACTTGGGCATGCTTACGTGCCAACGGCTAATGACAGACTACGGAAAAGGACTGCTTGACTAGCGATTGAGCAGTCCTTCCTTGGCCCACTTTTCAAGCGTTCATGCGCTATCTACGGTTAGTAATAAATCAATGGTTTGAATGCACAACAAGCCGGTCTGTATACGCTCCCTTGCCAGCGCTTATTTGCCGTCCTCGGCTTAGTATTAGCCCTATCTGTTATTCGCCATTATACTTGTATTAACCACTGTTCTTGACCAATGTAAATCGAGCATTAGTGTGGGTCACGAGAAGAGCGCGACAACTTTATAAATGCATTACTGTCTGAACAGGGGGTCTAGCCAAGTTGCACATCGCTCCATAGCACTACTGGACTACCACTGACGATCGGAACGAATTATGCATTACTGTCTGAAAGAACGCCGTACCTGGTCGGTCTGTTGCGTGGGCATGGGCTGCGGGCCGGGCAGCAGGTCGTCGACGGGCTCGCCCAGGTTGTGCGCCAGCACGCCGCGCACCAGCCGGTACTGGGCGCCGTCCAGCGCGCACTGCAGCGTCGCCAGCGTGCCCTGGATCGTCATGTCCGGTACTGGGGGGCAGAGAGGGTCCCAGTGTTAAGGCGGATAGCTAATCAACGTACGACCGCTTCAATTATTCGAGTAGCAATTATTGAAGGTAAGTAAAATATCGCCATCTCACTCGGTTGCGGTTTGAGCGAATGAAATGGCGATGTATAATTCGTTCAAATTAGACGGTGGGGCCGATGGTCATGAACTCGTGTGCGCTCAGTAGATCGGTGGCTAAAGAGAGTTATCGTGAATTAAAATCCCATCGGAGTGCGCTACTAAGAACTAAGGTCCGTGGTCAAAACACAAGGCAAGGTTTTTATTTTGACATCAAACTTCACGTTTCAATAACACCATCCATATTGTAGAATTATGAAACCTCTAATTAAAATGCTTCATTCGAAGTCGATTCCATCAAATTAAAAAAAATAAAAAAAAAATCAAGTACTGTTGAGATAAACAAGTTTTTGAGCAAACATTTAGGACAAAGGACTTTTTCCAATTGATGACGATCTATGAAAGACTACAAGCACCGATTGGATACGATACACCGAAGCAAGACGTCATCATCACAGCCTGTAACAGTCCACTGTAGGACTTAGGGCCTCTCCCACGAAAGGGGAGGTTATTGCCATAATCTCCACGCTTAGCAGGCGGGTTGGAGATCGCAGTGTTTAAATATAACAATGGAAAATGCTGCTGCCCATTTTCCAGACTATGGAGACTCTTGAAGCAAGACGTAATGGTGCTGATTTGGAGTATGACTTCATCGACCGAGACATCTCTAACTTTGTATTTCTTCAACACAAAACTTAATTTTAAGATACCGCGTAACCCCTCACGTTGTAGAAAATTTAAATTTTATATCAATTTTGGCCGAACAAATTATGCTAAATATAGGTTTTTCCTGCGTTCTCCAAACACATATAATTTATTATTCGGTGATATAGATATATTTCATAATAATTTAGCCAGGTTTAAGAAAAATGTACATGGCATACTAGGATAAATTATAGAATTAAATAATGTTTACTAAGTAGGTATTTTTAAGTAAAATTGTTACTGAATAATAAAACAGTTTATTCTGTGCTATAATAATTGATATTTAGGGTAGTTGTAGGTCTATTAGCTATATGATTGGAAACTCATGCAATGTAACATGACTGTTTACTACCTGAATAAAATAAATAAATAAATAAACACAAATAGAAAGATAGCGCTTTTCAATTTGTATCATAGCTAGTCCTAGAAATATCTCCCTTTATCTCCCACGCCATCACTCATCCACGTACCCTCCACTCCCCCATACCATTCTTGCAGTCCGTCATATTGTGCTCGATCTGCAGCGTGAGGTGCGCCGGCCGCGGCAGCAGCGGCGCGCCCTGCCGCCGCACGCGGCCCCCGCCGCGGCCGCCGCGCGCGCCCCACAGCGACAGCCCCGACAGCTGCACCGTGCATCCCCATCCACCCACCCTCCACTCCCCCATACCGTTCTTGCAGTCCGTCATATTGTGCTCGATCTGCAGCGTGAGGTGCGCCGGCCGCGGCAGCAGCGGCGCGCCCTGCCGCCGCACGCGGCCCCCGCCGCGGCCGCCGCGCGCGCCCCACAGCGACAGCCCCGACAGCTGCACCGTGCATCCCCATCCACCCACCCTCCACTCCCCCATACCGTTCTTGCAGTCCGTCATATTGTGCTCGATCTGCAGCGTGAGGTGCGCCGGCCGCGGCAGCAGCGGCGCGCCCTGCCGCCGCACGCGGCCCCCGCCGCGGCCGCCGCGCGCGCCCCACAGCGACAGCCCCGACAGCTGCACCGTGCATCCCCATCCACCCACCCTCCACTCCCCCATACCGTTCTTGCAGTCCGTCATATTGTGCTCGATCTGCAGCGTGAGGTGCGCCGGCCGCGGCAGCAGCGGCGCGCCCTGCCGCCGCACGCGGCCCCCGCCGCGGCCGCCGCGCGCGCCCCACAGCGACAGCCCCGACAGCTGCACCGTGCATCCCCATCCACCCACCCTCCACTCCCCCATACCGTTCTTGCAGTCCGTCATATTGTGCTCGATCTGCAGCGTGAGGTGCGCCGGCCGCGGCAGCAGCGGCGCGCCCTGCCGCCGCACGCGGCCCCCGCCGCGGCCGCCGCGCGCGCCCCACAGCGACAGCCCCGACAGCTGCACCGTGCGCACGTCGAGGAGCTCCTGGGGTACTGGGGACGGGGAATATCGCAAGTTTTAAGTAAACGTGTGACACAGTTGCTGAAGTAAAAGCAAAATGCCAGTGTGAGTAAAACACGTCCACCATATACAGCAGCACGCGTAGTTCATTCGCGATAAGAAAATAGTGAGTCATCGTTGCCTAGCTCCGCCCCTCGGCCAATAGGGTCGCAGCAAATTAAAAAGCTCAGTTTATAGTGACCAGTCAACAGCCGAAAGTGAATACCTCGCCGGTTGGAATAAACAGTAAATACTAGGCTGGCTGTTAAGAAAAGAGATATAATTTACTTTAGTTTTAATTTGAAACAATTAAGTTGATTTTTATCCATTAATAAACTTAAATCTATTTTTAAATATAAATTGTTTGAATTTAGAAAACCCCTTTGCTCACTATTTTCTAAACGCGAATCGACTATTATGCTAAATTGTCAAAGTCTACATGCTGGCTGGACCGGGATCCCACGCCAGCCGAAAGCAATGTTTAATCATTTAGACGTTGCAAGTCAACAGCAGACGCGGTAGTGCTCCTCTGCCCGGCTGACGCCGACGCCGACTGCCTCACTACTAACCACTACCTTGTACAGCACTCACGCGTAGGATCCGTCCTCGTGCTCGCCGTCCCCGGCTCCCCGGCTAGCCGGAAGCAGTTGTCCACCGTCAGCCGCTGCAGGTCAGCGGCCAGCGCGGCGCGGCGGCGGCCCGCCATGGGGACCACGATCCGCGGGGACACCGCCACCACGCGGAGACGCATGCGCTGCAGCGGGGACGGGGGCGAGATGGATACCTGGGCAGGGAGGGACGAAGCTGTGAGTAAATTTGGGGTGGGTGTGGAATAGAGCTCTGAGGCGGATTACGCTAACCTACGCCTACTACCAGTTATCGACACAGAACATTCTCGTCAGTAGCGATCAGCCGTTGTGGGTTACCAGCTGACCGTCAATACTGAGGTCTTCGAGAAATGCTACAGTTCAACACGAGTTCCGCTCACCTCAAATTCCCTCTAAACCATAATCGAAACGTAGCGTTCAACTATGTCATAAGTAAAGAGAAACCATTATAATAAATTAATTATTTAGTTAATCTTTATTTCAGGCAAAGTATCGAATTACTTTGGCCTTGTGGTGTCCGGCAGAGTAGAATAGCACCAACCCATTACACTCGTGGGTGTCGTACAAGGCGACTAATGTTTTTGAGGCAAAAGATCAAGAGTTTCCGTAGTCTAGAAAATGGGCAGCAACATTTTCCATTGTTATATTTAAACACTGCGATCTCCAACCCGCCTGATAAACATGGAGATTATGGCAATAACTTCTCCAATCGCGGGAGAGGCCCTAAGCTTTGGACTGTTACGGGCTGTGATGATGATGATCGAATTACACCCATATCACAAAATTAATATTTAAAAAAAGAAAACAATATTTTTAGATAAGATGCTTAACTTTTATTTTTAATGACTTTAATGTGGCTGAAAAACAAAACCAAAAGAATGTAAGGCACCAGTTGTCTTTACTTCTAGAACCCACACACACCACACGGCATGGGATTTTCAAGACGTATATTAGACGTCTCTTTAGAGATAGGCAATGCATTGGCAACTTCTCTGGTGCTGCTGATGTCTATAGGCGGCGGTGAACACTTTCCATCAGGTGGCCCGCTTACCTGTTTGTCTACCGTATAACATAAAAAACCCACGAGGATATGAAAAGTCAAAATTAAGGTAAAAAAAAATGCTCGATTACGTAGGACAACCAACACAGTTTAAGAGAGTAAACTCCCCTCACCTTCCTCCTGGCCTGCAGTATGACCCGCCGCAGCAGGCTGAAGTCCCTGGCGAAGGCCTGCAGCTCCTGCACGAACCGCTTCGTGTGCACGTACGTCACGGGGCCCATCTCGATGCACAGCCGGGTCTCGTGCCCTTCCGCCGCCGCTTCCGCGCTGCTCAGTCTGAATGGGACGAGTGGGGGTTCCATTGTAAAAAGAGATTTAGATTGGTCAAGTGTTTAGCATGTGTGTGTAGCAAGTACAATAGCCAGTCAACTTGGCTTGCAAGCTGCCTTGCAACTAGATAGAAGATTATTACGCGCTTGCATTGGACACGTTGTAGTGTAAACAGTCACTGTCTGGACGCTCGTTACTCGCCACAGTACTTATACTTGCTACTTGCTACTGTCTTTGACCAATGTAAATTGGGTAAAAGGGTAGATGTAGATATATTACTACTGCAATGATACTACTAAGACTTGAAATTTGCTGTCAAAAAAGTTTGAAAGTATTGGTCGGGCAAGGCAATACGGTATTTGATTGCAAGACAAATCAGCAATTCTTATAAGTCACAAAATACAGAATTTGTATAAAATTTTTATGCATTGGTTTTTGTGATGGTTAGGTTATTAACGTTTTATGTGGCTTGAAAAATTTTTAAGCCACATAGGATTTCCTTTATTCTCATAGGCTGACGTTTCAGTTTCAGGTCAGTTTACCTAGAAGTTCTTTAATGTTAATTAAAGTTTCACAATTTATGTTACACCTAGTCAGTCCTAGCCAAATACCGTACAGTGGAAGATGCGGTAGCGCCATGTAATCAATAAAATATATCTTAATCTCTTTGACAGCTGCCATCGCAACTAATAGCAAACACACACATAATATACTCGATACACGAGTCAGTATCATTCAGCACATCCTTGCAAATTCCCAACCACCTACCTATTATACTCGAAGGTGAGCGCATGATCGCCAGCCGTCCGGAAGCGGTCCCGCCACAGCGGCGCGTGGGGCGTCAAGTCCGTGAGGCTGAGCGCGGCCAGGCGGCCCGCGACGGTCCGGGCGCCCGCGGCGGCCCGCGCGGTCAGGCGGCCGCCCGCGGCCCGCGCCAGGCACGACTCGCCGCGCGCGCCCACCAGTACTACAGAGAGGGCGCGCACGGATACTTCCGTGGCTACTATGCCCGATAGTTCTACGGGCGTCTCCGTTGCTGGAGGGGAATAATAAATAAATTAATATGCTTGGAATAATTCACACAGCGCCATCAGCCCCAAAGTGAGCAAAGCTTGTGATATGGGTGTTGGATAACTGATAAACAAATTATATACTTATTATACATTAATTAGTATGTAATAGAAATTAAAATTCATCATTTCAATATCTGCTCGGTCGGGAATCAAACCCAGACCTCTGCATGACGACCGGCATGTTAACCAACTGAACCACTCAGAGGGCCTATCGGCTATCTCAGTGGACAACTGAATTTGACATAAAAAAATCTGACACTACTCTAATTTGGTACTAATTTGGTAGACGCTATTGCCAGTTTTCAACGTAGATGACGTGGTGTAGAATTATTTAGTGTCAAATACAGTTGTCAACTGAGTTAGCCAATAGCCCCGCAGGTCGTCAATAGTTGGTGAGTATAGAATGAAAACTGTCAGGAAAACTAAAGCAGATACAATTCGACATTTTTTATTCACTAGCCAGGCTTTTGACCGCCATCGCACCTGGTAGTAAGTGATGATTCGTCTGAAAACGGACCATACTTGTCTAGGAATAGCGAATTCACGTCCGGGCAATTCAGGTTCCGGACGTCGGACAGTCAGTGACAAGTCCGTAACCACAGGGATTAAACAATGCTTTGCATTACCTGCCATGGGCTGCGTGGGCCCCCCCTCGGGCGCGGCGGGGGGGTCGTCTCCGGCCACGCCGAAGAAGTCCAGCACGGCCACCCAACTGTCGATGCTCACCACCAGCTTCAGGCAGTTGAACTCCACTTTGGTCAGCTTCGACACCTGTTGTAGAGTGATTGTGTGTAGCCGAAAACTAAACTTTGATCAAAGATTCTATTTTGGAAGATTCAAAGTCTACTATTATATTTCGTCGCTTCATTCTTCAGATATAAGATAATTCACAACGTAGTCCCTTTAGCCTACAAGGTAGCTTCGCACGTTTATTTAAAGTAAAATCGATTTGTTTTCAATCGATCATTTTTTTTCGATCCTACGTATCGATACAGCCAGCCGCCATTTTTACGTCATTCCTTTTTCGTGCGAGGTAGCGAGCACATCGTGCACACGTGGTGCACAACAAATTGTTAAAATTTTATTTCAAAAGTAGAAACGCAGCGCCGAAAACAAGATTCGGTATTTTAAAAGAAAAAGCAAAAAACCTACGATGTCACAAAGTGGCGATATTCTCGGATTCCACTTCAGATTCCGATAAAAATTCATGTAAGTACCTACAATATTTTCGCCGAATGTAGTTACTTTAATAATTTATGCATTGAGTGTATTAATACAAAACCGGGGGGTTGGCCGTGAGTCAACACGACGGTGATTTAGCTTTAATGTATATACAATAAAAAATGAAGAATATAATTAAAATTTCATCTGGAGGTTGGTCGAGAATCAACACGACGATATCAAATAACTACGCATACACCGCCTGGGGGTTGGTCGTGTATCATCACAAAGGCAATATGCAATAATCTAGTTTCTCAACCTGGTGATGATCGAGGTTTTTAGATACTTTAGATTCCGATTAAAACTAAGTAAGTTTCTATTTTACGCGATTTTCGCTTAATGTGATACGTGTAATTTATGCATCGAGTGTTTCAATGTAAAACCTGGGGGTTGGCCGTGAGTCAACACGATGGTAAAAACCTGGACGTTGGTCGAGAATCAACGCGACGGTAAAATTATACACCTGGATGTTGGTCGAGTACCAACACGACGGTATCGACACAAAGCCCGGAGGTTGGTCGTGAACCATCACGAAGGCAATGTGCATATTCACCTGGATGTTGGTTGAGAACCAACACGACGGTATCGACACAGAGCCTGGAGGTTGGTCGTGAACCATCACGAAGGCAATGTGCATATTCACCTGGATGTTGGTCGAGAACCAACACGACGGTATCGACACAGAGCCTGGAGGTTGGTCGTAAACCATCACGAAGGCAATGTGCATATTCACCTGGATGTTGGTCAAGAACCAACACGACGGTATCGACACAGAGCCTGGAGGTTGGTCGTGAACCATCACGAAGGCAATGTGCAATAATCCCAAGTGTCTCAACCTGCTGATGATCAAGAATCATTTAGAGGTCTATGACATCTACCTACCCGCCACCGTCGATCGAGAATCGGCAGTGCGGATTTATTTTGTGGATATACCCACATCCTTCACATATCCGTGGTTTTATCTTCGGAATGGTTTTTAGTTGATAGGGGATCAATACAAACACCTTAATATATTATGAACACTCGATGAACGATGAGAATAATACTTTAAACAGTGGGGCATTAAGTACCTACTAGTAAAGTAGGGGTGTAATCGACCACTCGTAGTTAGAACTAGTTTGTTCTAAAACGGACATAATATGAATTTGTCTGCGGTTTTAGACATCGACACACCTCCGAATGCAATTACTGAGAGGTATTACTTGCTACTGAGGCGTCAACAGACCTGTCCCAGGTCGCCGTCGCCGCTAGAGTAGCGAAAGAGCCTTCGTCGGAGCCGTCCGATGCGCCCGCGCATAGTTAGGCCCACAGCTGGTGCGGGCCCTCGAAGCCAATATCCACAACGAACCCGAGCACGGGAACAAAATACAAAACAATATGAGTCCATTGTGACTCCCTTACGAGGAAAAGATCCTTAAGAGTTATTTAGTGCCGGAAAACATAAAGTTACCCCAGGCTCAAAAATAAGATTTCGTAATAATAAAGTTTAGGCTCGATAACCGAGAGCGCCCGCGGCCGCGACACGAAAGCGGCGACGGCGCGGCCGCAACTCGGCGCCTTCGTTGCGGTCATCCGCTCCGCAACACGTACTCCAACGAGGAGAATACCATATTCATCGCCGTCAAATATCTGAGTGACGCCCGCCGCATACTCTTGCGATCTATATTTTATGGACTCGAAATCGAGAATAAAACTGATAATAATAACGCCTAACGATAAGGCGTCCTTGAATGTCGTCCGGAACACTCACCGAAACGAAACGCTATTCGAAAGTGCTGTGTGCGAATTGGCTCCATCGACATACCCCTTGCTCGCCCACGCGAGCCCTGGGAAATGGCCGTCACCGGGCATCCGCAGCAAGCGTCGGCCAAGACCCTCCCCGCGCCGCGGAAGCCGCCGGCCGCTGCAGCCTTGCCTACATAGTCACCTAATTGACTCAGGTGCGCCAAGTTGGTCGCGGACAATTATTTTATAATTAATTGTTGGCATTGATTCGGGACGGTTTAGAAGTCCCATTCTATAAGTCCGTGGCACAATATATATGTTGCCCCTGGTATACACAAGTATTCTGTCTCCTGACCGATACCAAACTTTTTGCTCCTGACAAAAAGAAGGAGTCCCCTAGTCCATTAAAATGTTAGTAGATTTGGGTGCGATTTTAGAGTGTTCAGCCGAACACCTTGCATTGGGCAGGCGGCAGCCCCACATACATAATCAATTTTTATCTAAAATATTCCCGGCACCTAAACCGAATGGGAAAAAAGATTCACCATAAATCTAAAATCACAAATAAATTTATATCGACCACGTATATCGGACCACAGAACCATTTCAAAATGAATTCCAAGAAACACATTTTTAAATATTATAAATTTAAAATTGTGAACCATAAAAGCTTTAATTCGATGGCAGAATTTACAAATTTTCAGCCTTACTGTATTAGTACGTCGGTTGCCCCGCGAGGGTTTACTAAAGTGACGACTAAGGTCTTCACCTTCTTAAGGTCTCAAGGCTCAAAATCCGTGCTATTCTTAGACGATATCATTTGCATTGGCAATGACTTCGAGAAATGTCTAAGCAATGTTAACGAGGCCCAGATTACTTCAATGTCTCGGATTCATAGTCAACGTTAACAAAAGCAACTTGCAACCTAAAAATATGTGTAAAATTCTAGTTTAATTTTGAGAATTTCACTTAATTTTTTTTTTAACTAGAGAAACGCGACATTATAGCACAATCAGTGTATATATTTTCGTCTCTTCCCCGTTGCACAATATAAGTTCGCCCAACTTATTGCGCTGTCAGTAGCAGCTTGTCCAGCGCTACAATACAGCTGATTGCACACAAAAACTTTGGAGACCAATATTTATCTATTGTTAAAATGTATTTAAAAATATAATAGCTACTTAAACTTTAGCATAAATATCCCCTCGTTCTACGTTCTTTGAGGATTTTAATTGATGGGCGCAAAACATTGGCCCTTTATTGTCCCTCAGGACTTGATTATGTAAACGAGAACTTCACTTATGGCTCTCGTACTGACTGGGGAACCGTCTATGGCGACGATTGGGTCAACGGGTGTTGGAAGCAATGTGAACTCAAGTATCCCATTAACTGGATTTACTAAACCTAAAAATGTTGCATCATACGATAATAATTGTGCTATATTGGTACTGGTGTATACCTAAGTATGCATGTAAACATTACGCTATTGCTAGTGTAAGAATGCGGGTAGTTGTTAATACCGATTTCTAAGGACACCGTCCAATAAATATCAGTCTCATAAATACGTAGTTGATTGTGCTTCGATTCCCCTAGAAATTATTAAATACAGACTATTTGGCGACGAAAACTACGAACCTCGTGTATATTTCGATATCAGTGCTAATTATGATGGAAGACAGTGATTATAAACGTGTGCCCGATGTAAACACTCTAAGAGAGTTTAAAATGCACGTCGATCGTTGGACGACTTACGTAAGCAGGTTACGTGCATGGTTCACAATTCAAGGCATTAAACCAATCCACTTTTCAAAATATCTGGTTGCAGTGGTGGGCACAGAGCCTTTGGATTTGATAATAGATTTATGTTATCCCGACAAACCCGAATCGGTGGACTTTGATAAAATTGTGAAGTTAGTCGACGAACATCTCACAGTGAAGCGGTCCGTCATAGCAGAGCGAATGATATTTAAATCATGTAAACAATCCGCTAATCAGTCGATCAGTGAGTACCTCGTCCAATTAAAAAATTTAAGTAAACCGTGTAAATTCTCGAACGAAATATTAAAGGAAAATTTACGCGACCAATTCGTGTTTGGATTGGCGAACGAGCGTATTCAACAGCGAATTTTGGTGGAGGAAGACGACAAAGTGACGTACGGTCGCGCGACAGAGCTGGCGCTGTCGCTGGAGGCGGCCATGCGAGACTCGCGGCCGGCGGAGGCTCGCGGCGGCGGCGACGTGGCCCCGGTGCACGCGGTGCGCGGGCCCGCGCCGCGCGCGCGGCACCGCCCGCCCACCGCGGGAAGGCAACAGGCGCAACAGCCACGGTGTTACAGGTGTGACCGCGGAGGTCACCATCCCGACCGTTGTTCGTTCCGCGATAGTGAGTGCTATACGTGTGGTGTTAAAGGGCATGTCGCGAAGGTGTGCCGCCGGCGTAAGCAACGCCCGGGCGTTAATCGTGTCAGTGAGAGTGAGGACAATTCCGCGTCGGAGTCGGCCGACTCCAGCGACCGCGCGGTCGAGATATATCAGCTTAGCGACGACGAGGCTAATGCTGACGATTGCGATGACAGATGGATTATTACGGCGACTGTTAACGACGTATCACTACGCATGGAAGGCGATACGGGATCTGCAGTTAGCGCGATTTCGGCTGCTACGTATAATAAGTACTTCAAGGGGTGCACTTTACACCCGATTAATACAAAATTAAAAATGTACGACGGCGGAGCAGTGAAGCCAAAGGGTAAGCTAAATTGTAAGGTTCAAATTAATGGCCTGATAAGGAAAAATTTATCTTTGATTGTTATAAACAACCACCATAGCTCTTCGTTGCTCGGTCGAGACTGGATGAAAGCGTTTGGTATTTATTATCCAAAGATAAAAAATATCGAAGTTTCAAATGAAGCGGTGCCGGTTCCGTCGCAGATTCGTAGCGAATTAATGAAACGTTTTCCTAATGTTTTTCTAGATGCGATAGGGACATTTAATAAAGCGAAGGTTTCATTAGAGGTAGTCAAGGGATGCGTCCCGGTGTGGCGGCGGCCGCGGCCCGTGCCACACGCGCTGCGGCCCGCCGTGGACGCGGAGCTGGCGCGGCTGCAGCGCCAGGGCGTCATCTCGCCCGTGGACTGGAGCGAGTGGGGCACGCCGGTTGTGCCGGTTCTCAAAAAGAACGGAACTGTACGACTGTGCGGAGATTTTAAAACTACCGTGAATCCCGTATTAGTGGACGATAAATATCCTATACCTAAAATTAACGATATTTTTGCGTCACTTCAGGGTGGCAAGTTGTTTACTAAAATTGATCTTAGTAACGCATATTTACAATTTGAACTCGATGACGCCTCAAGAAAACTTTGTACCATTGTTACAACACAGGGGATGTTCTGCTATAACCGATTGCCTTTTGGTATTAAGACGGCACCCAATAAATTCCAGCGCATGATGGATAAATTGTTTAGGATGCGATTTGTAACGTGTTACTTAGACGACTTAACTGTGAGTGGGGTTGATTCTATTGATCATTGGAATAGATTACTAGAAGTGTTCAAAATATTATCGGATAGTGGACTTCGAGTCGCCGTAGACAAATGTAATTTTTTTCAAACCTCTATCACACACTTAGGGAACGTTATTGACGCGCGTGGCTTACATACAGAAATACATAAGGTAGACGCGGTCCTAAACACCCCAGTTCCTACAACTGTAAAGCAACTCCGGGCACTGTTAGGATTAATAAATTACTATGGTAAATTTTTACAGAACCTTAGCGATGCGTTAGCCCCTCTGTATAATTTACTTAAAAAGGATAACACGTTCAAATGGTCACCTGCATGTGACGAAGCATTCACCAAAGTAAAACTTTTACTTAAGAACGCACCCATTTTGGTCCATTTTGACCACAGCCAGTCCCACACAGTGACGTGCGACGCATCTCCCACTGGGGTTGGGGCAGTCCTATGGCAGCGCGGCGCCGACAGCCGCGAGCGGCCCGTGCTGCACGCCTCGCGCTCGCTCAGCGCGCCAGAGCGGAATTATGCCCAGATTTGCCGCGAAGGACTCGCTATCATATTTGCTATACAAAAATTTCATGATTATCTGTTCGGCCGAGAGTTTACTCTTGTAACGGACTGCAAACCGTTAGGGGCTATCTTTAGCGAACACAAAGGAATTCCTTTGATGGCAGCGAGTCGGCTTCAACGCTGGGCTGTAATATTAGGGGCATATAACTATAAAATACGATGTGTGGGATCAAACCACAATTGCGTAGCGGATGGGCTGTCGCGTATGGCATCGGTTGAATCCGGCTGTAGTAAACATAGCTGTGGAGATGTATTCATTTGTTTCGTTGAAAATGCGGCACCAATTCAATATAAACAAATAGCAAAGTATACTGAAAAGGACCCGATTTTACAAGAGGTAATTAAGTCAGTAAAAACGAATTGGCATTACTGTGACAAGTCCGAGTTACAACCATATTTTAAAATAAAACAATTCTTGATTATCGAACAGGGTTGTATACTGCATGGACACCGTGTAGTTATCCCAGAAATTCTTCGCGTAAACGTTTTAACTCAATTACACGAAACGCACCAGGGCATAGTGAAATGTAAGAACTTGGCCCGCAACTATGTTTACTGGCCGGGTATAGACAGCGACATCGAGCGCATCTGCAGGGCGTGCGCGACGTGCGCGCGCGAGCGCCCGGCGCCGCCCGCCGCCCGCCGTCGCGCTGCACCCGTGGCAGTGGCCGGAGGAGCCGTGGTATCGACTTCACGTCGATTTTTTCACCATAAACGCTAATACCGTATATTACTTGGTTCTTACCGACGCCCATTCGAAGTGGATCGAAACTAGCCGAACGCCGAGTACTGCCACAAAACCTACAATTAGTAAGCTGAGGAGCTTATTTAGCCAGTTCGGATTACCCTACGAGGTGGTATCTGATAACGGTCCACCCTTTAATGGAACAGAATTTAAACAGTTTCTAATTAATTTGGGGGTGAAACACATAACTGTCAGCCCTTACAAGCCGAGCAGTAATGGAGCAGCAGAAAACGCTGTAAAAATTATTAAGAAATGTTTGAAAAAAGCATTGCACGACAACATGGATTTAGATAAAGCATTGAACGAATTTTTACTTATATACAGATCGACGCCTCATTGTATCACCGGTAAATCACCTGCAAATTTATTATTAGGAAAGGACATCCGTACCCCTTTTGATCTTTTACGCCCTTCTACCCGAGACATAGTACGGCAGAAACAGTTTACACAAATAAAATACAAAGGCGGGACGGATAGATTGCTCAATATTGGTGATAAAATATTTTACAGACATTATAAAAATAATATTTTTTCTTGGGAGCCCGGTACAATTCGAAATCAAATAGGTCCATTAACATACATAATTGAAAGTGATAATAAACACTTCAAAAAACATATAGATCAGCTCCGCAAAGATGACACAAACTGTGACACTTTCTTAATGTCACCCGATACCGCCCCGCGGCCGCCGTCGCCTCTCAGTGCAGCTGAGAGTGCGCCTAGTCCGAGTTCGACCGACAACGACAAAAGAGTGCGAAGACCAGTCATTAGATATGGCTTCGAGAGCTGAGGCAAAGACCAAATGATTGGTACACAGTATTTATTTGGCTACATTTTTCTGCACATTTTTTTTTTCTTATTATTTAAGATGTACTTATGTAACAACAGAGGTAGTATTACTACAACTACCTAATTGTAACATAAACGTTTTTTTTTTATATACACCTCTTACTTTCTTACCCCTGTCTGGATATTGATATATGTATATTTATCGCAAGTTGTAGCATATTCTTTGTATTGTTGTAATGACAAATTGTATCTACTATTATATTGTTTTGTTGAGTAACTTGATGATAGATAACACCACAGCTATCAGCTATGTAAATTGTCAAGGAAGTATTGAATACCTTCATGCAAAGAATCTAGCGCGGCATATTTCGTTATGTGATATTAAGGTTGACGAGGACTCAAGAGAGTAAAGGACATAGAGTGGAAACTCTCTAACTCGGTTTACCGATAGATAGTCCACACTGTTAGACAGACTATGATTGAGGTATCGGTAGAATACCGATTTCATGTCTCGCGTCAATGCTGACTGTGAGCGCTATTTATCCTGCAAACAGGACTCGGAGGCTATCGCAGTAGATGCGATTAATCTCATGCATTCTCACTTGCCGCACTTCTCTCGATTTGCAATTTTGATCGCAGAATATTACTGATCCATATTTATTTATTTATTTATTTATTTAATTTGCCAACAGATTTACATTTTTTTTTACAATGCTCTTAAACTATAGTAACAATAACAATTAACATAAATGTAAAGCCAATAACAGGCAAACCTTACGAAGATTCTAACGAATTTGTGATAACATTTTAAGTAATTGTTTTAATACGAATGGTTCGTATGACACTTTGAACAATCATCGTTCAGCTCCGTATCCCATTTTGGTCTCAGTTAGGATGTTCGAATTAAACGATCACTAAAAGGAGCTTTTAAATTCAATCCAAGTTTGCCTAGGTATACTGCCACTTGGAATCCACGAGAGTGTATTGGATAACATTTCAAATTCGGTCCCGTCCGAATAAATAAAACATAATAAAAAGTTAACCAGAACATTAGGAATATTTCTTACCCTGTGTACCACACACACAGGGTACAAACGCTATCACTTTTAAGGATGATAATATTAATACCACCTCAAATAGCATTAAAATCATAATTAGTTACAACATTAGGGTCAGGTCGCTAGTATCCAGGGCTCTTTCGTACCTAATTTACGCATAACCCCTTCCATCACACTCGAGGAGTATCTGATTAGAATCGAGCAACTCAGTACTGGCACATACTAAGTATCTCTTTCTGTCGTGCAAACCACACCATAAACAAGTCACGGACAAACCATTAGCCAATGGATTGGCAGGGTGATGACAGATAACAGTGTGTCATGGGTACATGTGCTGTGGCTCGGTGTGCCCGGCGTCCGGTGTTCGGCGCTGGGGCGGCGGCGTCTCCGCGGCGGGGCCCGCAATGCGGTGGCCGCAAGGACCAGCACATCGCGTTTTCGCCAGATATTATATCAGGCCGATCGCTGATGTCGGCCGATTTGTTAAACCCGTTTGCTTTCTTAATAATGAATTAACCAGTGTCCATTATGTAATATGTTTAATTTACGGTTGATACCGTATAATTAATACATTGTTTAAAATTTATGAATAATTAATATTTTGTTTAAAATTTGCAAAACTTCCCTCTCCAAACATCTACGTTGTGAATTATCTTATATCTGAAGAATGAAGCGACGAAATATAATATATGATCAAACGAACTTCACGAAGTTCGATCGATATTATATGAGTCGCTTCATTCGAAGATATAACACCCGCCCGCCCATATTCCCAGGCGTGGGGAAGTTTCGCATAGTATCTCTAAAAAGAATGACGTAAAAATGGCGGCTGGCTGTATCGATACGTAGGATCGAAAAAAAATGATCGATTGAAAACAAATCGATTTTACTTTAAATAAACGTGCGAAGCTACCTTGTAGGCTAAAGGGACTACGTTGTGAATTATCTTATATCTTCGAATGAAGCGACTCATATAATATCGATCGAACTTCGTGAAGTTCGTTTGATCGTATATAATTTCCGTCACTTATCTATGGTCAATAGTCACTATTACATGTTTACGGATCGCTATCGTTCGCTTGCCATTATCATCATCCGAGCGGTCAATTCCGGCTTCTGCTGGGGTCAGTTTTGCTACTCTTTCTTTTCAACTTTACCCGGTCCTCTGAATACAAAATTTCGCGTCGCGTTGAGTCTCGCATCAGACTCTTGACTCGGCCTCCGGGCCTGTTTCCTTATACCTAAGGATGGGCTTAGGCACTTAATTTTTTATAGATGTCCTTGCTCTTGTTTTATATCTAAGATGACTTTAAGATCTTACGCGGCATTTGACCAAATCGAGTGAGCCTCACGCGTCTTTTGGGATGGTAAGAACATTTTTATAAATACTAGTACACCCATCGCAAGATAGGCTCCTGGCCATAGACTGCGTATCTACCCTACCTCGTACAGGCGGTCAAATACGTGGTCTACCGTCCTAAGATTTAAGTTCTATCGTACGTCTAAGACAAGAAGGTTGATTTTTCCTTGCAATAAATTCTAGCCTCACCCTTTAGTCACATTTTGATAACACGTACATATATACATACATACATAAAGCTCACGCCTGTGTCCCACAGGTGGGGTAGGCAGAGACTATGGACCGCCACTTTGCTCGTGATAACACGTGACCTTCCAAACCCGATAGTCCACTTTCCCGGCCCACAGTACTACCTTATTATACTTCTCCTCGAACAGCGGATGGTCGGGGTCCCGCATGTGCACGGACACCCAGACGAGGTTGTCCCCGGCCGCGCCGCCCTCCTCCCCGCGCGGCTCCCCCGCCGCCGCGCCCCCCTCCCCGCCCCCCGCCACGGGGGAGCAGGGGGGCGTTGCGCCGCACGCGCTGTCGCGTTTGTTTTTCTTTAGCTGTGACAACGAAATTATAACAATGTATTGCTGCTGTAAGTTTGAGTCTCTTACGGTGAGGGAAAATGTTGTGAGGAAATCGGACATTCAGGCGATTTCATGTGTAACCATGATACAATCTGGTTAGGTTCTCTTGTTAACAGGGTCACGGAGGTCAGATGGCAGGCGTTCTACTGTAATTTTTTAATTTGCCAAATCCAGGACCATGGTCAAGGCAGACCCAAGGCTCTCGCGCGCGGAAGTACAATCGGGATGTAACTGCAAAGTGCGTTCAGCTCGTAACTGTACACTATTAGGCTTGACTCTTCTTCCAAATAAGTGGCGGGTTTCGTTGTAATATTGTCATTTCGATCTGTTTCTATCCAATAGCAGGACAGAACTTTGACGAAGGACCTCACAGCTAGATACCGGCATCTGATAGATTTTGGAATCGCGAAAATTTTCATTAAAACCAGAGACCATCAGTAGAAGCACTTGATACAGGTCAGCTCTTGGTTACCCACTCGAATTCCACGTTGCTGCACTGACACTGCATCCAAACCCCGCAATCAAAGCTGTACTGCAACTCACCTCCCGATCGATAACATTGAGATGCGCGGGCAGCGACGGCCCCCGCCGCAGCGTAGTATGTGCGGCGGCGGGCGGCAGCAGCGGCGCCAGCGCCGCCACGAAGTCCGGGCAGGACTTGGACACGAACACCGCCTTGGGCGGCACCGGCGGCGTGTGCGACACCATCAGGAAGCGGTGCTTCGAGTCCGGCTCCTTGGTCAGGTCTTCCATTGTGATCGAGTGCAGCGATACCTGGAAGGGAAAGCGTTTTCATTGCGGCTATCGATTAGGACTATTTAAGTAGGTCTATAGCTGTTAGCAGTGAATATCATTATATCAGCCGAAAGACGCCCACTGCTGGGCATAGGCCTCCCTCAGAGATCTCCACAAAGACCTAGCAGTGTAATTTTGTTTCTTGTTCTTCGATATTTTTTCACGATACACGAGGTGGTAAGGCGAGCCTGAGGAGTTTGCTCGGGTGGACGCACAAACAACAAATGTAATTCGATTTGAATAATAAGGTAACATAGCAACAGGCTCGCTCGAACACGTCCATTTAGACCTACGTTAGGGTTCGTTAAAATAGATGGTCTCATGCAATGTTATGGAAGGCTCAGGGACAAAACTTATCTTTAACAAAATATCTCCTGCGGTTAAGACGACGAAATTACAGATGTGCCACGCGTAAATGAGATGAAGTGATATTGGTTGGACTCTGCCAACTTTAAAGACTCCTGTGTATCTATAACATCTATGTATGCCGCTAAGCAACAATCCATGCTCTGTTGTAATGTTTAGATAGTTCTATCCAGCTGCACGAGGCTGCAATGTGCCGCCGCCATTTTTTTATGTTATACGGCAGACAAACATGCAAGCGGGCCACCTGATGGAAAGTGGTCACCGCCGCCTATAGACATCAGCAACACCAGAGGAGTCACCAATGCGTTGCTCGCCTCTGAAGATACCTCTAATATATCTCTTAAAGTACCGCCCTGGTCTATGGATAGTTAGTTACCTGCAACGCAGTCTCTCTTGGCGTGGTAGTGTCATAACGCAGGTTGAACTGTCGCGAGGCCAGCTGCACCAGGCTGCGGGCACCGCCGCCGAGGTCCGCGCGAAGCTCCACCGTCAGCGTCGACAGCTCGAACAGCACTGGGGGTAGACGCAGTCATTAGCGAAAGTAGCCAAGCGAGATCAGAATTCAGCGGGTCTAGTCAAGATGTCGATGGCTGTGTAGTCTTCCCGTGCATTTTATGTTGTAATAATTAAATTCTTTTTATGCCTTTTTGTTTTCTTCTTTCTTTTTCGATGTTGTGGTATTGTTATTTGCGTCAATTAATATTCTTTCTTCTTGGAATTCAATAGAATTCGCATCAAGTCGACAGGAGCTAGGGGGATTTATATGTATGGTACTGGAAAGGTGTAATAAAACGCATCGCTTGATTGCTTGAATGCCGCTTTGGGGATTTGTTGGTGGTATTACCTTTGAGCGGCACGTTGAGCGCGGGCGGGGGCGGGGGCGGGCGCGCGGCGGCGGGCCCGGCCAGCGCCAGCGCGGCGGCGCGCAGGGCGGGGTCCAGCCGCAGCGTCGGCACCGCCGGCTCCGACAGCACGGCCGACTGGGTCAGGAATGGAGATAATGTCGTAATACCGTTAAGTTTAGTATCTGTCTAGCGAATTTGAAAAACATTTAAACAAAAATTACTAAATAAACAAATATTTATAAATTGCAATGCGCGATTTCAAAAAAAAAAAAAGGAAGTTTTTAAAAAATTTCGATGGCGTTTAATCTACGGCCGAGCCGTAGAGGCTATTTAAATTGCGTGCTTTTTTTTTGCTTCTCAGCCAGAAAAGTGTCAACGACGTCATACTCCCCTTCCCATACTTTTATTTTAACCACTCCGTCATGAACTCGCCTTTTATTAAGTTTATTTACTAGGTTTAGTTAATTTACGCCATCTATTAAGTTTTTGCTACTCAGTGACAAACGAGCAGACAGTCCACCTGACAGGTAAGCGGTAATTGCCTATTCAACAAATTATTAGCACTAAATTTATATCGATTTCAATTCGGATAAGTTAGGTTTGTGTTATGCCTACCTCCGGCGCAGTAGTCTGGTGCGCGGGCGCATCCCCCTCGTCGTGGTCTGCCACGCCGTCGCTGCCCGCGAGCCAGCGCGCCGTCTCCAGCAGCTGTTCGTACTGCTCGCGGCGCGCCGACACGTGCAGCCCGCCCACTATCTTGCCGTGGACGTCGCACTGCAATATAGGATAACAAGTCATTATCGTAAGTATCGTCTGTGTGTGAACTGCAAATAACTCACTGGGAACAAATCGCTCAGGATAGGGACCAATGGCGAATTCTTGTGTCGGAGGCTAACATCCACTTCGGATCGCAAAGTCAGCGAAGTAAGTTTGTAGTAGATACTACTGGCGTAAGAACTTTCAAAAATCCTTCAAAAAGTCCATCTGAACGGCTATCATCGCACCAAACCCTTTATTCCTGTGAAGTTACAATACTCTGCCCACCACCAGTGACTCACCAGCGCCGGCGCGCTGCCGGTGGCGGCGCTGTAGTTGATGTTGAGGTGCAGCGTGGTGTCGTGCAGCACGGGGCGGCCGCGCGCGCGCTCGTACAGCTGCGGCAGCCCCAGCGCCGCCGCCGCCGACGCCGTTATCGGGCCCACGTCCAGCTACGGGGATAGGCAAATTATGTCATTTCAAAGTTTATGGTCGATGGGGCCGTAAAGTGCTCAACCAACGACCGCGTACCGGAAGACGTTGCGTAGGTAGGCCTCCTACAAGGTGGAGCGACGACCTGGTAAAAATCGCAGGTATCAGCTGGATGCAGAAATGTAGAGACTCCTGGGGGAGGCCTATACCTAGCAGTGGGAGTCATTCGGCTAATTTGATGATGATGACGATGACAGTTTATCGAATTTACACTTCAAGATCCACTTTCAAGCATCGAAGTATGTGCAATGTCAAATTAGTACGTTGGAGCCGCGTCCAAGAGTCAAACTCATGAAGCTATCGCCGTTGAAAGTCGCGCGGCTCCAACATAATAGTTTATTCGCGATAAGAATATAGTGAGTCATCGTTGTCCGCCGGCCTAGCCCCGCCCCTTGATCAATCGGGTCGCACCGAATTAGAAAGCTAAGTTCTCAGTGACCAGTTGACAGCAGAAAATAATGAAAATGAATACCACGCCGGTTGGAATAAACAGCTAATACTAGACTAGCTGCTAAGCAGAGGGATATCGGTGACTTTGTTTTTAATTTGAGACAATTAAGTTAATTAATATTTATTCAATAATAAACTAAATCTTTTTTTAAATCAATTGTTTGAATTTTTAGTCCATTTTGAAAACATATTTACTCACTATTTTCGCTGGAGGCTAATATTCGGAACAGGTTTTAAATTATTCGAAGCAGCGCCCATGGGCACACATAGGCGGAAAGTAACGTACGCCCGTACACCCGCTCCGAAGTCGAACCGACTCATCCCCGACACCCTCCACCCAGCACTCACCGACACGAGCGAGATGTCCCTGACGCGCACGCGGTACAGCGTGTGTTTGGGCGGGCCGGGCCGGTTGGCCAGGCTCATCCGGCCGAGGTGCGCCACGAACACCTGCGAGGCGCCCGCCGCGCGCGGCACCACCACCACCGGGGACTCCAGCTCGATGTGCACGCTGGAAACACATGTGGGAGGACGCACTAGAGGACTCCGAGAGAACTCAGATAGCGACTCAGTGCGATGTTGATGTGAGCAGCATGTGTATGTTGTAACTATGCTTGATCGATGTACACTATATGCTATGCTATGTACACTGGAGAGTCTTATGTATAGTAGTGCCACACACTACTAATTTAATCGGTAGAGTCTAGTGACTAGACATTAACTCAAAGCCCGAATTCAGAGCTCGACTTTGACTGACAGTCGGCGCAAATGTTAATCAAAATAGAATAGAAAAGCACTTATTTTATTAATTTATACAAAAGGTCCCTGTTTCACTTGGTATTACAACCTTATAAAAATGATATTTATACTACAAAAAAAAGGCACCATAAAATGTATGGGTGGCGTAGCTACACATACGCGCGTAAGTGCTACACTCAAGTAGGTTATTGCCATTCGCTCGAAAAACGTATGCGCCGACCAAGGCTCAAAATGAAATAGCGTTCTCGCGACACAAATAATGCACCAGGTGACGCCTCCTGGTCCAGGTCCTGTACTGACTAGTGAGATTCGTTTTGTTGCTTTTAGATGCTACGCCACAACAATGATTTTAATAACTGTGTGAGAACCAGGTGGTTGTAGTCGCACTGATAGATGCACTTACAGTATGTATTTCGAGTGACTCCTCTCAAATGTATGAGCTAATGCAGCTACCTGCTATCGCCGAGTGTACTTATGTTTTGTTTTTATTGTAACAACTACCTACTACTATGTAATGGGCTGCCTACGCAGCGAAATAATGTCAAAATGTAGCCTATCTACCTACTGAATTGTTTACGGATGGAATTTGTATTTATGTTTTGATAGAATGTCACTGTATTTTCATACCTACTGGTGAAAACTTGAAAATAGCTGTGTGTTACCCATTTATCTAACAATTTAATGTAACCTAATTTAGCTGTAAGTTTTCCTAATAAAAAAATAAAAATAAACAAACACCCAGTCTCCTCATCTCCCATACCTGAATATGATGTTGTCGGGCGGCAACTCCGGCGGGTCGTCGAGCGAGCAGCCGGCGCTGACGGCGCGCCGCCGCGGCGACACGCCCTCCGCCGAGCCCGACAGCCGCGGGTTCAGGTACAGCGAGTCGCCGCCCCTGGGGTAAGGGGGAGGGGGGGACCGTTTTTAGATTATAGTATTCGCCAAGCAATAATCGTCCTAAGAATTTCTTTTCACAAATTATATGGGAACGATTTTTTTCGCCAATCGGAGTCATCTAGTCATCAGGGTCAGTTTAGACTTCTGGGTCAATTACGCGTCGATCGGTTGCGATCCCCCCGCCGTGAATCGATGATAAAGATTAGAATAAAAACGTGTAGATTTCCTCTCTACTGGTTAAATTTCTCCATGTTCTTTCTTGTCTCGTTATTTAAATAAATAAATAATCGTGGACAAATTCACACAGTGCCATCTAGCCCCAAAGTAAGCAAAGCTTGTGTTATGGGTGCTAGATAACTGATAAACTACTTATATACTGTTATTTACATTTAAGATCCTTAAGATCCTTTCAGACAAGTGAACGTGATTCTGTAGAGTTTACCATTCCTACCATAATAAACCGAATTAATCTCTCGGAGCTCATAAAAGAGCGAGGTGCGAAGCTGAGGAGAGGAGGACCGTGACGAGGCAGACGGAGAGGGGAATGGGGCAAACGGGAAGCAAAAAGAGAGATATGGGTCAAAGAAGTAAAGAGAAGGGCGAAAAAGGAATAACATTCGCTTCTTCGACTCCCTACAGGACATTTGCAAAGTGTCCCTTATCCCGTACGTAGTCAAGGTCCTGTACGTTGTGTACATAAACTAGTAACAGACTTTCCGTTTTGGCTGGAGCCGACCAACCGTCAGTTGCAGTTGATACTAATCCTTACGCAGTATAAAATAAAGTCTCTTTTGGGTCGGTTCGACCATGCATTCGAATTAATCCGTGTGCGTGGCTGTCCATACCTGGGATGCACGAGTCCGATGGCCATGTCGGCGGCGGCGGCGCGGATGGAGCGCGCCAGGTTGGCCAGGTACTGCTTGAACTCCGCCAGGCAGGAGCGCAGCTCGCGCAGCAGCGGGCCCGAGTGCGTGTACCACACGGACGCCACGTGCAGGGACACCTTCGCTTCCACCACTGCGGGTGAGACAGTATTTCATTTAAATTAAAAATAATTTATTTTAGACAATGTCCATGCATTTTGGTCGAATTGACTCGGTCAATTCGGTCGGTTTGGATTGAACGTATCGACTTTCGGAGACAATGAGGATCATTGTGATTTCAAAATTCATTACATGACGCTACTGAGACGGAAGACCCAAGATATTACCGTGCTGTTGAACAGACACAGCAAATGTAAGTTGACGGAGTCATTTTAGCTAATGACCGGACTTTATTTTGACAACCGATCTTACGTCTCAGTAGAGCTACATGGTGGGATTTTGGAATCGCAAACATCCCCATTCTACTTGTAATATTGAACTCAGGTCTCTGCGATACCGGAGCGATGTAGGTGAACTATTACGTAGCCCTGTCAAGCATACCGTCAAAAGGCTTGCGTTCTGCAGGAATCTACTGAATTAAGTAATATGAGTACCCGCCGTGGGCTGGGTACTCATCCCCACTACGTAGACCCTCTGTTGGTCACCACGCGAAGGTTCGAAAGAACGTTTCTCGCTCGTACGATTCGGATGTGGAATGAGCTCCCAGCCACAGTGTTTCCTTTGGACTATGACATGGGATCGTTCAAGAGGTATATTAGAGGTCTCTTTAGAGGCGGGCAACGCATTGGTGACTCCCCTGGTGTTGCCGATGTCCATAGGCGGCGGTGACCACTTTCCATCAGGTGGCCCGCTTGCCTGTTTGTCTGCTAAGTAACATAAAAAAAAAAAAAAAAAAAAAAAAAATATGTAGAGCTCGTCTAATCTAAAATGACGCGCCCCACTATCGCATTAACGCACACAAGCAAGTTTAAAATATGGACGCAATACATATAAAAATGCCGTTGTAATTGGTCATTCAGTTGCCGGTGAGATTCAAACGTAGGAGCACGCGTCGTTCATTGGTTCCCACACAGATGAAGTGTCGTTATTAATATTTGCACTCACACATCGAAATCAACTAACTAAGTAGTGGGGCGCGTCATTTTAGATTAGACGAGCTCTACCTATGTTTGTATGTAATATGTGCATGTCGTTCATTCAGCGAAATTTTAAATCCGATGTACGCACGCAAAAAAATTAGGTAGATAATGACGACAACATAGAGTTATTCAAGAAAGGTGTAAACAGGTTTTTACGGGTCGGCAACGCGTAAGTGATGCCCTGGTATTGCAAACGTCCATAGGCTGCGGTGATTGCTTACCATCAGGCAGGTCGTAAGCTTTTTTGCCACCGTAGTGGTATAAAAAAGAAAAGCTATGTGTCCATGTAGATTATAGATCAGAGTAAAGTGTACCCCGAACCTGACACGAAAAAAAAAAACACTTGAAACAAAAAAACACAATCAACAACCACCACCAACTCACCGGGAGCATCCGCCCCATCGACCGCATCGACGCTCCTCTCTATTGTAAAATAGAGCGCCTTATCGTCCTGATCATCATGGATGGGCTGGGCGGGCCCGGCGCCGGCGGGCACGGGCGCGTGCACGTGCCGGCCGGCGGCGAGCACGCGCGCGTGCGGCCCGGCGCCCTCGCACAGGGAGACCACCTGCACGCCGCCCAGCGAGCCGCATACGCGCACCAGGGACGAGTCTGGCGACGAGAAGGTAGCAGATTATGGTTGTGTGGAAACGCTAATTACAGTGGTCTTGAGAGATTTGTGATGATTAGATATAGCAAGGTTTGTTTACAGCACAAATACGTTTTCTTACGCTGCGGCCACACTATTCTAAAAGGGGGGGGGGGGCAGGAGGTCCAGAATACAGGTTAACCTAGTTTGGATTCCTGTCTCCTAATTAACTACACAATCCACATATCGATGTTATTATTAATAGATCGTTTCGCATGTTGGGATTTGTTTGGAGGAACTGCAAGGGTTTTAAAAGTATTTCTGCGCTTATATATGTCTACAACGCGTTGGTACGTAGCATCTTGGAATATTGTTCTTGTGTCTGGAATCCACAATACGAAAACCATATATCCAGAATTGAGAGAATACAGAAACGTTTCATGTTCTTCTTAACGGTCCACCAGGGGAAATTGTCACAGCTTACCTCGTACAAGACGCGATTGTCCCACTATAAAATGTTCACACTCCGGGATCGTCGATGGATGTCAGACCAAATATTTCTTTTTAAAATTGTAAGGGGGTTAATCGACTGCCCATACTTGTTGAACATGGTATCTTTCTCTGTGCCTAGACGCAATGCCAGATTGATTAATTTTAGACCGTTCGCACTTAAAAGTATCGGAACGAATGTAGGTAGTAATGAAATAGTTTATAGACTGTGCAGGGAACATAACAAACTATGTAACTTCGAAAATTGTGCTGACATACTACACTGTTCTTTATTACAATATAAAAAATATTTGTATTATATACTAAATACGTCTTCTTGCCATTTACACTAACAATCATTATTTAGTTGTTGAATTTTAGTGGTGGTAGATATAGATTTATTTTTTAATTAAGACCGATCGATTCTACTGTGAACGTAAGTTTGCCTGTTATTGGATTTACATTTAAGTGTTTACTATTTTTCATGTAATATTTAATGTACCAAAAAGTGTAAATCTGTTGGCAAATAAATAAATAAATAAAACTATTTGATATTAAATAATATTAAATGTCTTTGTAAACTTTTTTTGTGAGAAAATAAATAAATATTAGAAATAAAAATAAAATTGCGTCGTGTTGTCGCGAACCTTCGCACTACGGTGAAGTACATGGCCAGCGATGTATAGAGACAGACATAATGCGATAACTCGAATATTTGTCTATTCCCGATAGCGTAGCCGTAAGTAACATTACGAAAATCAAACGTCGTAAATGTATTCCGTCTGTGCAAACTAGAATTTTAAACAAATTGCCAGGCATTTGACAGCAGCAGCACGCCCAGCCGGTAGAAGTCGAACGTGATCTTCGTGCGGCGTATAGGTACCTACCCACGGTGGCCTGTATCTTGGCCTCCTGCACGGTGGCGGTGGCGATCTTGCGCGCGACGACGCGTCCGCCGCGCGACGCCCGCCGTATAGGTACCTACCCACGGTGGCCTGTATCTTGGCCTCCTGCACGGTGGCGGTGGCGATCTTGCGCGCGACGACGCGTCCGCCGCGCGACGCCCGGCATATAGGTACCTACCCACGGTGGCCTGTATCTTGGCCTCCTGCACGGTGGCGGTGGCGATCTTGCGCGCGACGACGCGTCCGCCGCGCGACACCCGGCGTATAGGTACCTACCCACGGTGGCCTGTATCTTGGCCTCCTGCACGGTGGCGGTGGCGATCTTGCGCGCGACGACGCGTCCGCCGCGCGACGCCCGGCGTATAGGTACCTACCCACGGTGGCCTGTATCTTGGCCTCCTGCACGGTGGCGGTGGCGATCTTGCGCGCGACGACGCGTCCGCCGCGCGACGCCCGCCGTATAGGTACCTACCCACGGTGGCCTGTATCTTGGCCTCCTGCACGGTGGCGGTGGCGATCTTGCGCGCGACGCCCGCCGTATAGGTACCTACCCACGGTGGCCTGTATCTTGGCCTCCTGCACGGTGGCGGTGGCGATCTTGCGCGCGACGACGCGTCCGCCGCGCGACGCCCGCCGTATAGGTACCTACCCACGGTGGCCTGTATCTTGGCCTCCTGCACGGTGGCGGTGGCGATCTTGCGCGCGACGACGCGTCCGCCGCGCGACGCCCGCCGTATAGGTACCTACCCACGGTGGCCTGTATCTTGGCCTCCTGCACGGTGGCGGTGGCGATCTTGCGCGCGACGACGCGTCCGCCGCGCGACACCCGGCGTATAGGTACCTACCCACGGTGGCCTGTATCTTGGCCTCCTGCACGGTGGCGGTGGCGATCTTGCGCGCGACGACGCGTCCGCCGCGCGACGCCCGCCGTATAGGTACCTACCCACGGTGGCCTGTATCTTGGCCTCCTGCACGGTGGCGGTGGCGATCTTGCGCGCGACGACGCGTCCGCCGCGCGACGCCCGCCGTATAGGTACCTACCCACGGTGGCCTGTATCTTGGCCTCCTGCACGGTGGCGGTGGCGATCTTGCGCGCGACGACGCGTCCGCTGCGCGACGCCCGCCGCATAGGTACCTACCCACGGTGGCCTGTATCTTGGCCTCCTGCATGGTGGCGGTGGCGATCTTGCGCGCGACGACGCGTCCGCCGCGCGACGCCCGCCGTATAGGTACCTACCCACGGTGGCCTGTATCTTGGCCTCCTGCACGGTGGCGGTGGCGATCTTGCGCGCGACGACGCGTCCGCCGCGCGACGCCCGCCGTATAGGTACCTACCCACGGTGGCCTGTATCTTGGCCTCCTGCACGGTGGCGGTGGCGATCTTGCGCGCGACGACGCGTCCGCCGCGCGACGCCCGCCGTATAGGTACCTACCCACGGTGGCCTGTATCTTGGCCTCCTGCACGGTGGCGGTGGCGATCTTGCGCGCGACGACGCGTCCGCCGCGCGACACCCGGCGTATAGGTACCTACCCACGGTGGCCTGTATCTTGGCCTCCTGCACGGTGGCGGTGGCGATCTTGCGCGCGACGACGCGTCCGCCGCGCGACGCCCGCCGTATAGGTACCTACCCACGGTGGCCTGTATCTTGGCCTCCTGCACGGTGGCGGTGGCGATCTTGCGCGCGACGACGCGTCCGCCGCGCGACGCCCGCCGTATAGGTACCTACCCACGGTGGCCTGTATCTTGGCCTCCTGCACGGTGGCGGTGGCGATCTTGCGCGCGACGACGCGTCCGCCGCGCGACGCCCGCCGTATAGGTACCTACCCACGGTGGCCTGTATCTTGGCCTCCTGCACGGTGGCGGTGGCGATCTTGCGCGCGACGACGCGTCCGCCGCGCGACGCCCGCCGTATAGGTACCTACCCACGGTGGCCTGTATCTTGGCCTCCTGCACGGTGGCGGTGGCGATCTTGCGCGCGACGACGCGTCCGCTGCGCGACGACGCGTCCGCTGCGCGACGCCCGCCGCATAGGTACCTACCCACGGTGGCCTGTATCTTGGCCTCCTGCATGGTGGCGGTGGCGATCTTGCGCGCGACGACGCGTCCGCCGCGCGACGCCCGCCGTATAGGTACCTACCCACGGTGGCCTGTATCTTGGCCTCCTGCACGGTGGCGGTGGCGATCTTGCGCGCGACGACGCGTCCGCCGCGCGACGCCCGCCGTATAGGTACCTACCCACGGTGGCCTGTATCTTGGCCTCCTGCACGGTGGCGGTGGCGATCTTGCGCGCGACGACGCGTCCGCTGCGCGACGCCCGCCGCATAGGTACCTACCCACGGTGGCCTGTATCTTGGCCTCCTGCATGGTGGCGGTGGCGATCTTGCGCGCGACGACGCGTCCGCCGCGCGACGCCCGCCGTATAGGTACCTACCCACGGTGGCCTGTATCTTGGCCTCCTGCACGGTGGCGGTGGCGATCTTGCGCGCGACGACGCGTCCGCCGCGCGACGCCCGCCGTATAGGTACCTACCCACGGTGGCCTGTATCTTGGCCTCCTGCACGGTGGCGGTGGCGATCTTGCGCGCGACGACGCGTCCGCCGCGCGACGCCCGCCGCGCGACGCCCGCCGCATAGGTACCTACCCACGGTGGCCTGTATCTTGGCCTCCTGCACGGTGGCGGTGGCGATCTTGCGCGCGACGACGCGTCCGCCGCGCGACGCCCGCCGTATAGGTACCTACCCACGGTGGCCTGTATCTTGGCCTCCTGCACGGTGGCGGTGGCGATCTTGCGCGCGACGACGCGTCCGCCGCGCGACGCCCGCCGTATAGGTACCTACCCACGGTGGCCTGTATCTTGGCCTCCTGCACGGTGGCGGTGGCGATCTTGCGCGCGACGACGCGTCCGCTGCGCGACGCCCGCCGCATAGGTACCTACCCACGGTGGCCTGTATCTTGGCCTCCTGCATGGTGGCGGTGGCGATCTTGCGCGCGACGACGCGTCCGCCGCGCGACGCCCGCCGTATAGGTACCTACCCACGGTGGCCTGTATCTTGGCTTCCTGCACGGTGGCGGTGGCGATCTTGCGCGCGACGACGCGTCCGCCGCGCGACGCCCGCCGTATAGGTACCTACCCACGGTGGCCTGTATCTTGGCCTCCTGCACGGTGGCGGTGGCGATCTTGCGCGCGACGACGCGTCCGCCGCGCGACGCCCGGCGTATAGGTACCTACCCACGGTGGCCTGTATCTTGGCTTCCTGCACGGTGGCGGTGGCGATCTTGCGCGCGACGACGCGTCCGCCGCGCGACGCCCGGCGTATAGGTACCTACCCACGGTGGCCTGTATCTTGGCTTCCTGCACGGTGGCGGTGGCGATCTTGCGCGCGACGACGCGTCCGCCGCGCGACGCCCGCCGTATAGGTACCTACCCACGGTGGCCTGTATCTTGGCCTCCTGCACGGTGGCGGTGGCGATCTTGCGCGCGACGACGCGTCCGCCGCGCGACGCCCGCCGTATAGGTACCTACCCACGGTGGCCTGTATCTTGGCTTCCTGCACGGTGGCGGTGGCGATCTTGCGCGCGACGACGCGTCCGCCGCGCGACGCCCGGCGTATTTATTTTATTTTATTTTATTTTATTTATTTAATTTGCCAACAGATTTACATTTTTTTTACAATGCTCTTAAACTATAGTAGCAATAACAATTAACATAAATGTAAAGCCAATAACAGGCAAACCTTACGTGCACTATATAAATCGCGCTTATAACGTAAGTACTAACCTATTACAATAAAATATATTACACAAATTAATAGATACTTAAGCAATTTTGTTACAAAAAATAACTGAATTTATAGATTTATATAATTATATAAACATGTTTTGTATTTAGAAAGAGAAAAGTTAAATACATCAACAGACTTATCCGTATTAAATAACTTGTTATGTTCATTGGATAACCTAGTAATTATCTCGTTTCTACCGACATTCGTTCTGCTGTTTCTAAATGTAAAAGGTCTGAAATTAGTTATTCTGGCATTACGTCTAGGCACCGAGAAAGATAATCCACTTAACAAGGACGAACAGTCAATCAGCCCCCTAACAACTTTAAATAGAAACATTTGATCCGCCACCCATCGACGATCCCTGAGAGAAATCATATTATGATGCGACAGTCGATCCCTGTATGAGGTAAGCCTAGATAATTGCCCTTGGTGCACAGTAAGGAAGAACAAAAAGCGTTTCTGGATTCTCTCTATTCTAGAAACATGACATTCATACTGTGGATTCCAGATGGAAGAACAGTATTCTAGATACCTACCCACGGTGGCCTGTATCTTGGCTTCCTGCACGGTGGCGGTGGCGATCTTGCGCGCGACGACGCGTCCGCCGCGCGACGCCCGCCGTATAGGTACCTACCCACGGTGGCCTGTATCTTGGCCTCCTGCACGGTGGCGGTGGCGATCTTGCGCGCGACGACGCGTCCGCCGCGCGACGCCCGCCGTATAGGTACCTACCCACGGTGGCCTGTATCTTGGCCTCCTGCACGGTGGCGGTGGCGATCTTGCGCGCGACGACGCGTCCGCCGCGCGACGCCCGCCGTATAGGTACCTACCCACGGTGGCCTGTATCTTGGCCTCCTGCACGGTGGCGGTGGCGATCTTGCGCGCGACGACGCGTCCGCCGCGCGACGCCCGCCGTATAGGTACCTACCCACGGTGGCCTGTATCTTGGCCTCCTGCACGGTGGCGGTGGCGATCTTGCGCGCGACGACGCGTCCGCCGCGCGACGCCCGCCGTATAGGTACCTACCCACGGTGGCCTGTATCTTGGCCTCCTGCACGGTGGCGGTGGCGATCTTGCGCGCGACGACGCGTCCGCCGCGCGACGCCCGCCGTATAGGTACCTACCCACGGTGGCCTGTATCTTGGCCTCCTGCACGGTGGCGGTGGCGATCTTGCGCGCGACGACGCGTCCGCCGCGCGACGCCCGCCGTATAGGTACCTACCCACGGTGGCCTGTATCTTGGCCTCCTGCACGGTGGCGGTGGCGATCTTGCGCGCGACGACGCGTCCGCCGCGCGACGCCGCGCGCAGCAGCAGCACGCCCAGCCGGTGGAAGTCGAACGTGATCTCCGTGCGCCGGGACCGCTGGGGACAACAACGTATTAACGACGGTGGTGAGTGCCTTCTGGAATGACGACGTTATCTACCCTCTCATTTAGCCAGGGTCAGAGGCTTTCCCTATAATATAGATCAGCGGTCGTACCGCCTAACTCTGCGATTGGTTTCTACACAATTGGATCAAGATGGCGGCGTACTATCGGACGTTGGCGGTACGACCCCGGGACACGGTACTGCAATATATACTATGTTGTTCTGTTAACTCAAGAAGAAACTGATGTCATCTACTGATTGCGGAAATAAACCTGATGTACGGAGGGCTGTTTTCGGTGTTTCTGTTGTACTTGTACGAAATCGATTGTACTAATTAATTTTGACAACCTATATCTCCTTGTGTAATCTGTAAGTATAGTGGTGTATGCATATTTACCTTGACCTCATCAGCCGGTGGCGTAGGTGGTCCCGGCGGCGCGGGCGCGGGATGCGGGGGGCCGGAGGAGTCCGGGGTGTCCGCCCCCGCCTCCCCCGCGGCCCCCGCTTCGGGAGCGGGCTTGGCGGCGGGCGGCCGCATCACGCGCTGCGCGAAACCGATCAGCTCCACTATTGTCTCTTGGTTGGCTGATGGAGAGACGTGACATAAGCATTTTAAGCTTACAATAATATGACCATTTATTTAATTAAGACAGATAAAAAGCTCGCTACACCGGTACAAAAAATCCATAAAAATGACTTCATTAATTATTTAATTTTAATAAACATCAGTTAAAACAAAGAAGTGATTCCTAGTAGGCAGAAAACAGCAACGTCTTTGTCTTATCTTTCGAAATTGCATATTAGCCGCTTTGAACGCTATGATATCTTAAACCTGAATGTTAGATTGAGACATATACGGATGGAGACTCTCGCTCGAAAATTCTCTCAAAGAGTCATTGCTTCTTCCAGAATATGCCTACCTACTAAGTTACTAATAATCACAATTTAAAAGACAAACAAAACGCACCAATAATATCCAAGTTGTTGAACAGTATGTTGGCGATGCGCAGGTCCTCGTTCTCCGCGTCGCCGTACACCAGGTACAGCTCCACCGCGATCAGCGCCTCCGAGTCCACCATCCCCGCCGCGCCCCACGCCGCCCCCGCCCCCGCCCCTGCCCCGGCCCCGGCCCCGCCCCAGCCCGGCGCGGGGCTCACGCGTTCTGGCTCTGGTTGGCCTGGAAGGAGAAGACGATGTAGGTTATAGGTTAATGGGCTCCTTTTTCACACTTGAACTCAAACTCGGTCCCTTGTACGTAATTAACGGATGTAGGCTACCCTAGACGAATGTAGGGTAGTGATGTTCTACCCAGAATACATTGGGACCAAAAAAGTACCGTGTACTTAGCCGTGTGGTGTCCGGCAGAGTAGAATAGCACCAACCCTTTACACTCATGGGTGTCGTACAAGGCGACTAATGTTTTCGAGGCATAAGATCAAGAGTCTCCGTAGTCTGGAAAATGGGCAGGAGCATTTTCCATTGTTATATTTAAACACTGCGATCTCCAACCCGCCTGCCAAGCGTGTGGCAATAACCTCCCCTTTCGTGGGAGAGACCCTAAGTCCTGCAGTGGACTGATACGGGCTGTGATGATGAAGTACCGTGTCCAAATGCAGGTACTTATTTAGCGGGCGTGGCTATATTTATTTGGATAAATGGCGTTGCTAGCGAAAGTAATATCGTGGTCATATGGCTTTTTCTGGCCAATAATCGTCTGACTAGTACCGGCCATCGCTGCCTTTAAATATTGTTTAACATTGACATGATTGTGATCATTGCTTGCATTGAAATAAATTAATAAATAATAAAAAATTGCTGTGAGCATCCAGTCGGACGAGGTGAAATGCTACGTACTGTTACATCAAGCCTATGCCCGTAGTCCGTACATAAACACTATCATTTTATATATGTGTCGAACGAACCTGATGGAAAGAAAAAGAATATCGAAAGATAGAAATCTACAAGTTACTTACTCAAGTTTCATGTTGAACAATCCAGATATAAAATCGGGAATTTTCGGGAACCCCAAGGGTGAACCAGGATCCAAAATTGGAATAAGAATAAAATACCCAAAGTTCACAGTGGTAGGAAGTGTGTATTTAATAAAAAAAAAACCCATTCGACTTACCATTTCTACAGCGCAACTTGTTACCGATCTCGATCTCGTTGACAGCGCCATCTATCGGCCGCTGCGGGTATTAACTTTTACATACGCACATGTGTTACATGTGCTAAAATGAAAAACCATAGTCACTATGAGGACTAAAATGAAATTCCTCAAGCTTATCTACCTTATCCTTTACACCGGAACCGGACTCCTGAGGTACTACACTCCAGAAAACTATGAATAAAAAACCATGGAGTCCTATACCTATAGAGTACTCCCCGTGGTGCAGCGAGTACAGGGCTTGATGCAGGGCGTGCGCGTGCGCCGGGTCGGCCGCGGGGGCCACCGGCGACGCGGGCGACGTGGGCGACGTCGGCGACGTGGGCTCCGAGTCCCGGATGCTGCCCGACGCTGTGTCCATACTGCGGAGGGTTATAAGTTAGATAGTCTTAGATTAATAAAGTATTTTTATTACTTCATGTCCGTGACATCACAGATAAGCTACAATAGGGCCGCCTTCGATGGTAAGGACAAGTCTTGCGCAAATTATGTGGGAAACAGATGTCTGGCCATGCCACCGCAGCCAGGCACGGGAAGGAGAGGCCGGCCCGAGAAGCGATAGCTGGAAGTCGTTAAGAGTGACATGCATGCTTACGGACTCACCACTAAGGATGCAAAATACCGAGAAAAGTGGACTGAGAAAAGCAGGACGGCGGACCTCGGCCGCCGCGTAACTTTACGCGGAAGTGTAAACGAGATTGAACGCCAAGATGATGATGAATAATGCGACAAACCAGCTTGCTTGCTGCTCAATGGCAAGCAGTCAGCCTAAAGACGATTGCAATACCAGGGGCATTACTCCCTTATTGCCAACCCAGTAAAAACATTTTCATCCATTTCCTGCACTCGAGAAACAATATTTCTCAGTCATTTGATTACTTGTATTTTACTACAGACGTTTCCAAAACATCGTAGGACGGTCAATTTCACAAAGCTATCTTCGACCCTACCACCACCAAAACAGAATCCCCATTATCTCAACTCGTGTCCCACTCACCCGACATGCTTATGACTAGCGACCAGCAGCTCGAAGTCCGGTCCGTAGGTCTGGAGCGCATCCACCAGCAGTAGCGAATGCACGCTGAGCGAGAGCGAGGCGTCGGCCGCGCGTAGGGACGCGGCTGCGCGCACGCCGCACACTTGCACTTCGGCTATGCTGCGGCCGCGGGACTGCACCTGGGTTATAAATACCATAAGCGGTAGTGTACGACTGTCTAAAGGTGAAATTGACAGGGGAAATACAACCATTCTAGCCAGGTAGGTAGTACTAAGTCTAGTAATCAAATACGTGTGGAAAAATTACCAGGTATTTAAATTTTGTATTAAAACAAATAACATACCAATTTTAAGATAACAGATAAAACTTGAACAATATAACGGATCGCGCAAGACATTGGTAACGTAAAAACAAAATTTTTAAAGTATATTTGAAGCGGCCTTATAAGGCAATGAATAATCCTCTTTCTGAAGCAGTTAACTAAAACGTAATGAAACGACCGTATAAATAAGAATATCATCCTATGACGTACACAGTTGTAGCAAACGACTAACTTCCTGACCCGTGAGGAACTACGTACACCAGAAAACTCCTACAACTTACTCGTATTACATTACACGCACATCAATCCATAGCTTGGTTAGTACATTTGACGTTTGTCTCACTCACCTCGAGCGACATCTGATCGATGGCGAACTGTAGCATGAAAAGCGTGGCGTTCTGGTGCGCGGAGCGGTCGTCGCGCTCCGAGTCGCAGCTGTCGGCCGCGTCCGCCCCCGCGCCCGCCGCCGCCGGCGCCGCGCCCGCGCGCCTAATACCACCAATAAGAAAATCAGTATTGCTAAGCTTTGGACTTATTGGAAAGGTTATTCCATAATCCACGAGATGGCGCTACTGCGACGTAAGGTCTACGGTTAAAATAAAGCCTTGTCGTTGGCTGGAGTGAAATCGTTATTTTACAGTAGTTATTTTTGTCCAGTAGCACGGTAGTATTTTGACAACAGATCTTACGCCTCCCTGGAATAGTGAAAACCCTCATTAGCTTAAAATAGAGGGTATACAGGGGATTTACGATTCCTAATTTCACCAGGCTCTGCTAAAACGTAAGGTCTGCTGTCAAACTAAAGCTGTTCTAACAACTGTTGTGTTTGTCCAACAGCGCGTTAAAGGCAGACCTTATGTCTCAGTAGGGCCATCTGATATATTTTGAAATCGCAATCACTTTGCAAAAATTGCAAAAATTGCAAAAATCAATAACGCTAAGTCTGGACACTTTTTCAGGTAAATGTTTATGATAACATTGGTTGGATTTTGTTGTCTCAGTGGTTAGTTTTATTAGTGCATTGTACCGAATTTTATTGGCCACAGATTTTGCTGGAGGGAATGCGACTTGATACCCATTCCTTCAGCTTCGGCTGAAGATTGTGGCGATAGGCGATTGATCGGCTTCAGCTTCGGCTAGAAATCGACCTTCCGTCGGACACTACCTCAGCCTTATACTTGCGAGGCGTGGTTCGGCTAGTGAAGTGTAGCGAAGCGGGCCGCCGGGCGGCCGCGGGCAGGCTGCGGGCATGGCTTACCCGGACGAGGCGAGGTTGGTCCGGTGCAGCACCCTGTGCAGCGCCCGCAGCTTCTGCTCGGTGAGGTGCGCCACCAGCGCGGGCAGCGAGCCGCGCAGCGTCGCCGCCGGGTACAGCGGGTCCGCTGTCGCCACCACGCGGCGCTCCGCCTTTGGGAATAGGAGCTCCGAGATAATTATACTATCGAAGTGAGGCTTTTCCCATCAGGTGAGATACTCATCTCAGATGGGATGAAAGCCTATTGCCAATAAAAAAAAAGACATTAAATTCTCGCGGCAAACGCCTGTATTAGATGATCGCAAGCAACGACACGGCCGTTTTCGGTCAAGATCCTAAGTTAAGCGCTTTTTACACGGGAACGGCGTAAAAAGGTTTTACGGGGTCGGCAGCGCGATACCCCTGGCATTACAACCTTAATGATATAAAAATAAAGCCCCGTGTAAGAGGCCCTTCAATATCGTTGGTTAGTATACCTGCAGGGAGATGCTGAACCGGTCGAGCAGGTGCAGCGAGGAGGTGGCCTTGGCGTGCGCGTACTGCCAGTTGTCGCGCGCGCGCCCCACCAGCACCTGCAGCTCGCTCAGCTCGATCTTGTACCTGGCGGGGGGCGGACGGACGGACTTCAAATACTGTCCTACTGTTTGGATGGATGTTTTGCGTGAACGGGTATCACGCAGAAACGACTAAAGGGATGGGGAAGTAATGTAGCTTATAATCCCGAATAACACATAGGGAATAATTTATTCCGAAATTCAATATGGTTCTAGTGGAAACGAGGCCAGAACGGAATAATCAAATTTTACGTAGACTAAGTCTATTTATATATTTGAGGGAGGTCAATGCCTTACAATAGGCTTCTTTCGGATGATATTATTAAGGTTTAATTTTGTGATTAGTGATTACTAATATTAGTGATTCTAGTCAACGTCGGAAATTGGATAAAGAGATTGGAGGGGTTTGGGTAAAGGGTGCATTACTGAGATGCAAGGTCAGTCGTCAAATTAAAGCCGCGTAATTGGCACAGGGTCTCGTTTTAATAAAGTTAGTACTGTTATTAGTATAGTATTGAACAGTCATTTAATACAGTACAGTATGAGTATTCAACACCGTCAATAACCAAACTCACCTGTCATAAAGGCTGGTATGCAACCTATTGGGGTCGATTTGAACAGTCATTTAATACAGTACAGTATGAGTATTCAACACCGTCAATAACCAAACTCACCTGTCATAAAGGCTGGTATGCAACCTATTGGGGTCGATGCCGGGGTGTGGGGCCTGTGCAGTATGCGGCGGCGGCGACGCCGGCGACAGCAAACTCCCGGGCGGCGTCGAACACGGCGTCATGAACATCTCCTCCTCGTCATCACCCCCCACTGCTGCCTGTATCCCCTCCCCCTCGCCTTCCCCCGGCGCCGGCGCGTTGGCCAATCGCAACCGGCCGAAGTCAACGACCAATACGGCGGCTTCGCGCGCGCACACGTCCTCCACGAATAGGATCTGCGGCGCGGAGATGTCCAGCTCCACCACCCACGATTGGCGGTCGCCCTGGGTAAGATCGAGAATGTGTTTGAGTATTAAGTTTATGCTTTCTCTAAAATAGGATGATAATTTTGACAGCTCACTAATTGTTGGTCCTTGGTGCACGCCCATGAAGTTTCGTGTTTTATTTCGGTAAAATGTACTACGGATAATATCGTACTTCATAGACAGGCCCCGTCCCTTTAGTGAAGTGCCACGAATAACGAATAACAACAGACAATCGAAAATCGGTATGTAAATAAAATAATCGAACATTTAAAATTTACATTTACATAACTAAATTATTTTTTGCAACTATAACTCTTATTCCTTGTTTGGATTTCACCAAGGAAGGGTGTTTAATGTTGTATTAATAAAATATTAATTTAAAAGAAAATAATTAGTTTATTGTGTATAACACGTACTGAATAACAATGCAACTATCGATTCCAAGTTCTATGAGAATGATAATCGATAATCGAATAGATTAATTAACGATTTCACACTACCCCATCCCTAATGTGAATTGTCAAAATTATCATCCTATATTTGACAAAGTATAGTGTGATGTCTACTCAAGTTTTTTATTTGATACTGCGAAGCTGGCCGAACATAGTCATTCCGAGTCCATTGTAATGAAACATGCGTTAGTTGGATAAACACTGGCTTTTATTTATATATGTACAATGAGGGTAGGTGTACTACCCACGTAAATATACTACCTACATGTTTTCCCTATAGAAAGGAATAAAAGAAACAAAGAATGAAATACAAACATATATCTTTATTTAAGTTCTGATCGACAGGCGTAATAGAATCGATACGAAGCCATTGGCATTTTGGTTAGACTCGCTGTTTAACACGTTTTCTCGGCATTCAATAGATTAATGAGGGTTTTCGCGATTCCAAAATATACGAGATGGCGTCACTGCGACGTAAGGTCTGATGTCAAAATAAAGTCCTGTCACTGGCTGAAATAGGTTCGCCATTTTACAGCAGTCGTTTCTATCCAACAGCATGACAATATTTTGACAACAGACCTTACGCCTTACTAGCGCCATCTGTAATCCTGAAAACCCTCATTAAAAGATGGAGCACTATCAGAATTTTTGTACACTACAAATTTTGTAGCCGGACGTCAGATCTTTCCGTTCAAAGGTAGGCAAAGTTGTAAAAGTTAAAAATTAAAAGTTACGCAGTAAACCACCACTACCAACTCACCGGATGCGGATGCAGCATGTGCTCCCACTGCGTCCGTAGGTGTTGTCTCGTGGAGTCCCGGAGGTTGTTTGCGGACAGGGGCGAGCCCTCGTCGGCGGCGGCGTCGGGCTTCGCCCCGGGCTCGCCGCCCCCGGCAGCCCACGGCGCGGACAGGAACTCGCGCGCCCAGGCCGCCGCCATTGCGCTGTACACCACCTCCAGCGAGGCGGACTTCACCCACAGCCTGGGATCGACCATAAGATATTAGCATTACCCACTTGTTCTAGATGTGGTCGGCACATTGCTTTTAACCTTGTCACTAGTCACATCGGTACTCTTTTCTTTATAAAACCAATTATGTGCCAATAATGTCTACGAAAACGGAGTCGACAGCTTTTGCTGCTAACAACCTATAGTCCATTCGCGATTAGAAAATAGTGACTCATTGTTTGCCGCTGGCCTAGCCTCGCCCCTCAACCAATCGAGTCGCAACAAATTAGAAAGCTAAGTTCACTGTGACTAGTAAATTTAATAAATAATTGTAAGATGAAACTGCTAAGTATTAATGTAATGTTATTAAAATACTCCGACTGCCACCATAACATTGCAAAATCATTCCTAATGAGTTGGTGTGGGCCCAAATAAAATGTTTTGTTATGTTGGTGCCAATAACTCAACTTTAAAGGTGAGTGATGTAAAAAAATGCAGTGCCGCATCCGATGGGCGTTTCCTATCCAAGAACAGTAGTGTGATGTCTCACTTGTAGTCGCAGTTGAGTCCGAAGGGCTTCTTCTCGTAGGTGAGCTGGAAGAGCGGGTCGGCGGGCGGCGCGGGCGCTGCCGCGGCGCCCGCCCCGCCCGCCCCGCCCGCCCCGCCCGCGCCGCGGCAGCGCAGCGCCATCGCGCCCGTCGCGCCCAGCGCGCTCAGCCCCTCGCGGATCATGCCCTAACACATAGTATTTACTCCTTTAGCGTATAGACCTAGGTCATGTTTCAATAACCCTACCGTATGTGCCGTACCTAAAAAATGGGCCCGCAGAATACTAGCGCTATGAGTCGCTCCTTGCGCCTCACAGCACATGCTGAGTAGGTACCATTTATGTTGGCCGTCGCGGCATCGACAGTGTTTTAATTATTGATGTTTACTTTGGCAATTTGTAACTGTTATTGTGTCGTGGTGTGCTATGTGTAATAAATGTAATTTATTTCTTTCTTTCAATAATGCCACATGAATAAACATCACAGGAATTAATAAAAAAATTCTTCAGAAAGTATCACTGTAGAAGTTTTGAGATGTCGAAGAAGCCTCCGAAGTGGTGGCAGTATAGTTTCTTTCAATGAATAGTAACTGGATCGGGAGGAAGTGACCACGTGGTATACATGATTCGCAGGTCAGAAGAAACCAGAGCTCCGAATGTGATTCTAACTTCGGTCATCTGTTTACAAAAGCTGTTCTCGCCTGATAGGTAAACATTTTTAGGTAAAACAACTGTCAGCTGCTCAGTAAGGATTTCAGATGGCGCCACTGAAGCATAAGGTCTGTTGTCAAACAAAATAAATACAGTCGTGCTATAGGATAGAAACAACTGCTGTAAACTGATAAATCTATTCCACCCAGCAACAAAGATTATTTTGATATCACAGTAACGATTTTGGAATCACACAAATCTCATTATTACTCACATGAGTTCTCAATTACTAGGACTTACTGCCTAAGGTGTCAGTCGTTACCTGCGGCGCGACGAGCACGGGGAACAGCGTGTCGGGCGTGATGCGCTCGCGCAGGCACACCGCGCCCAGCGACACCGTCAGCGCCAGCGACGCCGCGCGCGGCCGCGACTCCAAGCGGAGGAGGACCGCGCTGAACTGCAGCTCCACGCCCGCGCCGGGGTCGCTGCTGGCTGATGCCCTAAGGACCATAGATGGATTTGTAGCAACATCTATCGCTACGCGGGAAACTCAACAATACTCATATTACGTGTACCTACATAAATAAGAATAAGATTGGCAGCATTCGCACATAGATGGCGCTGACAGTTCCTACATCGCGCTAGAGAAGTCTTCCAGCTGCCGCGATATACGATCAACTCTAGGTCCCCAGTCAACCTTTGATCCTCTGGACACAAAACTCGGCCAGGTAAAGCCTGATCATGCTAATATTTACGCGCATTCTTATTTCGAATACGGCGCACCACTTTCATTTCTGCGATCATGGAAATGGATAAGTCATTGCTTTTTTTAAATCGAATTTTATGCCGGTGAGGACAAAATCACATAAAAATTTCCATTGGATCGTTCAAATGTTTTTTCATCTGCTGATTTACGAAAGCGAGAATCTCCCACCATGCACACGCACTCACCTGGCGTCATCGTCCTCGCTCTCGGTGCTTATATTCAGACATCCTTTATTCAGGACGAACTCGAACTTTCCGAACACCGTGTCCCTCTTCAGCAGCGTGTTGTTCTCCAACGAATCTGCTAACACGTCGAGGATTTCCTCCTCCAGTTCTGGGGTGGGGGCCGTTCCTGGGGTGCCGGGGGTGGTGGGGGCAGCTGGGGCGGGGGGCTCGCCGGGCGGTGGCTGGGAGCCGTACCAGCCCCACCACTGCGGGAACCAGTGAACCAGCATGCTGCGACCCGACGACGGCTTGTCGGGCGTCGCTACAGGCGTCGCTGCCGGCACTTTGCGCATCGCCACCTGAGGGGAAAAGTGGGAGCACATTTATTTATAATCTTTCCTACCTACTTTACTCTAATTTACCACCGTAACGTATAACATGTAAAGACCCCTGGAGAGATTCAATCATTATTGTCAAACGCATCTACGTGCCGATGTTACAAGTAATCAGCGTTCGAGACGTTCAACCGCGATTATCAAGCGCGTAGAACTCTATAGGCCTGACGACGTACTGGACAATTATGATTGATCGTCTATCAGGGTCCAGGAATATGATCGTCGTACGTGGAGTACGTCGAGTCTCATTCTTAGTGATAATCAATGGCAGTTACGTCCACCACTACTCTAACTCTTTGGGGGCAAATCGCGCTGCACCCGACCCTGCAAAGCCCACGTCGGCCGAGCTGCCCCATTCCACCCACAGACCTCCACTGACCTGTCTCAACGGCTTGAGTATATGCAGCGGCATCTGCCACTCGTACTCGTCTTTAGCTCGCTGCTGCGCCGCGGGCAGCGTCGCGGCCGGCGCGCTCAGCACGAACAGGCACGCGGTCACGTACTCGCGCGAGCGTCGGGCCGCCGTCAGGCACGACGACCACGTGGGCCGGGGCTCCGTCCCTGCACAGATGTAAGGTTAATTTAGAGTACTAGCGACCCACTCCAGCAAAGCATGTACATTTACCTATAAATGTTCTAAAAGAAAATGATAGTGAAAACTGCATCAAAATCCGTTGCGAGGTTTAGGAGTTAGTGGATATAGAGACAGATAGACAGATACGGAAAGCGACTTTTATTTTATTATTTAAGACGACAAAAGAAGAGTGTTAATACTATGGAAGGATGATGTATACTACATACTACGCAAACGCATGCATGGCGCATAACAGATGTCAGATTTTTTTTGCAATAGCTTATCTATTTTTTGGTTTTTAACACTGAAATTTCCGAGGCACCTGTAAAGCTTGGAGATTAGGGAGAAACTTTTGTACAAGAACAATTTGTTAATTCTGAGTTTAAAAACATTAAGCATGAACGTAAATACAAATCTAACGAGAACGCCCATATAGCCATTTCTTGTATCACAAACACACATATCAAAAAGGTAGTTGGGGATGCTACGAGCACAGATTACATTAGATAATATGTTTATCAATGAAATTTCCATAACATTAAGCCCATAAACACAAGCAAGTCACAAACATACCGTTAAAGAAAACAAAAAAAAACACAAAAAACATACAAAACACACAACGACATAACTCACATTGATAATGCGTGGAGTGGCACTTGAGCGCGTACAGCCACCAGTCCCGGGCGTGTCCCTTGACGGGGTGGTGCGGCCGCAGCGCGCGCCACTCGCGCAGCCGCCCCAGCCGCTCCAGCCCGCGCCAGCAGCACACCGCCTCGCTGTATTGCCGCTGGGGGATATCATCATCATCAGGGTTAATACTCTTGGAGCGTAAAAGAGCGGTGGGAGAGTAAACTCCGCCTCGCTGTATTGCCGCTGGGGGATATCATCATCATCAGGGTTAATACTCTTGGAGCGTAAAAGAGCGGTGGGAGAGTAAACTCCGCCTCGCTGTATTGCCGCTGGGGGGATATGCGAGCTATCATCGTCGGGTCTCATACTCTTGGAACGTAAAAGAGCGGTGGGAGAGTAAACTCCGCCTCGCTGTATTGCCGCTGGGGGGGATATGCGAGCTATCATCGTCGGGTTTCATACTCTTGGAACGTTAAAAGAGCGGTAGGAGAGTAAACTCCGCCTCGCTGTATTGCCGCTGGGGGGATATGCGAGCTATCATCGTCGGGTTTCACACTCTTGGAACTTAAAAGCGGTGGGAGAGGTAGGGGGTGTGTTTGTGTAAGGGGGCGTGGTTTTTTTTTACACAATCCAATCGTGTTGACAGTTCCACCCGTCCTTATTTTGCCCTCTTACGTCCGCTGTGTGGTGAGTGGCCGTGTGGTGTCCGGCAGAGTAGAATAGCACCAACCCCTTACACTCGTAGGTGTCGTACGAGGCGACAAATGTTTTTGAGGCAAAACTTCAAGAGTCTCCGTAGGTTGGGAAATGGGCAGCAGCGTTTTCCAGTTATATTTATAACACTGCGATCTCCAACCCGCCTGCCAAGCGTAGAGATAATGGCCTCCCTTTTCGTTGGAGAGGCCCTAAGTCTTGCAGCAGACTGTTATGATGATGACGTCCGAGTTGCGATGCCGCCTTCAACCCACTCCGCTCCCTTACTTAAAATAAATAATAAAATAAAATAAAATCTAATTAATAGATACCTTTATACGTAATCTGTAGTTTATTCGCGATAAGAAAATAGTGCGTCATTGTTGTCCTCCAGCCTAGCCCCACCCCTCGACCAATCGGATCGCAACAAATTAAAAAGCTAAGTTCACAGTAACCAGGTACCGGTGCGGGGCGTTCCACGTCGCAGACACCTACCTCGGTGAGGTTCAAGTCGACGGCCTGCAGCGTGAGCACGGCGGCGAGGCGCGGGCGCGTGCGCCGCCGCCGACGCCGGACGCACCAGGTACCGGTGCGGGGCGTTCCACGTCGCAGACACCTACCTCGGTGAGGTTCAAGTCGACGGCCTGCAGCGTGAGCACGGCGGCGAGGCGCGGGCGCGTGCGCGAGCGCAGCGGCTGCCCGCAGCGCTCGCGCCGCACGCGCGCCGCCGCCGACGCCGGACGCACCAGGTACCGGTGCGGGGCGTTCCACGTCGCAGACACCTACCTCGGTGAGGTTCAAGTCGACGGCCTGCAGCGTGAGCACGGCGGCGAGGCGCGGGCGCGTGCGCGAGCGCAGCGGCTGCCCGCAGCGCTCGCGCCGCACGCGCGCCGCCGCCGACGCCGGACGCACCAGGTACCGGTGCGGGGCGTTCCACGTCGCAGACACCTACCTCGGTGAGGTTCAAGTCGACGGCCTGCAGCGTGAGCACGGCGGCGAGGCGCGGGCGCGTGCGCGAGCGCAGCGGCTGCCCGCAGCGCTCGCGCCGCACGCGCGCCGCCGCCGACGCCGGACGCACCAGGTACCGGTGCGGGGCGTTCCACGTCGCAGACACCTACCTCGGTGAGGTTCAAGTCGACGGCCTGCAGCGTGAGCACGGCGGCGAGGCGCGGGCGCGTGCGCGAGCGCAGCGGCTGCCCGCAGCGCTCGCGCCGCACGCGCGCCGCCGCCGACGCCGGACGCACCAGGTACCGGTGCGGGGCGTTCCACGTCGCAGACACCTACCTCGGTGAGGTTCAAGTCGACGGCCTGCAGCGTGAGCACGGCGGCGAGGCGCGGGCGCGTGCGCGAGCGCAGCGGCTGCCCGCAGCGCTCGCGCCGCACGCGCGCCGCCGCCGACGCCGGACGCACCAGGTACCGGTGCGGGGCGTTCCACGTCGCAGACACCTACCTCGGTGAGGTTCAAGTCGACGGCCTGCAGCGTGAGCACGGCGGCGAGGCGCGGGCGCGTGCGCGAGCGCAGCGGCTGCCCGCAGCGCTCGCGCCGCACGCGCGCCGCCGCCGACGCCGGACGCACCAGGTACCGGTGCGGGGCGTTCCACGTCGCAGACACCTACCTCGGTGAGGTTCAAGTCGACGGCCTGCAGCGTGAGCACGGCGGCGAGGCGCGGGCGCGTGCGCGAGCGCAGCGGCTGCCCGCAGCGCTCGCGCCGCACGCGCGCCGCCGCCGACGCCGGACGCACCAGGTACCGGTGCGGGGCGTTCCACGTCGCAGACACCTACCTCGGTGAGGTTCAAGTCGACGGCCTGCAGCGTGAGCACGGCGGCGAGGCGCGGGCGCGTGCGCGAGCGCAGCGGCTGCCCGCAGCGCTCGCGCCGCACGCGCGCCGCCGCCGACGCCGGACGCACCAGGTACCGGTGCGGGGCGTTCCACGTCGCAGACACCTACCTCGGTGAGGTTCAAGTCGACGGCCTGCAGCGTGAGCACGGCGGCGAGGCGCGGGCGCGTGCGCGAGCGCAGCGGCTGCCCGCAGCGCTCGCGCCGCACGCGCGCCGCCGCCGACGCCGGACGCACCAGGTACCGGTGCGGGGCGTTCCACGTCGCAGACACCTACCTCGGTGAGGTTCAAGTCGACGGCCTGCAGCGTGAGCACGGCGGCGAGGCGCGGGCGCGTGCGCGAGCGCAGCGGCTGCCCGCAGCGCTCGCGCCGCACGCGCGCCGCCGCCGACGCCGGACGCACCAGGTACCGGTGCGGGGCGTTCCACGTCGCAGACACCTACCTCGGTGAGGTTCAAGTCGACGGCCTGCAGCGTGAGCACGGCGGCGAGGCGCGGGCGCGTGCGCGAGCGCAGCGGCTGCCCGCAGCGCTCGCGCCGCACGCGCGCCGCCGCCGACGCCGGACGCACCAGGTACCGGTGCGGGGCGTTCCACGTCGCAGACACCTACCTCGGTGAGGTTCAAGTCGACGGCCTGCAGCGTGAGCACGGCGGCGAGGCGCGGGCGCGTGCGCGAGCGCAGCGGCTGCCCGCAGCGCTCGCGCCGCACGCGCGCCGCCGCCGACGCCGGACGCACCAGGTACCGGTGCGGCGACTTCCACGTCGACGACATGCGCTCCTGGGAACGGACATCATCGGTTATGTTACTGCTCGACAGACACAGATTCATTTGTAGAGGTTAACAAAAATATAGACCTCATTTCCACGTCACCGATATGCGCTCCTGGGAACGGGGAACAACACTAGATACATGACCGGTTATGGTCCTGCTCAAAAGGTAAGGTAAGGTTTGCTTGTTATTGGCTTTACATTTATGTAAATTGTTATTGAAACTATAGTTTTAGCATTGTAAAAAAATGAAAAATCTGTTGGCAAATTTATTATATTTTATTTTATTCGGAAAACTTACAGCAATAATTAATATATGATATACTTAATAAAAAAAAAAAGTTTGATTGAGGTTATCAAAACAGAAAAAAATTCGTAGCTTTGTAGGCCGTCAGCTATGCTATGAAAATAAACCTTAGTGCGGGTCGAATTGATTCGAAAGAATTGTCATCTTGGCTAGAGAATGGAGGGCCATGTAGCGCGCGAAATGACTTTGTGGCTAGCTTAATGTACAGGTCAGCGGCGTTCATTTCACAAAAAGAGACTACCTACCCTACCATTCTGTACTGATAACAATATTTCATATTTATCTACGAGTAATTGGTACTCTACTAATTATACTTCTACTATAAATTGTTGGTGCTTGTTTTGTTGTATCTTCAATTCAGCGCCATCTATCGAAAATCGATGGTACCTTTGTATCGTATCGTTGCTCCATACTAGCGCCGCTATGAGCACGTAACGGGAAAGGCACAAACTATTCGTGTCCTCATGTGCATCTGTGTGTCTTGTTGTTTATTTATCCTCATTGGTGTGTATTGCTATTAATACGTAGCACACAATGAAACAAATTACGCACACAACCGCAATAGAGTAGGCAATGTCTTTTTGCACGACAAGTTTCGACAATGACCGTAGTCTTCCGAACAGAAGTTGTTAGCTAGACAAATAAAGCTTTAAATAATTTATGCCTACCATATCCAAAAACTCTGTGCACGCCACTGAGGTTCAGATGTTTAGTTAGACTATTTATAAAAAAATACATCATATAATACCTATTGGAATACGACGAACACTCACCGTGAGCTCAGCGATGGTGCAGTCGGCCATGACATCTGCGGGCCCCGTGATCGGGTCCCAGTACACGGCCAGCTGTTGCAGCTCCAGCAGCTTGAAGGAGCAGGGGTCCGCGTCCGCGAGCAAAGTGAAGCCGCGCACCCATCCGCTGTCGCACGACTCGGCCGTGAGTGCGCCCACCGTCAGCCCGCACGCGAACCCACGCGGTGCGGAAGTCACACTGTCCTCGTAGCGGATGTGCACGTCGTTTAGTTTTAGCTGGGGATTGCGAGGATAAGCTTTTAAGATGTTATGGAATAAGGTAATCGAGTATTGTTATTTGAAAAAGGTGTCGTCATGAAAGAGGTTCACAGGCTGTCCACGCTCCTGATAAAACGACGAGAAGTTGGTGGGTTAATTTTAAGCTGTAATTTATTTTAATTAACTCCAGTGACCTGCGTCCTTTTTAGTGCGATTGACAAGTTGACGGATTTAATGGATTTTCTGGCCTTTTCTGCCATAGTTCCCGCAAATAACAGAGAGGGTCAGAAATAAACATAGTTATATGAAAAATAACCATACCACTGACAGTCTTTTCAACTTAGGCTCAGGTTTTAGGCTTCATGTTCAATTCCACATTTAGAACTTTGTCATTTGTAGAGGGACTAACCATTGCAGTCCGTCTATTCAGCACGGCTAGCACAAGTGTACCCGCGACATAGCTCTCGCCGCAAGAGAGCCTTTGTTTCCTTCTCTCATTTTTTTTTATCTATGTCGCGCATTTTCTCGCTTATCTCGCGCGAGAGCACACTTGTGCTAACCGTGCAGGACCATATTAGACTCTTAAAACTCTCTTCAACTTGTCAATTGAACCCATTCATAAGAGTCCATTGTGGCAGGTTAGACATAGACATAGACGTATTTTTATTTGGTCAAATAACACATTCAAAAACTTAAAACTAACACAATAAGTACATATCAAGAAAGCAGGGCAGGGTTAGGAGATAGTGCCAGTGTTACCTGCAAGTTCTCCACAATGTTAGCGAGCAGTCCGGTGCCGTAGCTGAGCCAGGAGGAGTAGGAGGTGGCATAGTAGGAGGCGTCGCTGGCCTCGTGCTCGGCGCGCCAGGAGGCCTCCAGCGCGTCCAGCAGCGCCAGCTTGCGCTCGTGCGCCGCCAGCGCCTCCGCCGCCGCGTCCCACTATGGTGGAGCAAACCGATATGACATAATCAACAAGTAATAGTAGTAGTACTAAAGTTATAATGAGAAAGTTAGTGTTTAATCATTATTATAAAAGTTCAAATATTTGAAAGCTGCTCTTTTAAATATTTACTACCATAGAGAACAAAATTATGGTAGCAATTTCGACAGCATGCTTTACTGGAGGGATAACAATGTCATCCCTACACCATGTTTGTTCTTAAAACCTGTAAATCTAGTGTTTTATGAGGTGGAAACTCTTCTCGCTGCACTAAACTAAAATTGATCCACATAAGATGAAATGATTATATTATAAAAATCTAATGAAATATTTTAAATGATAATCATCAAAATGTGTATGCATACCAAAATCAATCATTCATAACTTTACAATGTCTTGTATTGCTATGAAATGATAACATGAGACTCACATAGATAACACTACAAAGTGTCAAAGTGTACCACTGGAACAATCTAATCTTTACAGTATAGTTATTAGTAGTTGTATGTGCAAACACATTACATCATATGCCGGCCGGCCTATTTATAAAGGGCTACTTGCCAAATACAAAAGCTCTTTGACCTACACTAAATAAAACTATCATAGCTAAAGACATCAAAGTTACTTCTAACAAATATCCAGCTTTTAATTAATTATAATAGGTGTTACCGATGTGTATAATGGATTTACAATTTGTTATACTTTGATTTAAATAAAACAAAATTGGTAGACTACAAAATGTTCATTACAAGTAATAACTTGAAACTAATTTCCTGAAATAATTGTAGACATTTAATTGGTGTTTTTGTGGAATAATACTATAATTAAGGGACATGGTACCTCATCCAAATTGACAGGTGCTGCTACAAGGTACAGTTTCTCTATGGCTATGAGCCACGGTGCAGACCGGATCTGCCGCACGGGCACCTGCAGCTGCACTTTCCCAATGAAGCCCGCCTTCACCTCCACGGACAGACCCAAGTGCCGTAGAGCATCTTTCTTCAGTGGCAAGTTTTCTAATTCTACTTTTCCTGTAGAGTAAGATTGTAAAGACACAGTTATTGGATAATATATGCGGCATTTACACCCACTGTGCGAGTGCTTATACAATATCTAACATTACTGACCTGACAGCAGAGCTACACTCAGCTGATCTGTGTTCAAGTTTTCCACATACTTCCCGAGATAGTTGTTCAGAACCCAAGCAACCAAGCCTTCCAACATCGTGCATGGTCGATTTCTCTAGCCTTTTGTTGGTGTTCTATGATCACTTCCTACAGCTTTCACTACAAACAATCACAAAACTGGAACATACCAAATAAATGAATTAACACACTTCTACCAGCCAGTAAAAATTATAGTAAGTGGCTAATTTAGATTTCGTTCTTTCTTACTATTTGTTTTTTGGAAACCAATTCACTATCATTCTCAAAAATATTTTCTTCCACTCGCTTTTCCACTTTTCTCAAGCGATTTGATTTGGTTGGTTTGGTCAATCAATCATTCCAAGGACCTCGATATTTTTGACAGATAGCCGACCGTGTGACAGTGATCATTATAGGTCTTTGGGGCAAGCGTACATTTGGTAGCAACATGGAATTATTAGGTACAAACGATAGCAATAATGAGGAGTTTTCCAGTAGGTATTGTCTGTCGGTTTTAAAAAGCATCAATAGATGGCGCTTATACAATGAGGAGTTTTCCAGTAGGTATTGATAGTTTGTTTCAAAAAGCATCAATAGATGGCGCTCCTACAATTTTGGTAATCTTCTTTAAATCTGTATGATGGTGGCAGTGATTTCATGCAGCCAAGTAATACTAAACTTTAAAATAAAGTGTTTATTAATAGAAACATAACTGTTAAAGATTGAACAAAGTGTAAAAATAAATATTAATAGAAGTTGGCACTATGTTCCATTATTATTACAACCTCTAAAATGGTTGAAAACTATTGACAAATATAATATTATCCAATACAACGTACCCAGGGTTTATATCCTGTTTGCTAAGAACCTATTTCAAGCGATTATCAATTACCAAAATTGTCGGGGCGCCATCTAGTGAGTGGTTAGGAATGCCTTAAATACCTATTGGAAAACTCCTCATTTTGGTAATCTGTTTTAGTCTGTATGATGGTGGCAGTAATGAGAAGTTTTCCAGTAGGTATTATCAATTGGTTTCAAGCCTCAATAGATGGTGCTCCTACAATTTTGGTATTTTTGACAAAAAGGTTAAACGAAATGTAATACAAACCTTTCATATTATCTGTGATTTGTATTGCGTTCATTCTTGATCCTAGTGTCCATGAAACGAATTGACTCAGTCAAATGAGGAGTTTTCCAATAGGTATCTAAAGCATTCCTAACCACTCACTAGATGGCGCCCCGACAATTTTGGTAATTGATAATCGCTTGAAATAGGTTCTTAGCAAACACGATATAAACACTGGGTACGTTGTATTGGATAATATTGTATTTGTCAATAGTTTTCAACCATTTTAGAGGTTGTAATAATAATGGAGCATAGTGCCAACTTCTATAAATATTTCTTTTTACCTATCGTTCAACCTGTAACAGTAATGTTTATATTAATAAACATTTTATTTTTAAGTTACGTATTAATCGGCTGCATGAAATCACTGCCACCATCATAACGATTAAAGAAAGATTACCAAAATTGTAGGAACGCCATCTATTGATGCTTTTTGAAACCAACTATCAATACCTACTGGAAAACTCCTCATTGATATTTGTTTTGTTTGTTGAATTTTTATTACAACCTCTGAAGGGTTAAAAACTATTGATAAATACAATATTATCCAAAATTGTCGGAGCGCCATCTAGTTAGTCGTTAGGAATGCTTTAGATACCTATTGGAAAACTGCTCATTCGGTTTCTTGCTACACCATTCCATTTCACGCATCTTATGATATATTTTCATTTGACTTCTGTGTTTGACAACATCTTCAGACGATCGAAACGTTATTACACATTCATGTTTGGATTATCGTGTGATTTTAGCGCTAGTTTGTTTAGTTTAATTTAAATTTTCTATAATTCTTGCAGCATGAAATCACCATACGGATTGAATAGAATTTGTTGTTCTCCAGTTCAAATTTCACATTTTTGTGGCCAGTTAAAGGCCACAAAAGTTCAAGTGCGACATACGGCTACAGTAGTTTTTGGAAAATACAAATGTTTTACACCGCCAGTTGTTAAAGTTCGCAACTTAGGGCTTGGACCCACATCCAAAGATTTTGAGGAACCAACTCAATTAACAGGGCCCCTTACAAAAGCCCATGCCACTGAACTTGTTCTGCACCTAAATGATGAAGAAAGAAAGTTATTGTTCAGGGCGCTGGAGGAGTATCAATCAAATAAAATAAAGGATGAATTCGAAGGTATTGTTAAGTGCATTAAATCTTTTACTTTATTGAAGCAACAACATTACAGTCACATTTTATTTTCCAGACAAATTGGCAGGCCGGAGGTGGCGCAGCAAGTTTGGAAGGCCTAGTAAAGTTCCCACGCTGGGAGACGTCGATCCCACGGGTTCCTACTGCCCTGTGCCTGAAGACTGGCTCGTAAAAAAATATGGTAATTATTATTTTGTCCTGAAAGCTGCTCTTGTAAAACAAGGTTATATCCAGTTTTATCTAGTACCAACCAGATGATGTCATTTACCTGTTTCAAGTTATTTATAAATATTGTTAATAATATATTGTGTCACTAATATAATTTTTTTGTTAAAATAAGGTAACATAGATGAAAATTTGTTACTATTTTTGTAAGACTAAAATTTTAAATTATCACATTTGTTTTCAGCTGCAAAAGTGCCAAAGCCCACAACTAGGGAATTACTACATTGTAAGTGTTTTTTGAGTTAATTTAGAACAATTATGTAACAATGTTGTAACCTACTGATACACCATTAAGTTTCCTATCTGACTTATCTAAATCAGTATAAACACACTTTGATAATGCCTTTCTTATCTATCAAACTAAATCAAACCAAAGTTTAGTTTGTGATAACAACACTATCCTTATTCCATACCTTTCAACACATTTAAAAAAAAAATATTTTCTATTTGCTGATTATGTGTATTGTACAACACAATATAAAGCTTAAGTGCATTACCTATTCCTTTGCATTTGCTAAAACTTTGCATATTGTTAACAACCCAGAGATTGTGATCTTTAAGCCTTTTAACCCCTGACAATAAAATTGTGTGTTACAAGTTTGACGTGTGTATCGATGGCTCTGTAGTACTGTGTGTCTGTGGCATTGTAACTCCTGAACGGATGGACCATCTGTGAAGTTTTGTGAAGGACAAAGATGATGGTTCTTAGCTTTGTTTCATTAAAATCGGTTCAGTAGCTTAAGAAATATTGGAGTACATGTAAACTTGGTTGTGGGTAATCCAACTTGTTCTGTTAGTTAGGTTATTGTAATTGCTTTGTATATTGGTCCTTATAAAAGTAACAATGATTTTGAGAGTCAATTTTGAAAGGTCAAAACATGTTTATTTATTAAAATGATGCGTTCATAGGCGTAGGAAGGGGGTGGGCCGGGTGAGCCGTCCCCTTGCCAGAATGGTCTGGTGTCCACCCCAGGATACCGATACGAAATTCTGGGCTGGACACATAAAAAACTTCACCCAAACATAATTTCATTGAAATACAACCAAGGAATCCATAAACTTTTTTTTTGGAAAGGAGTGTATTTAAGTATAGTATATTGTATTTCTAGTGGTGGACTAAAACCTTGACTCTAAATTGGTTGCCTGACTTTTGCTGTTTTCAGCTTGTATCGCATTATTGTAAACAAAAAGTTGAATTCTGAAGGAAGGACACTCAGCCCTTTCAAATGACAACCAAATTTCATTACAATGAAATTAAATTACAATCAAAGCTAGATTAAGTTATATTTCCAAAAACCGTAAAACCGTAACTAGAGCGGTACCAGTGGTGTCCAGGCCAGGCGGGGATCCAGGAGAGTGGGAGGGCTATGGGTCCCCCCTTGAGCCCCGACTCTGACTCACAATCGCCCACGGTGTTTATAACAAAATTGTCAAAAATTATGAGCTCGCGTCTCTAGCTCATTCATTTGCTTCAGGTTTTTAATACTATTACCAATCTTTCAATGCCTAAAATTCCGAGCTCGCTGCGCTCTTATATTACTTTTATTGTCTTTTATTACGATCAGCATCACACATCATCACAGCACCTAAGCTAAAATGTCAAAATTAAAATACTAAAAATACATTGATCACACCAACTTTTACGACTTAAAATGAAAAATATTTCGAGCTCGCTTCACTCGCTCATTCATAAGTTTCAAATACTTTTCCTATCATTCACCTAGCTCGTTGCGGTCACTCATTAATTAATTGTCTTAAATTACTATTGTGAGGTTCACCCATTGCTGTTAAGACTAAAAATGTTGAAAATTGCTAGCTCGCTCCGCTCGCTCATTAATTTAAGGGTTGCCTCAAGCTTTTGTAACCCAAAATGTCACAAATTACAAGCTCACTCTGCCCGCTCATTCATTCAATTATTACTCCAGCTTTCAAGACCTCAAACGTAAAAAATGTCGAGCTCGCTCCGCTCGCTCACACATTCGTTGTTCTCCCTCAGGTTTTAAAACCTAAAATATCCGAAGTCGCTTCGCTAACTAAAACCCCACTAAAACGGCAATTTTTTTTATTTAGCGCGCCCGCACGTTCGTAGAGAATACCTATAATTTTGACTTTTGCCCCCCCCCGTCAACCAAATCCTGGATCCGCGCCTGGCTCAATGACTGTACATTGGCGATCGATCGACTCGGCTTCATCGGCCACCTCAGGGGCCAGGCCCACCAGGTACCTAGAAAGCTAGATACGTCAATGGATGAGTTACTAAATTATGAAACTTTTTAAAAGAAAAATATTTGGCTAACGTAACGCACCTGTATGGGCCTGTAGCTACAACAGAAATTAATTTTATTGTGCTAATGGGAATGCATTTGTGCTCTTGTATTTTCATCTAGGATGAATGACTTTTTCATATTAAAGAAATATACATTACTAGTGGACCCGGCGCGACTTCGTTCACGTACACCTACCCACCCTCTACCCATTTTTCTTGCTTATAAACCTTCCTCTTGAATCACTCTATCTATTAAAAAAAACCGCATCAAAATCCGTTGCGTAGTTTCAAAGATTTAAGCATACAAAGGGACATAGGGACAGAGAAAGCGACTTTGTTTTATACTATGTAGTGATGTGTTGTAAATGACAACTTATATTTTTTTGGTTTTCAGTGGCTTTTGCAAACTCTGTACCATTCATAGGATTCGGCTTCTTGGACAACTTCATTATGATCATGGCTGTAAGTATTTTGTAATCACCCTTACTAAAAGTCTGAATACTAAATTATTGAAAAATTAAAATGGAAATAAATTAATTCCTATCATCATCTGAGTGGTCAATCCTGGCTTCTGCTAGGATCCGCTTTCCACTCCACTTCGCCCGATTTTCGGTATCCTGACGTCATAAGCTCTCGCATCTGACTCGTCGATGTCAATCCACCGCTTCTTAGATCTCCCGCGGGACTTCTTTCCTGTTAACGGCAGGCTTAGGATAAGCAGCACGTGACCAAACTAGCGCAGGCGAGCCTCTTTAATCTTACCCGCGATGTCACTCACGATAAGGCAGACACGGATATACTCGTTACGTTAGTACACGGTCAAATCGTTGGCGTGGGGTTCACGGACGCGCTTCGTCAGCGCTGGCCATGTCTCGCAGCCATAGAGATAGACAGGCTTGTTTGATAGAGATTCTAGGATCACAGGATACTGCCGTGAGCTCACGCCATTTGGCCCAAGCTGTAGATACACAGGACTTAACATCGGAGCCGATATCTCTGGTCTCGTGCAGCACGCATCGGAGATATTTGAATTTATCTAATTTAAATCGAATTTATCCCTATTTGGATGGTGTCAAGAACCGCGCTACAGCTAGCCATGTTCTGACGACATTCAGCTTCAAACCATAGTTTTCACGTGGAAGGAAGAGTTCTTCCACGTGTTAACACTGGCCGCAACATCCTGTCAGAGCCTGCTCACGAGTGCGTGTGGCTTTTGTGGTATTCATTAAACAAAACAAATTAATAAGCGGCTCGTCTAGTGCAAAGACAAGCTACGCACGCACTGAATGGCTCGGAAACTGAATGGGTGACTGTTTCGTACTTTGAGGATAGAAAATTCGTTTCAGCCCCGCACCGAGCTCGCCACTCGTTAGGTGCGCCTCCTAATACCGGTGGTGAAACGACATTGACCAGGTTCTTCCGCTGAGAAAGACTGCCACTAGACACTAGACAGCCAGCTTGGACATATACATACCACAGGTCTACAAGGGTCCAGCTCTCTCGGACATCTATAAAATTTTACAGCATCCTCGAGCAGGAAGGAGTTGGTGCTATATTTTACTCTGATGAAATGCTCGCCCGGATCGCGTTTCCCAACTGCTTCGCACGCTCTCCGAAATGTAACATGTAGAAGACCGACAGTCGCGCAACACTACTCCAATGCTCGAAGTTAGCATCAATTGCGGGTCACAAATTAACCTCTTTGCACGTTTTTCCACGGAATCCAAAGTGGCCAGTTGGTATTTGCCAGAGGTGGCAGCAGTACTCCATGCAGGACTTGTTACTTACTAAAGACCCCCCTCAACCTCAGGGCGACCGGATCGAGAACTCGTTGAGCGCGTACATAACGCTGAGCACGATGGCGGCGGCCGCGCTCGGGAACACGTTCAGCGACGTGATCGGCATCGGCTCATCGTACTACGTGGAGCGCGCCGCGCAGATGATGGGGCTCGCCGCGCCCAAGCTGTCCCCCGTGCAGCTCGACATGCCCGTCAGCCGCCGGGCAGCCAACTTCGTGAGTTCAACGACATTTATTATAAGCTTTTATTGAACTTGCAATGTTTGTATGTTCGGGTCAAATCTTGCACGCCTAATTTGACTCATTTCCCGGCGTTCAATTGAACTCAAATCAGATATTTGTATGTAAGTTGGATGACAATACATTAGTATGGTATAATGGAGCTGGGGCTCGTGTTTTGAATTTTCGAATGGCATTATGCTAATCTGACCATAATACGTCAAAAGTGACCTAGCTTGTTTTTGCTCGCCAGTGTATATTGATACAATGAGTATCATACACATACCTTATATATCTGTTTTGCAGGGGCGTGTCATAGGTATCACAATCGGGTGCATCCTGGGGATGTTCCCGCTCCTGTTCAAGGACGAGAAGAAGCCTGCGGAGTCCGCGAAGGAAGCCGTCAGAGCAGCGGAGCCGGCGCGGCCAGTGCAAGGCGCCACTCCCTTAGTGAATTGATAGTTAGTGTAATTTTCACACCAAAAATGAATAATGAATAAATCACACAAATTAAATACGATTATCAAAACATATATATGTTTACGAATACGTATCCGAGTATCTTGATCGAAACGAATATATATTTTAATGTAGTGTAAAATTAACTCGAGTTTTTAATAGTTTTAAGTAGCTTGACGAACGCCTTGACTCAAATTTTAAATTTAGCAATGAATTATGAATCATATCGCTTATCTCATCTTGTATGTTACGAATCTCGAGCCTAAAAATAATGTCGAGTTACCAAAACATGAGAAATGAGTGCGGGCCACTCAGTCCGTAGCCGGTCATCCGCGCTACTCCCCCGCACGGTGTAAATCCGTTGTCTTCCCCCCGTGATCCGTATATATCTCCATTCACGGCAAGAGCTCTCAAACAAGTACGACTTTATTTTGCTTTGTCCATTTGATGCGTTGCAAATGAAGTAGAAATTAGAACGTTAGAAGGACGGAAGGACGTGCCAAAGTGGAAGAAGATGTAGTGACTACGATAGAGAAAGGAATGTTGAATTGGTTGGATCGTGTAGAGAGTATGAATGAGAGGAGTTTGACGAATAATATATTTGCCTGGAGAGATGGAAGTTGATGAATGTTGAAGAAGCGAGAGAGATGTGTCAGTACCGTAGCAAGTAAAACAATGTGGTCTCTGCCTACCTACCTACCTATGAGTCGCAGCGGGATAGTTAAATTAGCCGATTAATCAAATGGCTAGCGTTTTATGCAATTATCCAATTATAAATTTCCCAAATACATGAATTTTGAAAGTAACAAAATATATTGTCACAATGCGAACCTATCCTAACCGAAATAAAACCTAATGCAAAGTATTACTATTGTGTGAGGTTATTGTGGTTAGGTTTGAGGAGCTCCGTAATCAAGCAAAAAATGTATGAGCAGCAAATTCAATGGCAATATAGTTCTCGAATCATGGGGACAGCGGGAATTCACGCTGGCGTCTGGAGATTGACCGCGCCTTTACTAGTAAAATATACTTAAAAAATATATTACATACTTCACCCTTCTTAGACGCCGTTAGAAAAGTGAACTATTATCAACACTAGACTTTGGACGGTACACTACGCCGGTACACTTTACAATCGGCATCTCAAGCATGGTGAGCTATTTATTTTTTCTTACTTGATATAATTTGTAATAGAAGTAACGCCTGCGAACTAACGTCTACTATTATGAATTATAACTTTACAAGTAGTTAAAAAGCACTATAGACAATTTATTATCACAAATAGTATAAGCCTAATAGAACGATTTACTATCGAATTATTATTAATTGTAAGTACTAAAATCAAATAAATTATACGCGTCCTTTTTATAACTGCAAGATTATTTACAATATTTTCTATTGATTCTTTACTATTTAACGTGAGAAGAATGTTTCGCTGTGAACATGTATGGTGCGAGTATAGCTTTATAGGTACCTATTTAAAATTCTTATGACATGTATTTGAATGTTTTAGGCATAACTCATCCATTTCTCGAAGTGAGTGTTAAAATTATCTAGTACCACCTCTACCTCTAATATTCTTTTTGGGAATTGGACGTTTTACGCCTAAAGGAACGAACTTTTTCTCGTTTGTTGACGTAGATAGATTTATAAACTGTTTTGTATAGTCTAGAAAACGTTTTTGAACCATTTTATATAGTTTACCAGCAGGTTGTGGGAAAAACTATACCCATACCCATTTTAGTTTCACCAGAGAATACAATTTTTTCTCATCTTGCCCTCGTGACTCTCTTTCGTAAATAACCCCTAGCTAGTTAGAATGATTTTAAAATTCTTATGACTATATTTGTATACATAAATTTTTTATAAGAAAAAATCATTATATGAATCAATTTATTATAATAATAGATCAAAGAAGTCTATCGATGCATATTTTAATAATGTAATGTTTGCTACATGCTACGTCATGCATGCGTGATGTATAACTTTATTAATTTGTAATTTACGATGTTAGTGTCGTAAGCCGTGCCCCCGTCGCGTGACCGACCAGGCGGCTCCACACGACCGTACCACAGACCTTCTAGTCAATGCACAGTAACCATGTATGTAGTAGGTAGTTGTATAATTTGGTACAAAAATAAGGCACAAACAGTTACTTAATAAGTAGAAAATGTACAATGACATAGCACCGGCTATGATCGATTATAGGGATAGTAATAATCTCACTCGTCTAGGTACAAACTGCAGTTGAAAGATATTGTTTATATTTATAAAACTTGTTCTTGGGTGAGATAGTATTTGTTAATGATTTTTTAAACTTTTAATCCACTGTATTGTGTAGGTATCACTTTCTTACCGTTAATTCTAGATACTTATTATGTTCAAAGTTGATGGATTATTATTGGCGTTTCATTTGTAGGTACTTTTAATTAAACATTATGTAACTTGATTACAATAATAAATGAAAACCTTGCTGCCTAACGTATTTGTATCATATCTATCACACAAGTGTTACCGGATGTTTTCGGCCGTTGAGTAAAAAAGGCTCAGTCGCACTATCTAGCGAGCGTCTCATCTTTTAGGTCCTGTGGTTCTCAACGGAACTTCAACCATTATAATAAGTAAATAGCTAAACCACAACCAATAGCGGCACTCTTAATAATACTCATCATCATCTTGGCGTTAATGTCTCCGCTATGCTCGCGCGCGCGAGGGCCTGGCGTCCGCGACGGACGGTCCGCTTTGACCATGGTCCAGGATTTTTGCAAATCAGGTAAATTACTGTGGAGCGACTGCCAACTGATCTAATAGGGAAACCCTGACCAAATTACGGTTCATTTTATTTATATGTATTGTATAATTAATATGTAATTACGGTTACATATTGAGTCGCCTGAATGTGCAGGTTTCATCTCGATGTTTTGCCTTACCGTACCGTCGGTTAGTGTTGAACTAATGTATATACATAATTTAGAAAAAAGTCATGGGTACATCAACATGCCGGCATTGGGATTCGAATCCTGTACCTCTCACTCCGAGACGGGTCACACTACTTTCATTGTTTTCTATGGGTCACAGGGTATTTGGTGCAGTGTTAGCCAAATTGAAATTAATTGAATCGAATTAAAGAAGCGCCACTCTTCATAGGTAGGTACTATAGTTGAAACAGACTATACGCTACGCTGCGCGGCGCGACAAGTAATGCTGTATCAATTGAGCGGCATAAACTCTATACAAATTAATTTCAGGGGATTGTAAGTGCTAGTGTTACTCAAAAGTGACCCAACGGGATGAAAGGCCACACGCGGGCAGGTCTGCCAGCGCAAACGGAGTGGCGGGTGAAGCGGCTAATTTTCTAGCCATTTAAATGAAACTTTTTTATTTTTATGTTACGCGGCAGACACACAGGCAAGCGGGCCACCTGATGGAAAGTGGTCACCGCCGCCTATGGACATCAGCAACACCAGGGGAGTCACCAATGCGTTGCCCGCCTCTGAAGAGACCTCTAATATACCTCTTGAACGATCCCATGTCATAGTCCAAAGGAAACACTGTGGCTGGGAGCTCATTCCACATCCAAATCGTACGAGCGAGAAACGTTCTTTCGAACCTTCGCGTGGTGACCAACAGAAGGTCTACGTAGTGGGGATGAGTACCCAGCCCAAGGCGGGCGGTGCGATGGCGAAATTGTGCTGTGGGCACCAGATCGAAAAGTTCCTCGGAACACTCCCCATTGTAGCGACATTTATCGCTCCAACAGGGAACTTCAACAATACTCACTTTACGAGTACACGAACACAAGGTTGGCAAGCATCCGCATATAGATGGCGCTAACCGTCCTGCATCGCGCTAGAGAAATGTGCCAACGGCATATATACAACTTCCGACGATCAATTGTCGGACCCACATTTGTTCTATGGTCGGACCCTTGGTCCCCTGGTCACAACACCCGGCCAGGTGGGTAATTACCCTTTTCTACCTTCTCCCAATCTTCGCTTGCCAACATTGGCGGCTACCATTATCCCTGCACCGCCAAAAGCCGATAAAACACACACAGGGAGCCAAATTCCCTTCGTTTAGCCAGTGGTTCTAACTTGCTTGTTTGTATGGGATCGTCGACAATTCGTACGGCGCCTCTGTCGGAGTCCAGAGGATTAAGCAGGTCGGCAGTTTCGCCGGCCCAAAGATAGGAAATTTTTTTCTCTATGGGAACAATACTCCATGTGAGGCCGCACCTGTGCCTTGTATAGCAGCAGGCGATGCCCTGGGGTGAAGTATCGCTTGGACCGATTAAGCACTCGAAGCTTTTTTGAAGCCAGTTTGGCCTTACCTTCTAGGTGACTCCGGAATCGCACGTTATCCGATATATCGACACCAAGGATCCCGATACAATTTGAGATGGAAAGGGGTGTTCCTTGGAACTGCGGCACTATAACAAAAGGATCCTTTTTGGCGGAAAATGCTAGGTTCAGTCTACCCCATTGAGCAACTTGCTCCAAGGAGTGTTCAATCTCTGACACAAGCCTTATTCGGCTTTCCGACACCACAGAACGAGAGATATTCGCACGGCCAATATAACGAGCATCTCTATTATTGTCATCTGCATAGCAATGAATACTAGGAATATTCAGCATATCATTGATATGCAGAAGAAACAGCGTGGGAGATTGGGGTACTCCAGCATTATTCCGTCGACAACGACTTGGATGCTCCGTCCAGACAGAAAGCATTACTTAACCGTACGATTGAAATTGGAAAAGCGTAATTGTGGCGGTGTCTCCCAATGTAATTTTTTGTTATAGGTATCAATTTGATGTATGTTGTCATGCTTCTCGGCCGCTCGCTATTCTGTCCATCGGCGCTGACGCTAACAGTCTACTACTCTTCCATTATGGTATCATCATCAGTCTGCCCCTGTCAACTGCCAATGCACCCTGTCAACAGCCTGCCGCATCCAATACTCCAATATCCACCTTTCGCATAGCGCCATTGTCATACACTAGGCAGGGCGTCCTCATTAAGCTTGTCCTCATAATGGTATGAAAGAAAAGAATAAAACACATTGTCATCACAATCATTGTTTTAATAAATAATTCTCACTGTCAATAAACATTATGCGTAGGTACATCTTATAAAAGCAATACGCCTTAAAGCGGCGCGGGCGCCGCGCGAGAACCGCGCCGCGCTCGTTTGGGACTCCCGTCTACGGAACGATTATAATTATTAAGTAGTAGAGCGAGTCCTCCGCACCGACGGCGTACAGTAATGCTGTCAATATCCGGAGATTGACAGTCCAGCCAGTGTACTTTAGTTTACGAAACACTTGTGCAAAATGCACGCGTAAATTGACCCAAAACTTTAATTCAATCGCTTATTTGGTAAATCACGACTAGATAGCTCCGAAAGATTTATTTTAAAATTTTGTAATATTTAATAACTGCTTTCGCTTTACGACTAATACTTTAATGTGGCGAAAATATTCAGCCAACATAATTTAGAAAAATAAAGCATCTCAAACATTGGGACTGCATGAGGCGAGTTTAAAAAATGCACAAGCATAGGAAATACAAAATTGGTCAATAGGGTGTGAGAACGTTAGTTAGTATCATGAGATCCTGTCACAGTAAGGAAGTGAAGCGCGCGCCGCTCCGCTGCGATCACAAAGTAATCCTAAAGTATGTAATAATAATTATCACATTGTACTCCACATAAATAAGTGCGGGAAACTAGCTTATACAGCTTGATATAGATACACATCACAACCTAATATAGTGGCCAATATGAAACGTAACAAAACGTGCTTCTCCTAAATTTTATTTAAAATCGTCAGAAAGCTATGTACAGTTTATGTGCCAAGGCGTTAACCTCGAGCCATAGTTCAAAATACAATATAATGCCGATCAAGTGGCTGTTATGTAACACTTAGTGGAAGTGAACCAACTGCCAAATTCAAGTTACGAACGGGATTAAATGAGAATTAACATCCTTACGATTCAGACAAATGAACCTAATTCATTATACACAGATTCACCATATTATGGTAGGTTGTTTATTACAGATCAAGCCCAAGTCGATAGATTCCTGCGAAATTGGAGCAGCACGGGAGGCGGTGCGGTGACATCGCCGCGACCCGCGACCATCCGTCGTTCGGGCTCACCTCCGCCCGAGCCGCTTTTGAACCGCGGGTATCAACTAGTGTAGTCTGAAATGAAATGCACCCAGAGGATCAATGCCGTGGGTTAACATTTTGAAAACAAAATTGCGGGGTTTGTTAACATCTAGCAGTATAACCGTAAAAATAACATGGGCCTTATTGAAATAATGACATATACAATAGAATCAATTAGTTTGTAATACAGAAGAAAGTAACACAATTCGCAACGCGTATTCGAGTGACGACGGCTTACGCTACACCTACACCAACACTAATGAGTATCGCGCGCAACGCCTATGTGTACTGTACGCTACGTTAGGTACAATCAGATTTGTTCTAATATACTTCTCAGTATACCGGTACCCCTGATATTGCGTGCGCCATGCCCACAAACAATCGGCGCAGGTACACATTAACTATGTTAATGATATAATACAACAAAAATACTGAAAATTTACAAAAACAAACCATAACAAAATTCTACTCAACCGAGTCTAACGTAAATTAAAAAAGAGTAGCACACACAGATCCGCACCAAACTTAAAACTATTCAGTACTCGTTCACACTTTTTACAATACTCGTACTATGTACAAATTAACGATATCTAAACCTAATCGATCACTCAAAGAACATAATATTTGGGGAAGTATAGCACCCGCAGGTACGAGGCCGCGTGCTGTCGGCAGCCGACGGCGGTCGCCTAGGCGTCGGCGGCGGCGGTGGGCCGGCGGGGCGGCGGCGGCGGCGGCGTGAGCGGGTCGGGCGGCGCCGGCGCGGGCGCGGGCGCGGGCGCGGGCGCCGATGCCGCCTCGCGGTAGTCCTCGGTGGAGTTGCGCTGCAGCTGCGCCAGCTGCGCGCGCGCCGCGCCGGCCGACACGCGCCGCCAGTGGCCGCCGGCCGCGCCCGCCGCCGCGTCGCCGTCGGGGCCTGCGCGCGCGCTGTACCGCGCCTCCTCGAAGCCCGAGCGCAGCCCCAGCACGATGCTGAGCGCGGAGGCGTCCTGGCCGTGGCAGCCCGAGTACCGGTACTGCGGCTTCTTGTCGAAGCGGCAGCCGGCGGACTGCGCGCCGAGCGGCATGATGCAGTCGAGCGTGAGCGCGCACTGCACCCAGGCGCGCATCAGGCCGGCGGTGTGCGGCGCGGCGGCCAGCACCAGCCGCTCGGCGTCCACCATCTGCACGAAGAGGAAGTCGTCGAGCGCCGCGTGCAGGTAGTGGAACATGCGCGGGTGCGTGAGCGAGGTGACGGCGGCGCGGCGCGGCCACGCCAGCGCGCCCACGCCGCCCGCCGCCGCCGCGCGCCGCGCCCACGCCGCCGGCGCGCCGCCGCCGCCCTCCCAGCGCCACCAGCTCTCCAGGAACACCACGGCCCCCACGCGGCTCAGCGCGTGCTGCCAGAAAGATAATTAATGAAAATTACAAAAAAACATTCATGGTGATCATTTTCATTTATTGTTTTCATTCATAAATACAAATCACAACTGACACATAGGTATCAGTCGTGACGCATATGGCATGAAGAAAATCCTTAATGACTGTCTTTTTAATAAAATCGCATTAGTAATCTTATCTAGAATGACTAGAAACGTGTGTTCAGTCAGGTCGTAGATAACGAGTGGCGGTAGTCAATGGATGAGTAATTAGCGAGGCCGCGCGGCCTTCCTATTATTACCGGGCCGCGGCCGCCGCCTGCCTAATTAACCTATGCCTTTGGAATTTAACATTCCTCTGGTGTATAAATTGGTCTGATTACAGGCAGTAAAGTGTTCATTACAGTCAACTGTTATTGACTAACAATTATTGTCCTTTTTCCTGCTTCATTATTTAGGCTTATTATAAATACTGTTAATTCTACATTATCAACGAAAGGTCATTATTGACTTAAATGTATGGACATTGCCCAAAAAAATTATTTTTAATTTAATTTAATTTTAAACAATACAAATAAAGATTATGTATATTATGTTTTCAAATTCTTATTGATCAGTGCTTGATTACTGTTTGGTTTGTTTGTTCAGGTTTATGTTGTGTAATTTTTATCACCTCTATTAACGTGGAGAAGGCTCAAGTCCACAGTGGACTGTCATAGCTGTTGATTTAATATCACCAATGTCATCACAGTTGGATTTGCAGTGTTATTTAAGGAATTTAACTAATTAAATAATATCTTACCTGGATAATCAGGGGACGGAATGCATGGATACTTTCATCGCTGATGTGTGAGGGGAATTCTTCCAGGTCAAAGTCGATTATGGCACACTTTGAAGAGTTGCAATAGTTGGAAACCTGTAATAAATGTAGTGTTGTACTGGTGCAGTCATATCAATACTCTAATCAGACTTATTTTCCACTAATTTAATTTTTTTTATATCACTAAAGTGGCAAACAAGCTTCCAGGCAGCTTGATGGTAACCATCAGCTACATGAGTATGTCTTTCAAGCGCAACAAATCTTGTGTTGATGTTTTACTTTTGTTACACTTTAGTTATAACTTCTACTTAATTTGCTGTCATGGTTGTAAAGAGGTAGTAAGTAATACTATATGCTATCATTTGCCTTACCACTGCTAGAGAGTATGGTTTTAATCCTAGGTTGTAGAGCAGTATGGTGAACGGCAGACGGGCGTGGGCGCGCACGAAGCTGACGGCCTGCGCGTGCGCGTCCCCGCGGGCGTAGGTCACAATCGCCGGGACCGTGGTGTTATGCCACAGCTCAGTGTGCCCGTCGAGCCCCAGCAGCCGGAAGTATCGCTCCTCCTCCACCAGGGTGTTCGCTTCCACATCGCGGAGATTCTCCTGTGACACAGACACCTACGTTGTTGTGATTTATGCAAATTTCGGTGTTTTGGACCTCCCACTTAAGTGTATCATTGTATCAAACTATTACCTGGAAGTCCTTTAAGTGTTGATGAGTTTGTGTAACGATGTTCTGGATAGACTGCGGAGGTTGCGAATGAAAAACAATGAGAAATATGCTTATTGCAAAGACCGATGTAGAAAGCAGCAAGAAACTTTTAGTCTTCATCTTCAGAGTTCATCATCCCAGTAAAAGTCACCTCCTCGAGCTAGGAATGGTAATGCCTGGGCATCATTACCAAATCACTAACAAAATCAGTGGCTTCTCGTCTTTCGGAAGAAATCAATAACTTTGACATGGCAGTCTGGCATCTTACAAGTAAATTGGTGCCCAAAAGTAGCTATTGTTTCTCAATACTCCAGCCGGGGCATGCTTATTTCGGTATCATAAAAACGCTTTGTATAATAAAAATCACAGATCACAGAAACGTTAAAAACTGAAAATCCACTGCAGCATGACCGTAACCGCAACCACACTCGCGGAAAAAAATCCTCTCCTCTTTTCCTTCCCTTCCCCTGTTCGTCCCTATCCTTCATTTCCCTATGAACATAAACTCAAAAACCCTTGTGAATAGTTTACTCTACTCTGTGGTTAAGATCATTGTTGGTAAGACTCCCGTCATACACCCCGTTTTAATACGTTCTATTTTAGTAACATTAAAGCCACAGACATAACAGACTAAAGCGCACTTCACATGTGGACAGTTCCGCGGGAACACGAGAATGTAGAGATAGTTTGTTGTCATCTCGATTCGATCGATTTTATATTTATATTTCTAGCGCTTTTTCCCGTAACAGGTTCGGGATACTCTTAACCATAATCCAGAATATTAGTAGATCAAGTAATTACAGTAGAGCAGGTGCTATCACATCTGTGACCCTGTTTGCAGTAGATTACTGATATTATACCGATGAATCGATAAAATGTTGCGCGTTTTGACACCACCACATCCCTAATAGGCGAGAATGTAGAGGGTCGACCAAAGTCCCGGCAAAAGTTTCGGCGAACATGTGGAGCGCACTTTACATTGAATTTGCACCTTCAAAGCGGGGGTGGGACTCGGGGCCTTATTAGTCTGTGACTGTGATTTGTTTTGGGTTCGTGAGTTCGTACTTCGTGGGGCTCGTGCTGCGCAGAAAAATCGCTTATGAGCTACGCGTCGACTAGCCCGCACCGCAAGAGCCGCACGCGCCGCACGCGCCGCACGCATCGCATTGAGATATTGCTGACGTTGCTGATGGCATGGCCACACTGGCCGCACCGCACGAACCGCAATTGCGGGCAGGGTTGCCAACTGTGTGTCTTGATTTGGTACTAATGATGACATCTCAAAAAATGCTTAGATGGTAACCCTGATTACTCGTTCTCTGAGCTCTCAAAAAAAAATTATGTCTTTGCTGTATGTCGGTTATAGGATTATCCTCTCTCAAAGTGAAAAGGAGAAACAAAAATATACGGTTATCTCTCCAAATTTTAATAGAACTAGAAAATGACGCAGTAAATGGGGCAGAAAATTTTTGGCACTAATACATTATAAAAATATCAAAACAAGACGACTATGGAGTCGCCAACGATCAAAGATATTGAAATTAATTATTGATAATATCTAGTGTTTACCACTAAGAAATCGGGTGAAATCTAAATGATACAATATTCATAATCTTGACCTTCATCCAAACAGTCAATCCTGGCTTCTGCCAGGAACCCCTATCCTGCTTCTTCTCTCCTCCAATTCGCCTGATGTTCGATATCCTCACGTCTTAAGCCTCGGTTGGCTCTCATGTCCGACTCAGCGATGTCAACCCATTCATTTTTGTATCTCCCAAGGAGAGGTGTGTTATCAATCAAGGAGACGCGTTCAGAATTTCAATGAGAGGGCATAGAGCAACATCAGCAGCATCATCTTTTTGACAAGCTATATGTATGTATTATAGCCCTTCATGAATATTTTGGACGTGGCCGAAATCAGAACTAACGTCGCCTTCTAGTAAAGTGTCACTTTTGACAAACAGATGAAGTTGGTGTTGACAATCACGTCCTCATCCAAGTACCAAAAGATAAATATGTAATAATCACAGAGGTCTAGTTTCTATATACCCATTCTATATACCCGGCCCTTTATAGGTCGTTAAATGAAGTATTTTTGAAGTTACTCCATAGATCTTCTGTTCAAAAAGCAACAAACAGTTTAATTATCGGCGATGGTTCCATGACAACCAGTTCTCAATTTATTCTTCATCAAAATATTTATTTTAAATATAATATTGCCTATTGTATGAAAATAGTTTTATAAAAATAACGCTTCTTAATTTATTTTTCGCCAAAGTCAAAAAACACATTAAAAAATTTCTCCACGCTACCTCCCAATTTCGCCAGTATGACGAAAAAATTATCCAATGTGGCAACACTGTCAACGAGAATGTATTTCTTCAAAAGAGAAGATTATATTTTCGATTGCTCTATGCTCCAAAATCTTTGGTTTTGAGCAATAATCTAGAACTCTCAGTCACAAATTTAAAAAAAGTAACAATTGGCAATAGCAGAAGGTTCGAATGGGTACTTAACAACTTATATCCTTCTCTATCAGACATGTCATATGCACCATTAAAAAAGGAAACAAAATATAGATTGTGACTCAAGCTGTAAGTAGGCTCTAAAGTCGAAAATATTTGCAGCAAATTCTATACTTTAATATCCGTGTGACGTCACGGGCCGGCCCTCAGGGTACCCAACCCAGCGATTTCTTCCACAAATTTAGGGGTATGTGGGATTAGATATTTTAGATAATGTTCATATTGTTGGGGTATATTTAGTGGCTTAGGTACTTTGTTTATATTTAATTTTACATAAAATTATTAAGGCAGATTAGAATATAGCTTTAGGCGCTGTCTAAAAAGTGAAGCGACTTAGAAAATTATAAGATTGATTAACATCAACAAGTAATCAACCTGATTTAGAATAATGAAGACGTCCATCTTTTAGCTCCTATCTTGTTGTATACAGACGGTCCTCATTATTCAATCAGTTATGCTTAGGTATCTACTTGTTGATTTCAATCAATCTTATAATTTCGCTGGTTGCTAAACTTCTTAGACAGAGTTTAACACATTAAGTTCACAGATGTTGTACGCGTACAAGGAAGGAGATTAATGTCTTTCCTGTTTTTTTATTTACGTGCCAAGCGTGGAGTTTATGACAAACCCCCCCACTAGTTTATAGCAGGCTTAAATACTGAAGTGCAGTTACAATTTAAACTTACAATTTTTTTCTTATATTTATGGGTAAATATTTTAGGACTTACTCTCCCATTTCAGGCAAATAACGCCTTTTTTTCTTGTATCCCTGTCCGCATCGCCCGCATTTTATGCTGGTATCCCTAACTACTGACAATGCGGTGCGGCTGTGCGGCGCGGCCAGTGCGGGTAGTGAACGCACTCCTATACAAACTCATACAAAGCAACCCGAAATGCGATGCGTGCGGCGCGTGCGGCTCGTGCGGTGCGGGCTAGTCGACGCGTAGCTTTAAGCTACGCGTCGACTAGCCCGCACCGCAAGAGCCGCACGCGCCGCACGCGCCGCACGCATCGCATTGAGATATTGCTGACGTTGCTGATGGCATGGCCACACTGGCCGCACCGCACGAACCGCAATTGCGGGCAGGGTTGCCAACTGTGTGTCATGATTTGGTACTAATAATGACATCTCAAAAAATGCTTAGATGGTACCCTGATTACTCGTTCTCTGTGCTCTAAAAAAAAAATTAAGTCTTTGCTGTATGTCGGTTATAGGATTATCCTCTCTCAAAGTGAAAAAGAGAAACAAAAATATACGGTTATCTCTCCAAATTTTAATAGAACTAGAAAATGACGCAATAAATGGGGCAGAAATTTTTTGGCACTAATACACTATTAAAATATCAAAACAAGACGACTATGGAGTCGCCAACGATCAAAGATATTGAAATTAATTATTGATAATATCTAGTGTTTACCACTAAGAAATCGGGTGAAATCTAAATGATACAATATTCATAATCTTGACCATCATCCAAACAGTCAATCCTGGCTTCTGCCAGGAACCCCTATCCTGCTTCTTCTCTCCTCCAATTCGCCTGATGTTCGGTATCCTCACGTCGTAAGCCTCGGTTGGCTCTCATGTCCGACTCAGCGATGTCAACCCATTCATTTTTGTATCTCCCAAGGAGAGGTGTGTTATCAATCAAGGAGACGCGTTCAGAATTTCAATGAGAGGGCATAGAGCAACATCAGCAGCATCATCTTTTTGACAAGCTGTATGTATGTATTATAGCCCTTCATGAATATATTGGACGTGGCCGAAATCAGAACTAACCGCCTTCTAGTAAAGTGTCACTTTTGACAAACAGATGAAGTTGGTGTTGACAATTATGTCCTCATCCAAGTACCAAAAGATAAATATGTAATAATCACAGAGGTCTAGTTTCTATGTACCCATTCTATATACCCGGCCCTTTATAGGTCGTTAAATGAAGTACATATTATTGAAGTTACTCCATAGATCTTCTGTTCAAAAAGCAACCAACAGTTTAATTATTGGTGATGGTTCCATGACCACCAGTTCTCAATTTATTCTTCGTCAAAATATTTATTTTAAATATAATAATGCCTATTGTATGAAAATAGTTTTATAAAAATAACGCTTCTTAATTTATTTTTCGCCAAAGTCAAAAAACACATTAAAAAATTTCTCCACGCTATCTCCCAATTTCGCCAGTATCACGAAAAAATTATCCAATGTGGCAACACTGTCAACGAGAATTTATATCTTCAAAAGAGAAGATTAAATTTTCGATTGCTCTATGCTGCAAAATCTTTGGTTTTGAGCAATAATCTAGAACTCTCAGTCACAAATTTAAAAAAAGTAACAATTGGCAATAGCAGAAGGTTCGAATGGGTACTTAACAACTTATATCCTTCTCTATCAGACATGTCATATGCACCATTAAAAAAGGAAACAAAATATAGATTGTGACTCAAGCTGTAAGTAGGCTCTAAAGACGAAAATATTTGCAGCAAATTCCATAGTTTAATATCCGTGTGACGTCACGGGCCGGCCCTCAGGGTTCCCAACCCAGCGATTTCTTCCACAATTTTAGGGATATGTGGGATTAGATATTTTAGATAATGTTCATATTGTTGAGGTATATTTAGTGGCTTAGGTACTTTGTTTATATTTAATTTTACATAAAATTATTAAGGCAGATTAGAATATAGCTTTAGACGCTGTCTAAAAAGTGAAGCGACCTAGGAAATTATAAGATTGATTGACATCAACAAGTAATCAACCTGATTTAGAATAATGAAGACGTCCATCTTTTAGCTCCTATCTTGTTGTATACAGACGGTCCTCATTATTCAATCAGTTATGTTTAGGTATCTACTTGTTGATTTCAATAAATCTTATAATTTCGCTGGTTGCTAAACTTCTTAGACAGAGTTTAACACATTAAGTTCACAGATGTTGTACGCGTACAAGGAAGGAGATTAATGTCTTAGAGGCCAGCTCAGGACATTTCTTTTGTTATAAAATTGGTCAGCAGCGTTTCCTGTCTTTTGATTTACGTGGCAAGCGTGGAGTTTGTGACAAATCCCCCCACTAGTTTATAGCAGGCTTAAATACTGAAGTGCAGTTACAATTTAAACTTACAATTTTTTTCTTATATTTATGGGTAAATATTTTAAGACTTAGTCTCCCATTTCAGGCAAATAACGCCTTTTTTTCTTGTATCCCTGTCCGCATCGCCCGCATTTTATGCTGGTATCCCTAACTACTGACAATGCGGTGCGGCTGTGCGGCGCGGCCAGTGCGGGTAGTGAACGCACTCCTATACAAACTCATACAAAGCAACCCGAAATGCGATGCGTGCGGCGCGTGCGGCTCGTGCGGTGCGGGCTAGTCGACGCGTAGCTTTATCGTGGTGTTTCTGTACTCTTTGGTGTTTATGTTCTTTTTCATAGTGTTTCTATCCTCTTTGTTCTCTTTCTCTTTGGTTTGAGTCAGCGGACTCTGCAGCAGTCAAAAGTCAAACGTAAATATCTGTAATTTTTTGGGATTCACTTGCCGATAAATCTAAAAATTAATTTTCACATTCCTCTTAATCTACAGGATGTCAAACATATCGAAGAGACGAAAAGAAGGGTCACGTACCAAGATCAAGGTAAATAGGTCACGATTATCCATCCATAACGTGTTCATGTCGTGGCTGTTTTGGTGTTAATTTTATTTATCCTAAGTGTCCGTTTAAGACGTAATTTCATTTGTTGCTGGGGCCTGCCCCAGCGGTCCCCCCAAACATTGAACTCTTCAAGTCGTTTTCGTCTCGTATCCGATCGTCGAATTAGGAAGATCGACATCTGCCTGGAAATTAATTTTGTCCTCGAAGCGAGACTCGTCGGCGGATTGGCACAACACAAACCTAACCTAAGCGAATTAAACGGCTCCTCCGCTCTTTGACCCAAAACACAAACCGAACCGAATTAAAATCTAAATATCTCTGCGCTTTGAGACAACACTTTATCGTGATACTTGGATCGCGATCCTGGATTGCGATATTTGTCGAATGTGTAGGTCTCACGGATCGTGATACGGATCATAGGATTTCTAGAAAATCAAATATCCACGATACGAATCAACAATACAATAAATATTGAGTGTGTAGCATCCGCCAATTGAAACTTCCACCCAATCTGACAATTTGCCAACGACATCCATCCATGACCAGGTACCCTAAAAGGTAATGCTCTTTTAAGATATGAGTGTTATGTAGGTACACATACATAATGTGTACCAGCTTTCACCCAGTCATCTTGAATATTTTTTTAAAATTCAGAGAGAGTGCTCTGACATATAACTTTCTAACAAACAACATTATTCATACAGAGTATGGGCGACCATAAGGAGTTCCTGAAGCGCATCACCAAGACTTTATACTATGGACAACTCCCAACACTGCCCTGCTTAAGCCTTCCTGTCACTGGTTTGTAATTATTACTTATATTGTCAAATGTGAACAAATTTTGTTGATTCACTTTTTTTTTGACGACCTGAGTGGTTCAATGGTCAACATGCCGGTCTGCCACGCAAGAGGTCCCGGGTTCGATTCCTGGCCGGGCAGAAATTGAAATGATGAATTTTAATTTCTGTTACGGGTCTGGGTGTTATATGTATTATAAGTATGTATTTAAAAAAGTATTTAAGTAGTATATCAGTTATCTAGCACCCATAGCACAAGCTTTGCTTAGTTTGGGGCTAGATGGCGCTGTGTGAATTTGTCCACGAATATTTATTTATTATTTATTTTTTATATAAAAGGGTTGACCTTAGGGATGGTTCAATTGAAGAAAATGTAAACTCAAGGGTGGAGAAATAGGAAATAAGTTAAAGTTTTTTTAATGGGTTTACCTCAAAAGTTGCCCCACAAGAAACCTTTGAATAATTAACTGTATAATAAAACTGGTGAAAACGAATGTGGTGTGAACAGAGGTGTCGTGCTGGACATGGTCTGCGGCGCAGCGCGGGCGCTCGGTGCGGCGGCTGCACGCGGACGCGGCCGCGCGCATCGCCCGCACGGCGTGCGTGTCGCCGTGCGCGCTCGTGCTCGCCGTGCTGTACCTCGAGCGGCTGCGCAAGCGCAACCCGAACTACCTCCTTGCCACGCCGCCTACTGAACTCTTCCTCGTCTCTTTGGTAAGTCTTTTATTCATCTCTAATGCTCTCAGGGCCAAGGCAAACGTCGAATGGGCAGACCCTTTATGCGATTGGCGGATAATATCTCAAAACTAATAAATACTAATAATATACATAAATAAAAAAATTAAAAGTAGCAGGCTGCCTCTGAATAACATTAGTCAAAGACAGATAAATGGACTTCCTTGGGGGAGGCCTTTTACCTGGGAGGTTCTTCAAACAAGTAGAATAAACAAAAACTGTAACCCAACTAACATAACTGTTAAATTAGGTACACTAAAAATGTTAATGTGCTTTAACTTTATATTTGCAAGAAATAAAGGCTTTTCTATTTTCATTATTTATTAGTTAAAGTTCTAATTATAGAATAATGGATATGTCTTAGCCAATACGACATTGGGACCTTTATGGGTGTTCACTGTGTAGAACGGGAACCCGGCTCAGGCGTCTGTTATTGCTGGCTTTCAGACATTACTACTTCAGACAAATACTAGTTAAATTGTCAAGTAACACACTTTTACAAAAATTCTATGGATTCTTAAGTCTGAAAATAAACATTATTATTATTAAATACTAAACCTGTAATGCATTATAATCCAAAAGAAATGTACCTACACAAGTGATTTACTATTAAAAAACTGACGAATTACTATGTAAATTATTATTTGTAGATGGTTGGCAATAAATTCCTCCAAGACGATGGAGAAGACGACGAAGTCATCTGTTCCGAGTGGGCAGCCTCCGGTGGACTGGAGCTCAACCAGCTGAAAAAACTGGAAGTGGAATTCCTTAACGCCATAGTAAGTGTTCATTTTCAAAGTTCCGTTATCAGAATTACGAATGTCATTTCTAATAATACTTAAACAAATTTTCAGGAATGGAACGTATACGTGAGCGACAAATCGTTCGAGGTCGGGCTGCAGTGGCTGGAGCGGCAGGTGGCGCTGCGGCAGGCCGCCGCGCAGGGCTTCTTCACGTACTCCGACCTCGCGGCGCTCGGCGACCTGGCGCAGGCCATGGCGGCGGCGCGCGCGCTGGCCGCGGGCACGGCGGCGGCCGCGCTGGGCTACGCCGGCCTGCTGGCCATGCTGGGTTCCGCGCTGCTCGCCTCGGCCGCCGCGCTGCCCGTCTTGGCGCACCTTTCCACGGCGCTGCCCGCACTCGCCGCCCTGCCGAATCTGCCCGCCCTCTCGCTGCCGTCGCTGCCGTCGGCGCCGCCGCCGCTGCCCGCATACTCGCCCAACGCCACCGCGGACCTCGCCGAGCCCCCGCCGCTGCCGGAGCTCTCGCGCGTGTTCGAGCCCCCCGAGGCGACCCTCAAATGCTGCACGAGATGGCTGAGATACCAGGACGAGCTCCTCGACAGGAGCTGGCACGAGAGTCCGACGTACGAGTGGAAGTCCCTCGAGCCGTGGTGGTCTCGGACCTCGATCATGGACTGGCTGTCCCAGAGCTCGCTGGTGGACCCGCTGCAGAGGTGGCTGGAGCGGATGAACGAGTACGGGGAGCTGTGGGCGGGCGAGGGGGCCGCGGGGGCGGGGGCGGGGCGCCGCTGCGGCCGCGGGCTCCCCCTCGGCGGGTTCCCCGCGCTGATCGCCTCCGTCTCGGACCGATGAGGACCATCGACTTACGAACGGTTGTACGAAAAAAATGAAAGATAAGTGCTAAAATATGGAAAACACGAAGGCATCGGAACAAAGGTTTATGGAGAATTTTCGTTAAGCTTTAATGTCTCGGACATTGTGACTAAAAATAGTATTTATTCTTCGTACTAAAACGCTCAAAATAAAAGCAATGTTTCATGTTACATCATTATTCATGTCTCACCTGTTACAAGGAAATAAAGCGAAATTTTCTAAGGCAAAGTCGATCCTCAATTTTACACAGGTTATAGTAGATATAACAGTCTTGAGAAATAGGAGTGAGTCATCAAGCTACATTTATTACAAATTAATAATATTCAAGTTATCTATGTATATACAAAATATCACTTGTTAAATTATTTAATAAATATAAATCTATTTTTATATGTGCATTCTGCTGTGAATTTATGATGTAACTACTTAAATATACTGTCAGAAACTATTTTTGGAATGTTTTTCTTTGTCCTACAATATTTCTAACGCCAATCGAGGTGTGTTATTTAGCTTGCATTTATTATCTTGTGTTAGCAAACAATAATGCAAACAAAGTACTCATTGGCTAAATATTAGACCACGAAAGAGCGCACGTGCGCAGCGCTTCACCGTTGTTTCAAGGTCTTATGATAATAAGAATATTCTCGGAATCGCTTACACACCCAAGTCCAAACTTCTAGAGAAAAATGTTAATATTTGAGGTTCCTGTAGATAGGGACTCCTTCCTATAAAATCCATATGCGTGAAGCGGCAGTTTTTTAGGTTCCACGAGGCAAAGTAAATAATTATTTCTTCATATACGGCCATAGAGAAAAAAAATACTACTAAAATTTCTCCTAGTCTCATTATTTCGCGATTCCGTTATCAATTAAAATTTCAATTGTTGGTCAGTGTGTTGACCATTGCAGTATTGCTGTAACTACTTAAGAGTGAACTAAGTTAAGGCTTGCATATAGGTGTATAGCCTATATGCAAGCCTTACCTACTTAGTACCTACGTAGTACGGGGATGTTCTTTAATAAAATACAATGAAATTATTAAAATATGATTTATTGAGAAATATTTGAGCTCATTTTGTTCAGTACATGACTTAATTATAAAAGTCGGTATAGAAAATTCTTAAAAAACAATAAATGCATCGATGGTCGATTGTTTGTCGCGACAAAATGCATTTCGTCAAAATATAACTTAATAATAATTACAACCAAATACTGCATAATAAGCTTAACAATTAATGTGAAGTCCTGCCAGAATGAGAATTAAATAGTGGCACGCGTAATGATAAATATGACACGAGAATTCATTTAAAGCTTATGAATCTAAATATACACTGCTACTTACATAGATGGCAGACAACAGTGTAGTATCCAGAACAGTATAGAATAGCACCAACACTTACACAAACGGCGGGGTTGTGTAATACAGTTATTTTGTCAAGGAAGAAATCGGGGAGTGCTTTTCTAAATTTCGAAAGTCTAATACTTTAAGTATAGATGTATGGCTAAATGCACCACCCTTGGAAGAGTCGATGATGACGATAGACACACTGTCGATCACTCGTACTGTATGTCCATTACTCACAAAGCACATAAATCGTACGACGATAAATCAAACTTTGTCGTAAAAATACATTGCTCCAAAACAAGGACGTCTATAAAATTAGCCTATGTTGTTTCTTTAGGCAAGTACATTCTTCCATTTACATTAGTCACTATAATCCTAAAACCTATATAAGTATCTTCTGCAGCATTAAGTCAATTAACTCGCGTTACCTCCCAAACGTTCGTCACATCACGCAGTCATAGACGAGTAAAAGAAAGACACTTAGCATAACACTGAATAATAATAGTAATGCATTGTCATGGCGGCAAGTAGTCCATATGGTTGCAATATCACAGTGGAGGCGTGGCCGGGGTCACTCGTAGAGGCCGGGGTGCAGGTAGAGGCGTTTGTTGAACCCCCAGCGGTCCACCGAGGAGGTCTGGGTGGAGTAGCGCTCCTGCAGCCGCTGGTCAACCAGCGTGAAGAGGTCGGCCACGTGGCGGTCGTGCGCGCGCTCCGCGAACACCTGGCACAGCACCTGGATGTACCACGAGCCCGCCACAGGATCGCGCCGCGACACCGACCCTGCGGAGGCACCAGCTGTTAGTACACCTCGAATATGACCTGGTTTGTATCAGTGGCGTAGCATGGGGGGGGGCGGAGGGTGCGGTCCCGACCGGGCGGCACTTTGCCGGGGGCGGCGCTGCGGATGAGCAGTTAGAAAAAAAAAAAAAAAGTTAATTTCTTTCAGTGTTTTTTTCGTCATTTTTTGTTGTTGTTACCTAGCTGCGAGCGCCGGTGCGCGCAGGTACAATCGGAACGAAAATAGTAACATGCCAAATAAATAAGTATATAATATCTAACTATCAAACTTTACAAAATGGTATTCGTAATATAGGTGTCGTAATCGGATACGTAAATTGTATCAAAATTTCGGAATCCCCGGGAGCTCGTGACGTCACTTCTAAGTAAAATTTCACCACAGGCATGACAAGCAACATTTCAACACAGTTAAGAAAGAGTACGAGTCCAATATTTTTTGATAAACTACCTGACAGTCTGTCACAAACATTTTTTCAAGTCATCACCCCTATTCTACACTACGCCACCTACGTTTGCCGCTGGCCATAGTGTAATCACTAAATTAGAGTAAGATTTGCAAATGTCAAATTCAGTGACCTACTGAGACAGCCAATAGCCCCGCTGGGGTTCAGGGGCCCTTCTTCGAAAATTTTAATATTTTTATGCATGATGCTGATTTTCCCTATTTTCGAATCATAATCTTTCGAAGTTACCAAAGCGATTTAAAAATATCGAATTCATGTCGCAATTCAAATACGAAAACCGTCGAATCGAGGCGAGCGATTCAAAACTACAGCCCAAGGTCGCGCACTCACCCGGCACAGTGGAGTGTGCAATCAGGATGTCCGAGTAGATTCGGTCGCGGTTGTCGCCGACGGCGTCCGGAGCGTCCTCGGCGTCGCCGGTGGGGTGCGCGCCGTCCGCGGCGGCCCCCCCGCGCCCGCGCCCGCGCCCGCGCCCGCCGCCGTCGCGCTGCGGCTCCGGCAGGTGCGGCGGCGCGCGCAGCGTGTACTCGTCCTTGTCGCCGCTGGGGATGCACACATGGAGATGTCAGCCGGAGGGATGCATACATGGAGATGTCAGACGGAGGGATGCATACATGGAGATGTCAGCCGGAGGGATGCATACACGGACACATCGGTCCGCTTGCTACGGTCCTGGGGGCTTACCATGAGCTCTTATAGCAGGACCTAAACAGAACTGCCCTGCTTAGAACGAGACAAGCTTATGTGACACGTATAGCGCTGTCTCTGTCTAAGCAGGGCAGTTCTGTTTAGGTTCCGCTATAAGACTTATGGTAAGCCCCCGGACAGATCTCGCCACCACAGAAATGGTGATAATGAGAGAGAGAGAGAGAGAGAGAGAGAGAGAGAGAGAGAGAGAGAGAGAGAGCGAACGACTAGAGGAGTGTAGGCCAACGTAGTTCAGAGACGGCACATGAAGCCCTGACACACCTCTTTAGTAAGTAAACCAACAACGCAAGAATGTTGGATTGGATATAGTTTAGCAGCCCTAGACTGATGATTCAGGCTTGATTTAGCCTTCAAACCACAACAACAACATGCGGAACGATCTCCGTCGTATCGGAGTCTTTCCATCAGATTGACGGTCAGGCCGTATGATTTCCTAGAGGAGATTTCCTACTAAGTTACTTTATCAAAATTGTAAATTGTACTCAGTAAGAAAGCTTTATATTATGAACCTTATAATAAAAACACACAGAACATTAAAGTATGACCCTAAAAACAAATTTAGAAGAAGGCGAGACATAGTAATAAAAACCCCCAGAGCAAATACCACCTTTGCATCCCGACAGTATACTATACGCTCAGCCTGTCTGTACAACCTCATAAATAGAGACCTAAACATTTATGAAAAACTAATATGTGAGGTTAAGACAAGCTTAACGCAATGGCTAGAAGGCAAAGACTATGATGCTATCGAGGCCTTGCTTGTGCAATAGGTGAGATGCTGCCCACATGCACACACATACTCATCCACACACACACACACACACACACACACACACACACGCACACACACACACGCACCCATACATACTCACCCACACACATACACCCTCACACATCCACACACACATACATATTTACACACACGCACTCACACATACACACAATGCACAAATACTTGCTTTTATGTTAAGCTTATTTTGAAGTAATTAATTAGGTATACATAGGTACTAAAATTTAGATATTGAGGAGCGGAGTCTTCTAACACAGGCTACTCAGCTTACAGGAAGACTCCAATCACAGTAGTTTTAAGGATATTGTTAAAAAGAAATAAATATTTTTCATTTTCATTTTCATGATTTCTTAGCCAATAAAAAACGCATAAACAGTTTCTTTTCGACTCACCGACAATTTTGAAAGACGAAAACCTTCGGCACGCCCTTGAGCGCAGGGAATCTCTCATTGTTGAAGTACTCAATGACCTGTGAAACACAAATTGATTACTAATGACGAACTGTGTCAATAATCCTTTTTGGTTATAGTACTAGCGGGCCAGGCGCGACTTCGTTCGCGTGGCGTTCTACCCCTACCCTACCCTTTATACGAGTACCTTCCTCATTAATGCTTATCGCATTAAAATCTGTTACGTAGGATCTCAGCGTATGTACAACGCTGACTTACGGTTTCTTTGACTCCAAGGTTTGCTGGTAGAAATCTCAACTTTTGAGTTAAGCTCGCCTTTATACTTAAGTTACTTCTGTTCAATTGTACTTGTTATTTTTGAGTACAATCTATACTAATATTATAAAGATGAAAGGTTTGATTTGTTTGTTTGTATTGAATAGGCTTCGAAACTACTGGACCGATTTCAAAAATTCTTTCACCGTTGGGAAGCTACACTATCCCCGGGTGACATAGGCTATGTACCCGTGTACCCGTAGTGGTACCCGTGCGAAGCCGGGGCGGCTGCTAGTAAATAATACATGCATACAGACGCCGGGAAGCGACTTTGCTTTATACTAGATGCTTCATGCCAAATAAAAACCCGGCCAAAACGCGTCGGCCACGTGCTGTGTAGGGCACAATAGTTGCCTGTCAATACGCATGCTTAAAAGAGGGCTTTTTGATACTATAAACACAAATGCACAATTACAAAGTTACAAATGCACCTACTTTTATACAACTTGTATGAAATATTTATTACTCCAACTAGAATTTATCAGTTAGTTTACTATTTTTATGACATGTAACTACATGTTAACGATTTTCAAACTTTTTTCTTTTACTTGTGCTACATGGCATTGCTTCTAGCCAAATTTCATAATTCTAGATCAACGGGTTTAGACCTTATTTCCCTAGAGGTTTTGATTTCTTTGTGAGAGTCTACATATGCGGAACAAACTAAGCAATACGGCTGTATCTTTTAATTGATTTTGTTTTACTGCTCCAGGTGGATTGCAGACCGGAGTAAAAAAAATACTTTTTTTTTATGTTATACGGCAGACAAACAGGCAAGCGGGCCACCTGATGGAAAGTGGTCACCGCCGCCTATGGACATCAGCAACACCAGGGGAGTTACCATTGCGTTGCTCGCCTCTGAAGAGACCTCTAATATACCTCTTGAACGATCCCATGTCATAGTCCAAAGAAAACACTGTGGCTGGGAGCTCATTCCACATCCGAATCGTACGAGCGAGAAACGTTCTTTCGAGCCTTCGCGTCGTGACCAACAGAGGGTCTACGTAGTGAGGATGAGTACCAAGCCCACGGCGGGTGGTGCGATGGCGGAATTGTGCTGTGGGCACCAGATCGAAAAGTTCCTCGGAACACTCCCCATTGTCCAGCCGATAGAACACACACTAAGTCCCTTCGGTTTGCTATTGGTTCCAACTTGCTTGTTTGTATGGGATCATCGACAATTCGTACGGCGCGTCTCTGTACGGAGTCCAGAGGATTAATCAGGTCGGCAGTTTCGCCGGCCCAAAGATGGGAACAATACTCCATATGTGGCCGCACCTGTGCCTTGTACAGCTGCAGGCGCTGCCCCGGGGTGAAGTATCGCTTGGACCGGTTAAGCACTCCAAGCTTTTTCGAAGCCAGTTTGGCCTGCTGACTCCGGAATCGCACGCTATCCGATATGTCGACACCGAGGATCCCAATACTTTTTGAGATGGAAAGGGGTGTTCCATGAAACTGCGGCACTATGTCAAAGGGATCTTTTTTGGCGGAAAATGCGCAGACCTGTGTCTTCGAGGGGTTGAATTGGACTAGGTTTAGTCTGCCCCACTGAGCAACTTGCTCCAGGGAATGTTCGATATTCGACTCAAGTCTAATTATTAGACTTGATTATTAAATATTCATTTCAACAAAATACCTTCACGTTCCGAGAAAAAGGGTCTCGACAGAGCCGGACTGCCAACAAACTCATCCTATAAGGCTCCCGTTTTTTTCCTTTCGAGGTACCTAACCCTAAAACTGAAAGTGATAACCAGTAAATAAGTGGAAAGCCCATACCTCGTGCAGGCTGATGAGTCCGCCGCAGGAGCAGCGGATCTCGTTGTCGCTGGTGCCGGCGCGCATGTAGCCGTGCGACGAGAACATTATGAACATGGTGTCGGGACGGTCGCGAAAGCCGGACCCGCTGAACACGTCCTGCAGCTTGCCCAGCGTCGCCCGGGTCTGCGTCGCCTTCAGGTCCGTGTACACTATCACCTGGGACGGTCAGTGGATGTAGTGCAGTGTGCATGTATGAATATTGGATACAGAGACCAGTGTCGATAAGGCTGCTGGTGTCCTTTGATGTCAACTTCAGCAGGTCTAACGTATTCAAAAGAAAATATTGCAACTCTACCTAGCTAGACACACAAAGTTGTATCTCGCGCGACTGATTCGCGCGGTCATTTTTTGCCCGGATACATAAAACTCACGCCCTTGTCCCACAGTAGGCATGGAAGTATGGTTCGTTCTAGCGTATTTGCAGTCAGGCTCCGCTCTTCTACTAGAAAAGCGCTACTAGACCCCTTAATTTAAAATTGATGGTGGTTTAGGCTTTTACGTCGGGCGACTGCCATCTGACCCGCACAACCCCTCAGGGAGAGAAGCCAATTCGCAAGAGCCTGGTCCGTATGTCGTCAGTTCGTCAATGTCCATGATTGTAAATATGTACTAAAGTATGTCAAGAAAATCGAGAAAAGGAACTACTGCTCTTGTAGACTGAGGGCCACGAAACTGCTGACAGGTGATAGCGCCCCTGTCGATCTTTGTTTTTTAATAATTGGTTTTACTACTCTAGATTCCGGGTTATTTTGAGCCAGTCATGTCCCAAAGCGTCCCTATTATTGGTCCCTGTCCGATGTCCACCACAGTATACATAAACAATCAGTAAGTCATCTTCGCCAGCTACTCGAAATAATTACTTTAATAATGAGTGAATTAGAATAAGTTTTCAAAATGTAAATGCTAAAGAATTAAATAACGTTTAGATAATAAACAATGTCTTTATTCGCAATTTTTTCTATTCACGCAGTGTACAGGTACAGGGTACAGACGGCGAAAAATACAGTTTAATACCCTAAGTTGAAGTTCTGTTGTTATCGTCTAGGCTTACCCTTAAGCGACATGTGCCACGAGGTCTATCATCAAAACTAATAGACCACTTTTTTAAATTTTTTTCTCATATCATAAAATATATCTACGAAATAATTTCAAAGGGATGACTTGATATCTTATCTCGATAGGGTTGCTCTGTGTCATATTAATGAGGTTAGAATTATGGGGGTTATGGGGCTCACCATAATCTCAGGGGCCTAAGCCAATCTCACGACAAACGGACGAGCGAGGCTCTGGCGAATCGCCGTTTTCCTTTGGGATTGTGCAGGTCCGGTGGTAGTCATCGCAAGTAAAAAGCCAAAACACCGTTTAAAATATAACAGACCAGTTATAAAACAAAACTCGAGAATCGCCCTAACGTGTTTCTTTTTGAACATACTTATTTTTAGAGCGCGACAATCGCGATATGCTGAGAATTTACGGCGCGAATATATATTAACTTGTAGTTGTAGAGATCATTAGCAATGTTAAAATTGGCAACTCCGCTGCTAATGCCATGCGTATAACTAAAAATAAAACAAATAAATAAATTGCGCAAAAGTGAATGTCGCGCTTCGACCGTTTCTATGAAAATGACCTACTGATTGTTTTGTGTACGATGGCTGAACTTGACATTGTCAGTCAAATTCAGTTCGACTTTGAGCCGAGCGCAGTCTCGTGGCCCTCACTCTAACAATAAATTGCTGTCAAACTTCAGCTACCATATTACAGGATGGAGGCGCCCTCAAATGTGTCCCGACTATCTTGAAAATGTAAGTATAATAACTATGATATAAATGAAAGCGCGTACCTTGAACCCGAGCTCCTTGAAAAGGTATCGGAGGTTGGTGACGTCGACGTCGGCGCCGGGCCGCGGCGGCTCGATGTTCTGGTCGTACTGCTGGTAGCTGAACATCACCAGCACCCCGCGCTGCCGCCCGCGCGTGCTGTACAGCTTTATGTCTGCCAATGGGGAGAGACTACACTGCAGACACGATTGCCGCTTCATACAAAACAGACGCCTTGGGAGACTTTCCTACAGTTCTCCTTTTGTGCCCTAGATCCCCTATTTTCACAGAACACAATGCTACTGCGTGCAGTTTATGGTTAGAATAATACATCCATGAGTTTAAGTTATGATGATTTGAGGAAAAATTCATAGGATGGGTATCCAAAAATTCATAGGTATGGCAGACAAACAGGCAAGCAGGCCATTTAATGGAAAGTGGTCACCGCCGTCTATGGACATCAGCAACCCCAGCGGCGCTATCAATGCGTTGGCCACCTTTAAAAAGACCTCCAACATACCTCTTGAACGATCCTATATCATAGTTCAAATTCAACACTGCAGCTGGGAACTCATTCCACGTCCGAATCATTCGAGCGAGAAAGGTCCTTTCGAACCTTCGGGTGGACTCCTACAGAGGGCCAACGTAGTGGGGATGTGCCCAGCCCGCGGCGGATGGCGCTGACGGTTTGGTCATGTAGAGAGGATGAATGAGAAGCCGGTCATCTTGGCGTTAATGTCCGGTGTTTGCTCTCGCGAGCGTTTGCCCGTGGCCCGACTTGACGCCTTGTTCTGCACGACCAGGCCAACGTTTTGTCTCCTTAACCTCTACGATCGCTACAAGTGGAATTTTTTTGTACTCGATGACATAAAATAACTTACGGCGCTCTCACAGTCTGTATGCACGTAAAAGAATTATTGGATTGGATGACTTACCATCTATCTCACTTTCCTCGAAAAACTTGGTTGATTTGATCACATTAAATTTGGGTATTTCATTGTTTCTTTCTGCGAGTGCAAGCTGAGTCAGCGCCTCAGCGACATTGCCTGCGACATATTGGAAGGAATGTAAACAAATATCTCAAAATAATTAATAGGTCGTAAATAATAATAATAATGTCGACCATGGTGGGAAACGATCTCCTCGAACGAACTTGAAATAGTATGTAATAGAATCCCTAATATGCACTGATTAGACCGTCCTTGACAACAAAAACATACTGCGAAGACTAAAATGGACAACATCTCTTGAGTTAGTGTAGTGAATATTAGTGATACATAGTGCATTGAGTGCTTACTACAAAGAACATGAGAACGATGTGTCTTCCATTTTAAATGTATGTGTCTGGTTTCCTACCGGGACGACTGGTCGTCCACTGACTACGACGCATGCAACTGCGTCGAGATATCGGGCTACTCGTAAACGGGTACGCGGTAAGAAACCCGGAAATTTGTGATAATAACCGAGATAGTTTAAAACTTCCCCTTTATGGAGACAATAAGCTTTACGTTATTATAAGTAGCAAATTATATTAAACTTAAATGACTTATTAGTCTTTAAGATACAGGATTTATTACTCTCTGTTTAGGAGACAGCGTTGTAAATTCTTGCCTTACTACTGTCACTCTGTATTGCCTATGTTATCAAGATAATATAATTGAAGTCAATAAATTATTTACTACTATTGATTATTTTTACACGCAGATACTCAGATACACAAGGCAAATTCATACCATTTTCCTCTTCGCGCGTGCTTCGTGAGGAGTTAGATGGTCGGGTGCTCGGGCCGGCTGAGTTGCGGTTGTGATCTGCGACAAAAAAAAAAAATAATCGCCATACACGCCTGAAAATGCAGGTCTAAATTATTTTCTTTATAGCCCTAAGGCGGCAAACAAGCTTACGGCCTGCCTGATGGTAAACAGTCACCGCAGCCTATGGACGTTTGCGATACCAGGGGCATCACCCACGCTGTGCCGACCCCGTAAAAACCTTTTTATCCCTTTCTTGAAGAACTCCATGTTGTACTCTCCAGGTAGTCTCTCTAGGTACATAACTCAGAAAAGAGTCATTGATACATGGCCGCAGTGGGATTCGAACCCGGTACCTCTCGCTTTCGAGTCGAATACCTTAACTAACCGGCCACCAACGCGTGTGATCTAGACGTTAGACGACGTGCTAAATACAGAAAGAGAAAATGCCCTACCACTGCGAGGAAAGATAAGACGTTATAGCGTGCCTTGATCTCTCGGCCAACTTCAGACATTATTTCATGAAAAATACATGAAAACAGTTATAAACTTTCCTATTTCGTGAAATTGGTCTATTTACAGTGTTACAGCTATAGCTTTGACAGCTAACAAATTACTTCTGACCTAGAGATCATGTGCATGTACGAGTATTTTGTATATGTAGAATAAAATGTTTACCTTTCCTTTCTTTGTTTTGTAGTTCTTCTCTTTTGGTTTTAGACAAACTTAGAAAATCGTTTCCTCTCGTTAATAGCCCTAGAAGAAAAAACATAATAATAATAATCATCTTGGCGTAAATGTCCCGGTTGAGCTCTCGCGCACGAGGGCCCGGGCTCCGCTTTGACCATGATCCAGGATTTGGCAGATCAGGTAATTACAGTGCAGCGACCGACATCTGATCTCCGTGACTCTGACCAGGGGAACCTGACGAGATTGGATCATAGTTACGCATTCAGTCGCCTGAATGTGCAGGTTTCATCACGATCATTTTCCTCACCGTTAGAGCATCGGTTGTGTTAAAAGTAAACACGTGACTCATAAAAGGCTCATTGTATATGGCGGCACTGGGGTTCGAATCCGGTACTTCGGGGTACGAGTCGGAGCCCTTAACCATTAGGCCACCAATGCTCTGCAATTAATCATCTCACTCCATAAGCTCTATGCTAGCTTTACACATAGTGTACACACTCTAAGTTGCCCATAATCAATACGATTCTAACTCTTGCAGCGATTGACATAAGAACTATATTAGAATCCGAACAGAGTAACAGCGGCGTCTTTTATACTGTTACGCCAAGAAAGTGAGTTATCAATCTTGACAAAACTTCACGGGTAACCAACTGGCTAAGTTGACACTCAACTATCCGAATATCATTGCAAGAGAAAATCGACCTTGTTGCTTTATGACGTGCAACTGAATTTCAACCACAGGGCGCTAGAGCAACAAGGTCGAGTTTTAAATGTGGTCTCACGAGGCATTGGGTTGACGATGCTGTTCGGGTCGAGCATGCGCACCAGCTCCCAGTATCCGTTCTCCTGAAGCGCGTCCAGGAGGTTCTGGAAGGCTTGCGGCCCGCGGCGCATTACGTCCAGGTACAGCATACGCTTGCGCATGCGCACGTCTTTCGTGGTGTCCTGGAAACAAGGGGAGTTATGAGGAACCCGTGGGGGTGAAATGCACGGGCGTAGCCAGGTTTTGGTTTTGGGGGGGGGGGGTCAAGATCAAAACATATAAATATAGATCCGTTACCCCCCCCCCCCCCCCCCCGCCTAAAATATGGGGTAACCGTAATAAAAGAACCTGACAACGAAAAGAAAAATAAGCAAGCGGAGCGAGCTCGAAATTTTTCCAATTTTGGCTCAATTGACTCGGGGTGAACATGTAACCTAAATATAACAAAAACCAATGACGTGAGTGTGCAGCGAGCTCGGTTCGGACTTTTTGGTATGTTATTTAAAAGTTTGGTTTAAAAGAGCTGTAGCAAACTTATTATAGAAAACAAATGAACTAGCGAGCGTAGCGAGCTCGGTAATTTTTGTATTTTGGCTGTAAATATCTGGATTGATCACGCATCGCAGGCGGTGTGAAATGATTTCGGGGGGAGGGTTTGAACCCCCTGAAACCCCTCCTCGCTACGCCTATGGTGAAATGGAAGTGAGTGAAATATTCGAATTCGAAAGACGGTAGACTCCTCATCGTACTCGGTCTAATTGTGGAGCGAGCGTCCGTTTCGGAATACCGAGGTAAATCCTCGAGGTAAGGTAATCAAACAATAGTGATATGCCTGATTATTTTAACTATTGTGATTTGCGCAACTATTTAAAGTGTAGTTAATAACCATGAAAATCTAAAAACGTTGATTGGTTGTATTGTGGAGAGACATGATTATTATTGTTGTTGGTTTTCCTTAAGTAAATAAAATAAAATATCTTTCACTTATATGAGTGATGTATTATCAGTGGTAAAATGGTAGGTAACAGAGTCAATAGGTGCGGTGACGATGACGAGTCCTGCGCCCACGCAATCGAAACAGTTTCCGTGTAATCTATTTTGTGGTTATACTCAGTTCCCAAGTACTTCTGGCCTTGGTATTGGCGATTGATCATATTGCCTGACAATAGCAATTGTCGGATGGGGTCAATGCTCTATGTCGCCCCCACAGCGTGTTCTACAAGTCCGGCAGTCCAGCACTTATAATGGGTAACTTTCTAGACGTTGACTTAATTGAGATTTTTTTTTACAATTCTCAACATTCAAGCAATGTACCTGATTCAAACCTACCAACTGCACCTGACGATCATAAGTCGTGCACGCGGAGAAATCACAACAAGCCTAAATATCACCTAGAAATGGTGTGATTTCTCATGCAAATGCCGATTGGAGAAAATTTTATTAATTGTCTGACTTCACAATTGTAAAATGTTGAATTTAAATATTGAGATGGATATACATACAAAATAAAGTTTTCAAGTAGCATACAGAACAAAATTAAAAATTTGATCAATAATTTGAATTTTACTTTATTGCAACTGGTAAACCTCTACACATGTTTTGCTCCTTTTTTTATTTTATTTTATTTTATTTTATTTTATTGGTTTACCAACAGATGTACACTACATCTAACATTTAAATCTATGGTATTACAATCTTTTTGTTAGTGCCTATCCAATTACATATTCCTATTATTATTACGATGAGGTCGAAGATTCTGCATGCGATCCTAGAAGATACCTATTCAGTCTTGATTGGAAGACCCCAAGAACAAAGACTCAGGCAGAGAGTTTTGCAGTGCGCATAAGAAAAGTGGATGCAAAGTGCTTGGTACGAGATGGTGGAACGTCTAACATAAATGGATAACAATCTTGTCCTTCAACTAAAAGACCTCTGGGTTAACGGACTATGTAGTTTGACAATTATAATCTGAGTCCTTGCACACAGGACAATCCTACTAATATTATAAATGCACAAGTTTGTAGGGATGGATGTTTGGATATTTGTTACTCCTTCATGCAAAAAGTATTGACCGGATGTTAATGAAATTTTGCAGCAATATAGCTTAAAGCCCAGAATAGCACATGAGCTTTAATTTGTCCCGTAATTCAATGTGGTTCCAGCAGGAATGGGTTTAGAATGTTATAACCTTTATTAGAATGTCACAGGCAAAAGCTAGTATAGTCTAAAGGCCGCTTAACAAGAGGCCAATAGCCGGGCCAGTGCAGTAAGTACAATAGGGACCTTTTACATGGAGCCGATAGCTGAGCTAGTCCAGCAAGAACAATGCATTGGCTTGCCAATGCCAATTGTAAGCCAGTCCAATTGGCACAAACAATCTTAGTGGACTGACCTAAACATTGTATAAAAAGACCTATACATTGGCTTGAACACTGGCTTAGGGGCAATACATAATAATTTATAAATTGTATATGTATTTTAATAAGCTGGACTGGCCTCACGAAAAGGCCCTTGACTCGAGACAGTTGTGGCAAGCCTTGTACTGCGGTTATTGAGAACTCTAAAATCAAAATAAAAACCCCAAAAGTTTTATGTTACTTAGGTACTTAGCTACTAGGTTTAACCACCGCTTTAAGAGTGTGTTGCAATTTTTTTAAAGGAGTAGAAGAACGCGGAAGTTAGGAATTCCAACATGGAATTCCCGACAGAGCCTACTTCCGTTGCAAGGTGTCGGTGGCGCGACCATTCTGATTCAGCCCTTGGACCTGGTGGCTTTTACATCAGGAATTCAGAAATTTGTCAACAATTTAAGCCTTCTTGTAATAAATATTGTAGCTTCGTTAAATCCCGTCGTTTGCGTCACTACGCCCCTACAGTACCCTCAAATAATTTCTTCGTAAATTTAAGGTTGGAGGGAATATAGCAAGAAGGAAGCAGAAGCAAAGGATTTTCCTCCATTATGCTAGGACTTTTATAGTTGTAGAGAAATGGGAATAATTGTAATTAGAGGCTTATACTTACTTTATATGGTTCTATCATGGCCTCCGAAAATACTTCTTTTTCATAAAGTGCTGTAACCATCAGTTCTAGGTCTGTCTGTTCAACAAGAGATATATAGTTTTTCTGAATTATGTCCCTGTGTTTTTGGTCCATTTTTGAGGATCGGTCGGTACACGACCCGAGCGCGATATTCTACTTTACTTTCACGGGGGTTTTAACTAAAATGTAAAAAAAGAGTATCAAGAGGTGGTTTTACAAATAAACTCTGTCTGTACCGAAAATCTCAGACTCCACACGGATTACTCATCAAAAAACGTAAAACGATCTAAAATAAATACCACACACGTTTTTTGTTCTACGCACACATGGACTGTTAAATAAACAAAAGTTAACAATATAAACAAACACAATGGAACCACATGACATGTCAAGTAAACCCCCGTCATACACCCCGTTTTGACATAGGGTAATACCGCCGATCTCCGTCAGTACGCTGCCATCTTGATCCCACCCTGTGAAATGACGTCACAACATCCCTAACGATTGACAATGCGGTACGGCTGTGTTGTGTAGCCAGTGCAGACAGCATAGAATAATAAATTTGACGGCGCATCGAGTTATTGGTCGTGATAAGATGTCTATCGGTTAAATACTCTTTAGCTGGACCTTGTTTGTTTGTTTTGTCTGTGGTTAGTTAACAATGGCAGCGCGCGCACGCATAAAGCTACGCGTAGACTAGTCCGCACCGCAAGAGCCGCACGCGCCGCACGCGCCGCACGCATCGCATTGAGATATTGCTGACGTTGCTGATGGCATGGCCACACTGGCCGCACCGCACGCACCGCAATTGCGGGCAGGGATGCCAACTGTGTATCATGGTTTGGTCTAATAAATGACACTTCAAAATAACGCTTAGATGGTAACCCCGATTGCTCTTTCTCTTTGCTCTAATAAAAATTAAAGTCTTTGCTGACTGTCGGTACGGGTTATCCCTCTATATTTATAATATTAGTTTATTAAAGTATCATTTAATTTCTTGTAATGGATATTGATGAAGACATGTTGTTTGTTGGCAGATGAAGAGGAACGTAAACCGAAATAACGTCAAGCATGGGTTCATAAAATAAATATGAAGAGACCAATATTTTTTGATTACATTCGTATGTTAAAAATCTAGTTTCATAGTTTCCGAGATATTCTCAAACCCTATTTGACAAAACAACATACAAAGTTTAGAAGGGCTGTAGTGCCAGAAAAAGACTGGTAGTTTGTTTAAGGTAAGCGTATATTATTAATTGGTACGTATTTACATATTTCCTACATTATAATTAGGCACTATTAACTATTTACACTCCGTTGCAAAAAAACGGACAAATAGGTAAACTTTCATACAATCCTTCGAAGACCATTTAAAATGGTAACGCGGGCAAAAGCTAAACTGTCATAAAAACGATTTCACGCGGGCGTGCTTGCGGGAAAAAGCTGGTCAAAATAATATTTCCAGTTTTATTGATCTTAAAAATACTTTTCTTTGTTCTATTTCAATTTCAAAACCAAACCTCAAAAACATCTTAATATCATAACATTATTACTTACTTATTTCAGATATATTACTGTTCAAATTTGTACAAGCATTCAAACCGTCTGCACGAGTCGGATTGAGCAGAGCAACTATACCTACGAGGGGCCACGAGTTGCTGATACATACAAAATCAAAATGCATATTTAAAAAGCGTGTAAAGGAACATTATGTGCCTGAATGTTATACAATACTTGTATTTATTTTATTATGTATATATGTATGTGTATTTATAAATATACTATATTGTGTGTATTTAGTATCTCATTTATAATTTATGTAGTTTATTAAATATAGATATGTTTTTAAACTATTGCGCACGTCTCATCCCCTATAATCTATAATGTCCCTCTTCTATAGGCCTGCTGGAAGAAAGTTCTTCTTAGAAATAAGTAGTGCCTGTTGTGTCGTCTTTAATTTTGTAATTTCTGTATACTATATTGTATGCAAAAATTATTATTTTTTATATTGTGTGCAATAAATTGTTAAATAAATAAATACAACAAAGAGTAACATCTAGGATCTACGAGCTCATCTAACTTAAAAGGTCGTCAATTACAATCAAATTACAATAATTTTTAGGACCTAAATGGTTTACTGTAAACATTTAAGTTTTATTCAATACTAGCAGCCGCCCCGGCTTCGCACGAGTACCACTACGGGTACACGGTTTACTTTCAAGCGAAAATTATTCGATTCCTCACACGACCGCTGCGTAGGGAGCCGACCGCGTGAGTAAGCCGCGCGGCACTTTATTTCTTGACATTGACTCCCCTCCACGTACCCCGTGCTGCCTAGATAGTCGAGTGGACTGAGCGGCGAACACGCGTCTTTTTTCTAATATTCACATTTTTAAACTCGTGATATCTTTCGAATGGAATGTCTGAATTGAGTAATTCAAAAAGTTAAAGGTATTGAAGCAGTCGTGAATATTAAGTAATTGATTTTGATAAGGATTAATGCTAAGGTACAAATAAAGAGCGTTTTTTAGCGGCGGCATTTCAATTAAATTTTAAAAATAAAAGACCAATATTGTGACATAACTATAATAGTTAGACATATACTGTCGCAACACTTTTTGTAGATAATGATGTGTTCTGCAAAGTCGTAGTACATTATTTTGTTCTATCATCAATAGTTTTCGCAGCACACGCGTTGTAAGGAATTTTTAGGGTATTTTTTTACACCTTGGATTACATTATTGGAGTTTTAGTCATCATCATCATCACAGCCCGTAACAGTCCACTGCAGGACTTAGGGCCTCTCCTACGAAAGGGGAGGTTATTGCCATAATCTCCACGCTTGGCAGGCGGGTTGGAGATCGCAGTGTTTAAATATAACAATGGAAAATGCTGCTGCCCATTTTCCAGACTACGGAGACTCTTGATCTTTTGCCTCGAAAACATTAGTCGCCTTGTACGACACCCATTAGTGTAATGGGTTGGTGCTATTCTACTCTGCCGGACACCACACGGCCAGGAGTTTTAGTAATGATCCATAATTTTTTAGAAAATATAATATAGCTTATGTCACCCGGGGATAGTGTAGCTTCCCAACGGTGAAAGAATTTTTGAAATCGGTCCTGTAGTTTCGAAGCCTATTCAATACAAACAAACAAAAAATCAAACCTTTCCTCTTTATAATATTATTATTCAATATCTACTTAGTTACTTTTGGGTTTTTAATTTTTGAGGTACTTAGGATTTGAATTTTTCTTACTAAGAAGGTTGTCAAAATAATGACCACACTACAATATTTTTAAGTAAATGTTTTATTTTAAATATCGAATTTTTATTCAATAGCTACATTATTAACGGTTTTGAAATTGTCTCCCAACAGCCGTGTCATTCTATTGCTGAAAGATAGGTATCTCCTACTATTGAGTACGTCTCAGCCTGAACTTCGAATTGTAATAGCATTATAAGAGTAGTAATAGCGAGTTGTAATAGCATTATTATACTAGTATTGCGCACGAAAGTTAGCTGAGTCCTGATATGTAGATCTACAAATTACAGAAAGATACATTGAATTATCAAATTTTACAAAGCAAACACTTTTTGTGCTGGTAAGTGTATGTCATCGCCGTCGCCGCCGCTGACACCGGGTCTATCTGATTGTCTGAGTTTGTGGCACTATATAACTCTTTACAGCGGTATGCCTATGCATACCGGCCATACGAATGGATCTGGCAAACTGCGTTTAGATTATAAAATTCTTTGGCCGGGTTTACATAAAAAGACGTAAATTCGAAAATTTCAGAACAAGGCGACTATGGAGTGACCAACTAGAAATTTTAATTAATATTTAGTGTGTAGCACTAAGAAATCGGGTGTTATGTTAATTTACACGTTTAATAAATTGAGTAATAAAACGTGTAATAACACTAAGAAATAAAAACGGACCTCTTTCCTGATACAGGCAGGTTTAGGTACCAACAATCGTGACTAAGCCTTCGATATTATCCGCGATGTCTCACACCACATAAACCATACATCTAACATGTGTAAACAAACTCAGCAATTTTGCGGGCTCAGTACTCTAGGGTGTTCCCAAGGGTAGGTGAACTAGGAACGGGTTATCAATGAAACCAGTCGAAGTCCAGATTCAAAAAAGGTATATTAAAAATTCACATCACAAATTATACACGGTACATATCACTACCGCGATGTAAAAGGTAGGCAGCGCCATCTAGTGACATCAAGCGGAACTATATATAAAATGTATGACTAAAACAGTGTGATGTAAAAATACGTTCAACAATGTGCATAATATGGAAGATGCGAATATTGTAATTGAAATGGAAATAAGTCAATACAACAAGCTGAACGTTTGTTTAACTTAATGAAACTTAACAACAGTAATTCGAGTAGTAAATCAGGATTCAGGGCTAGACCCTACTCGCCGGACTCATGCAGCACGGATCCAAAATAATTGACCTTCTATGTTCTATTGCCATTTACGCTGTTTATTCGAATGGTTTCAAGATCCGCGCTGCAGCTAGCCATATAGGTCTTCTTTTGGCGACGTTAAGCTTCAAACCACAGTAGATCTGTATATAATACCTGTATTTGATCCGTATATCCCCTAGTGTTGCTGATGTCCATAGGCGGCGGTGACCACTTTCCATCAGGTGGCCCGCTTGCCTGTTTCTCAGCCGTATAAAAAAAATTATACAAACTTCAATATGTAATAATCTCAACAGTGTGGCTTCTGCACCACCCGTTATTTTATAGGTCATCAAAATAAGTATTATTGAAGCTACTCCATAGATGCTCTGTTCTAGGAACAACAAACATTGGGCCAAATATTGGCAATGTTTCCAAGTCAACCAGAACAAAATTTATTTTGCTTCAATTTGACTATTACTTATAATATAACTTATTGTATGAAAATAGCATTTAAAAATTTACCAGTTCCTAATTTATTTTTCGCCAAAGTAAAACACTATAAAATTTCGCCATGCTGTCTCCAAACTTCGCCAGTATAGCGAAAAAATAATCCAATGTGGCAACACTGTCAACGAGAATTTCTTTCTAAAAAGAGAAGTCTATAGTTTCGATTGCTGTATGATCCAAAATCTTTGGTTTCGAGCAATTATCTAGAACTCTCAGTCACAAATTAAAAAATACTAACAGTTGATAATAGCAGTAGGTTCGAATGGGTACTTAACAACTTATATCCTTCTCTATCAGACATGTCATATGCACCATTAAAAAAGGAAACAAACTATAGATTGTGACTCCAGCTATAAGTAGGCTCTAAAGTCGAATATATTTGCGGCAAATTCTATAGTTTAATATCCGTGTGACGTCACGGGCCGGCCCTCAGGGTTCCCAACCCAGCGATTTCTTCCACAAATTTAGGGGTATGTGGGATTAGATATTTTAGATAATGTTCATATTGTTGGGGTATATTTAGTGGCTTAGGTACTTTGTTTATATTTAATTTTACATAAAATTATTCAGGCAAATTATATTATAGCTTTAGACGCTGTCTAAAAAGTGAAGCGACTTAGGAAATTATAAGAATGATTGACATCAACAAGTAATCAACCTGATTTAGAATAATGAAGACGTCCATCTCTTAGCTCCTATCTTGTTGTATACAGACGGTCCTCATTATTCAATAAGTTATGCTTAGGAATCTACTTGTTGATTTTAATCAATCTTATCATTTCGCTGGTTGCTAAACTTCTTAGACAGAGTTTAACACATTAAGTTCACAGATATTGTACGCGTACAAGTAAGGAGATTAATGTCTTAGAGGCCAGGTCAGGACATTTCTTTTGTTATAGAATTGGTCAGCAGCGTTTCCTGTTTTTTGATTTACGTGCCAAGCGTGGAGTTTGTGACAAACCCCCCACTAGTTTATCATCATCATCATCATCATCAGCCTATACTAGTCCACTGCTGGACATAGGCCTCCCCCAATGAGCCCACTAGTTTATAGCAGGCTTAAATACTGAAGTGCAGTTACAATTTAAACTTACAATTTTTTTGTTATATTTATGGGTAAATATTTTAGGACTTAGTCTCCCATTTCAGGCAAATAACGCCTTTTTTTCTTGTATCCCTGTCCGCATCGCCCGCATTTTATGCTGGTATCCCTAACTACTGACAATGCGGTGCGGCTGTGCGGCGCGGCCAGTGCGGGTAGTGAACGCACTCCTATACAAACTCATACAAAGCAACCCGAAATGCGATGCGTGCGGCGCGTGCGGCTCGTGCGGTGCTGGCTAGTCGACGCGTAGCTTTATTGTGCGCTGTGATGTTCTTGTTTTGATTAACACCAGAAATTAAGCACCCACGAGGAATTGCTATATAAGTCACGAATACCAATACCATAGCCTTTAAACTAACGTCATTGTAAGTTTGTGTCGTGGTGGACCGCGGGCCCTCATGCACCGCGCTGGAAAAGTCGACCCTGATGTTAAAATGGTGATGATAGATCCAATTATAATGATGTCGGCTATCTAGACTCTAGGGCGCCGATAAATTTATCTACAGAAGCAGAGACAAAATATCACACATCTCTAAAACACACACACTAATGCAAATGCAGAACAAGGCATCTACAATGTTATATTTTGCTACGAATTTCCACTCGTAACGAATATAAACAAATCTGACTTGTGAGTATATTTCGCTCCGGATGATTTTGTCATATTTTTAAACTTGTCCTTATAATTTTATATTGACATTATAATAAAAGGTAAGGTGTCTAGTGAATCAAACCCACGCCCTGCTACCACCGTCTTTTTGATCTCTCAATCCTACATACCGTGAATCGGCAGTGCTTGCATTTGCATGAAGGAGGGTTTTGAGGATTTTGACCGGTATAAATGTTTATTTGTTGTCTCATAACTTCTAAACTAAGTAGGTAGAGCTCGTCTAGTCTAAGATGACGCGCCCCACTACTTAGTTAGTTGATTTCGATGTGTGAGTGCAAATATTAATAACGACACTTCATCTGTGTGGGAGCTAATGAACGGCGCGTGCTCCGACGTTTGAATCTTACCGGCAACTGAATGACCAATTACAACGGCATTTGTATATGTATTGCGTCCATATTTTAAACTTGCTTGTGTGCGTTAATACGATAGTGGGGCGCGTCATTTTAAATTAGACGAGCTCTACCTACTTATCGTTAGAAGTATCTTCATTATCCACAGGGATCAGCCTACGCCGCGCCGCTAGCAGACGTCGAGCGCCGCGCCGCCGTGAGGTTGAGCACCACCGCGCCTGTTCCCTCCACCCGCCGAGCCGACGAAGCCGCACACGAGCCCACAAAAATGTGTCGCGCACAACATGATGTTGTGTCGCGGCACATGCGTCCCGCCGTCGTCTAACCCCGCCGACGGGGCCGCCGCCGCCATCCAGCCAACGCCGGGCTGGATTCGGGCTGTGCGGGCGCGACGTACCTCCCGATCGCCAAATCCACCGATCCAGACCAGCGGACGCAGTCTTAGGCGCGAGACCGTCCGCACCCCGACCGTCACTCCGGGCTCTCCGCTGAGATCCCGTTGAAGTGGCGGTCCCCCACCGAAGACGACGCCGCGCTGAGAAGCGCCCTACAACCCGCCGCGCCGCGCACGCGCACCCGCGTACCGCGAATCGCGTTGCCGCCGCGCGCCCCCAACTTGACGCCGCGTTGCCGTCGACTCATCGCCGTCAACGGCGACGCCACACCGGACACGACGCCCTCCCTGATGCGACATCGGGTGCAGGAGGACTCCCTTCGGGTTGAGACCCTGCACCCCACCCCCACCGGACTCTACGGCCGCTGAGCTCCGCTCGCGGCACCCCACCTGACTTGACGCCCGCCGCCGGCGCGCGCACTGCGCCCGGCGGCCAACCCCACCGGATCGACTGCCCGGCGCTGCATTTCCGTCCCTACGGGTCGACGGATCTAACTGCGCCGGGCCCCGAGCGTTAGCCGCAATTGGGCGGCAACGCGGGGGCCGTTGAGCGACTATGTCCCGCGGCCCCCACCTCCGGACGAGACCCCCGGCAGCCGAAGGAAGTCCCTCTCACGAGGTTGACGCCTGCAGGCTCCGGCGACGCTTCTGCCACGCCAGTGGCAGCCCCAAACCCTGATGTTCGCGCCTGGAAGCCGCCCTACGCCGGCCCCGCGCCCAGTGCGCCCGACCGCGGGGGAGGTGACGAAGGCGCCAACCCTACCGACCGGCCCGTCTCTACGGGCCGCGCACCCACATCACCGCCAGTGGGTTCGCCCAAAATGCGGTCTCCCCGCACGTGACGCGCGAGACGAAGAAGACAGATTATCCACAGGTTGGACTATGTGACTTCACAATAAATTGAATATGATGCACTCTAGAGAACATAGTCATAAAAAAAAATGAAAAGGATAGGTACATTAATATATTAAACAGGCAGCATATTCTTTATTTTCAGTGAAAATTCATATAATGATGATACACAGGATTGAAGGGACTTGCAGCTACTATATCTTGTTCTTCAAAATGTTTACAGCGCAAACTTCCAATTTGCAACCCAAATGTCGCCATGTCTGGTCTTTAGAAAACCTAGAAAAACAAATAAATGTAATAAAACAAAAGCCAAGACTGCTGCAAAAAAAACTTGGAATTCTCTCGAAGGTCAAGCGGTACTTCACTTCAAGGCAGTTGCCCGATCTTGCATGGAGTACTGCTGCCACCTCTGGGATGGATCAGCCAAATTCCAACTGGCTGCTTTGGATTCGGTGGAAAAATGTGCAAAGAGATTAATTTGTGATCCGCAGTTATGCTTTGTCTAAAATAGGATGATAATTTTGACAGCTCACTAATTGTTGGTCTTTGGCGCACGCCTATGAAGTTTTGTGTTTTATTTCGGTAAAATGTACTACGGAAAATGTCGTACTTCATAGACAGTCCCCGCCCCTTTAGTGAAGTTCCACGAATAACGAATAACAACAGACAATCGAAAATCGATATTGATATAATATAATCGAATATTTAAAATTAACATTTAGGTAACCTTATTATTTTTTGTAACTAAACTCTTATTCTTTGTTTGGATTTCACCTTAAGAGACCTTCCACAACAACAATTTCGAGTCGTGCGTATTCTACGTAGTAGGATGACTGACCGAATAGAAATACGCACGTGTCATAATCGTCGTTGTAGAAGGGTTTTTAATGTCGTATTAATAAATTATTAATTCAGAAGAAAATAAATAGTTTATTTTGTATAATACGTATAGCATAACCATGCAACTATCGATTCCAAATGAGAATGATAATCGATAATCGAATAGATTCAATAGCGATTTTACACAACCACATCCCTACTGTGATCTGTCAAAATTATCATCCTATTTTAGACAAGGCATAGTGTTTTTTTTGTCGATAAAATGTTCTACGGATAATGTTGTACTTCATAGACAGGCCCCGCCCCTTTAGTGAAGTGCCACAAATAACGAATAACAATAGACAATCGAAAATCGGTATTCAAATAATATATATGTCGTCGCGTGAAGGAAAGGGGTGTATCAGGATCATTGTCATCAGGGTGGTGATATCAGTATTAGGTCGTATTCGTCCAGATAAATTAAAGAAAAGGTCACATTTACTCCACTGTATTTATTCCATTTCATTTTTGCACATCACTTATAATTTCACTAGAATTCAGAGCGGTATTACAAATGTAGGCAGTTGAGGTAATTTACTTTCTTATTTCAAAGGTGATTTTAAAATTTCTTTGTTTTTAAACGTAAATAACACTTTCTATTAAGGAACTTCAAACGTAAACAAACGAAATGTGGAGACAGTTTCAAGACGCGTCACTCCTCGGCGGCGGTCGCGCCAAGAATTCATTAAATGCCATATGATTTTTGGTCATCCGTCAGCGCCATCCTAATTTAAAAAGAATAAGTAATGTTACCATACAGGAGAAATGACACACAGGCGACGAACCACCACACGACGGACGCCATCAGTCGGGCCGCCACGCCATCAGGCCGCCACGCAACCAGGCCGCCACGCAACTGGACCTGCACACAAGCGAAATATCACACAGACTAGGTGCCACACAGGTTGGGTGTCACTCTGGTCAGTGCCACTCTAATCGTCAAACTATGAGTTTATTCATCATATATCCTGTGTCACGTCTACCAAAGCACGATACAGGTAAGATGTCACACACGGGTAAATTTCACAGTGGCAAAATGCCACACATAAAAATGCCACACCGGCGAAATGCCATACAGGTAGAATGCCTCACAGGCTAAATACCACACAGACTTAATGTCACACAGACTATGCCACACAGGCGAAATGCCAAACAGGCGGGATGCCACACAGGCGGGAGCCACACAGGCGGGAGCCACACAGGCGGGAGCCACACAGGCGGGAGCCACACAGGCGGGAGCCACACAAGCGGGAGCCACACAAGCGGGAGCCACACAGGCGGGAGCCACACAGGCGGGAGCCACACAGGCGGGAGCCACACAGACGGGAGCCACACAGGCGGGAGCCACACAGGCGGGAGCCACACAGACGGGAGCCACACAGGCGGGACAAATAAATAGAAGCTGTCTATAGATTCTCAGCTCGTGGTCAATCCTTCGACCAAATCTGTACTAAGTCAGTGATAGGTAACAGTCTATCTGCTATCATAACCCGGTCAATAACGGTCTACGAGTTACACAACAAGTAATCGTCACAGATCCGAACAACTGTTTACGGTGTCATCTCTACAAAAACAACAAAATAAAATAAAATAAAAATAAACATTATTTCTACTGCCCAATATCAAAACTAAATCAGAAGTTTAATAATAAGAAGCTCTCACGTCTATTTGATACGCCAGTTATAGGTAACAATAGTCCATTTGTTGCCACACCAAAACTAAACAAGCAATAATCATCTTCATCGATTTTAACTGTTCGAACGAGTATACTCTATCTAGACTTTACGTTACGATTAAGCTCCCATTTTGAAACCATTTAACAATGTTTGTAATAACGAAGGCATCCCATATCAAGCCGCCTTCTAAAAAAATAACAAAATAAAATTTGCTATCTACAGCTACAACATCCGAGACTTTCGGGGCTCTTAGCCCAATGAGTCACACACATGACTCCCGGGTCACTCCAAGTCAGCCAAATAAATCTGGAAGTTTGACCTCAACAACAATTCAGGTACTTAAAAACTTGTACTGGCAGAAGGATATGAAATCTCACCATTGCTGTCTCATCTTACTGGCACAACAACAGAACTCAAAATAGTTACTTTATATCAGTAATCAAGGAAATTTCAGTACTCGAAGCTAAAAATAATTTATAAAACCGGCTATTGAACTATCACCAAAATATCTGGACTTTCTCATCATCGTTATCGTTCAACACTTTCTCACGAAGCTTAAAACAACTACTTGCTATTAGCCACGCTCCCATAGCCTCCATCAGGCCGGTAAGCAACCATAAAACTCTCCCATAGGCTCCATTAGCCCACCATCACTGATAAAACACGACCACCTTCATCCGATGATGCAACAAATTTTGAGAAAACAAAACGATCACATAAATATCATAAAAACCTCGGCTCGATAGTCGTCACGTATTGGGTTAGCGTCTTAGATTGATCCGTCTAACAAAGTCTTTATACAGGTCAAACTAAGTCACATTGACTTAGTACACATGGTTTTCGGTCGAACTAAGTCACAGGTTTATCTTTAGTTACTCAAAACATAATTCGAAATTATCTACCGTCAATCAGTTCACTTACTCGTGTTTACTTTTTTTTTTTCGTTAAATAACTTGATACTAATATAAAATTACGTTACTAACCAAACTACCTTTTTTTTTGTAGTATTAAAAGAAACGTATATCGGTGATCCCATTTTTACCGCGGATATCTTATCTCTCTATTCTACAACATTGGGAAACTACGACCACAATAACAAACATTATACTGAAATATGGAAAATTTCGTTCGAATTTCTCCTGTTAAATGTAAACAAACACGCTAATAATTTTTCTCTTTTTTTTTCTCTCGATACATGTTTGCACCCTCCCGCTCGCATAGAAATCGCGGAGATCGCGGGGTCGTTATTGAATTTGCACATTCGAAGCCTATGTGAAGCCTATCCTATCTCTAAGACAACATCCTAAAGTACACCAGCTAATTGTTCCACAAACTCACTGCTACGGCATCCCTGCCACACTGTTATTATCAAATATTTACTTAATCAGCAATCTGGAACGACTTATGGTGACGGGAAAAGTCGAAGGCAAGAGACCCAAAGGCCGAAGTCCGAAGAGATGGGTGGACCAAATATCCGAACGATTCATCGAAACCGATGGAGACATGCAGTTTACTGAAGATGTCAGGATCCTTAGCAGTGAGGCAACGATCAAGAAGAAGAAGTCAGTCAGCAGCAGCACCACCATAACTATGCTTACGTACTCAATTTATAAAAATAATAGCACTATGCTTTCCAAGTATTTCTTATTCTTGTTTTCTGATAACTGACGTGATGTTGGTAATACGTAAAATCATAGCGCACCATGTTTCAAGATGGTAAAATAATCTTAGATTAAATAACACTTTTTTTTACTATAAACACTGTTTGACATTGGGACGGATTTAACATAATTCTTACTATTTTTGTGGAGTGATTTTTTTTCTTAGTAACTTTCTATCAGACAGCCTACATTAATTGACATAGGTACCCGCAAAAGCTAACATTTTTAAACTTAGCAGTCGTTTTTGACATTTTTACCAACAAATTGTAACACTGACGTAACTGACGTTGTTTATATTTTGTTTACATTCTTTCTATTTGTAGTTTCACTAAAGATACAAATAAACCTGCCTTTCTCTCTACTAAGGGTATCAATAGTGTTTCTGTCAGAATACTTTTCTTAATTGTCAAAGTAAATAACTCCTAAAATCCGCTAGGGAGCCTCTTCAGCACAGGTTTTTACTAAATAATAATTATGTATAGGACTCACCAGATAGAGAGGAACTGTTAATATCACATCATTTCTCAGTCATGTACACTCGCAGATTGTCTACCATCGTCGTCCCATGTTGAAACAATCACGTTGACGCTACCAGTCCAGCGTTGCATTCCAATGTTGTTCTCGTAGGTGAAGCGAACCGTTGTGCACCATTGTTATGCAATAGAAGAAAATAATTGTATTAGTAAAACAAAAATAAAAAATTAATATACACCGTTTTTAATTGTTTGATTTTATTTAATCTGCAGAAATCTAAGCAATTAATTTACTTGTGGTGTCAAACCACACTGCTAAATGAATCTAAATGTAAGCGTTTACTTTAAAGTCATTGAATAAACTTTAGCTGGCTAATTTAGAACTACGCAAATTATTTAACTAACTCAATTTTATATTGAAAAAGGAAAATATTTTACATGAGTAATCTAAATAAAATTTAACAAAAACAAAGAAGCCTTACCAAAGTGCCGTCCATAGTAAGTTTCACTAGATTTTTAATAATGTTGTCGATATCCCAGTGGTGCTCTCGAAGGCCCGGGGTCTGCCTTGACCATGACCTATTTGGTACAGATGATCTGCTGTTTACTTTATGAATCCCCCAATCTTTCTGACGAAGTCTTTGTCTTATATCTCGGGGTGTTTGGACTCTTGGCTGCGCTTTGAACATGTTAAATCATTTTACATTTTAATGTAGGCAACTCAACTGGATCGAGTAATCACCTTTCTTTTATTATTACGCTTTCACGTAGCGTATCTGCATTTTCTTTGTTACTTTTCATCATACCATCTCTTGGGCGTTGCGTTCGTCATCACCGCTTCTGATGTCGTCGCGTGAAGGAAAGGGGTGTATCAGGATCATTGTCATCAGGGTGGTGATATCAGTATTAGGTCGTATTCGTCCAGATAAATTAAAGAAAAGGTTCACATTTACTCCACTGTATTTATTCCATTTCATTTTTGCACATCACTTATAATTTCACTAGAATTCAGAGCGGTATTACAAATGTAGGCAGTTGAGGTAATTTACTTTCTTATTTCAAAGGTGATTTTAAAATTTCTTTGTTTTTAAACGTAAATAACACTTTCTATTAAGGAACTTCAAACGTAAACAAACGAAATGTGGAGACAGTTTCAAGACGCGTCACTCCTCGGCGGCGGTCGCGCCAAGAATGGCCGCCACTCGGCCCGAGTCGTGCCGTCGAGACTCTGTCAGCACGCCCCACCAGAGGGCGCACTCCCACTTCCGTTTTCATCGTCATGAGTCCGTACTATTGACCACATGAGTCCATACTATTGACCGTGATCCGTCATATATAATCGAACATTTAAAATTGACATTTAGATAATTAAATGATTTTTAGCAACTATAACTTTTATTCCTTGTTTAGATTTCACAGTAAGAAACCTTTCACAACAACGATTTCGACTCGCAAGTATTCTACGGAATATGCTGACTGACCAAATAAAAATACGCACGTGTCGAAATCGTCGTTGTGGAAGGATTTTAATGTCGTATTAGTAAATTAATAATAACACGTACTGAATAACCATGCAACTATCGATTCCAAGTTCTATGACAATGATAATCGAATAGACTCGGTAACGATTTTACACTACCCCATCCCTACAGAGAACTGTCAAAATTATCACATATAGGGTACGTTCCACTTAACGCCCGCAACGCCGTCGACCACGACCGCTAAAATTGCCGTTCCACTAACGTAAAAAGGCCGCGGGCGTTGTAGGCGAATTTTATAGGTGGAACGCACATCTTGAGCGCTGTGTGCTCGCAATATGGCGGCATGGTGAAAACGTGCAGCTGTGGGGGTTGTGAGTAAATATTTCGCATGGATTGGAGTAAAATTTAATTCTACATGGATTCCCGGTTGAATGAATTTATGGTTGCGTTTTTGACAAAACAAATGCGAGATAATAAAAAAGTAAATTGAAAAATTATATTTTTTATTTTATTTTTAAGTTCTAACAAAAACATTCCAAATTTTGAACTTTGAGTTTCAATAAAAAAAAAGTTTTTGTTTTCTCGTATCAATAGTTTAATAAATAGCCCTTAACGAATTTCCAATCAAGAGCCCAGGCTCTTGATTGGAAAATCGTGTCAATTTTCTACAAAGGAACCATATGATTTAATGCAAGAATGAAGATAAGTTTAGAAAACAAATATAAAAACATATAGATTTTATTAAAAATAAAATCTTCATAAAACAGCCATGTTCGCCTGTCATTGCCACTTTTATTGTTACGATCTTTGACACTTTTGTACATTTTTTAAACTCCTCATCTTGGCTGCACACTGAGGTCCAGTGATCAGTGGGATTTTGCTTCTCATAGCTTCCGCAATGTCTTCCCTAATCTTTTTTTGCGAAAACTTCCCGCTGGAGAATTTCTCCTCTCTCTCTACATAAGTATCGAGGAGGAAGAGCACCATCTCCGTAGTCCAACAATATAATCCTAGAATGCGAATAGAAGAAGAAATTATTGTTTGCATTTATCAATCTGGATTATATAATCCTCTAGATAACACGGATAGATTTACGTACCACTCTCTTCGCTGGTAACGGCATCACCCTGCTGCGCTGATTGCGAGTGACCCTCTATATTTGCTAAATCAAAAATAAAGAAAATGTAATTATCATTTCATTTTAGACTCTTATAGGCACGCCATAAAAGCTTTTACAGATTTTTTATGAGTTTAAACCATTTGTATATAAGCATATTCAAATTGTTTATTAGAAAATAGAGCTTGCATACCACTATCAGTATTGTCAGTATCTCCCTGCTGCGATTCCACAGTTGTTGCGGCCCTTTCTTTTAGTGCACTATTCATTAGTGCCGTTGCAAATTGTAAATCTGGATAAAAAACTCAGTTCGTTAGAAAATGTATTAGAAACGATGAAAATACATGAACGTTCATGAACACAACTATCGCAAGAAACAATTGGAATTGAATGGAACAAAATCTTAAATAATTATTTATATTGATATTTAGAAAAAATGATGATTTGTTCCATTTTTTCAATAAATATTAGGATCTTGGTCTTCAAAAAGACCTCACGCACACAACAAAAAGTTTATTCTGAGGTTAGGTTAAGAAAAATATAATTTTTTCCCCAACTAAAGTTATTCGATTGAATATGTTATTTATTCTATAAAATTAAAGGACCGCTTACCATTTTCGGCACGTCTAGCATCCTCCTCTGACAATATCACTTCCACTGCAATGTCAATTTCAGGATTGTATAAAGTTATTTGTTTCGTCGCCATTGTTGTTTTTTTGAATTCCCGCTACGTTTTGGTGAAAGCCCACACAGACCCATCAGTATTTTGTGGGCGAAGTGGGCGCGATGTGGTCGCGAACAGTGACGTCATCTAAGACGTCGAGCGATCGCTCGCGACGACCACGGGCCTTAGGTGGAACGATACAGAGGGTGTTACAATCGTTGCGGGCGTTAAGTGGAACGTACCCATATTTGACAAAGTATATCTATAGATAACTTTGTATTTGGTTGGACTCGGTTGGAGTATTTATTTTCCTCAATTTTCATCAACTTTTCATTACAAAAGATGAAGATCCTATTCCTAATAGCATCTCTGGTGATAGTTGCAGTTTCTGCTTATAAAAATGAAGATATCTTGTCTGGCCGAATCGAGGTGATTATCAAAACAAATATAAAGCGCACGCCCGGTCTGGTTTTGGCTTAATTTTTTTTTGTTTCTAATGTAATTTCGTTTGTAACCTACTCCTGTGAACGGCAGAGCTGCCGCGGATGTTCCCTGAATCGATTGCCGGAGGTAAAGCGGTTCATCCTGGACGATGCGCCGAGCTACGACCGGCTGGAGGTGCAATTCATAACTGGCGCACCACCGGAGCTGGTGCTGCTGGGCGAGGGTGACGTAGAGCTGGAGCGGCTTGCGTTGTCGCAGCTCGACCGTAACCAATGCAACGAGCTGCTTCAAACCAAAGGGTTCACCAAGAAAATTGTCAAAGGCGATCTCTAATTGCATCACGAGGTCAGAGTTTCCCGTGATAAGATATACGTAAAACAGTAGTGATAAAGTAGAAACCGTTTTTTGTTATACCATTTGGGAGGGAGTTGTGATATAGCAACCTTTAATGCATTTAATTTATAGAATTCTCAAAGGGGCTGGGTCTTGGCACATTCCATTGCAAAAGAGCAAAACTACAATATTGTATAGTGTCACATTATCTCCACAATAAAATGATGGTGGCTAAACCTATACACTAATATTTGTAAGTATAAATGTCTTATTTGAGTATGTTTATAAGAGTACACCAGATTCTCTAGGATTTATTAAGATGTGTCAGCCATAATACATATAAAATAAGCTTTGGCCATTAATGTATACATCGCAACCACAACCATTCCGTTAAGAGCAAATCAAGTAAAAAGATAATTAAGAGGATGTTTATATTTTTTTATTTTTAAACCAATTCTGATCCAGCTGTATAATTTAGACACATTAGTTTCAGTAGGTATGTTTCTCGAAACCCTTATCTAAATGAATTTTCATTTTGTGTCTAAATATATTAGATTTTCTGTAGTTCACGAAAAAAAGCTAAAATACACATTAGCATAGGTTGAAAATCAATTTTTCAAATACAGATGACATTCAACTAGAACGTAAATGCTAAACTGAATTGCATCATGCAAAAACGAATAAAGTTGACGGTGTCTTCTTAATGCATCTCAAAAAGGTATTTTTATTGTATTAAGAGTTTAAATTTTATTATATACCAATAAATGGTTTATTTTGCCAGTTTCTTGCTTTCCTCTTTCTATTATTTCATAACTCAATAGTTGTCATGTCTCATGGCCTAGCATTTTTCACTCCCTTCTATACTAAAGTTTCTGTGTGTATGTTTGTTATCTCTTCATGCCTAAATGGATGATTGGATTTAGATCAAATTAGGTAAGTACCTAGATTTAGGGGCTGGAGTCTAGAATAACACATAGGCTACTTGTTATCCCCCTCGCTACCCCCAGTTGCTAGTTTACTATAATTTAGCTGTTTCTTCTCTTTCACGGACCTTCTCCTTCTGGCCGACGGGGCGGATTCTCCGCGATCGCCCGAAACTATCGGGCGATTTCATACGCGTGTTGGCGAGGTACTGAGCACCAATACTGAGACTCACATTCGCCCTCTCTAGTCTGGACAAGGTCTTAACACTATATTGTTCCTTGTCTTTTTTCCGTTCAGCTAATCCTTTGCATTCTTCTCCAGCACCACATCTCAAATGCCTCCAACCTTTGAAGGAAAGGCAAGGATTGAATATTGGAAGAACGTGAGTGAATGCTAATGATTATTCAAATGTCCAAATTTCTTTATTGAATAGGATACTAAAATATCTCCTTCAATAATCAAAAAGGAGGAAGGTCGGAGAGTAGGAAAGAAACACACAGTGACATGTTTACCGCCCCCGGGCCGGAGCACACCTGCCCCGTGTCGGCAACGGCGACCTACAATACCAGATCGACAGGCAGAGCTGGACCGCGCCCGACATATTATCAATTCAACCATATATTATAGGGAAAATATCGACCCGGCCCTCACGCCACCGCCAGACAGTCCTATGAGAGAGAGTGCATTACAGATCCTTCATGTATATAGTCAGCTGCCTCTATCCTACCCTACTTACCCTATGCCATCCCTACCATAGCCCATACGCTCAGCATAGCCCCCCAGCCCCGGAACAACCAAACGACACCGTGTGTGGGAAGGGAAAGGAAATTGATGAAAATGATAAGGGAGGAGTGCATCTCCCACCTATGGGCTGGTGTACCCCAATACTAACTCATTCCATTTGATTCTATTCAACGCCGGGCTATTAGTAGTGTCGACGATCCACTAGTCACAACAGAGATGATGTTGATACCTTAGGCCTCCGGACAGACATTGGCTCTCGTCTGTACAACGGGGAATGTTCCGCGGGACAGTTTACTTTGGTGCACCACTGTCACTTTTCTGCCTCCGTACCCTCCGAGGATTTCATCCACATCATCTAAATGCCTGGCATCCAACTAATGTACGGGCATGGCGAATTTATCGCGCACGTGCAAGAAGTGGCATGGGCGCCCTGCCTCCTTTGCGCTATAACATGGGGGTTTCAAATAAGGCATATCCACAGGCACCTCAAAGGCCGGCACCTTATCCGCTCCCCTTAGGTTGCAGATGTCATGGACGACGGTGGCCGCGTACCATCAGGTGGCCCGTCTGACAACCGTACCTCCCTAGGCAATAAAAAAAGAATAGACAGGAGAGAGTGAGAAGAGTGGAGATTGCGCCAGCAACATGGAATTGAGTAATGGATTATGATGAGTGTTTCATTGCGTAAAGAAAAGAACCCTCACTGATTGCCATTTTCACTAAAGTTAGAATCTAGGAACCTTCGAAGGTTGCGTCATCATTCGAAAAATTCTAGTGAAATTAAAATCATTCATAATGGGGGACTAGATAACGTTGCGTGACGTGCTTTGTCGCGGGGAGTAGTGAGATTTTCCTATTCCCCTCATTTGTAATGTCGGGTTAGTTCAACAATAACGGTGTTTTACCCGAAAATAAAACACATATTAAATACTTACCTAATTTGAAGCTTACTAGTTTGAGATAGGCCCCTATCTGTTTTCCGTTTCCGCATTGCCTTTCTCGTTCCATTTATATCTCTGTCCCGCTCGGCGATCCCCACCAGGCAGCCGCGACTGAGGTCTAAGGATCCGCGGTCCGCGGTCGGCTTGCTTCATTGTGTCGAAAACACCAGGCAGAATTTAAATTGTAAGCTTCAAATAAAGTAAGTATTTAATATGTGTTTTATTTTCAGGTAAAACACCGTTGTTAAATCCTTGACCGGTATTTGAAGCTTACTAGTTTGAGACGTGTTTGTCTTATCGCCTGGTGATGGGGACGCCAAGGTGAAGGTTTAGTACCTAAATACGAGTACATATAGGTGTACTGTAGGTATGTAAGTATAGAGATACCTAGATTACGAATAGGTATGTAAAATGCTTTGGATTCCATAGGTAAAAATATAAGGTTATAAATTACGTTATAAGTAACACAGTAACACTATGTGAGGCCTCTGTTTTTTTAGATTGTGTATAACAAGGATAGTCAACAATTTCCAAGCTTTCATCTTTTGCCATGATTTGAAAGTCGTCATTAGAAAGATGCTGAAGAATCGGCGGTGCAGTGAATAACCGGCGTTGCGGATTTCCTTGTCACACAATAATTTATGTGTAATCTTCAACAGAGAAGTTAATTTTTATAGTTTAAATATTCTGATTTAAGTGCTACTTTCAGTTTTTCTAGCTTTTACTATTATTAAGTTAAATCTTTGGTAGAAACCAAGAAGATGTCAGGCAAAACAGCAGCAGCAGATCGCATCGATAAACATTATCAGTCACAGAGCTTAGCTACTTTGGTAGTTTGGCTTTGCTTAATGTTTTTCTATTCGCTGTTAAAGTCGGTTGTGTCTCTCTCGAGGTCGTTTATGTCGGGGATGCCTTTGGTATCGAACATATTTCTGAGGAAGATTCACGCACTAATCACAATTTGCAGAAACAGAATCGGTATCTTAAGAGGCTTCAATTTGCCTATGCTGTCTTTTTATCAATCTAGTCCTTTATTTTTAATTAATACTATTCATTACCATTTTCCTAACATTAAACTTCTCTCATTGATGAGAACTTCCTTAGGTTTCAAGCTCAAATACAAACAAGATTCATATGAAGTACCTACACTCAAGAAAAAGTCTAAAAGCTTCTTAGATAACTCTAACTACACGTTTCGTCATTCGTTTTTGAAACTAGACATAATTTCGTTAGCTTATGCGGTATCTTTTCAAATTGAGGTTGGAATCCATCCACTTTTCGTGGTCAAATGATTTCAGAAATTAGATAAGTTGGCCATACTTTCGACTAGCTTTTTTGCCCGCATCTTCGTCTGCGTAAAATTAGATCAGATCGTTCCGGACCCGTTCCCGTGGTAACCACATTGAATCTTGGGGAGAACTATAGCCTATGTAACCCCCTGATAATGCAGCTTTCTATAGGTGAAAGAATTTATAAATCGTAGTAAGTAGTAATTGTGGAGCTTATCAATACAAACAAACAATCAAACCATTTCCTTTTGTTATATTATTAAAATGGAAGCTTTGGTCACAATATTGTTGATATTTTCTGAAACAGTCCCATTATTACATATTTATAAGAATTGGATACATTCTTTCAATTATCGGTACTTCCATTTCAGGTCGTTCTTGACTAATAAAATAGCGCTACCGATCGTCTAGTTCTTATTATGTTCTCAATATAGCGGAAGCTGGCCGTGTGGTGTCCGGCAGAGTAGAATAGCACCAACCCCTTACACTCATGGGTGTCGTACAAGGCGACTAATGTTTTCGAGGCAAAAGATCAAGAGTCTCCGTGGTCTGGAAAATGGGCAGCAGCATTTTCCATTGTATTATTTAAACACTGCGATCTCCAACCCGCCTGCCAAGCGTGGAGATTATGGCAATAACCTCCCCTTTCGTGGGAGAGGCCCTTAGTCCTGCAGTGGACTGTTACGGGCTGTGATGATGATGATGATAGCGGAAGTGCCTCACGGCGTCTCGAACTTATTATTCAAATAAAGTCACAAAATCTACTTTTACACTGTATCGCAACTACAGTGTAAAAGTAGTACTTCAAATTCGAAAAATTACTTTGGATTCGTAAAAACACTAGCGAGTAAAGTCCACAAGCCACAAAGTCCTCGAATCAAGTGGAAACGTACCAAGTTACCTGCGACTTTTAATTTGCAAGTCCCAATCTGCAAATTCGAGGTCGCCGATTACATATTGTTGCATAAAAATCTCAATATTGTGTATTACACCTTAATAAAATAATAAGTAAATATTTTTCATATTTACGTTTAAAATAGGATAGCGAAATATTTTTCAAAACTTTTGACGATCTGTAGAACCCTAAAGGTATAGTTTTATTTGGGTTTTAAAGTTATTTGAGTAATCTACGAATAATTACGCAACTTTTGACAAGTCTTGAGTTAAGAAAAACAAAAAAAATATAAAATATAAAGCTGAAATCTGGAGTAGCGAAATATCATAATTTTTCAGAGATTCAAAGATCGGTAGAACCCTGAAGATCTAATTTTATTTTATTATTTTTATTATTATGGTAATCTGGTATCAATTACGCAAATTTTAAGAGGTCTTGCGTAAAGAAAATCCAAGAAAAATTTCTCGGGACACCCTAATGTAAACACGATGTCAATGTCCCAAATTGGTTGGTTCCGAAGTAAAGGTTTCATTAAGGCAATTTATTTCAATATGTGTTTGACGAGAGTGTGGGAACTCAAGGACCCGTACTTTCTGTATACATAAAGTAGCCACTACAGACTTCTGCAAAAGTATTGTGTAATAAGACAGTCCGTGGTAAAGGTGTAAGACAGCGAAAAAAGAACTAGGATAGGTCCGGTTGGAATTAGCGGATCCACTGAAGATTTCGTAGCCCAACTAACCCATATTTTCCATGCTATATGGTAAGTCTTGCCTGTAGATGCACGCCAAGATATAGATTTTAGTTTCAACCGGTCAAACTCCTTGACCACCCCTACATTTCCAGACCTCCAGAGTGAGGATTAGCTCAACTCTGTATAGAGGAAGGTTGGTCGCTGTGTCTATTAGGCTGTGTATACTCCTCGAGCCGAGTCCAGATGTGATAGAACCTTGGGGATCAGATAAGTTGGGGGAAAGACCCATACGCCCACCGACGGGAGAATGCATCGCTGAACATAGCTTGTGTCGTTCAAGTCTAGAGATACGTAATTTGGCAATCACGTGAGCATGTTCTGACGCAAACTAGTCTTTCACTGCTGACCCAAAATTAAAAAATATTTTCTGGATTGCTTGTGGAAGGAGATGCCATTCCGGTAGCGAACGGTGCCGGAACAGGTAATCGGCATGAACATTGTATATTTCGGGTATGTACCCCCTATTTGATGCAAGTTCAGTAATTTAAATAGCCTGACAGTTATGTCCATTAAGGGTGGGGAATTTGTCCCGCCTTCGTTGCGAATATACGAAACTACCCTTTGCTTGTACCATTACACAAGCATTGTCGTCTGACTCAACATCGGATCGTAAGTTTCTAATACTTTCACTACCGCAAGCATCTCCTACACATTGCAATGCAATAGCTTTTCCTGTTCCGTCCACAGCCCCGATATGGGGACACTGACAGTTGTAACCCCCAAGCCAAATCTGACGCGTCTGTCGTGAGAAAGTGCCTGGGCAATTGTGAAGCCACCATAATAACTTGCCTTACACTCCGACGGGAAGCTTTTCTTGCCGAAAGTTTTCAGCATGGAATTTTGTAATAGTAGGAGAGCACGGAAACGCAATCTGCCTCTTGGGACGTTAAAACTTGCAAGGTTGAGCATGCCAATCACACTCTGTAAGTCTTTATCATTGTGGACACTTTGTTGGTGATGTTCACAATTTTGTCTTTTTGTAAAGCTTTCTGATTTGTCCAAGGGTTCCAGCATATTCCTAAAAATGCTTGACTTTTTTGTGGAATGACAATCGAATCGTAATTTATTTGCCATCCTAGATATTGCAGGTGATGCAACAGTAACTGACCATGCTCTTGTAACGTCTGCTTGTCTTGGTGGACCAGGAAGTCGTCCAAGTAAACGATTATTCGTAGGCCTTGAGCTCGCAGAACTCATGCCATCCAATTGGTTATGGAAGGAAAAACTTTCGGAGCTGGGCAGAGACCGAACGGAAGACATGTCATTTGCAACAGCTCCCCTTTGTAGACAAGGCGTAGAAACCGGCGGTGAGCCGGGGCCACTGGTAAATGACAATAGGCCTCAGACAGGTCGATCTTGCATAAGCAATCCCCTAGTTGGAGGAAACCCGGGACACTCGATATATTTATTAGTCTGAATGTGCAATATGGGCCTAATCAGATTTGACATGATTAAAGGAGGCTTTTGCAGAACAGGTATGCGATATCCCTTTATTATTTTCAACAAAAAATTCGGTGCTCCTATGATTTTCCATTGCCTGTGGAATTATTGCAAGCATCCCGCCCTGAACGGTTCCGAGTCAATATTTTCGCTTTTTTACTGACCAAGTTAGTCTCTGCGGGTGGCGCGGCCCGTTTTCTGCTGTAATTGCTCGACGAGCTTGATGACACTGAACTACGACTAGTACTGGATTTGGTTAATCACAGTCCTGGAACGTTACTCTTTGTTCTGGTAATAGGCATTACTGGGACCTTGACGATCACCACGTTGGCGAAATGATCCTTTTGTGCTATGCGCCGTGTGACGGTAAGCACTATGATTATGATTTCCAAAACCCTGCGAGGGTCGGTTGTTACAACAACTCTGCGAGGGTTGATTGTAATGACTGTAATTAGTATAATGCGCTGGAGCGTAGCATCCGTAGCTGGTACCCTGCGAGGGTCCATCATCACTGGTCGACCCCTGCGGGGAGTGACGTCAAAGCTTGACGAAAGTTTTTTTAACTACTCCAGCTTTTTCAAGAACTGACGTCAACAGTTAACTATTAAATAGGCATTAGTCAGATGGTGGCACCTTGCGAAGGGCCGACTTGATTACCTGGGATTGGACGTTAATTTCATTAGAAGATTTGCTATATTACATATAAAAGCCACTTAAACACGATTTTTTCGAATCTTAATTTGTCATCATTTGTCATTATGATATCTCGGAAAGGGCACCTAAGGGGCACCATGTGTCTTTGGGCAAAGTGTGATATATCATAAGCGAATACTAGAGACAAAAACCGCAAAACGAAACAAAGAGGGAATCACGAGATTAATAGATTTGTATATTGTTCTCCATACTAACGAAACAGTTTTTTTCGATTTACTCCTAAACTACCAATTAAATAACAAAAACTATAATTTCAACATTTATTGCCTTTCAATAGAGGAATGCTATGCCATAATCAGAATTTTAAAATATATATTTTTACCTTTCTTAGCGCCTATGTTCAACCGCTCATAGGGAGGCGCCAATGTGCGAAGCTGCGAAAGTCGTTCCCTATATTTCCATACCACTAATCCACCGCACCGTTGCCACACTCGCATCGTCATCACCTCCCGCGCAGCCAGGACTAGGAATCTCAATGAAACGCCACTCGAATAACATTACATTTAGATATATTATAATTATAATGATAATGTTGTGTTCAGCACACGAGCGTGCAGTCGAGCTCCTCCTGTCTGTCGGAGCGCGCGTCGGGCTGCGCGCCGCGCCGCCGCACGCGCGCCACCACGTCGCCCAGCGCCTCGCGCCCGCCCGCCTCCAGCAGGCACATGCACTCCTGCTCACGGACACAATGGGGAAACTTGAGAAATGTGACAAAAAACGAGGGCACGAGGCACGTGTCATGTAGAGACTTGGCGGGTCACGTGGTTCGACTTGCGCAGCAGGCGATTAGCTGCGCGAAATCCCCTCTACTGCCATTTGACAAGCGTCTTCTTTCATGACGCATATTATACCATCAGTTTACACAATAATACAGGAAATTAGACAAAAACGAGGCACTTGGGGAACGTGTTACTGTCGGTTTACACAATAATACAGGAAATCCATAGACGAAAATTGTCCAAACCCGGACATTTGAAATAACAAGCTGAAAATTAGTGGAAATGAAGAGAATAGTGGCCTGAATGATAACTCAAATGTACCAAAAAATCTATAGTGGGGAAAAATCGTAATTTAAAAAATACCGGCGTCATATTAGATTTTTGAACTTTAAACAGAGCAACTGAACCGAGCGTCCAATTTTATTCGGTTTAGTTTTAAATCAGAAAGCTTTATCTTTAGCAATGCTGAAGTCAATTATTTTACGTCAATTTTAATTCTAGAAATCAGGACACTATTCTTTACATTTCGAGCAGTTTCCAGCTTCTTATTTCAAATGTCCGGGTCAATGTCCAATTTTCCTGCACTACAATACCCAGATATTCCGAAAACACTAAGAGACAGAATAATTAAGGTTATCAAAGACTAGAGCTCGACTCTAAAAGTAGTAACAGACGCTCTTAGATTAATCCGGATGCGCGGGCGAGCCTACCTTGGTCGGACCTCCGACCAATATTATCAACTGCAACTGACGGATGGTCGGTCTGTTACCAGTTTAATAAAAATCACCACCACCTCACCTGATCGAACGTGGAGTCGTCCTGCGACAGCCTGAGCACGGCCCGGAGGGCGAGCTCCGAGTTGGCCCTCACGTATGTGTTCTTCTCCTTGGTGCCGTTGACGAGGGCTGGCAGCAGCGCGCGCAGCACGTCCGCCGCGGGCCCCTGGGTGCGCAGCGGCGCCGCCCGCCCGAGGGCGCCACTCGCCACGGCCACCAGCTGCTTCACCTCGTTGTGGGGGTGGTTCATGCTCTGGGGGACGGGTGGTAGAGTCAGTGTTGTGGAGGTATATGAGGTGATACTTGTGTGTGTTTGTTTGATTAGCTGGACCGGCGCTCCCGGACTCGTCCCCTACCCTAGATCTACCCTACCCTACACCTATTCTACCCCTACCTACCTTTAATATTATCATACAACTACAATTCCAAAGAAACCAATCACCGCGATGTTTGTTGCTCATTTATACATAACGGATTTTGATGAAACTTGGTAACAATATGGTTTATAGCTTAAAATAGCAAATAAAGAAATTTATCCCGAAATTTAATGTGGTTCCTGCGGGAACGGGCCTAGAACGTTTTAACAAAATTTTACGAAGTCGCGGACAAAAGCCTGAAATATTTACTGAAAACCCAAGAAAAAAAGAAGGGACTATAGACTGCTATCGCTTACGATCTCTCAGCCGCTATATGTAACCAGAGCATCACAACTCACCCTCACAAACTGCGTGAGCACCGCCTGCGGCACTGGGCGGTCGTTCTGCAGCAGATGCAGCATCAGATACCCGACAGCCCGCAGCGCGTTGCACACCACCGGCACACGTTCGCTGGCCAGCAGCCCCAGCAGCGCCTTCTCGATCCTCTCCTCGTTCTGGTCGCGGTAGACCGCCTCCGGAGTCTCCTTGAGGGCCACGAAGAGGGCGCACGATCGCCCGTGCTGGAGGGCGGCGTCGTCCGCCGCCGCCGGCGCCAGGATGTGATGCTGGAGCGCGGCGTCGCGCGTCGCCTGCGGGAGACAGTACAGGATCGCGCCCAGACAGCCTCCCACCGGCCCCCGCGGCGGGTCGTCCGGGTGCGAGAGCAGCGGCCCCGTCAGCGTGCCCAGGATGGCCGTCGCCTGCGGCTCGGTCATCTTCTCCCCGCCGGCGGTGATGACGCAGCGCAGCGCGTGCAGCGCCGTCTCGCGGACGTTGGGGTCGTCGGCGCCGCGCACGTACGAGTGCAGCTCGATGAAGAGCGGGTCGGCGCGCGTGTGGATGGCCACGAGCTGCGCGAGCGCCTGCGCGGCCTTGATGCGCACGGGCCGGTTGGGGTCGTGCAGCGCCTTCAGGAACGTCGTCTGCAGCTGCGGCAGGAACTGCTTCAGCATCACGCCCACCTGTCGGGGAGCGTCGGATTAGTATGGGTCTGATAGCAGTCAAGTCGTTTCGCCGTGCTTTGGTCAGAGATTTTAGTTAAGGATTTAATGGAATTTTCGACAACGTTTCAGCGGTAGCGTTTCAGATAAAATCCTTATCAAGTACTTACTGCAGATATGACCGTGAACTAAAAGGATATATCAATGTTTTTAAAATGAATGATTGGCGAGGCTTCTTTAAAAAAATAAGAATACAATATGTTCCTATCCTCTCAATGTTATGAAAATAGTCGCAAATTATGGATAGCTACAAACTTTTCGAAGATTTCCTTATAAAATAAGAAAAATTTTTTTTACACAATAGAAAATGGTCAGCCATTTTCTATTGAAAATATTAAATGAAAACGGTTCCTTAGGAGCAATAAAGTGATCGGAACTCCTCCCTCCTCGCTCCTGCCGGATATCTCACCTTCCTCAGCAGCAGCGCGAGCGTCTCCAGCACGGCGGCCTTGACGCTGCAGTTGAACCGGTCGCCCAGGATCCGGATGAGCGGGCCGGTGATGTGCACGACGGACGGCTGGATGGAGGTGGGCGAGGTCAGCCGGATCACCTCGCCCAGCATCAGCGCCGCGTTCTCCTTGTCCTCGGGCAGCCCGTTCAGGATCGACTCGCGGAACAGCGGCAGGATCGGCGCTATGCCCTGGGACCATGAAGATGAAGGACATCATTTATATAAAGAAAAACCAATACAAAAAGAATAAAGAAGAAGTGTCAAAAAAAGTGTCGGTTAGCGAAATTATGATAGCAATTTCGACAGTATTCATTATTCTAAACATTTTAAATTTAATAAGGACAGTTAAGCTTTACGACAATCATTAAAGTTGTACATGAAACCTGAAAATCTAGTTTTTGCATGATTGGAATCGTATTTTAGATTTTGAAGTTTCAATAACATCTCTAGTAATGGTCGTATAGCGTGGCTGAGGTAATAAAAATATTCAGAATAAAATGTCCTATCAAACTAATTATAACTTGTCAGTTCTTAGCAGTTACTTTTTACATTTCTTTTCGTACTTTTTGGAATAACGTCTTTCAATTGCCTGTCGAACTCACCTTGGGCAGACAGAACCCGGGCAGCAAATCACCCTTAAGATCCGCCACAGCATACCGCACCGCCTGCCGCACATCCGACACGTGCTGTATCTGGTGCTCCGGCTCCAGCGTCTTCGTGAGCGCCGCAAGCGCCTCCCACGCCATCTGGAGCACGTCGGGCTCCGCCTCAGCCAGGAGGAGAATCAGGCCTCGCAGTAGTTGCGGCACGTATGGGGAGAGATCCGCGCGGGTGTGGGTTACGAAGGCGCAGAGGAGAGCTGCGGCCGCTCGTCTTCTGGGCAGCTCGGGGGATCTTGCCGCCTCCAGGAGGCAATCCACGATGCAGCGGACGCCGCCGGGCTCCGAGACTGGGAGTAGTGCGTCCCGGCAGTGGTCGAGCTCGCGCTGGGCGGCGGGGGTGCCGGCGGCGGTCTGGAGGGCGGTCAGGAGGGCGGGCAGTAGGCGCGGCAGGTGACGGACTAGGGCGCCGCCCGCCGCCGCCGCTAGGGCTGACAGCGCGCGCGTGTCTACCACTCCCGAGCCACCTGGATCGTAATTTTAATGCTAAATTATAAATTCAACAAAAAACATAGTTAACACTCTGCTTAGCTACCAAGTCTGAGCAACATTTTTAGCTCCGACCTATAAATTTTAATGATACGGAGACCTTGATAGAGTAGGTAAAATCGATATGCAATATGGTAGGTTAATTACGTAACGCTGTTGCTAACAATTCTCTGGTTACTTGATTGAAATTGTTACTTTTGCGATTCCGTACAATCGATTTTATGGGTTCTGTTTCTAACAAAGTCCCATTGCTAGAAACTAAAACTATTAAATCGATGATACATAATCGTAATGGTAATTATTTGAATCATTAAATTCAGAGAATTGTTGGCAACTAGAGTTACGTAACCACAATAAGCCTACAGGTCATCCTGTAGGCTCATTGTGATTGCTCTCCTATACCTGGATGAGCTCGCTTAACTTTCCCTTTGTTTTCCGTTAGATTTTTTACTTTTGAAAAGAGATTAATTAACGTAATCCTAATTCAATAAATACTTTTCCATTTCCATCATTTTCATTTCCTAGTAGAGTTAGGAATTCCATCCTAATATAAAAACAACGATATTGTTGCAACTCAATATATAACGTAAACACCAATACAATTACGCACCATCACAACCTGTCCCATAACAAACAATCGCAAGCAAAACTCACCGGCCCCCGTCAACACCGGCACCAAATACGGCAGCACCGCCCTGGACTTGATCGCCATGATCTGCTTGAGCCCGTCCAGCGTGGCGTCGGCGACGGCGGTGTCGGGGTCCCGCAGCGCGTCCAGCATCCGCGGCAGGATGTCGTCCAGCGCCTTGTTGCCGATGGTGGCGTGGAGGCTGTCGAACGCGCGCGCGGCGGCCAGCCGGACCTCGGGCAGCGGGTCGCAGAGCGCCGTGCGGACTGTTGGCACCTGGGGAGCGTCGGACGGGTGTAAAGAGACGTATAAATAAAGCATTGGTGAGTATTAGATGGGTGGTAGAAGGAGATGTGTGGGAAAAACGAGTTAGGCGGGAGTGTAACCCTTTCAGCATCAATCCATAACCTAACCGACAGAAAAAGTCGGATAACCCTCGACCAAACTCTTTGTGGTACCTTCGGTCTCCTACTACAGGGCTTAAGGCCTTCCTCATTATTCCACTTAGACCTATTTGTTGCTAAATTTACTTAAACTCAAATATTTTCTAAGCTATTGAACCGATTTTAATTAAACAAAACTAATCGCCATCTCGATTAAACTGGCTAAAATAGAGAAAACCGCATCCAAATCAGTGCCCAAATTCGGGAAGGAAACACACAGATAGACAAAACCACATATACAACACCCGTATTTTTTCATCGGGGGTTAAAAGACTAATAACCATTTTATGACCTGAGTTCTGAGTGCTATAATCTCATCAGCAGCTCAACAGCTGACTGAGTTGATAACATGATAACTTCAAGAAGCGAATACCTGAATAAGTTAAGTTATCGTAACAAACACACAACACATGTCTATATATTTAGAGTATGTCGGGCGTGAGCCAGCTCTGCCTGGTATTGTCGGGCGCTGCCCAGCTGTGTCTAGTATTGTCGGGCACGGTCTGGCCGTGGTCGGCGTGGGGTGGGTGTGCTCCGGCCTTGGGGTAACCTACATGTCACTGTATTTCCTTCCTACTTTCTTACCCTACCCTCTTTTGACAATTGAAAGAGATATTTAATGTTCTACTCAATAATGATCTAAAGGGTTGCTCTCAATTTCACACAAAGAAGTAAACCCTTTAAAATTATAAAAAATATTAAACATCAAAATCACGGAAGAATCCGGTCTTACACACCAAAAACAACCACATGGTCCAATTTTGAATCTCCTCCTTTATTGTTGAAGTCGGTTACACTCCGCAATGTGGTCTGAGTGTGCATAGCTCGCCCAGCCTATGGGGGGGAACCAACGCATACCAGGCATACCAGGCCGTCGGCGAACCCGAGCACGGCGTCCCGGGAGGTGGAGGCGAGGATCTCGCCGAGCCCGATGCAGACGCCCTGGCGCTGGTCGGCGCGCTCCGACTTCAGCCCGCGTCGCCCAGCCTAGGGGGGGAACCAACGGGGGCATACCAGGCCGTCGGCGAACCCGAGCACGGCGTCCCGGGAGGTGGAGGCGAGGATCTCGCCGAGCCCGATGCAGACGCCCTGGCGCTGGTCGGCGCGCTCCGACTTCAGCCCGCGTCGCCCAGCCTAGGGGGGGAACCAACGGGGGCATACCAGGCCGTCGGCGAACCCGAGCACGGCGTCCCGGGAGGTGGAGGCGAGGATCTCGCCGAGCCCGATGCAGACGCCCTGGCGCTGGTCGGCGCGCTCCGACTTCAGCCCGCGTCGCCCAGCCTAGGGGGGGAACCAACGGGGGCATACCAGGCCGTCGGCGAACCCGAGCACGGCGTCCCGGGAGGTGGAGGCGAGGATCTCGCCGAGCCCGATGCAGACGCCCTGGCGCTGGTCGGCGCGCTCCGACTTCAGCCCGCGTCGCCCAGCCTAGGGGGGGAACCAACGGGGGCATACCAGGCCGTCGGCGAACCCGAGCACGGCGTCCCGGGAGGTGGAGGCGAGGATCTCGCCGAGCCCGATGCAGACGCCCTGGCGCTGGTCGGCGCGCTCCGACTTCAGCCCGCGTCGCCCAGCCTAGGGGGGGAACCAACGGGGGCATACCAGGCCGTCGGCGAACCCGAGCACGGCGTCCCGGGAGGTGGAGGCGAGGATCTCGCCGAGCCCGATGCAGACGCCCTGGCGCTGGTCGGCGCGCTCCGACTTCAGCCCGCGTCGCCCAGCCTAGGGGGGGAACCAACGGGGGCATACCAGGCCGTCGGCGAACCCGAGCACGGCGTCCCGGGAGGTGGAGGCGAGGATCTCGCCGAGCCCGATGCAGACGCCCTGGCGCTGGTCGGCGCGCTCCGACTTCAGCCCGCGTCGCCCAGCCTAGGGGGGGAACCAACGGGGGCATACCAGGCCGTCGGCGAACCCGAGCACGGCGTCCCGGGAGGTGGAGGCGAGGATCTCGCCGAGCCCGATGCAGACGCCCTGGCGCTGGTCGGCGCGCTCCGACTTCAGCCCGCGTCGCCCAGCCTAGGGGGGGAACCAACGGGGGCATACCAGGCCGTCGGCGAACCCGAGCACGGCGTCCCGGGAGGTGGAGGCGAGGATCTCGCCGAGCCCGATGCAGACGCCCTGGCGCTGGTCGGCGCGCTCCGACTTCAGCCCGCGTCGCCCAGCCTAGGGGGGGAACCAACGGGGGCATACCAGGCCGTCGGCGAACCCGAGCACGGCGTCCCGGGAGGTGGAGGCGAGGATCTCGCCGAGCCCGATGCAGACGCCCTGGCGCTGGTCGGCGCGCTCCGACTTCAGCCCGCGTCGCCCAGCCTAGGGGGGGAACCAACGGGGGCATACCAGGCCGTCGGCGAACCCGAGCACGGCGTCCCGGGAGGTGGAGGCGAGGATCTCGCCGAGCCCGATGCAGACGCCCTGGCGCTGGTCGGCGCGCTCCGACTTCAGCCCGCGTCGCCCAGCCTAGGGGGGGAACCAACGGGGGCATACCAGGCCGTCGGCGAACCCGAGCACGGCGTCCCGGGAGGTGGAGGCGAGGATCTCGCCGAGCCCGATGCAGACGCCCTGGCGCTGGTCGGCGCGCTCCGACTTCAGCCCGCGTCGCCCAGCCTAGGGGGGGAACCAACGGGGGCATACCAGGCCGTCGGCGAACCCGAGCACGGCGTCCCGGGAGGTGGAGGCGAGGATCTCGCCGAGCCCGATGCAGACGCCCTGGCGCTGGTCGGCGCGCTCCGACTTCAGCCCGCGTCGCCCAGCCTAGGGGGGGAACCAACGGGGGCATACCAGGCCGTCGGCGAACCCGAGCACGGCGTCCCGGGAGGTGGAGGCGAGGATCTCGCCGAGCCCGATGCAGACGCCCTGGCGCTGGTCGGCGCGCTCCGACTTCAGCCCGCGTCGCCCAGCCTAGGGGGGGAACCAACGGGGGCATACCAGGCCGTCGGCGAACCCGAGCACGGCGTCCCGGGAGGTGGAGGCGAGGATCTCGCCGAGCCCGATGCAGACGCCCTGGCGCTGGTCGGCGCGCTCCGACTTCAGCCCGCGTCGCCCAGCCTAGGGGGGGAACCAACGGGGGCATACCAGGCCGTCGGCGAACCCGAGCACGGCGTCCCGGGAGGTGGAGGCGAGGATCTCGCCGAGCCCGATGCAGACGCCCTGGCGCTGGTCGGCGCGCTCCGACTTCAGCCCGCGCTCCAGGATCGGCACGATCTCCGGCAGCACGCGCTCGCCCAGCTACGGGGGGCAGGGGGGGTCATGTTAAATATCATGAACGTACAGTCGACAGCGGGGCTTACCATGAGCTCAACCGAATAGCAGGACCTAACTGCCCGGCTTAGAACGAGACAGCGCTATGCGTACATAAGCTTGTCTCGTTCTAAGCAGGGCAGTTAGGTTCTGCTATAAAAGCTCATGCATGGTAAGCCCCCAGCAATCGACCTAACAAAACCAGCATAAGATGAGCTAGCGTTTTTACAGACGCGCATAGCAATGTTGGCTCCTTTTATACTGGATTGTGTAAGCCGATACGATTACAGTCCGTTTCTTAACTTTATATATTTATGGTTCATGGTTTTGTATGCACATTGTAGAATGTGTAGAATGCACTCTTTAAATATAGGTAATATATTTGAATCTAGAAACAATGGCTACTTACTTACTTTGCTTACTTTGGGGATATATGGCGCTGTGAGAATTGCCAAACACGTGTATTTAAATCTAATAAAAGATAGATTTTTATGTATAATAACTTAATAATGTCCTAAAAATTTGGAAAAATAGAAACAAAACGACGGTACGTCTAGGAAATGATTGATAAGGTTATTGAAAAAATTGTAAATAAACTCAAAGGCAGGAGTTCCTAAACGTATTCATAAAACCAGCACCATTGAGCCACGAAAGTTATCTACAAAATGATTATTTATTACCATCCTAATATGCTTATTCAATGAAGCCTATAATGTGCATTCAAAACCACCAATACGCCTGACGACATAAGTCAGGAAACAGACTGTAAAATCTCACAATCCCAGGTCCACCCACCTTCCTGACGAGATCTCCCAGCGTCCTTGCGGCCACCTGCCGCTTGTCGTAGCTGGTAGACGCGAGGCAGCCCAGCAGCAGCCCGAACAACGTTGGCAGGATCTCACGCAGCGTCTTCGGCGTGTTGGTCACCACCACCTGTATGATACCAAGGTTGATCAGCTCAGCCGAAGGAAACACACAAATTTGGCAGAATACACTGCTAGCTAGGTGAGTACAGTGTAGACTTTGGCAAAATAAATTTATTAGCTAGGTGAGTACAGTGCGTGCAGTTACTTAGTTTAGGCGTCCAAATAAACAATAACTAGAAGTAAATACCTAATGTAATTTGCGCTGAAATTGTAAATACTCGGAAGTAACCTCGATTTTATTTGTGCTCATTTATCGTAAGTAGGTAATATAGTAACTATGCTCAATTGTAATTTATGTGAGATTTTGTTTGAATAAATGATTTATTATTATTTTATTTAAGTGCGGAATATTAACAAAAAAACCTCAAAATCCAGCAACTACGAATCAACGCCATCTTACGATAAATAAAGGTACTAAATCTCGACTATAAGGCTAATGAGGATTTTCGTGTTTTATTTTTATAATTGGACTAGAGATTGGATTCCAAAATCCAGGAGATGGCGTTACTGCAACGTAAGGTATACTGCCAAAATAAAGCCCTGTCATTGGCTGAAATATATTCATCATTTTACCAGTTGGTTGTGTCCAATAGGACGTCAGTTTTGGACAATAGATCTCATGTCTCAGTAGCGCCATTTGAAATCGTGAAAACCCTCATCACCGCCGCAGCTTACACGCACAACACACCCTTCGATAGTTACACTACGCTAACACGACTAAAACAACAACAACTCTGTGAATACTGTCGTTGGTTACATATTAGATTACCCATATTTAAGTCAACTATGCTACATGCTTATTCTGAAATAATTTTGTGTCCCAAATAAATAAAATACCACAAGACGGCAGCTCACCTTCCACACGTGCAGCGCGGCCTGCCGCACCATGAGCGCCACGTCGCTGCGGCCCATGTACAGGCCGGCCAGCACGCGGTTGCGCCGCTCCGCGCCCAGCGTGGCCATGATGGCGCGGTGCGACTGCTCCGTGCCGAAGTTGTCGTCCTCGGACGCGGTCTCCGTGCTCATCTTGCCGGAGACGCCCGAGATGCGGTACAGCAGGTCGCCCAGCAGCTGCACTGAGGAGTAGCGGATGCGCCAGTTGTCGTCGAACAGGCCGCGTTCCAGCTCCGGCAGGAGCAGCGTAATGGCGGACTCGGCGTATAGGGTCACGATCCGTTGTCCGGCGCGCAGGGCCGTCTCGCGGACGTACTCGTTCTCGTCGGCCAGGGCCTTGAGGATCGGGTTGATGATCTGGCCGATGTACGGCGTGAACTCGTCCGTGAACGCGCCCGGCATGTAGATGAACATCATGATGTAGCCGTCCTTCACGTGCGGCGCGATGTCGGTGCGCTCCGCTGTCGCGATTATGTCTGGGGGTGGAACGGAGTGATAGCGTTAGCTTTGGCTGTCTATCGGCGGCGAAACCGCGTACAAATATTAACATGAACTTTAGCGTCTTTTTGACATTTGATATTATCACAAACTCTGACCCGGTGGCCAAAACTGGAACTAATTGTCGCCATTTTACACCGTCATGTTGTTTCAACAACAGCGACGCCGTCACCTAGTCAGGATAAGTTTTTAATAAATTCCAGAGGGTGAACTTTAAAAGTTAATGTTGATATTTTCACGCAGTAGATCGGAATACATGTAAATACCCACTGACCGGGCATGATCTTGTGCAGCTTCCGGACGCCGAGGCCGGCGACGACCTCGGAGAGCCCCTGCGCGGCGCCGGAGCGGTCCACGGAGCTGGTCTCCGAGGTGAGCGTGTGCATCAGCCACGGCAGCAGCTCCTCGAAGCTGCTCTCGCCCATGCCCTTCACCATGGCGCCCAGCGCGCGCGCCGACACCGAACGCACCTGCACACACACATTTTTCTTAATATTTTTAATTGCATAAGGAGGCACACGGATGGATGGGTCATCTGATGCAAAGCGGCCAGCGTCGGCCAGAACATCTGTAACCTAAGGGGAGCGGATATGGTGCCGGCCTCTGAGGTACCTGTAGACATGCAAGGGAATTATTCCACATCTTGCACGCGTGCGCGGTACTAAGGATGGCGGTGCCCGAACGTTAGTTGGTTACCAGGCATCTAAATCATGGACATATACATATTCTTCACTCATTACTTTCATGCAGCACAATCCGTACTACAAAGCAGGTTCAACGGTGGGCAGGCGTTCCGCCCTTTCAGGTTCATACGACTAAGGAGTTTTGCCTGTGCTAGTACGTATCCCGAATAGTTCAATCTTGACTGCTTCAAGGCCAGAGTGAATAGGCTGTTTCTAGACAGGCATACACGACCTTCGACCGCATCGTCGCTTCCCATCGGGTGAGATGGCGGTCAAATGCCTGCTAAGCATTTTATATAAAAAAGACACTGTAGTGTAACGATAACACCAGTCGTGACATTATGGGATTCTCTTGGTATAATCACACAAATACTTTCACTTTCACGTTACCTCGGGCACAGGATCCAGGAGCGAGCTCTTCAGTCCCGGTATGATGCTCGGCAGATACGGCATCAGATCCTTCTGGTCTGTCAGCGAGTACATGTTGCCTATGATCTGGGCGGCCATCTTGCGCGTCTCCGTGCTGCGGTCGAGGAAGGCTCGCTGCACCACCGGCATTATCAGAGCCAGGGAAGGAGCGTCGATGAAGTGAACGAACTTGGTGTCGAGAAGGGTTTGAAGGCAGGCGGACGTCTTGTTGGACGGGTCCTGGAGCGCTAGCAGCAGCACTGGCACGATCGCTGCAATTACACGTTAAGAGTTGTTTTCAGACTACTTTATGCAAAAGTGTTTATTAATATTTTCCATCCATTATACTACAATTTATTTTTGTCAGAGGCAGGTGTTTGAAGTCAGAATTAAAAGTATGAAAACCAACAGCAAGTTTCTTGTACGTTAATCTATTGTTAATAATTAATTAAAATTCGCCGTCCTTATCTATGGTGAGTTGTAGACAGAGAAAGAACGAGTTTTAATTGATGATTAACATAGACAAGCGTTTCAGAAACTGGACGTAAGTAGCGGACCAGAAGAAAATTCGAACATTGACCTGTCCCTGTTGCTTCCGCGTAAATATTTTTGCATCACGCGCGGATGTGACTGTGCAAACCCGGTGTAAATACATTTACACGGGAGCAACAGAGACAGCTGCTAGTAATAGGTCAATGTATGGCGGCAGGCACGACGACAGGTGCTTCGGCGCGCAGGACACCAACCTGACACCGGACCCCCACCTACCCTGTATCTCCGGGTTCCGTATGACGGAGCCGATGACCTTGAGCGCCTCGGCGCCGGCCTCCTGCACGCGCATGTGCGAGTCGCTGAGCACCTCGATCAGCTTGGGCACGGTGGACGGCAGGCACGACGCCAGCTGACACCGGACCCCCACCTACCCTGTATCTCCGGGTTCCGTATGACGGAGCCGATGACCTTGAGCGCCTCGGCGCCGGCCTCCTGCACGCGCATGTGCGAGTCGCTGAGCACCTCGATCAGCTTGGGCACGATGGACGGCAGGCACGACGCCAGCTGACACCGGACCCCCACCTACCCTGTATCTCCGGGTTCCGTATGACGGAGCCGATGACCTTGAGCGCCTCGGCGCCGGCCTCCTGCACGCGCATGTGCGAGTCGCTGAGCACCTCGATCAGCTTGGGCACGATGGACGGCAGGCACGACGCCAGCTGACACCGGACCCCCACCTACCCTGTATCTCCGGGTTCCGTATGACGGAGCCGATGACCTTGAGCGCCTCGGCGCCGGCCTCCTGCACGCGCATGTGCGAGTCGCTGAGCACCTCGATCAGCTTGGGCACGATGGACGGCAGGCACGACGCCAGCTGACACCGGACCCCCACCTACCCTGTATCTCCGGGTTCCGTATGACGGAGCCGATGACCTTGAGCGCCTCGGCGCCGGCCTCCTGCACGCGCATGTGCGAGTCGCTGAGCACCTCGATCAGCTTGGGCACGATGGACGGCAGGCACGACGCCAGCTGACACCGGACCCCCACCTACCCTGTATCTCCGGGTTCCGTATGACGGAGCCGATGACCTTGAGCGCCTCGGCGCCGGCCTCCTGCACGCGCATGTGCGAGTCGCTGAGCACCTCGATCAGCTTGGGCACGATGGACGGCAGGCACGACGCCAGCTGACACCGGACCCCCACCTACCCTGTATCTCCGGGTTCCGTATGACGGAGCCGATGACCTTGAGCGCCTCGGCGCCGGCCTCCTGCACGCGCATGTGCGAGTCGCTGAGCACCTCGATCAGCTTGGGCACGATGGACGGCAGGCACGACGCCAGCTGACACCGGACCCCCACCTACCCTGTATCTCCGGGTTCCGTATGACGGAGCCGATGACCTTGAGCGCCTCGGCGCCGGCCTCCTGCACGCGCATGTGCGAGTCGCTGAGCACCTCGATCAGCTTGGGCACGATGGACGGCAGGCACGACGCCAGCTGACACCGGACCCCCACCTACCCTGTATCTCCGGGTTCCGTATGACGGAGCCGATGACCTTGAGCGCCTCGGCGCCGGCCTCCTGCACGCGCATGTGCGAGTCGCTGAGCACCTCGATCAGCTTGGGCACGATGGACGGCAGGCACGACGCCAGCTGACACCGGACCCCCACCTACCCTGTATCTCCGGGTTCCGTATGACGGAGCCGATGACCTTGAGCGCCTCGGCGCCGGCCTCCTGCACGCGCATGTGCGAGTCGCTGAGCACCTCGATCAGCTTGGGCACGATGGACGGCAGGCACGACGCCAGCTGACACCGGACCCCCACCTACCCTGTATCTCCGGGTTCCGTATGACGGAGCCGATGACCTTGAGCGCCTCGGCGCCGGCCTCCTGCACGCGCATGTGCGAGTCGCTGAGCACCTCGATCAGCTTGGGCACGATGGACGGCAGGCACGACGCCAGCTGACACCGGACCCCCACCTACCCTGTATCTCCGGGTTCCGTATGACGGAGCCGATGACCTTGAGCGCCTCGGCGCCGGCCTCCTGCACGCGCATGTGCGAGTCGCTGAGCACCTCGATCAGCTTGGGCACGATGGACGGCAGGCACGACGCCAGCTGACACCGGACCCCCACCTACCCTGTATCTCCGGGTTCCGTATGACGGAGCCGATGACCTTGAGCGCCTCGGCGCCGGCCTCCTGCACGCGCATGTGCGAGTCGCTGAGCACCTCGATCAGCTTGGGCACGATGGACGGCAGGCACGACGCCAGCTGACACCGGACCCCCACCTACCCTGTATCTCCGGGTTCCGTATGACGGAGCCGATGACCTTGAGCGCCTCGGCGCCGGCCTCCTGCACGCGCATGTGCGAGTCGCTGAGCACCTCGATCAGCTTGGGCACGATGGACGGCAGGCACGACGCCAGCTGACACCGGACCCCCACCTACCCTGTATCTCCGGGTTCCGTATGACGGAGCCGATGACCTTGAGCGCCTCGGCGCCGGCCTCCTGCACGCGCATGTGCGAGTCGCTGAGCACCTCGATCAGCTTGGGCACGATGGACGGCAGGCACGACGACAGCTGCTTCGGCGCGCAGTACGCCATCGCGCCCAGCAGCTCGATCGAACCTGGCAGCGGGGCGGCAGGTCAGCTTACATCTTACGTGGAGGCTCTATTCGTTGTTGGAATTCAACAGCTTCCATTCTTATCACAGGTGGGGTAGGCAGAGACTATGGACCGGCACTTTGCTCTGTCCTGACACAACTCCCTAGCTTCGCATATATCCACAACTTTTACCCCACCTGTGGGACACAGGCGAGTGTTTTATGTAAGTATGTATGAACGAGTATATTCTTATCATCATCGATAAGTCAATAAGGACGTCTTTGTGGTAGTATCCTACAGGTTTGCCAATAAAATGTGAATGTATTTTCAAACATTGAAAGCCAGTGAAATTTTTGTACTGCTGAAGTTATAAAGGTGTGTAGGAAATGTCAAGTGCAATGAAATATGTGCTGGGTTTATCGGTGCCAAATGACGTCATCGTACATGTCAAAAAATAAGTTCTAGCGCATATTTGATCTTTAGTTCAAGAGTTATTCATGTGGTATCATAAGTTACTGAAAAAGTTACTTAGCAAAAATTGGGAGACATCTTCATAATGGTTGTCAAAATAATCGCCAGCTGTGGCCTAATCGACTATGAAAGCGATGCATTGGTATCGGCTTAAATTTCACAGGTCAGAAATTAGTCCGTGGTATTGTCAATAGTTCCACAACCTTGTTCCATCGTGCCCTTTTTATTATCGAACAACGAGGGGGACAAAGGATCGTCATCCATTTATGGTTGACGTCCCACCATCTCGTATTAAGCGTTTTGCATCCATTTTTCTTATGCGCACTGCAAAGAACTGGAACTCTCTGCCTGAGTCATTGTTCCCCGATAACTATAACCTTGGGGTCTTTAAATCAAGAGTGAAGAAGTGAAGAAGATACCTAATCTTCTAAACACGCATCCTACATTTTCGACCTCATCGTCGCTTTCCATCAGGTGAGTTGAGGTCAAATGCAAGATAATAGAACAAAAAAAAAACTAAAGAGGGAGAAAGGGACAGTGAAACGAAGGGAACTTTATTTTGTACTTTGTAAGGATTAGTATCGACTTCACCAGACATTTGCTCAACTCCAGCCAAAACGTAACATCTGTTACAAGAAACCTACTACACAGAACAGTCCACCATGCCTTACCAGCCTTGGTCCGCCAGTTGTCGTCCTGCAGCGCTTGCAGCAGCGACGGCAGCACCAGCTTCACCCCGTGAGCGCTCAGCCGGCTCATAATCAGCTTGGCGGTGTCGTCGGCCGCGGCGCGCACGTACGCCGACCCGTCGCCGAAGCAGAGCAGTAGGTGGGGGAGCACGTGCACGATGTACGGCTCGAAGAGACGGCCCAGCTTGTGGCAGAGCATCTCGAAGCCGAATAGCGCGCCTGCGGGGCGAGGGGGCGGGTAGAAAGTTTGGCGGTTTTGAGTGGGGTTGGTGACGTATTTGTTTGTTTTCTTACACTTCATTGAACAGAAAATTAATTAGTATAAAGAAATTGTAAACTTTTAATCAATTTCCGTAGAAAATTATCTAAAGAAATTGTTACATTATTACCATTTTATATAATTGACAACACTCATCATTATCTTTATTAACTAATGTTTTTATTCTTAGAAATTATGGAAGCCGGATGTCACCCAAAGTGCTATTCTTATATTCTTACCTTCTCTGTACTTGTAATTCTTCTTCTCCTGTATGGCCTCAGTGAGCTTGCCCATCACATCGAGTTGTTTCAATGACAATATACCCAGGCCCTTTATTATGCCGGCGATGCCGTAAGCTGCGCCCTGAGGAGGAAGGAAACAAAACTGAGGCGTATGATGGAACCGAGACAATACAGACCTCCAGTACACGTGACAGACCTCCAGTACACGTGACCCATAGAATAAGCAAGGGTATTGACGGATTTTGTGCAATATTGCGCGTATTTGTTGATGTTGTTCGACTATATTGGCAGAAAAATGGTATTGGACTCGCTGCTGTATAAACAGTTTGGGTGCTCGCCCCTCGCCACTGACCTTGACCAATGTAAATGGGGCATAACAAACATAGGTTATTCAACGAATTAGTTTCCCACCTGAACACATCCATATACCAATATGAACCTACGCACTTTGGTAACGAATTACACCAGTGATTACTCACCTTCCGGTCGCCATATTTCTCCGCAGTGAGCAGTTGCTTCATTAGCTTGTTCATGATGGCAGGGATCTCATCCTCCAGCGCCGGCGAGTCCACCAAGTGTGGCAAGCAGTTGCTGACGGCCTCTTGCACCTGTGACGGGGTTTCGACATAATTCAGACAATACCCCACATTTGACGTTTCTTCTTTGTAACAATTACTCATTTCGACCGTTGTACATTTTTACGAAGATGCAATTTAACCCTGTTGCAATTAGATTTATACATTTTATTTTATTTAAGGAAAACCAACAGCAATGATTACAATATGATATAATACTGGCAGCACAGAGTCAATTACAGGTTTCCACCGATGGAAACTGGTTAAACTAATCATCTAAAACTGAAATGTATTTCACAAGATTTAATAAACTTTTTATTATTATTATTATTAATCGTTAAGCCGATTTACCGAACAGCGGAACATGTTTATGTTCCGCAGGGGACAATACTAGTAGTAGTCTGGGGTCAATATTTAGGGAGCTTACTCTGAGGCTCGAACACGTTACCTCGCACCGTGCTGTTCTGTAACCTTGTTTTATCGGAATAAGAGCAAGAGAGCAGGCCCTCACCTTAATTAGTTTTCAAGTGTCAAAACTAACGCTCACTCACTCAATGAACTCGGGGGTGATTTGAGATAGTCATTAGAAATCTGAATTACCTAAGTTACTTATGTAAATCTCAGTTTTGTTAATAATAGTCTGTTTCATAATTTTCTCCCTAGCTAAAGTACTGCATCATAACACACCAAATACTGTGGAATAATTGAAACAATTACCTTCAAGAGCACGCCAAACGCCTATCCTTGCGCTGCGACATCTCGAATTCGATATTTTTTCTAGCCACAAATCTCTAATAAAGTGTCACTGAAATCTCTATTGCAGCCAATAAACTATTTTTAACGATCTTTGCCAATGCTTTATTATCGAATAACGTTTTCAATTACATTAATACTAGAGATAATGTCCAATGTCAGAGTGCAAGAATGGGCCCCCTGGCCCCAAGGCAGGAAAACCTGTAGATGGACGGCCGTCGTACCTGCTGGCTGGGCGTGCTGAGCGCGGCCACCAGCCGCAGCGTGATGGGCTTGACGCGCGCGTCGCCGGGCGCCAGGTGCCGCGCGAGCGACCCCACCAGCAGCACCACGCTCTGCCGCACCGAGTCGAACGAGCCCGACTTGGGCGTCTTGTCCAGAAAGTTCTCGAACACCGGCAGCTGGCTCGAGAGAGTCTCCTGCGAAAGACGCAACGTACACGTTTATTGAGTATTCTCCTGATTGGAGCAATATTAGGGATCCAATCCGAGGTTATGTTTTGTGTTGGACCTGAGCAAGTGGCTGTGCTCAGCTGGAAAAATAGCGCTCGCAATCATTCGACGACCTGGCGCTGTTGTTTTTTAAAAAACGATTCTTTAGCTTGTCCGCGCGCAAAATTGAAATCTATGAAACAGTGCTTTTACTTAATTCTTTCCTAAGTACAAAGTGAATCTTTTCAAAGAACTTCACAGCGGGACAGCTGAAAATGATTGTCGAATCTATAACATAAATATTTGTCTGTGTTCCATGACTAAATCGAACGCCAACAAATACGATAAAATTGTCCTCTGCTACACGTAAAGACGTGGGGTGTTTTTTTATTCTCCAAACTCGTTCGTTTCTATATTGTCTATTAAACTATCGGGGATGTGGAAAGAGACCTGTTTTTGATAAATCGAAAATTTCAGCAGGATTTACTTATCGTTTAGATAATCTAAAAATATCTATTGTTCTTATCAAATACGTTTTTTTTGTTGTCCTTGAGAATTGTGTATTACAAAAAGAAAATATTATAATCTGTCTTTAAGACGTTGTTCAATTATTGATATGCAAGTAATTCACGATAGGAAACGGAACTTGAAAAATATGGTAGGATTCCTACATTCAAACTGATTAATATGTTAAAAAAGGGTCTCTATTGTTTTTCAAATAAATTATTGTCCTTATAACGATAGTCCTAATATTTAATGTCCTAATTTCGTTACTATTGTTCATTGTACTAATTTTTTTCATCCTAATTATCGAAAGTCCTAATGTCGTTAATACTAATCGCCCGAAGTCCTAATAATTTATTATCCTACTCCAAAATAAATCAAATTGCCTCGCAAAAATAGATTGCAAATTATACAAAACATTTAGATTTTTTTTTATATTTAGACAAGACAGGCATTTGACCGCCATCTCACCTGTTGGTAAGTGACGATGCGACCGAAGATGAAGCATGCCCGTCTTGGAACAGCCTATTCACTCTAGCCATGAAGGCATCTAGATTATGTTGATCAGGGAACACACTCGCAGGCAACGCGTTCCATTCCTTAGCCGTACGCATTATAAAGGTCGAGCCAAAGCGACTCGTACGAATAGCTGGAAGATCCACAACATAAAGATGAAGCGCTTGCCCGGATCGCGTTAGAGCGCCAATTGAGTGTGGTAATGTTTGCCTGAATAAAATTTATAGTACCTGCACGAGCACAGGCTCCAGTGAAGGTGAAGCTGCCATCGGCTAGTAAAATCAAGCCGAAGAGATATGTGCTGGGTAAGGATGCGCCGCCAAAACAATGACTCAAAAACTTCAATAACAAAACCCTTGTCAGTTGAAACAAAACTGTAGTGGTTGCACATAATTTTTTTCTCTATGAAAGGTTGTAAATCTGACGTTTGCTTGGATGGAGGTGAAATTGTTGGGAAATGCCAGAAAGTTCTCTGAATGAAAAAGTGACAATCAACACCTACCTAATAATAATAACTTTGAAGAAGGAACGGCTGCACAACCCGATTCATCGTACAGGAAAATCTACGAAACTATAGACAAGATAGGAAGGTCCATACAAAGTAGTTCTTCGAATGAACGATGTAACGTATCGGATACGTCGGTTCGGAAAGTTGTGCAGATCGACAGCTGAGCACGTTATCACGGCAGCAACCAGCCAGAGAAGTAACATCGGAGCGAATACCGAGTGATAACCTGCGAGTACCAGCGACATCATCCTACGGCTTCGGCGATACCTACGGACTCCCGAGGACCTGCGATTGTAGAAGACCAGCTTGACGTGGAAACCTTGGAAGAGAGTAAACTGTCATGAGTGTTTCACCCCAAAAAACGAAGATTATTGATTTTTCGGAGGTTCGATATTAGGAGATTTAAATTTTAGGATCAAGAACATTAGGACTTAGAAATATTAGGACTAAAGAACATTAATGATAAGAATAATCAATATTTACGTCAATCGAATTTCGGAAAATAATATTAGGGCATTAGGGCAAGAGAGTTTAAGTCTGTAAACATTAGGACATACAATAGGCTCCCGTACAAAACTGATGCGATTGGCCACTTGCTCCTGTTTTTTTATGACATAATACAACAGACTAGGCTGCTGGCTCCCTTTCCGATTTCACTGCTGGCCTACTATATTGCTTGCTGTTTCGCAAATTAGTTCCTGTCTGAAAACCAAACTCAAGCCACGAAGTACTTGTCGAGTTATTTACACCCGGTTTCTGAAACGCTTGTCAAATCATTGATTAGCTAACAGACTGCCACATTTAACAAGCTGTTAAATTACTGTGGGTTTCTGAAAGGCCAATCAATCTAAAATTAGCTAATCGACCATTAACAAGAGATCCATTTTTTCGTCTGGCTACCCCTGCTAAAATCAGTCACATTCATTCACTCATATATGTTTTATTTTTCTGTCTAACGCATTGATTTGTCTCTGACACTAGCGGCCTTTTGAGGCCAAAATCGAATGTAATATTCAACTTTTAGATGAAACTGATAGCGATTGTATAGTTTTCGTGTAAAATCGAAAATTATCAAAAAATATACAGAGCGAGAAAAGATAACTTATAACTATATTTATGTTATAGGGTCACGGGTTCCAGTGGGTCAGTAATACCATCATCATCATCTTTAGGCAGTTAGGTAGGTACCGGTTCACTGCTAAATACAGGCGTCCCACGGCTTACACTCCGGTCGACTCTGTTATCTTGCATCCATCGGCTCCCTAGGACCTTAAAGAGGTCGACCGTCCATCTTTTGGGAGGCCATCCAGAGTTCGCCACTCGACAACATACGCCCCATCGGCTATCGATTCTATGAGTTTCTCTCAATAATCCTATTAGTTAAATCCTAGTCCGAGTCCTGGACACGGACCTGTTCGTGGTTCAGGTCCAGGTCCTGGACCCGGATCAGGTCCTGGTTCAGGTCCAGGTCCTGGCTTCGGACCAGGTCCTGGTTCAGGTTCAGGTCCTGGCCCCGGACCTGGTCCTGGTTCAATTCCAGGTTCCGGCCCCGGAACAGGTCCTATTTCAGATATAATTTTTTTTGACAATCGGTTAGTTGGTCGATTTTCGCTAATTAAAATAACAAGACGATAACATACAGTTAACATGAGAAAAAGCTTTCCGGAAACCCAAAATTACATTAATCAGCCGTTAATTGGAGATTTGACAATCCGTAGACAAGCTGATAACAAACTGTCAATTGGCCCTTTCAGAAACCCAAACTGCATTTAATCAGAGATTAACAAGCTGTTACATAATTTTTGCGTTGACAAGCGTTTCAGAAACCGGGTGGTAATCTCAAAAATAGACAGGTTTTAATTTTTATAAATCCAGTTGTTGAAGCTATGTAATCTGCTCATTACATATTTTTTATCGGGAAATACGTACATAATTATATCTTAATAATATTAGATTACTTTATTAATAGTTATTATAAATGACGTGGGCAACAGGTGCAAGTAACGCATTTATCAGCGATTTTAGATATGATATCTAATATCGCGAAGAAATTCATTACTTGCATCTATTGCCCACGTTATTTTTTATTTATTTATTTTATACTAGCTGTGCTCGCGACTTCGTTCGCGTGGACTCCAGGATGTTTGGTATGTCTTATATTAAGCAACACTGTGGTCTGCGATGAAGGACTCTTTATCAAAAAAGGGGCTTTTTTGATAAAGAGTCCTAGTACTAGAGTAGTAAAAACATCCTAATATTATTTACTTCTATGTATCTATCTTTAGTATGTATTTGTTGTTCAACTCTATCTTGTATCTCTGTTTAATTATACATATTTAGCATTTATTTATGTAAAGTATCTTATCTTATAGTTATCTCCACCTTATCTTATAGTTTTCCCGCACCGCATACCTTTTTCGAACACGTTTTTTCACGGTTGACTTGTAGATAAGGCTACTTTAGCTATAAGTCCACCAATGTACCTTTAGTGCTTAAAGTTTTAATAAATAAATAAAAGATGACCCAGAAAAATATTCACTGATCAGATCAAAAACCTGGGGTCCGAAGTGGCAAGAAAATATGGGGATGTATGCGAGGCTAGGGAGTTGTGTCAGGACAGAGCAAAGTAGCGGTTCATAGTCTCCGCTTACCCCAACTGTGGGACATAGGCGTGAGCTTTGTATGTATAAATAAAAACTATTAGGTTGTATTTATCTAAGTTAGGTAGAGATGTCCATCGCATATACAGGCTCTTTGTAGTTCTGCAGTTTTGTAGATGATATCTTGTAAGTATGTTATGTAACCCGATTTATTTGGGTCCTTGATACAAGTGAGTACCCTGTCTGATGTCATGTAGTGAACTGGCTAGACATCGCGGTTCGCACAATAAATGTTGAAGCAAAGTGGTTCGTGTAATTTCGGTTCGTTGTCGGTGTAGGAATTAACCTTGTGTAGGTTAATTCACAACCGCGTGTTACTTGATTGCAAACGAATTTAAAACAAACATCAGGTTCGATGAAATACACGTATTTCTTTATTTACAATAATACAAATTAAGTGGAAACATTATTTACAACAATAAATAACAGAATATACACCACAATTTAAGAGCCCAATGAATTTTTCTAAAAACACAACGAAAGGCGCCTGTAATGTAAAATTTTCATGTTATACCTATAAATCTAATAATTCCTACTAAAATAATACATAACTAACTAACATAATCAATTATTCATTAATATAAACATATTTCGAATGCAAAAACATAGGAGCCCCAAATCATCTCCTAATAATTACTTCCAATTACTTTTGAAAAGTAGAACACCTAATACACCCTATGGAACAAAACTGAAGTACTATGTACTATCGAAGGAGATCTTGGATGATTGGCACTCTACTACCATGCACTTCTCAAGAAAAAACCTGGCGCGATCGTACTATTAAATAATTTCCTTGCAGCGGAATTCCCTAAACGGTGCGACGTTGGAGACTACACATGTCTCCAAGGCCGGCAACATTACCGCAAACTTTGTGTTACGGATATTTACCATTAGGTGCCCGGCTTGGTTGTTTGCCTCTGTCTATTATACAAGATCTCGAATATTTCTTAAGTTTAACAGTCTCTTTTGGTTCATAGAGTGAGAACTCTTCAGTCGGTCTTCCTGTGGGGCCGCTCTCGGAGCAGAAGCGTGAGCGGCAGGCCGTGCTGCGGCCCGACGATGAGGCGCTGCGGGTTGAGTGGCGGCCGCGCGCGCGTCGCCGCCGCCGGCACCACGCGGTACCGCGACAGCAGCTTCGCAAGGCATACCCGCGATTGCACACGCGCAAATCGCATACCTGCAAAGGGCACAGATTAATTTGTAAAACTTTCAAATTTACAATGCGTGTTTAGCAAGAACAAATGGTACTGATAGGATTAATGATAGATTGACTCTTGTCTCACCTATGCAGTTCCGGGGGCCAGCTCCGAAGGGTATGAATGCACAGGGGTGGCGGTTCTTGCTGTTCTCCGGCGAGAAGCGGTCTGGGTCGAATCGCGTGGGGTCGGGATAGTAGCGCTCGTCGTAGTGGATGCCGCGCACCGGGATCATTACGCTCAAGCCCTTCTCGAGAACGACGTTGGTGCCGGGGATCCGGTAATCGGCCATCGCCTTTCTGGTCAGCTCAGTAATCGGATACATGCGCAGCGCCTCATCGAAAGCCTGCCCCATGTAGGTTAGGTCTTTCAAGCTGTCGTATGTCAGCTTCCCATCGTTCTTGTCGAGCACCTCAAACACCTCCGCCGCCACCCGGTCCTGCACCTCCGGGTGCATTGCGAGCTCGTGCAGAAGGAACGCCATGGTGGTGGCCGAGGTTTCAAAGCCAGCCGCGTAGAATATGAACGCCTGCGCGGCCATCAGCGTGTCGTCGATTTGCAGCACGCGCTGCTTCTCGTCCTCGTGCCTTTTGGAGTTGGTGATCTCCCCCGCGTTGCGCAGCTCCAGCATCAGGTCCATGAAGTCCTTCCGCGAGGACGGCACCCCGTTGCGGTCGTGCACGATTCTCTCCACGAGATTGGTGAAGAAGTCGTTAACTATCGCCGGGAATAACGACATACCAAACTTTTTCAGTATACCCGGGAACATGTTCTCGAGCTCAATCCCGTAGTTGGCCCCGAAAATAAGCTGGTCCATCTTGGTGAAGATATCGTTGACGTTATTCAGGTCGATATCGATGCCGAAGGCGCAGGCGCTAATAGCGCCGATGGTGAATCGCTGCACCAGCGGGTACACGTCCTGGTCGGGGCTCGCGGCCACCACGGGCGCCAGGTATTCGAGGAAGCGGTCGCCGCGCTCGTCAATCAGGTGATACATGTTGCGCAGCTTTCCCGACGTGAAGATGGGCGTGAGCCGCATGCGCAGAATGCGCCACGTGTCCGGGTCGGCGTTGAATAGGTTCAAGCCGAGGCCCTTGTTGCCGAAGGTAAATCCGCGGTCCGCGAAGTAGTCGAAGTCCTTGATCAGGATGTGCTTGACAACGTCGAGATCGCGCAAAAGCGCGCACGGGTTCCACATGCGATAGAAGCCGATCACCTTCTCGTTGCGGAACGCGTCGTAGGCTTCCTTGTGGTGTTCCGTGTAGGTGGTGCGCCGCAGCGCGGTGGCCTTGCTGTTGCCGAAGAGCGGCATGGGCTTGGGCCCGGCCACCCCGCGCTTCTTCCAGTAGTTGAACTTGCGAGTCACGTACCAGTAGGAGAACGCGGCGAGCACGGTGGTGCTCCCCATGCACGCCACCAGTATATACAGGGCCATCTCAAGAGACATCATGGTGGACACGGAATAATATACGGGCAACTTAACTGGAAACCATTTATATACTATTCAAAATAACTAATCTAGAGTGAAAAGATAATAAGGTGTTGTTATTATCATTATAACATTATATAGCAAAAAATATGCAAATATACAGGACGTGGAATGTAACTTACCCATGAATCCGACGATAGCCGTAACTCGGTCTGTAGCGATAATACCATATGCTGGAGAAGGGTTTAGTCCCTGTCATATTGCGCTTTTATTTGTAAAATCTCCATCCTAAACTGAATGTAATCCGATTGCAATAACACAAATTTTTTTTTAACCCCCATTGAGACAACTGACTCGGCAGCGTCAGATGTCTCTATGGGGGTCCCACAGGGGTCAATTCTAGGTCAATTTTTGTTTCTTATCTATGTAAAGGATTTACCGTACTTTGTAAAGAACCCTCACGAAATTATTTTGTTTGCTGATGATACATCTTTACGGTCTTTTTCATAAAGAATACTTTAGTATGTTCAAAACGTTTATTAACGGTCAACATGCCGGTCGCCATGCAGAGTCCCGGGTTCGATTCCGGCCGAGCAGAAATTGAAATGTTGAATTTTAATTTCTTAGTTTAGGTATAATATGTATAATAAGTATGTATTTAAAAAAGGGTATATATGTAGTTTATCAGTTATCTAACACTCATAACACAAGCTTTGCTCACTAGGCGCTGTGTGAATTGTCCAAGCATATTTATTTATTTATTAGCTAAAACACTCATTAGACCTTTAAAACGTACTTTAAAATTCCTTTTTTTTATAATTTACAAGACAGGCATTTGACCGCTATTTCATTTAAGTGACGATGCGGCCGAAGATGGAGCATGCCCGTCTTGGAACAGCCTATTCACTCTAGCCTTGAAGTCATCCAGATTATATTGATCAGGGAACGAATTCACAGGCAATGCGTTCCACTCCTCAGCCGTACGCATTATAAAAGTCAATAAACCTAACCTTATTTATAAACGTTCCATAAACCTCTCATAACTAAAGGTTCCGAAGGCCTGCTGGAAGAGATTTCTTTTAGAAATAAGTAGCGCCTGTTGTGCCATTTATTACTTTGCCTGTTATTCACTATGTATTTCCTGTGCACAATAAACTGTTAAATAAATATTAAAGGTCAGATAAAATACATATGGACATAATCTTGTTGTCGCTCTGATGAATTTGTAGCCTTACACATAATACCACCTGTAACCAAGTCTCAAAAAAAGTTTAGGAAATTCGATTTCAAAATGGAGGTTCAAGGAAAATGATAGAAGTCATGGCTGTATGGATGCATCGCCTTTGCCTATCTTCTTTACGATAAAAGTCAAGAATAGAATCATGAGCCAATCACAATCAAGCAAGCCGGGTCCGCTGCGCATGTAATATTTTGTACGTAATAATGCGCAGCGCACCCGGCACAAAGCGAATAAAATCAGCTGTTCCGTGTGACGGCGGCCTTGTATTATTTATTTATGTGTATCAGAGATTTATGGAAAAGATCAGGTACCTTTAAGTTAAGAAGCCGTTATTGAGCGTTTTAGACTTTTAGCTCCATGAAACATGTTTTTCAAGAACCATATTTGTTTAAAGTTAAAAGACAACAACTAACATATGACGACGTGAACAAGGCAATTTCAGAAGTGGTAAACTGGTTTACGGTTAAGAATTTATTACTGAATGGCAAAAATACAACATGTTTAAAATTCTCCTTGCCAAATGTTAGATCAGTGCCCACTAATGTACAATTAAGACGCGAAAATTTGGACCTTATTTCACAGTATGTTTAGGCTTTACTCTAGTTAGTAGATTACAATGGGGTCATCACATTTGATAAACTGGCAAAAAGGCGATGTTTTTAAGCATATGCTGTAAAGAATTATTTTTGATGAGGCTACAGTAAGGATTAGTTTACTTTAGTTATTTTCACAGTACTATGACTTATGGCATACTGCTGTGACACGCTGCCGACTGGCACACTGTATTTGTACTGTAGAAAAGGGCTATTCGCGCGATTTACCAATTGAGTCCCATAACTACACTAAGAGATAAATTCAAGAATATTGATTTTATGACAATGCCGTCACAATACATATATGAAAACCTAATTGATGTTCATAAAAACATACAGTTGTTTATGAAGAACAGTGATGTTCATAATATTAATACTAGAAAGAAACATGAGCTTGTTGCAAGTGCTTGTCGTCTAACCAAGTCCACAAATCATTTATGGGTCAACGTGTACGCTGTGTAATAAGGTTCTAACATATACATGTCGACCTGAGTGGTTTAGTGGTCAACATGCCGGTCTGCCACGCAAGAGGTCCCGGGTTGGATTCCCGGCCGGGCAGAAATTGAAATGATGAATTTTAATTTCTGCTACGGGTCTGGGTGTTCTATGTATAATGAGTATGTATTTAAAAAGTATATAAGTAGTTTATCAGTTATCTAGCACCCATAACTCAAGCTTTGCTTACTTTGGGGCTAGATTATTTATTTATTTTGAGTAATTGTGTACAGTAAGTTAATTTCCAAATAAGAAATTTTAATTATGTCCATTAAAGCTTTACACCCCAATTCAAATATCATTGTAGATCAATATAATTATTTAAATCTAGTGAACCGGGCGCGTCTTCGTTCGCGTACATTTTACCCCTACCTACTCTTTTTTTTTGCTCATTAGCCTTTTTCTCGAATCACTCTATCTATTATTGAAAATCGACATTGTTTTATACTATGTATAGAGACGGCTCGTGACACAAAAAGTACATACGATGCTGCCGATGCGGTTGCCAGTTACTTTATTGTACTTTTGAAAACAATCATATACTTAATCATTTAATTATGTATTTGTTCATAATCATAAAACAAGTTTAAATACAATCTTTGTCGCGCGTTTTCTATGAATAATCAGAGTATTTGTCAAGACTAAGCAAACAAGCCCAAACTTGATCGGTTTACCATGCGTAGTTTAGGAGTTCCTATGGCCACCTTCCGTCTTTATCATCAGATCAGCTCGATGGTATCAAAACATTGTCACCAAACTTACATGAGTGTGCAAAGTTTCAGCTCAATCGGAAACCAGGAAACGGGTCAAATTTAACTTGCAAGTTTTTATTACGAACAGACATGGGAACATGTGAAACTTAAATTACAGCTTGTAATTAGTGCTCAGCCTGTACAGGTATGTGACAACCGAGATAACAGTTCTTTTGATTTCACAACAAAAATATATCTATCGGAGAGATTACCGATTACGTATGGACAATAATATACCTGTATTACGTGATGTTTTTAAAATATATATTTCATATGATAGCTTTGTTGATAATTTATATATGTCGTCGAATTTTGTATGTGCAATCTTAAAAAAACAATCAGTTGACGTTAAGTACGCGCGGTGGCCGATAGATGGCGTCACGGCGCGAGCGCACCTGCCAGCCAGACAGCTCGGTATTCCCCTTCCGATACGCGTGTGCACACGCATAGTTTCTCTCGCAATATTTTGCGTCTATAATTTTGTACAGAAGTATGTATTGTGATTTTGTATTGCATTAACTTAATCAATATAGCGAGTCAAAACGATGTACTGGTTTAATTAAACAACCGTTACCCTAAGAATACCACACTGATCACGTAGGCACCGCGTCTGAGTAGCAGAGTTTGCCCTTGTTTCGGGCCCCAAACTGTATACATACACAAAGATATATTAAAATCTTTCTGCTTATACAGAATAGCTTATCAGCTTTTGTATTACACGTGTAGGTGCATCGAAAGGCTGCTGTGATGAGAAAGGTGTGTGTAGTGAGCGAGGGGAGATAGATAATTGTTTTGATTAGCTGTTGGTTTAATTATGGATTGGTAGTTATTGTGAATGTATGTAGTGATGGTTTAAGATAGTGAGAAAAGTAAAAATGGTTTAATAATATAATGAATTCATTGTTTTAGAAAAATATAGAATACATTTTATCTTGATAATATAAAATGTTTATTGATCAGAATGTTAGCTTAAATATTTAGTTAGTATATGGTTTTTGTTAGTGTATCATTTGCACACCTGGAACGCAACGTGTTAAATTTATGATCATGATGAAATAAATGTAGTTATTTTCTGTCGAATACACTGTCTGTGATATCATCATCATCACAGCCCGAACAGTCCACTGCAGGACTTAGGGCCTCTCCCACGAAGGGGGAGGTTATTGCCATAATCTCCACGCTTGGCAGGCGGGTTGGAGATCGTAGAGTTTAAACATAACAATGAAAAATGCTGCTGCCCATTTTCCAGCCTACGGAGACTCTTGATCTTTTGCCTCGAAAACATTAGTCGCCTTGTACGACACCCCCTTGTATGAGTGTAAAGGGTTGGTGCTATTCAACTCTGCCGGACACCACTCGGCACCACACGGTCTGTGATATATTCACTACATATTATATAACAAGGTCCCACGCCGCGCTCTCTGGTAGCTCGAGATAAACTCAAAAACTACTGAATGGATTTTCATGCGCTTTTCACTATAGTTTAGAGAAGGTTTATATGTATAATACATGCATATTATTATTGAGTAAACCCGAGAAAACTCGTGCGAAGCTGGGGCGGGTTGCTAGTAGGTTATAAAAATTGAAATCCTAAGTACCTTCTATGCAATGCTGTTAAAATATGAAACATTCTATAAAGATATAGAATGTTTCATTTCTTTTTTTATATTATGACAAGACAGGCATTTGACCACCATCTCACCTGTTGGTAAGTGACGATGCGGCCGAAGATGAAGCATGCCCGTCTTGGAACAGCCTATTCACTCTAGACTTGAAGGCATCCAGATTATATTGATCAGGGAACACACTCGCAGGCAACGCGTTCCATTCCTTAGCCGTACGCATTATAAAGGTCGAGCCAAAACGACCGTGCATATCATATTTCATCAGCGTCATATTTTAACAGCATTGCATAAAAAAAGGTATTTGTATTTTTTTGAAAGTTAATGGTTAATCATGTTTAGTACTTATATGTTGTTGTTAAACATAAAATTTGAAACAGATAATAGGTACAGATAAATTTTAATTAAAAGATAAGATACATAATTTTGCTTCCAAAAAGAGTTGTATAAGATGTAGGTGCCTATTTAAGTTAAAAAATTACTTGTTATTGTAAAAAAATATTTTTTCCAAAAAAGAGGGAGGCATATACCTCACCCCGCTTAGGGTATTTATGTAAGTTAGGCTAGGTAATTTGATTCATTAAATGATTATACGTGAGTCACTTTTTTCTTTCTAGAGCATCGGTAGCCGGGCGGTTGAGTAAGCAACTCGTATCGAGAGGTACCGGGTTCGAATCCCGCTGTGGCCATGTACCAATGACTCTTTTCTGAGTTATGTACATTAGTTGATTACTAACCGATGCTCTTACGATGAGGGAAAACATCGTGATGAAACCTGCAAATTCAGGCAACTGAATTTGTAACCATGATCCAATCTGGTCAGGTTCCCCTAGTAGTAGGTTCAAGGAGGTCAGATGGTAGTCGCTCCATTGTAATTACCTGATCGTCAAATCCTGGATCATGGTCAAGGCGGACCCCGGGCCTTCGTTCTCGAGAGCACAACCGGGACATTAACGCCAAGATGTCTTTTTTTTTACTTGAATCTTTTCTACTCCCCTGTAAGCGCCACATTGCATTTATAATGAACTAGTGGACCCGGCGCGAATTCGTTCGCGTACACCAACTTTGCCCCTACCTACCATTTTTTCTTGCTCATAAACCTTTCACTTGAATCACTCTATCTATGATTGAAAACCGCATTAAAATCCATTTCGTAGTTTAAAAGATCAAAGAGTACAGACGGCACAAAGCGACTTTGTTTTCTACTGTGTATAGATAAACTCAAAAACGACTAGACCAATTTAAAAAATTGTTGCCCCGAGTGACATGGGCTACTCTTTATCCCGTGAAACTAGTAGGGCCCCGTGGGAAAGTTCAATGTTTACAGAGATCTGAAGCGCGCGGGTGAAAGCCGATGCGAACGGGTAGCAATAAATAAACTAACATAATGTTTGAAATTTTATTACGCGGTTATTATCGGACATTTTATACGCGGTAAAATATCTCGTAAAACTGTAAAATATACTATAAAACATACAAAAATTATTAAACATCAAAGACTTTTATTTAACCTAACAATTACTACTAACCTTATATAATGTAATAATTTATTTACACTTATATTTATAAAAGTAACACCGATTTTATAACTTTATTATCACTGCCAAAAAAAGCTTTGAAAAAATTCAACCACTTATTCTTTTTTTACGTAATACGGCAAGCGGGCCACCTGATGGAAAGTGGTCACCGCCGCCTATGGACATCAGCAACACCAGTAGCGCAACCAATGCGTTGCCCTCCTCGAAGGAGACTTTTAATATACCTCTCGAACGAACCCATGTCATAGTCCAAAGGAAACACTGTGGCTGGGAGCTCATTCTACATCCGAATCGTACGAGCGATAAACGTTCTTTCGAATCTATGCGTGGACACCACTAGAGGGTCTACGTAATGGGGATGAGTTCCAGCTCGCGGCGGGTGGGGCCATGGTGGAATTGTGCTGTGGGCACCAGATCAAATAGTTCCTCAGAACACTCCCCATTGTGCAGCCGGTAGAACACACACAGGGAGCCAAAGTACCTTCGGTCAGTCAGTGGCTCTAATTTGCTTGTTAGTATGGGATCGTCACAATTAATTATTCATTTTGAACAAAACTGGTGAACCCGGATAAGTGGCAGTTCACTGTTCAAGCTTATAAAGAAATTTCCTGCCGCGTACTACCTTTCTATAGAATGAATTTCTGGTATTGCGGATCTCCATGGGTGGGGGTGATCACTTACCCTTAATTTACCTATTTGCCTCCCTCTACAATACCGAACATCTTAAGTTTAACAGTCTCTTTTAATCCACAGAACCTTGGTCAGTCGGTCTTACTGTGGGGCCGCTCTCGGGGCAGAAGCGTGAGCGGCAGGCCGTGCTGCGGGCCGGCGATGACTCGCTGCGGGTTGAGCGGCGGCCGCGCGATCGTCGCCGCCGCCGGCACCACGCGGTACCGCGACAGCAGCTTCGCTAGGCATACCCGCGACTGCACACGCGCGAATCGCATACCTGCAAAGGGCACAGATTACTTTATAAAACTTTCAAGTTTACAATGCGTGTTTAGCAAAAACAAATTGTACTAACAGGATTAAAGTAAAATTGACTCTTGTCTCACCTATACAGTTCCGGGGGCCAGTTCCGAAGGGTATGAATGCACAGGGGTGGCGGTTCTTGCTGTTCTCCGGCGAGAAGCGGTCCGGGTCGAACCGCGTAGGGTCGGGGTAGTAGCGCTCGTCGTAGTGGATGCCGCGCACCGGGATCAACACGCCCAAGCCCTTCTCGAGAACGACGTTGGTGCCGGGGATCCGGTAATCGGCCATCGCCTCTCTGGTCAGCTCAATAATCGGGTACATGCGCAGCGCCTCATCGAAAGCCTGCCCCATGTAGGTTAGGTCTTTCAAGCTGTCGTATGTCAGCTTCCCATCGTTCTTGTCGAGCACCTCGAACACCTCCGCCGCCACCCGGTCCTGCACCTCCGGGTGCATCGCGAGCTCGTGCAGCAGGAACGCCATGGTGGTGGCCGAGGTTTCGAAGCCAGCCGCGTAGAATATGAACGCCTGCGCGGCCATCAGCGTGTCGTCGATTTGCAGCACGCGCTGCTTCTCGTCCTCGTGCCTTTTGGCGTTGGTGATCTCCCCCGCGTTGCGCAGCTCCAGCATCAGGTCCATGAAGTCCTTCCGCGAGGACGGCACCCCGTTGCGGTCGCGCACGATCCTCTCCACGAGATTGGAGAAGAACTCCGTAATTATCGTCGGGAAGAACGACATGCCGAACTTCTTCAGTATGCCCGGAAACATCATCTCGAGCTCAATTGCGTAGTTAGCTTTGAAAATGAGCTTGTCCATATTGGTGAAGACCTCGCTGATGTTGTTCAGGTCGATATTTATGCCGAAGGCGCAGGCGCCGATAGTGCCCATGGTGAATCGCTGCACTAACGGGTACACGTCCTGATCGGGGCTCGCTGCCACCACGGGCGCCAGGTAGTCCAGGAAGCGGTCGCCGCGCTCGTCGATCAGGTGATACATGTTGCGCAGCTTTCCCGACGTGAAGATGGGCGTGAGTCGCGTGCGCAGGACGCGCCATATGTCCGCCTCTGCGTTGAATAGGTTCAGACCGAGGCCCTTGTTGCTGAAATTGAATCCGCGGTCCACGAAATTGTCGAAGTCCTTGATCAGGATGTGTTTGATGACGTCGAGATCGCGCAAAAGCATGCACGGGTTCCACATGCGATAGAAGCCGATCACCTTCTCGTTGCGGAACGCGTCGTAGGCTTCCTTGTGGTGTTCCGTGTAAGTGGTGCGCCGCAGCGCGGTGGCCTTGCTGTTGCCGAAGAGCGGCATGGGCTTGGGCCCGGCCACTCCACGCTTCTTCCAGTAGTTTAACTTGCGAGTCACGTACCAGAAGAAACACGCGGCGAGCGCGGCGGTGCTCCCCACGCATGCCAACAGTATATACAGGACCATCTCAAGAGACGCCATGGTGGACACGGAATAATATACGCACTATGTAACCGGAGTCTATATATATACCATTCAAAATCACTAATCTGGCTTGAAGTGATAATAAGATGTTATCATTTTAATATCATCGGCAATTATGTACTTAGGTATTTTGTCACCCATACTAGATTTCTCTTACCATTCTTTAATTTGTTTCAGTGTATAGTAATTATTTTATTATGGTTTATACTCTTAGCAAATGTATTAAGTTAATAGCGAAATTGCTGTCTATAGCTTTATGATATAAAATAAAGCAGTTATATCGAAATCGACCCCACGCTGGGCCTTACGGCGTTGGGGAGAGTCGCCCGAGTGGCGGATGGGGAAGGGTCAGTAGTATAGCCTAGCTAACTACTGGCTAAGTCCGATGGACTTGCTGACCAAAGTAGGATGTGGTCCTCCAGCATGTTGGGGGATGTGCGGCGGGTTAACGCCCTGCCCGCGTTAAAAAGGCAATGTAACGATACCGACACAAGATGGCGTTGTTATGTGTTAATCATTTTTCTTTTTCATTGCTTAGTTTTATATTAATAATTATATTATTTATAAGCTTTGCTGGAAGAAATTCCATTGTGGGATAAACGCGCCTTTGCACTGTAAAATTATTTTTGTAACTCCTGTATTTATTAAGCAATAAAGACTTTACATACATACATAGAGCTCGTCTAATTTAAAATGATGCGCCCCACTATCGCATTAACGCACACAAGCAAGTTTAAAATATGGACGCAATACATATACAAATGCCGTTGTAATTGGTCATTCAGTTGCCGGTAAGATTCAAACGTCGGAGCACGCGTCGTTCATTGGCTCCCACACAGATGAAGTGTCGTTATTAATATTTGCACTCACACATCGAAATCAACTAACTAAGTAGTGGGGCGCGTCATCTTAGACTAGACGAGCTTTACATACATTATTTATTATAACATCTGTTTAGAAATCCATTTTGCGGTTAATACAGGTTACATAAAATTTGTATGAAAAACGTACCACCTTTTTCATTTAGATTAGCCAGGCAATTGGCCGCCATCTCACCTGGTGGTAAGTGACGATACGGCCGAAGATGGGAGGCCGCTGCTCATGATAGTCTCGTATGCTGTCTGACAATACGTCTAATATCACACAGAACAGAAATAGGGCACACCACAGAACCCTGGTGTACCCCAACAGTAATAGAGAACGGGTTGGTGTCACCAACAGCAGTCGCGGTCCATGTGCCGGAAAAGGACTTGGACCACAACGCCCACCAGATCATATCAAGAGGGACACAGTCAAAGTTTTTCTGCATGTCCAGAAACAGGAAGTGCAGAGGCGTGTCTTTCATTTATATCCCTCCATGAGAGTTCTTAGGGACGGAGTCTACGGTCCAACAAACTGGCCATACTGACACTCAGAGACTGTACATTCCCGTCGTTGGATCCAAGAGTCCACAATGCGTTCAAAGAGCTTCGTGGTGTTAGACGTCACCTTTATACAAAGTGAAAAAGGTATCTGATCTGATCCATGCCCTCTAACTCTGCATTATGGTCAGAAAGTATGGCTTGGCCGTTTCATAGATTCAGATGTAACTTTCTTGGTGACAATGATCTGATTCAGCTTACTGGTCCGACTGACTACGTCAGCCCTGACCGTCGCCGCAGCGCCGTCGTCCAGACGAAAAAATGGAATCATAATAAACAGGTAGAGCTCGTCTAGTCTAAGATGACGCGCCCCACTACTTAGTTTGTTGATTTCGATGTGTGAGTGCAAATATTAATAACGATACTTCATCTGTGTGGGAGCCAATGAACGACGCGTGCTCCGACGTTTGAATCTTACCGGCAACTGAATGACCAATTACAACGGCATTTGTATATGCATTGCGTCCATATTTTAAACTTGGTTGTGTGCGTTAATGCGATAGTGGGGCGCGTCATTTTAAATTAGACGAGCTCTACCACCGTTTTGAAATTATACGCGAACATTATAACATTTTGATACTTGGTCATAATATTGCAATTTTCCTAGGTATCTCAAAATTTTTTGGTGATAAAATATAGTCTATGTTGTGCGCTGTCGCTGATGGTATAGCTTTCTATAATTAATATTAAAATCAATTAAATAATTGGTGAAATAATTATTAAAATCAATTAAATAATTTTTGGAATTATCCATTACAAACAAACAAAACGACAAACAAATATTTTCTATTTATAATATTGGTATAGAATACGATCCGGAAAATAACAGGAAATTCCTTAAATACGTAGGTAGTGATAACGTATTATATTTAAGTAGTATCTTTGATAAAAGTAGATTGACAAAAACTTTTCTCTTAGTCCTCTTCTTGGTCGTTTGGGAAATGAATACGGTATTTAACTAGAAGTTGAAGAACTTACAGTAAAACTGGCCTTCAGCTCAGCCTATGAGAATTATGGAAATCCCATATTATTTATACTTTTTAAGCCACATAAAACGTTAAAAAAATGACGTCACTAGCATCGCCCGGTAGGATAATTACGTAACTCTGTTGCCATCAATTCTCTGATTTCAATGATTGAAAAATTACTTTGATTGATTTAATAGTTTCAGTTTATTGCAATGAAACATTCTAAACAACTGGATCCATGAAATCGACGATACGGAATTGCAACAATAACAATTTCAATAATTGAAATCAGAGAATTGTTGGCAACAGCTTTACGTAATTAATTAATTAATTGTATTGCACGCAGTTTGTCGAGTGTCTGCTCCACAGCTGGCTGGTGTAGACCGACTAGGAGTTTTATGCATCAGCATAAACTTTATGTAAATCTGTTAAGCGGTTTAGGCATGAAAAGGTGACAGACCGAGGGACAGAGTTACTCCGTTGAAGCAATGTAGTATGAAATTAATTAGCAATTACAGAACGTGACGTACAATCGCCGATAAGACTATTTTTATAGTAATTTATTAGTACTAATTAATCAACTGTCGTGATATCTTGATGTACTAAAGTAAACGTAATACTACTCGCGTCAAGTAGCTTCAAGTGCAAGTTAGGTGCATCTTAGGTTTACCAGTACGCGTTTTGTTTATTTCATAAATACAATATCATCGTTACAAAAAATTGTTACAATAATAATATGTACTAATGTACTCGGCGCGACTCGTTCGCGTAGACCTACTTAACCTCTACCTTCCCGTTTTTTCTTGCTTATAAACCTTTCTCTTGAATTACTCCATCTATTGTTGAAAACCGTATTAAAATCCGTTGCGTAGTTTAAAAGATCTGTGCGTACATAGGGACAGACGGTGGGAAGCGACTTTGTTTTATACAATGTATAGATAGATACAGAGTTAGAGAGAAGAACGAAGACGTGGTCTAACACTATGACTAATTTGACGTTTGACGATATGCGCTGTCACTGACCCACTACCTGGTGGAAACTTGACATTGCTGTTCTGGCGCGTTTTCTGTGTAGTCGCAATAAAGCTTTTGTAAAAGTATGGAAGGGCTTTTGCTGCTGCTGTTGATGACTACATTTTTTTTTATACCACTAAGGTGGCAAACAAGCTTGCGGCCTGCCTGATGGTAAGCAGTAGTACTAGTTTTTGCCTTGGAGGCGGGTAACGCATTGGTAGCGCCCCTGGTTTTGCTGATGTCTATTGGTATCGGTGAGCACTTTTCATCAGGTGGCCTACATGCCTGTTTGTCTGCCGTATTACATAAAAAAGTAACTTTGACAGAATTAAATTCAGTTAGCCTTGTGGTGTCCGGCAGAGACGAATGTAGCACCAACCCCACCTATCAACGGGATCATAAAAACGTGTTACAAAAAATGGCCAGCGGAATTTTCTGTCGAGTATTATCACTGCGATCTACTACCCGCCAGCCAAAGGTGGAGAATTTATTTATGTTCTCTTTCTTACACCTTCCTAAACACGTATAAAGAGTATACATTCTCTCGGACGATTTAACTTTGGCGATGTCTATCCTTGGCGTTGTGTAACGCATTCAGGAGATCTATGGCCCATCTGGAGCGAACTTTGCCAGACAATCGCATGGGACTCGAAAGGTTTTGAAATCTGTCCTGGGTAGGTTTCCGAAGAACTTAACGACGCGGCGAAGAAGAATGGTCAATACGGGTCTTAATACATAGACATTAAAAGATCTGTGCTCCTGGCCGCACATAGATGTTTTAATTTCGAATGTTATATTTATTAAATTTATATCACAAGTTGAAGTTCGTTGTCTGTAGCAAAACGGAATTAACGTTAAAAACATTAAGCCGATGACTTTTTAAAATTTTGAAAGTTCACTGTCTCCGCAAGACTTCACTGCTCGTCTTCAAAATGCTTTTGGCAGGAAAGCACCTCATTTGAACACCGTAAGGCGTTGGTATACGGAATTTGATTGTCGCCGTGTTTCTCTCCATGATGAAATTCGTGAAGGCCGGCCCTCAACTGCGATCACTAAGGAAAATGTGGCTACTGCCAAGCAATTGAAGAAAACCGGCGTTTGTTGCCGCTGGATTCCTCATGAACTCAATGAACTCAAATTTTTTTTTAAGTTCGATGACGGTGCAAGACGGACCGCGAGCAAGACAAGGTCATTTTTGACTTCTGAAAAGGTAGAGTTAGTGACTCATCCCGCACGCAGTGGAGACTTCTTTATTTTTTTATTTTCCCAAAAATCAAAGATTTGATGAGAGGTTTGACATTTACGGATCCGGAAGAGGCCGTGGTAGCTTTCAACCAGCATGTGAAAAACATGCCTATAGACCAATGGTCCTCATGGTTTAACCGAATGATAAAGTGTTTAAAATATGTATAATACAGATAACTTCGAAAGCAGTAAATTTATTACTTTGCATACAAAATATTTTATTAATGATATACGCAAAACTTTCAGTGTACCCCACGTATCGAGCTCTCGCTGAACCCTCGTATATATTGTACTGTCGTTCTACAATTTATCTAAGTTTCAAATTAAAATTAATACACCTACTTTACACACTTTTAAATAACAAGGATTTTCTGAGTATCGCTTTTCCTCAAAAGAAAAGATTATACAGGGTTTCACAATAATCATTGATTACCTATTCAATTACTTGGTGCATCTAATCTAAATTCCGATAAATATGCGTGCCGGAAATATTTGTTATATGTATCAGCAAATTTAGCAATTGCGTCGCTTTTTTTCTTTCATATCACAAAATCTAGTAGTGTAATTAGGTGAACCAAGTACGCTGCTACAGCGGGAGGTCGTTATCTGTTTAATCCATTTAAAAAGAGTCACTACTTATTTGATGATTAATGGATTGTTATTGAACAATCGACGAATTATAGGCGGCTTATATTGTGCTCATTAAATAACAAAAGACGCCATTTGAATTTTATTACAGTATGACTCAATAGAAAAATATATTTATTCCTATGTAATTGTTGAAGGCCTATGTTCAGCTGAGATTATGATGTTGGCATTAACACTTTAAACATTTATAGAAAAAACTGAGGCATTTCGTTATGCTATGGGCTATGGGCTTTTGGTTCATATCGTGGACAGGCACTCTCCTTTAATCGTAACACACATGGTCGCACACGGGCATCGGTCCCTCACCAATTGCAAAAAACAGATCTCTAATTGCAAAAATTCATATTTATTTAAAAGTGGATCGTTTGAAGCGCTAAGGCCGCCTTTGCTCAACTGTCTTTTACTGATTGTAACTATACTGTTGGCCGTGTGGTGTCCGGCAGAGTAGAATAGCACCAACCCCTTACACTCATGGGTGTCGTACAAGGCGACTAATGTTTTCGAGGCAAAAGATCAAGAGTCTCTGTAGTCTGGAAAATGGGCAGCAGCATTTTCCATTGTTATATTTAAACACTGCGATCTCCAACCCGCCTGCCAAGCGTGGAGATTATAGCAATAACCTCCCCTTTCGTGGGAGAGGCCCTAAGTCCTGCAGTGGACTGTTACGGGCTGTGATGATGAACTATACTGTATAATGTTTTGTATGAGTACTGTGTACCTATCAATCAATGTCGCAGTGTGATCGAGGACATTGACACCAGAAAGGTCAGTGGACGACTCAGGAAGTATCTTAGTTAGGACAGTGCACAACAAAGGAAAGTGAATGTCCTATAGGTTTTCAAGTAGCAGCAAGATCGCCAAGATCGACGATCGAGGACATTGACACCAGAAGGGTCAGTGGACGACTCAGGAAGTATCCTAGTTAGGACAGTGCACAACAAAGGAAAGTGAATGTCCTATAGGTTTTCAAGTAGCAGCAGGATCGCCAAGATTGATAGGCAACCCAAAAGTACATCGACGCGCACAAGCAAAAGAAAGCTCACTGTCCATAACGACCTTCAACTCAATCACACAATGGTTTATTTTTTGGGTTTTGGAACCCTTCAAAAGGTTAAAATTCTTTATTCAACGTAGGTATATACTTATTGAAACTTATTAACGTTAATACACACAAATACTAATTCTAATAGTTTGTCGCTAAGACAAATTATTTTAATTATTATTTTGCAATACTGTTAATGTTTATCAATATTTCGTAAAAACGACGTAAATGAAGCTTAGTATAGTATAATGAATCGTTAATATAAAATATTATAGAAATTATATTTTATAATAATGTTATTATAAAATATAATTTCTGTTAAATTTCAATTCTTTTATTTTTGATGTCAAACTTCTTAGAGATATGTCTTGATAACAATAATTAATTACATTATTAAAACCATAGGTTGACAGCACACGTCAAAATTTATAGGATCACTCGTGTGCCCGTCTGCCACAGTACAGCTAATTTTTTCCGAAACTATTGGACCGATTAAATTGATAGGTACACATCTAGACACACGGGAGAGTGTCAGAGCCAAGTTCAAGCCAAGAAAAGAGAACTGGCGAGCAGCACCTGTGTGTACACAAACACACTTTAGACCCCTTCATAACTCAAAAATTATTTAAGTAACCCTCTCCCCCTGGACCCCCTAGATAAAGTAGTACCCCAAATTTTATAAACACAGCTTAAACCATTATTTAGATGTTACAGTAAAAAAAATTTCCTATTTAGTACTGATTGACTGACATATATGTAGATAAAAAACCTAACCCACTTCCAGATGATCTAGAAAGTTCAAATTTGGCAACTAGCTAGCTTGTGTGTAAAAAATAAAACAGAAAACTGTGTATACATATTGAAAAGAAAATATTTCAACAAAATCGATTTTGTTAGATAAAACTTGTATAATATTATAAGAATAAAAACTTATTTCTTCTTCGCACGAGAATAAGTCCCATGAAGAAAGGTTATTATTATCGAATTTTATACATACTCTAATACCAATCGATCTATACAGATAATAAAACAGTAAAAACATATTTACAAAAAAATAATTAAAATCGATAAAGAAATAATACTTACTGTATACAATAAGTATTTTAAAATTTTTGTTTGTCTGTATGTACACGCTAATCTTCGGAACTACTGGACGGATTTGAATGAAACATTTTGTTGTTGTGTAGCTATAAGATTCCTATTGGCAACATATAAGGTATGAAGTAAGTGATTTCGGAAACTGGAACACCTGAATTCGGTTGAGGTGAACCATAGATCCAGCTTGACCTCTGCGTAGTACTAGCTTTCATACATTAGGGACGTCATTTAAAATGGTCGCTCGGGAAAAGGCTAGTTATCTATAAAACTTAAAAAAAAAACATCTTGGCGTTAATGTCCCGGTTGTGCTCTCGCGCACGAGGGCCCGGGGTCCGCCTTGACCATGATCCAGGATTTGGCAGGTCAGGTAATTACAGTGGAGCGACTGCCATCTGACCTCCATGACCCTGCTACCAGGGGAACCTGACCAGATTGGATCATGGTTACACATCCAGTCGCCTGAATGTGCAGGTTTCATCACGATGTTTTCCCTCACCGTAAGAGCATCGGTTAGTATTCAACTAACGTAACTCTGAAAACAGTCATTGGTACATGGCCGGAGCGGGATTCGAAACCGGGACCTCTGGCTTACGAGTTGCATACTCTAACCGCTTGGCCACCGACGCTCTAGTTATTTATAAAACTTACTTATACGTATTTGAAAATCATTTACAATAGTCCAGATTAGATTCCTGTTGTCGATGAACATGTAATAGATTTGTGTGGGACACAACGTAAGGAAGGATTCATGTTTCAAGCATGTTAAAATCAGCGCAAGCTAGTGGAAATGCAGATTGTCGGAAAACACTAGTCTTCCGGCACATAGGTACCTACATAGGCAGGTACACCTTATCTATATTTACTAATCTTATTGTACTTTTACCTACCTACATGCATTAAGCAAGTACGCATTTAATAAGTTCTAGATTAGAATACAACTCTCTTGCGAACGTTATATCGCCCTGATTTTGCCAATTTAAACATTAACGCAGAAAACGTAAAAATATTGCAGATAATTAATGGGCTATGCGCTCTCTTATTCAAACATTCATGTTGAGAATAGTGCTAAAAATAAAACTAAACAAAGTAAGCTCAGGAAAAAAGAATATAGGTATGTAGATTCGCCGCTCTTTAGATCAATATTTTATAAACTAAAAAAAATTTGACATACAGATATTAGAAAGATTTTATCAGGTGGTAGGACTCTGTCAAGCGTGAGGGTCCGCCTGGGTGAGTATCACCGCCTTATCTATTTCTGCCGCCAAGCAACAATGCTTGTATTGTTGTGTTCCGGTTTGAAGGATGAGGTAGCCAGCGAAATTACAGGCATGAGGCATTTCACAAGTGACAACGCCGCACCTGCGGTTTTGCATTTTTGTTACCTGCAACCTAAATGTAAGAACCGTAGATGTTATGGGCGACAGTTACATCTTACCATCAGGTGGGCTGTCTGCTCGCTTCTCACTGAGTAGCATCAAAAAATTACGAAAATTGATCATTCCAGAATCAGCAGACAGACTTGCACTTGTCTGATTTTTATTTCACCCACTCCGTTATGTTTTTCAAATGGTGTGAAGGGTTGAAAAAATCTAAGATTTATTTAGAGTCAACTCATCCTAAGGCAAAGTCGAAGAGCATTATCTAAAAGTTAATGTAGCAAAAATATATAATGCCATACCGAAAATAATACGAGAAACTGAAAGTCTGAACCGTTTTAAAACACAACTGCACAAGTATCTCATGGAAAGAACGTTGTACACGGTAGACGAACTTTTTGTAAAAACAAGAAGGTAGATTACAGTCTTGCGCCCATCTTTGAATATTTAGCATGGTAGCTTTTTATTATTTATTTTTTTACATACCTTGACATCTAGATTTGTTGTTTGTTTTTAGTATTGTTATTTTTATTGATTTTTAAAAAATGATTTATTTTAGTTACAGTTATATTAAGTGTACGACATGAAGGTTTATAGGTATATTTTTAACTGTATTAGGCATTTGACATTATTATTGTATATTTGACATTGTGTTTATCTTGTTTTCAATTTATTGTTTACCTAATTAATTACAGTTTGACATTGTTTATAAAATCATAATTACATAACCATTAATTTGTACGCCGAATGGCAGGTCACAGTTGAGCACACTTATGTCTAATGTAACATCTTTTTTTTTTACCTGTGTTACCACAAATAAAAATAAATTGAAATTGAAATTGAAATTGAAATCAAATTCACCATTATCTCAACAATGTAAGGTTTATTTTCACATAAAGACTATGAAGAGATGTATACCGTAGAATGCGACATTTCGTCAGTCATCTATGTTAGAATAAATGTAAGCTTTAGATATTGCACACGGCCGGTGCAGCATCGCAATGACGTTACAGGCTTCAAAAAGTTTGCAGTGAAACTATAAAACGTGGCGTATCAAATATTTAAATTGATCACAAATGTGATCACGTAGCGTGTTTCAAATTTCATTATAAAATGACAAACCAATTGAGCAGACAACGATAATAATGAGGGCGTCAGGTGCTTCTTCTACGCCATGCTAGGTAATTATAATGCCACATTCAGTATCATCGTTGCCGCGTTCATTGAGGGTTTTCGCGATTCCAGGTGGCGCTACTAAGACGTGAGGTCTGTCAAAATAAAGCTCTGCCACTGGTTAATGCGCATAATACATTTGGCAAAATTCAGAAGCAAAAAGTGTGAAATCAAATCGAAGTGGAATGTGTTGCACGTAAAATAAGGTCTATTTTGGTATCACGGCTTTTGGAAAGCGAAGCGTCGCGTAACATAATCGCTTTCCACCATGTGTTAAATTTCGAAATCGCGAACACCCTCACCGCTTCATCTCGACTTACCTTCCCATGCAGCTCGACGATCGCCATAGCGGCGTTGAGCATCTCCGCCCGCACGGGGTCCGCTCTATCCGCCAACGCTCGCTCCACGAAGAACCGCATGGTGGCGGGCACGGCCGGCGCGCGCAGCTGCGGCGCCAGCGCAGCCAGCGCCAGTGCCACCCCGCGGCGGGCGCCCCACTCGTCCACCGCCTCCTCGACGACATGGCCGAACTGGTCCAGACGCGCCGGGATCAGCTGCGGGGGCGGGACAAGACATTCATACCAGAACAAAAGAAAGAACGAGAAGAATGCAAGCCTATTCATCATCACAGCCCATAACAGTCCATTGCAGGACTAGGGGCCTCTCTCATGAAAGGGGAGGTTATTTCCATATTCTCCACGCTTGGTAGGCGGGTTGGAGATCGCAGTGTTATAAATATAATAATGGAAAACGCTGCTGCCCATTTGCCAACCTCCGGAGACTCTGGATCTTTTGTCTCGGAAACATTAGTCGCCTTGTACGACACCCACGAGTGTAAGGGGTTGGTGTTATTCTACTCTGTTGGACACCACACAACTATCCTATATCCATATATATGCCAGCGTCAGTGCCACCCCGCGGCGGGCACTCCACTTGTCCACCGCCTCCTCGACGACGTGGCCAAACTGGTCCAGCCGTGCTGGGATCAGCTGCGGGGGCGGGGCAAGACATTCATACAGTTTAGGGATCAGGGCGACCTATACCTAGTTTTGTAAAACTCTTGCTGGTTGTGGCTAGCTCTCATGAATTTGTTGTGGCTTCGTTATTTTATTGGAATAATCGTATTTTTATTTTTATTTATTTATACCAGAACAAAAGAAAGAATAAGACAAATGTAAACCTATTAAGAATTAAAAAAAAGGAATAAGTAGTGCTTTTTGTTATATATATTTGGCATGTCTTTGTTACAATTTTTGTGTGCAATAGACTATTAAATAAATTAATAAACAATAGAGTGGTGATTATAGACGAGGAGCGTGGCGGAGTGGCTTAGGTATCCGACTCGTAAGCGAGAGGCATCGGGTTTGAATTCCACTGCGGCCATGTACCAATCACTACTTTCTAAGTTATGTACATTTAGTTCAATGCTAACCGATACTTTTACGGTGAGGGAAACGTCGGTTTGAAACCTGCACATTCAGGCGACTGAATGTGTAACCATGATTCAATCTGGTCATGTTTCCCTGGTAGTCCCACGGAGGTCAGATGGCTGTCGCTCCACTGTAATTAAAGGCACTGCTAAATCCTGGATCATTTTGAAAGATTTTGTCGTAATCTTCACACCAAGCGAAGGGGTTGGAGATAGGAATATATAAGGAAAGGAGCAGCAGCGCTCTTTTTTTATCATACTAGTAAGTCATTTGACAGCCACAGCCACCTCACCTACCTTAACTGACGATGCGACCGAAAATGGGACATGCCTATCTAAGAACAGCCTATTCATTTTAGTCGAGTTAACAACAAAAAACACCTCTGCTCATTTCCTGGTCTACAGAAGTTCCAGCTGATCCACATATCCTACCTAAACTAGTCTCTAAATCCTCTCTAGTCCTCTAAGTCTAAAAAGTACTACCTCAGATCTACGTCAGGGGGAGGGTCTTGCATAGCCCTGTTGCTTACATTTTACTACAGCGAACAACCCCCACCCCATGATTAGTCACGTACTGGTTCGACATATAGTCAGTTGCTGAGTGAAATGACCCCCTAGAACACATGAAACGTTTGGTAGGGGGCTCCGTTCATTTCGCAAGTAACTGGACATATCCTGGTAGCAGCGATAGGATGCGGTGAGTATCATCGGTATCACAGTATTGCGCGATCAAGTCTGAGCCAGGGGAAGACCCCAAGACAGTTCCGTTACAACATACGAACACACGTCACAGTGTTTTTACAGATGATATCGATATCTTTGATTACAACTTGCTACAGTATAAAAATAAATTAAAGAACAAACTGTTATATGCAAGCATTATAGAATAACTTGTAATACTAACCACAATGACAGCAAATCATATAATTTAGGTACTACTAAGTATTGTCGCAAGTCGGAGCAGCATATTATACTATTTGTAATTTACATATACTTAGGAAACTACAGGCCTATTTAAATATATTTTTGATTTTTTTTTTATTAGACAAGACAGGCATTTGACCGCCATCCACCGTTGATAACTGACGATGCGGCCGAAGATGTAGCATCTTGGAAAATTTGTGAAAGACTGTCCGTTTCTAAATAAAGAAAAAAGGCACACAACACTTACCGGCAACTTGTCCACGTAAATATCCTGTAGTGCCAGTAGTAGGGAATCCACATCCGCCTGTTGGCGTTCAGCCAAGGCCGCCAAGGCCGCGGCGGCGGCCCGTTGCAGCGGCTCAGCTGGGTGTTGGACCTCAGCCAGCAGCAGTGGTACGAGGGCGCCCTCCCGGGACCAGGTCTGGGCGAGGGGCAGCGCCTCCCATAGCTCCTTTGCTAGTTTCCTGCCGGACGAGATTGGCTAGTTGGAACGAGTCGCTTTAAGGGCATGGTGGCCCGTTTGTATTTAGTTATCATATTAAATAAATAAATAAATAATCGTGGACAAATTCACACAGCGCCATATAGCCCCAAAGTAAGCTTGTAAGCTTGTAAAGCTTGTGTTATGGGTGCTAGATAACTGATTGAAAGAATACAACAAAAAGAGGTAACTTTGGGTATATTTATTGAGTGAAGTTAATTGAATCTTGAAATCTACAGCTCTCATCATGTAAATGGTGGGGATTTGGGGACCGTGGCTTTTGCATAGGAGAGGCATTTGCTTTTGCTGCTAGAGCAAAGTGTCCTGGGGTTTTAGAGATGAGAAATGCAACGGCGACACCCCTGATGTTGCTAATGAATGTCTATAGGCAGCAGTGACCCTTTCCCTCAGGTGACCCGCTTGCCTGTTTGTCTGCCGTATTCATCATCATCATCTTGGCGTTATGTCCCGGTTGCGCCCCCGCGCGGCACGCGAGGGCCCAGGGTCCGCCTTTGTCTGCCGTATTACATAAAATAAAAACAAGGCCTAGGTGGCATCGGATGTCAAGGCACACAAACCGAAACACCCGCCGCCGCCAACCACAAACCGGCTCAACTCTGACGTAGACAGATGTATCCCGACCGTGCGACGACATGGTGTACTCCGAGGTAACCTATCCTGCCGTTTCAACCCCTCCAGGGAACGTAGGTGACCCTGACTTGTCGAGTGGCGCACTCACCGGTTGTCCTCTGCCTGGTCGAAGGTGGCGACGAAGAGCCGCTTGGTGATGTCGAGCGCGTGCTCGGGCTCCTCGAGCAGCCGCGGCACGCAGCCCGCCACGCGCCACAGCGCTCGCAGAGCCGCGTCGCGGACCACCTAGGTAACCATGTACGAGATAGACCGATTTTAAGAGAGGTAGGGCATAGCGGGGCATCCCGTTCGAATTGGGGAAGTACCTTACAGAATACCGCAGCTAAACAATACTCTTTTATGAATTAAATCACTTTTTGTACACTAGTTCCACTTTAAAAGTGAAGTGATTTAATTCATAATAATGGAGTTCCATCATGAAGTGACAACACAAAGTGTATGTATGTATGTATGTATGTAAACTCTTTATTGCAACAACATAGTACATTTCAAAAGGAAACACTTACAAAGCAAAGGCGAACTTATCCCACAACGGGATCTCTTCCAGCTAACCTTAGACAAGCCGAAAGGAGCTTTAGCGAGCGGTAGAGGCAATAAGAGTACCTTACCTACTTTAAAAATAACCAGAGTTACCAGAGAACCTTAATTTAAATATACAACGTGTTTTTTTTGAATTCCCATAACTCTAGGGTTTCAACGAGACCACGTATAAGAATCAAATAACAAATTCATATTTTCTAAATTCAATTTTTAATTTTATTTTCTCATTTCATACAAAATAATTCAAATAAAGTATGATTATCCATGGAAAACCCCTTTATGTGAAATATGGCAACATCGCAGACTTTTACCTAAATTTATGAATGATAGGACTTACTTATGAATGAAAGTTAGGCACTACGTGTTAGAATGCAGTAATTGTACAGCTTGCAAAAAAAAATGAAGTGACCTTTTATTCATACGTGTTTAATTTGCTAAGCAGTTATTGTAATTTTACAAATTATTTAATCTTAAGCTATTACTAAAACATTGTTTTTGTAAACAAACTAGGATTCACTTTAATTATTTTTTTCGTAGTGACATTTAGTTCGCATTGAGATTTACCTACATGCGATTGCCTGCATGCTTGTATTTTTACTAATTAATTAATTAATGTTTATGGGAGTGTCTTTAAAAATGTACAACAACTATTTTATTTGTTAAAAAAAAGTTAGTCATGAGTTTCAAATTCTTGCCAGAGAACAAATGTACGTTACATTTGGGATACAAAAAGACGAGGTGAATAAAACATTTTTTATTAAAAATTATAAATTTAATTGATTTTCGAAATGCCCACCATTACACTCTAGGCATAAAGTTATTCTTGTACGAATTTGCCTATTTAAATTCACTACATTGGCACGCATTTCATTTGCTTCTTGTTGAATCCGCTGCAACAAATGATCCCGGGAAAGAATTTTTATAGCATACACTTTACTTTTTAAGGTGCCCCATACATAAAAATCAAGAGGGGTCAGATCTGGTGATCGAGCCGGCCACGCTAAGATCGGGCTTCCGCGGCCGATCCAACGTTGTGGATACTGCTCATTTAGGTACTCTCGTACTTGTGTTCCGTAATGCGGTGGTGCTCCATCGTGCTGTATCCATAATGAACGGAGACTTTCTAGATCCACATCTTCAAAAAAATCTAAATTTAAAAGGTTTTGTAGAAATTCAAGATAGTTGTTTGAATTTAAACGATGCGGTATTTCTATGGGACCTACAAGTTTGTTATTTAAAATTCCCGCCCACATGTTTACCGAAAATTCTCTTTGGTGCGATGTTTCCCACACTGCATTCGGGTTTTCTTCTTGCCATTGATGCTGATTTTTACTATTAAATACGCCTGCTCGTGTAAATTGTGCCTCGTCCATCCACAGAATTTTTGTAATCAATAGTGGATCTTGAATAAGAAACTCACTTATTCGCTGACAAAACGCGATTCGTGAAAAATTATCACCAGGTAAAAGGCCTTGCACTTTCCGATAATGATAAGGATGAAGTCCATATCTCTTCCATAATCTCCACACCATAGTATGAGAGACGCCAACTATGCGTCCGATACGTCGTGTGGATAAAGTAGGATCTTCGATAATTAAATTCATTATCGTCATTTCTTGGTCCAATGAGAGGTTCATGACTCGCTCATGTGAAGCTAGTCTTAGGCCTTGCTCACGAAATCGTCTATGTATCTGTAACAAATAAAAATAATTGTTTACTAAAGCTTACGCGAACTTTACGCATTGAATTACTTCAACGGATCTTAACGATAAAATAAAATAAAAAGATATCAATGTGTAGAGTAAAGAGTAGATCCGTAAAAGTGGTTTTATAAAAAAAATAGGTTTTACATTTTACAGTTAATTGTTTTTTCTCCATAGTAATATTCAACCCCCACCGGGAACCCAGGGTGGCTTTAAGTGATAAAGTACACATAATGCAACATTAACAAATGCTTGGTTATTGTATTATCACTGTTTTATTAGGGCCCTATTACAAGTGATCGGAACAAAGGGGGCCAATCCACCTAAAGCTGCCGACAAGGCTAAGTGTGGCCAAAACTACCAAAACTTTGACAATTTATCTCTATCGAATCTCGGATCCCGGAAAGGCCTAAGACCTATAAAAATCAATTAACTAAAACTCGGAGGCTGCAATCACCCACAAGCCTTGTCTCGTCGGCCACCCCAGGCTAGTTAGCCCTTTTCATTTCGATCACTGCCTATTAACTGAAGAAATGCCTAATAAACACCAAAATGCTTAAATAATTAATGAGAACTTACGTTTACGAAAGTATGATTGTCAGGAACGGTGCGATTTGGATATCGACGCTGGTATTCTCTCACAGCTTCCGCGGAATTTCCATTGCAATAACCATACACAAAATGAATGTCCGCTTGATGTTCTGGCGGATAGTTGCGCCTCGGCATTGTAATTAAACTAATTACTAACAGTTTAACAAATAAAAATAACAACCAATAGTTTAACAATAATAAAAACCAATAGTACAACAATAAAAATTAAAACAAAACTTAACAGCAAATCGGTATAATAACAGTTCTAATCGCGGGCACCAATACTTGTAAGCAAGACGAAGGTCAGGGAACAAGTAAGTAAATAAAGGTGCATGTTAATCTTCCTTTGGCGGCTAGTTATTTAAGTCACTGTGAAATCAACCGTATTTCAAAGCAGTTACAATTAATTTTACTTATTTTGCTAACGGTATTCGGCTGTAGGTCTACGGGCTTCTTGCAGGCGCGGAGGGACTCGGTTCCATGTGTGCGTTCTTTTGTCATCGCGGCACAATATTAGGGTTGTCAAAACTAAGACGAGTCTCAAAAGCTGTTGGTGGGATTTCATCAAGTCAAGTTTAGTAGATATTTTTACGCTATTCGTGATCAGGGTGCCTAGTGTGAGTTTTATTTACTACCCGTATTCATTCGATTACGTTTACAAAATCGAATAGTATGACATTGAAGCAGCTCCTCCTGGCGTCATAAGAGAAGATTTGCCACACAAATTCTCGTTTATGTAAACGTTACCGAATGGCGAATGAAACTCGCACTTGGCACCCAGATCATTTTCTGATCTGATCACATAAGATTGTGTAAATTGTCTTTAGTTTCGTTTAGTTAGGTACAATCACCTACCTCTTGTTTATGAGTAATTTGCTTTAAAAAAAATAAACGTATTACGGATTTTATGTTTACTTATAAAATTAAAAAAACAAGGAAGACTAACTTTAAAATCTACATTCTGTTACACTTACAATTTTAACATTATTTTAAGTAGGTGATGTGCATCCCTAATGTTTCGAGCAAGCAACCCTACGCACACATTGAACTCAATATTACACTACTGCAGGCAGCGTCGCCACCCGCTACACACAAATATTCTTTCTCATTTTCACTAAGAGATGCGCATAAGTAAAGATGAAAGATCCGAATCCAAAGAACTACTAGCGGTCGTTCATTGATGATCGAACACTCGTGCGCCGCTAGGGTATGGTGTAAATTTTTTTTAAATGATATCGATAATCGATACCTCCCGGAATTATTTTTAATTTGTAATTTTAAATTAATTTAATGTTTTAATTTATTATGGAACTATTAAACATTGTTCTGTGATCTCGGGGTTCCAGGTTCGAATTCCTAGTCATACAAAGGCTCGGACATCTCGAACGCAGCTTTGGTAGGTTAGGTATGAACCCGCAATTGGCATCCACTGCGATTATTACATTATCATTCAGTAATTCAAATACTTTAAAAAATATGGTGAATATTGAATGACTGTGCCCTTATTCGTAATAAATTCAAGGTAGGTATTGTTTCGTAGGTATTCTGCTACAATCCAGCCACCGAACATATCACCATAACCATTATCGATTAAATTTATGTTGAAACAATTTATGTTTCGACAAGTAGCATTCATAGTCTAACTTTGAAAATTTAAAGAGTTGCGAAATAAGCAACTCATGCTTAATTGCTAATAAGAGTTAAATAAGGAATAATCAATCCATAAATTATTTTCGTGCTAATTGCATTTCGTAATTCAGGATAATAGGTATAATTTTATCGATAGCGACTAATTGGCTTTCACTTCACTAGTTGACACGGGACAATCCCGCCCGGACGTTTTTTATAACTTTGCTGTCGTAGTGCGTGTAGAAGTTTGGCAACGTCGCAAAAATAAGGAATCAACTTACTGGAGACAATAAATGAATTATTTTAACTAAAATTAATGTTATCTTCGAAGATATGCATTTTAGAACCCATGTTCTTTGGAGTTTATTAATTGTTTTTAGTGGTAGAATATAACCTTAAAGTTATGGGAATTGAAAAAAAACACGTTGTATTAAACGAGACCAGTAAAACTTATCAGTAAGTAAGTACATAAATAAGTAATCCATAAATATACATACCCGTAAACATATATCCATATAACAAATATATACATATATAAACATACACATAAATATATACATAAAGCTCAAACATCAAATTCTGAGGAAATGCTTCTTCAGAAGTTCCCTGAAGGAAACAGGTGAGCGTGCGTCCTGGAGCGTGTGTTACATAATACTCTTTTAAATAGTATTGTGTTTCTGCCGGTGAGTAAGGTTTCCAGTGCTCCATGAGGTGGGGATTTGGGGAGCCGTGGCTTTGGCAGCGGAGGGACATTTGCCTTTTTGCTGCCAGTAACGTGTTATAGAGGTGTGCAACGCATTGGCGATACTCTCGGTGTTGTTAATGTCTATAGGCAGTGACCACTTTCCATCAGGTGGCCCGCTCGCCTGTTTGCCTACCGTATGAAAAAGAAAAAAAATACCACCATCTCTAGATGAGAGTTTCAGATTCTTGGGCCGAGTGAGCACCACCACGTATCAGTTCGTGAGTGTCGTACAAGGCGACTAATGTTTTCGAGGCAGAAGTCTCCGTAGACTAGAAAATGGGCAGCAGCGTTTTCCAATGTTCTATTTTTATCACTGCGATCTCCAACCCGCCTGCCCAGATTATGGCACTGAACTCCCCTTGCGTGTGAGAGGCCCTTAGTCCTGCAGTGGACAGTTGTGGGCTGTGATGATGACGTATGAGTTAGAGCACCATCTCCAGATAATTTGAGATTCTTGAAAGAGGAACTCGTATTCGCCGATAGGCTAAGGCTATCTTTCATGTTGGTAAATGATGATGCGACCTAAGATGAAGCATTTCATTCCTTAGTCGTGCGCATTACAAAAGTTGAAATTTGAGATTCAGCTACCAGCGAAACTTATATTCGCCAATGAGACAATTTCGGTCAGTAAAAGTATAAACAAAAGTCGCTTATATTACAAAAGCAGTAGGGTCGAAGATAGCTTGAACCATTAGGATCGCGGAATCGTCAGCAGGGTCATCGTGCACACCTGCCTTAGTAGTGCCGTCCTGTCCGTAATGGTCGATTTACATTGGTCAAGGACAGTGGCGTGTGACAGTGACAGTACGCTGTAAGGACTCATTACTGCTCATTACTGTCCGATCGGTTTACTCCCGTGTAGTTACTCACTTTACTTGCCAACTATGCTAAACACTTGACCAATGTAAAACAGGCCTTAAGATTTAGATCGCAGATGTCCTGGACGACGGCGACCACTTTCCATCAGGTGGACAGTCAGTCTGTTTGCCTCTCCAGGCAATAAACAAAGGACAAAGAGGTGCGAATTTATCGCACTACCATTCCTCCGTACTTCCATTAATCGCCCAAGCAATCTGTCGACCAACAGTTCATCGTAACTACGATCTGTCGAGCCACTATTCTTTGACGTTTGGCTAAATTCAGTTACGCCCTAGGTGAGTAGTGTCTCCCCTGCCTACCTCCAGAGGGCTCTGCAACCCAGCGAGTAACGCGGCGAGGTCGTCAGGGGTGAGGGGTGCGCGTGCGCCGCACTCCGCCGCTTCAAGCAGCGCTACAGTGCACGCGGCGGCTGCGCGGGCGCTGGTACTGCCTGTGATAACGTGGTTGGCGTGAGCATGTAATATAATAAATTTGGTCGTGTAATGTGCAGCTGAGTAGAATAGGGATGTTGAATGCAATTTTTTTAGTGTGTCAGGTGGATTGTCAAAAACTATTGGACGCGTATTTGTTTTGGTAGAGTCATACAACTAATATTATCATATCTTAAAGTCGCGGGGTCAACCAACTAGTTGAATGACTGTATGTAGAGAAAAAATAACGCCGATACAGTGCGTTGAAATGCTGCGTGCGTGACGTCACGCCTAAGGTCAAATTTTACTGAAGTGATGTCACGAGTCCCTCTTTCGAACTAAGATACGATTTATCTTTGATAAATAAAAAATTAGTTTCGAGGAAATCCGACGGATCATTTGTTATTAAAAAATGTTGACCCAATCAGCATCCTTATTGTATCAACCCTTCGACTTGGAATCGTAAAAGCAAACCAATGTCTTAGACCAGAAAATGGACAGCAGTGCTTTTATGTATGTGGTGTATATTTTCACTGCGATCTCCAACCCGCCTTCCAAGTGTGTACATTTACTGATGTGGGTTATTGTTGTGTGATAAAAAAATTACAAATTTGGGGTACATATAATTTTGAATGAGCTTCGGATGGAAGTCCCGCCCACTACAGCACCGTTTCAGATTACTTCGAACATCAATATAGCCAGACGTACTATCCAGACTAGTTCATTATATACTTAAAACCACAATCCCTGAGACAAGTTTGACAAGTAAATGACAGACAAAATGTTACATAGTGATGTGGCCGATATCGATAATCAATATCGACATGAATGTATGGTTTGCCAACTAATGGATAAACCACTAGTACCCAAAGTCAAGAATTTTTTTATATCGATACGAACAGCACTACCCTGTGGCAACACTCGTGCACATTGAATTGTCAAAGTTGTCTCAGGCTTTCAACTTGAGAGCAGCAATACTCACTGATGAGATCGATAAGCAGCCGGAACATGTGGTCGATGGGGAACAGCTGGGGCTCCATGAGCGGCGCGGGGGGCGGGGGGCGGAGCGCCGCGTGGTGCGCCAGCACCGCCACCCCGCTCAGCAGGGTGGTCTCGTCGCCGCAGATGCCGGGGGCGGTTAGGGCTGCGGGGGGTGGGATGTATAATATATATTTTTTCTTTATTCAACAAGAATCTACAGCACATTACATTATAAGTTACTTGCAAAGAGGCCAGTCACAGATTCACACTATGTTACTACTCATTACGTCACGCGTCGCTCCGTGTCCGATACAAAATCCGTGATACAAAAATGGACCTTATTCTATGAACAATACATTCCACTTTGATTTGCTCCCACGCTTTTTGTTTCTGAATTTAGTCAAATGTAATCGGCGCATAAGACAGGTTCGGTTGCAGCGTCGGTCGCAGCGTCGATCGCCATTAGGTGCGATGACAGTCGAGGTTTAGTTTATTTGTTCGAAACTTGGGTAGTTTCGACGCCGCGGATGCCGGGGGCGGTTAGGGCTGCGGGGGAGGGGGAAATAGTGCAAGTCGATCATTGACAACATTGATTTTGTTGACAAGGTGTGCGTGCCACAGCACAGCAATACCGAATCGATTTATTAATTTTGTAATTTGTTATAAATGTTTTTTATTTGTATGATTACTGTTTATTTAAAATATGTGATTATTGTAATTGAGTGTCCTTGTTAATCAATAAATATCTTTCATTCATTCATTCATTCAATTATCATTATCACATGAGATGGCAGTCATGTTGTATTTTATTTGCTCATTTTTCATACAGCCATTCGTAGTAAGACTTGTAGAATAAAATAAAACCTTTCTAACGATATATCGTTTTTGGGCACATAAGCTGAATTGCTGAAGCCATAAGGCTTGACGTCGCCAAGAGAGATACGCGTGGCAACAAGCTCACCACCAAGGATGCCGAAGACCAAAGGAAGTGAGCCAGGAAGAGTACGAAGGCGGACCCCAGGTCCTCACGCACTGCGTGGGAGTACAACCAGGACATAGCGCCTAGATAATGATGATGATGATAAAGCTGAATTGTTTGGATCTTCTTTCATACTAATTCTGTAATTTGACAGCTCATACAGAGTTGCCGAAATACCGTATTAAAAGCATAACATGAGCCATTTCATCTCAGTCCTCATAGTAAGCAACAGATTACACACCTGACGGTTTGTTTCTTGAAACTAAATCCTCCACAGATGTTATGAGCGACAGCTACATCTTACCATCAGGTACGCACCTGATGGTAAGATGAAGCTGCTATCTATTACTGTTAAATGTTCTTTCCTGTAATTTTGTGTGCAATAAAGAGTGTTATCTATCTATCTATCTACTCATTCGCCACTGCCACACATAAAACCAACCTCCCACCCCACCCACCTTGCTTAATCAGCGGGAACACGTAGCACAGTCCCGGCGCAGTGAAGTGGTTGACCCGGGCGGAGGGCAGCGCTGCCCCGGTGACACCGTGCAGCAGCGCCACCGCGCGCGCCGCGGCCGCCGGCAGCGGCTCCTGCTCCCACGACGGGTCCAGGTCGCATTGCGGCTGGTGGAGCCTGGGGGGGAGTAGCGTTGGCGGGTTATCATTATGTTGATGTTATAAAGAGGGAGAGAGGGAGGGAAGATAAAGAGAGAGGGGAAAGAAATAGAGAAAGTGAAAAAGAGAAAAGAAATAGAGAGAGAGAAAAAAATAGACGAGGGAGAAGAGAGAGAAATAGAGAGAGAAAGAGAAAATATTTGTATTTTTATAACGTTTTTTTACCACATTGGTGGCAAATAAGCTTACGGCCTGCTCTGATGGTAAACAGCCACCGCAGCCTATGAACGTTTGCAACACCAGACGTGTTCCCGACACCGTAAAAACGTTTTCACTCCTTTCTTGAAGTAACAAATAAACTCTAAAACTACAGGAGTGTTTCAAAAAATTATTTCACTAATAGGAAACCACATTAGTCCCTGGACCGACGACCTGGCAAAGAAGGTACCAGCTGGATCCGAAAAGTACAGAACCAGCCTCTGTGAAGATATCTGGGGGGAGGCCAATGCCAAGCGGCGGGCGTCTTCTGGCCGATATGATGAGTACCGTACCTGATAGTGGTCCTAGCCACAGTATCCCCCAGCGTGGCGTGATGCCGCGCGGGCAGCAACGCGGGCCGAAGCTCGCAGTACAGCTGGACGGCCGCCAGCGCGGCCAGTGGTGACCGCAAGGCTGCTAGCACCGCGGGCACTGCGGGCCGCGCGTTCAAACAGACCGCGTCAGTGGAGCCCCGCTGGACGGCAGCGAGGAGACTCACGCCGGCTTTCACGTTGTTGTCTAGCTGTTGAGGGATATACGGACGGGTTGGTTGACTCTTCAGGGGTCAGCGTGCGCATCCGTGATTAGGTCTGACGCGGTCCGTATGACCGAGAGGTCGATAGGACCTGGGTGGAGGTGAGTTAGTACTCTTCCAGGCAACACTATGCTGAGTCAAGACCTTTTTGTGCTACAGCACACACATACGACTTACCTATAGTTTTATAATGTTTAAGTTACGTCGTGACAATTTAAGTTGTTCTTAGTTCATGTATTTTTGTAATTTGTTCTTTACTAGCATATGTTGTTTGTATGTGCATAGCATAAAATAAATCTCTATTCTATTCTACTCTTTAGGGGTCACGGATGAACTGCCTGGTGCCCCAATTACATATTATAGAGTTTGGTGTGCTTGTTTTAGCTTGGCAAGACGGTTTCTTTAAAAACATTTACTCCTGTTGTTATTGTAAGTTTTTGAATGATGTTTTGTTTGAACAGTCTCGCGCGTGCCGAAAAGTAGCATATGTAACTGGGCCTTTAAATTGGTCGAGTCTAAAATCCAAAGTTCATTCGCGATAATAAAATAATGAGGCATCATTGCTCCCCGGCCTAGCCCCGCCCCTTGACCAGTGGGGTCGCAACAAATTAAAAAGTTAAGTTCACAGTGACCAGTTGGCGGCAGAAAATAATAAAAATGAATACCTCACCGGTTGAAATAAACAGCATAAATACTCGACTGGCTGCTAAGCAAAGGAATATCCTTGACTTTATTTTTAATGTAAGACAATTAATTTGATTTTTATTCTATTTTTAAAACACCTTTACTCGCTATTTTCTCAACGCGAATGGCCTTTAGCCAAGATAAAGTGCATAAAATGTGATTGAATAGTAAAAGACAACACAATGAGGGTTTTCACTATTTCAGGTGGCGTAAGGTCCGTTGCCAAAATACTGTCCCGCTTTTAGACAGAACCATCTGCTATGAATTGACAAATCTATTCCAACCAATGATACGGCTTTATTTTGACAGCAGCCCTTACTTTACTGTAGCGCCATCATGGATCCCATGGATTTTGAAATCGCTTATCGTAAATAACCCTCATTGAGCTGTCTTTGCCTTTTTCTCGGAAGTTTTTCTTATCGGTATGTTATAGTTCCTTTTGTTTAGTTTGTATTCATTCAGTGTTATCGCTAACCGCTCAATTGTTTTTAGAAAGAAAACACATGATAAAAGTAGACACTGGTTTCGCATGCAATATACTGATACTGGATAATGCACGCAATAGGATAGAATCTCGGTTTTGAAAAACATATACGGAAGTTAAAGATGGTCTGCGTCTAAACTTGAGCGAAGTGAGCCGAATAGCACCTAGCGTTACACCCCAAAATTCACAGCACTAGAAGAGTTCCTTACCTCGGCGAGCCTCTGTCGAACCGCGCTCTCCTTCGCCAGCTGCGCCTTAATCGCTTCCTTCTGCTTCGCTGACAGCGGCACCTGGCGGTTGAACATTAAATGAAAGAGCCTATCAGGATATTTAATTTATAGATTGGATATGGATTAAGAATCGTTTAGTTTCAAGCACCGCCATCTAGCGAGACATGTCAGAATTAGGTTGTCAGAGGACGTGTGGCGTGCACTAGTCCACTTGAGCCGGTTCAAAATTTGTACGAAAAATTATCTCAATACCTCGGAGATGAAATTCAAGATTCCCTCAATAAAAAATTAACCCAAGCGGTAAATTGTTTAAAATCATTGATATATTGATAAAAATGTACACATTCAAAAATGAAACAAAATCATATGAATATAAAAAAATAAAATAAGTAGTGCCTGTTGTGTCAGTTATATCTATGTTACATCTCTGTATTTCTTTATTGTGTGCAATAAATTGTTAAATAAATAAAAAAATACTATTTTAAATAATCAACCCCCGGGTTTTTTAGTTAACTTTGGACCTCGAATTTCATCCCCGAGTGTAGACGTAGGCAGTACCTCCTTGGTCTTCCCCTGGCGGCGGCGCTGGTCGTCAATCTCGCGGCGCAGCTGCAGCTCCTCCAGCTGCTCCTTGTAGCTGTACGCCTTGCTCTCGCGCTTCAGGTTCATCTCCCGCCCGTCCTCGTTGCTGCCGACAGACCACGGCCGACAGGCCACAGGGTACGGTCAAGTGGGATTTTATAGACAAAGAGTTGAGTGTGACAATGATGATAATGTATGTATATATAATCCTGGTACTGGCATTTAGCAAAACAGTGTTATGTTCCTTAATTTGATGTTTCGAATATTACATAGTGTTCCATATTTTGCAATATGCAATTATCTCATTTTTTTGAAAGAATATACTAGCTTGTTGTCTTTTTGTAATAGTAATCTATTTCTAATCCATTATTCTTTCATTAAACAGAGAAAAGAATAGTAGGCACATATTTTTTCAAGCTAACTTTATAAGAATTGGTTTAACATCTTAAGACGCCATTTTCTCAAAACCAAGTTTATGAGGGTTAACACATTATAGCTTATCAGCATCCATATGTATGTAAACTCTTTATTGCAACAACATAGTACATTTCAAATGATAATGATTGTGTGGCTGGTGTCAGTTGTGTTTTCTTCTAGTATAAAGAAACTTCTACAGGTCTGACGTTTAAATCTGGTAGATTAATGCGGTATGGAATAGAGTGTGAGGATGATAACTCTTGGATGCGAGCCTTCCGTAAGGTGCGCGCGAAAGTGCAGTTACGTTACGTCAGATTTCAACCCCACCCGTTTTCGTATTCGTGAACGCTACAGTAATGCACGCCATCCGCCAGCCAATGTAGCCTGACGGACTTTGTAGTACGCAAAAACGAAATAAATTAAGTTAAATTCTTTTATTTGTTAGATTTTATGAATCCATTGGTGTTAGTAATAAAAGTCTCTCAGGTATTAAAAAGAAATTGCCATTGAATTAAAATTAAAATAAATTACAATTATAATTTACAGTTAACTCTGTCGAAGATTCAAAGATTTATTAGTGAGAGATGCGTTTAAATAAACGACACAAAGTTCAATCTTGAGCGAGAAGACCCGTCATGGTACGAAAGCTGACCTTAAACGACGATCCTGCCGAAGATGGAATCAACCTATTCACTCTTATTATTTAAGCTGTTCAAATTATACTATCCATATCATACATTCACCGCATCCCGTACACTCCAGTACTCACCCCGGCACAGCGCTCTTATCGTACAGCTCGCCCTCCGGCGTGAGGTAGGTGAAGTACTCGTCGCGGGTGACCCTGGCCAGCCCGGGCGCGGCCAGGGGGCGGAGCGCCGCCGCGGACGCCGCCGCCCACAGCGGCGGCCCGCCCACCGACACCAGCGTCGACACCACGCCCGATACCGTCTGGGAACGGGGGCAGGTTTCAGTGTTGCAAGGAATGTTTCGAGACGAGATAAAATGCCAATTAATGATGAAAGAATGCTTCGTAGCGATTCTATTGCGATTGTAGGTTGTCGGCTCCGTTCGGATAGCGCTTGGAGATCGGCGCCGTACTACGAACGCTGCGCTGCTAGCCGAGCGCAGCTGATAAGTTGATAACTCAACCGCAATAATCATAATTTATTTATAACTTTTGTAAGAAGTCCAGGTATTAATTTACATATTAAATACATTTTACAATAGAATCGCTACTAAACAATTAGCATCTTAGCTAGACCGCCTTGTCGGCTGTGTTTAGCCAGCGCTCGTAGATCATACTGCGAACATTGCGAAGTTGCGAAGCGCAGCGGATTAGTTTCGATCGTCAATCGCAATAGAATCGCTACTAAGCAATGAGGGTTTTCATGAGATCTGATGGCGCTAGTGAGACTCAAGGTCTGTTGTCAAAATAGTGTCATGCTATTGGACAGTAACGACTGCTGAAAATTTACGAATCTGTTCCAGCCTTTATTTTACAGGGCTTTATTTTGAAGACCTCACGTCGCAGTAGTGCCATCTCGTGGATTTTGGAATAGCGAAAACCTTTGACATCTTGGCTAGGCTATGTTTGGCTAGCGCTCGTAGATAGGAGCCGTAGAGGAGAACGCTGCGAACGTAGCCGACGATTGGCATCTTGGCTGATGCCGCTATGACGACTATCAGATCTTTCGCAGCCAGATTATGCTACGTATTATTAATGATAATACACGGCGCTCCCTGGCGCCTTCCATGTAGGCGCACACTAACCGCAAGCATGCCGGATATCCGTGCATTTAAATTTTTTTTTATACGACTGAGATGGCAAACTATCTTACAGCCTGCGTTAGGTAAGTCAACCACAACAAAAAACGCGCGAGGTACAGGACGCGGGCGTTTTATATTTTATTCATTAATAAAACTTCTTTTAAATATAAATTTATTAGTTTTTACTCCACTAGAAAACACTTTATCTCACTATTTTCTAAACGCGAATGGACTATAGGTCTATTTCCAAGACGTGAGAATTCTGTTTCCCCAAGCAGCATACAAGTCACTTTTCCCGCCACATTCCCTATAACCCATCCCGCATCTAGCGCCCCGAACCCAACATCCACCCACCACCAACTCACCTCAGTAGGCGTATAGTGTTCGATGTACTGATCGATGAGCTTCTGCGCGTGGTACGCGACCAACCGGCGCGGGTCGAGTTTCAGCCGCGCAGCCAGCCGGAGCCAGCCGCGGCGCCCACACGACCCACACACGGGGTGGTGGCAACTGCGGAGCGCCAGCAGAACCAGTGCTTGGCTGTCGTCTTGCGGGTACTCTGGGGGGGGGGAAGGAAGTGGGTTTTGAACGGGTGAAAAATGGCAATGACGTAGCTTTGGCAGTGAAGAGCATTTGCCTTTTTGCTGCCAGAGCAATGTGCTATAGAGGTCGGCAACGCATTGGCGATACTCTTGATGTTGCTAATGTCTATAGGCAGTGGTGACCACTTTCCATCGGGTGACCCGCTTGCCTGTTTGGCTACCGTATGACATAAAAAAAACATGGCAATGAGGGTAGAAAATCCACTAGATGCCGTTACTAACACGTTTGGTTCGTTGTCGAAATACAAGCTGGCATAAACAACAGCTGTAAAATGACGGATACATTTTAGGCAATGACTTTGGTTTATTTTGAGAGAAAACCTCACGATTCGTTGGTTCCATTTGGTGGATATTGCGATCGGGAAAACACTCATTGGCGAATCTATGACAAGGGAGATAAGGTTAACTATCTAGCATAGAATTCAAACTAACAAGCTTCCCCCACAAAGACAACTTTAATACAGTGGTATAAAGTAATTACTGACTTAACAACCTTTAACAATGTATTTTTGAAATTATATTTCGTCGCTTCATTCTTCAGATATAAGATAATTCACAACGTAGTCCCTTTAGCCTACAAGGTAGCTTCGCACGTTTATTTAAAGTAAAATCGATTTGTTTTCAATCGATCATTTTTTTTCGATCCTACGTATCGATACAGCCAGCCGCCATCTTTACGTCATTCCTTTTTCGTGCGAGGTAGCGAGCACATCGTGCACACGTGGTGCACAACAAATTGTTAAAATTTAATTTCAAAAGTAGAAACGCAGCGCCGAAAACAATATTCGGTATTTTAAAAGAAAAAGCAAAAATCTACGATGTCACAAAGTGGCGATATTCTCGGATTCCACTTCAGATTCCGATAAAAATTCATGTAAGTACCTACAATATTTTCGCCGAATGTAGTTACTTTTATAATTTATGCATTGAGTGTATTAATACAAAACCGGGGGGTTGGCCGTGAGTCAACACGACGGTGATTTAGCTTTAATGTATATACAATAAAAAATGAAGAATATATTTAAAATTTCATCTGGAGGTTGGTCGAGAATCAACACGACGATATCCAATAACTACGCATACACCGCCTGGGGGTTGATCGTGAATCATCACGAAGGCAATATGCAATAATCTAGTTTCTCAACCTGGTCATGATCGAGGTTTTTAGATACCGATTAAAACTAAGTAAGTTTCTATTTTACGCGATTTTCGCTTAATGTGATACGTGTAATTTATGCATCGAGTGTTTCAATGTAAAACCTGGGGGTTGGCCGTGAGTCAACACGATGGTAAAAACCTGGACGTTGGTCGAGAATCAACGCGACGGTAAAATTATACACCTGGATGTTGGTCGAGAACCAACACGACGGTATCGACACAAAGCCTGGAGGTTGGTCGAGAACCCTCACGAAGGCAATGTGCATATTCACCTGGATGTTGGTCGAGAACCAACACGACGGTATCGACACAGAGCCTGGAGGTTGGTCGTGAACCATCACGAAGGCAATGTGCATATTCACCTGGATGTTGGTCGAGAACCAACACGACGGTATCGACACAGAACCTGGAGGTTGGTCGTGAACCATCACGAAGGCAATGTGCAATAATCCCAAGTGTCTCAACCTGCTGATGATCAAGAATCATTTAGAGGTCTATGACATCTACCTACCCGCCACCGTCGATCGAGAATCGGCAGTGCGGATTTATTTTGTGGAGATACCCACATTCTTCACATATCCGTGGTTTTATCTTCGGAATGGTTTTTAGTTGATCGGGGATCAATACGAACACCTTAATATATTATGAACACTCGATAAACGATGAGAATCCGATATGGTCTAGTGGCTAGGATACCTGGCTCTCACCCAGGAGGCTCGGGTTCGATTCCCGGTATCGGAACCATAATACTTTAAACAGTGGGGCATTAAGTACCTACTAGTAAAGTAGGGGGTGTAATCGACCACTCGTTCCTAAACTCGTTTGTTCTAAAACGGACATAATATGAATTTGTCTGCGGTTTTAGACATCGACACACCTCCGAATGCAATTACTGAGAGGTATTACTTGCTACTGAGGCGTCAACAGACCTGTCCCAGGTCGCCGTCGCCGCTAGAGTAGCGAAAGAGCCTTCGTCGGTGCCGTCCGATGCGCCCGCGCACAGTTGGGTCTAACTCAGCTGGTGCGGGCCCTCGAAGCCAATATCCACATCGAACCCGAGCACGGGAACAAAATACGTAACAATATGAGTCTATTGTGACTCCCTTACAAGGAAAAGATCCTTAAGAGTTATTTAGTGCCGGAAAACATAAAGTTACCCCAGGCTCAAAAATAAAATTTCGTAATAATAAAGTTTAGGCTCGATAATCGAGAGCGCCTGCGGCCGCGACAAGAAAGCGGCGACGGCGCGGCGGCGACTCGGCGCCTTCGTTGCGGTCATCCGCGCCGCAACACGTACTCCAACGAGGAGAACCATATTCATCGCCGTCAAATATATGAGTGACGCCCGCCTCATACTCTTGCGATCTTTATTTTATGGACTCGAAATCGAGAATAAAACTGATAATAATAACGCCTAACGATAAGGCGTTCTTGAATGTCGTCCGTAACACTCACCGAAACGAAACGCTATTCGGAAGTACTGTGTGCGAATTGGCTCCATCGACATACCCCTTGCTCGCCCACGCGAGCCCGGGAAAATGGGCGGCGCCCCCCGCGCCGCCGTCACCGGGCCGCAGCGAGCGTCGGCCAAGCAGCCCCCGCGCCGCGGAAGCCGCCGGCCGCCGCAGCCGCGCCTACATAGTCACCTAAGTGACTCAGGTGCGCCACGTTGGTCGCGGACAATTATTTTATAATTAATTGTTGGCATTGATTCAGGACGGCTTAGAAGTTCCATTCTATAAGTCCGTGGCACAATATCTATGTTGCCCCTGGTATAGACAAGTATTCTGTCTCCTGACCAATACCAAACTTTTTGCTCCTGACAAAAAGAAGTCCCCTAGTCCATTAAAATGTCAGTAGATTTGGGTGCGATTTCAGAGTGTTCAGCCGAACACCTTGCATTGGGCAGGCCGCAGCCCCACATACCTAATCAACTTTTATCTAAAATATTCCTGTCACCTAAACCGAATGGGAAAAAAGATTCACCATAAATCTAAAATCACAAATAAATTTATACCGACCACGTATATCGGACCACAGAACCATTTCAAAATAAATTTCAAGAAACACATTTTTAAATATGATAAATTTAAAATTGTGAACCATAAAAGCTTTAATTCGATGGCAGAATTTACAAATTTTCAGCCTTACCGCATTAGTATCTCGGTTGCCCAGCGAGGGTTTACTAAAGTGACGACTAAGGTCTTCACCTTCTTAAGGTCTCAAGGCTCAAAATCCGTGCTATACTTAGACGATATCATTTGCATTGGCAATGACTTCGAGGAATGTCTAAGCAATGTTAACGAGGCCCAGATTACTTCAATGTCTAGGAAACATAGTCAACTTTAACAAAAGCAACTTGCATCCTAAAAATATGTGTAAAATTCTAGTGTTTATATGTTTTAATTTTGAGAATTTCACTTAATTTTTTTTTTTAACTGGAGAAGCGACATTATAGCACAATCAGTGTGTATATTTTCGTCTCTTCCCCGTTGCACAATATAAGTTCGCTCAACTTATTGCGCTGTCAGTAGCAGCTTGTCCAGCGCTACAATACAGCTGATTGCACACTTTTTTCTATCTACTGTTTAAATGTATTTAATATAATAGCTACTTAAACTTTTGCATAAATATCCCCCCGTTCTACGTTCTTTGAGGATTTTAATTGATGGGCGCAAAACATTGGCCCTTTATTGTCCCTCAGGTCTTCATTATGTAAACGAGAACTTCACTTATGGCTCTCGTACTGACTGGGGAACCGTCTATGGCGACGATTGGGTCAACGGGTGTTGGAAGCAATGTGAACTCAAGTATCCCATTAACCGGATTTACTAAACCTAAAAATGTTATATACGATAATAATTGTGTTGACCAATAGGTACGTGTAGATAACACCACAGCTCTCAGCTATGTAAATTGTCAAGGAAGTATTGAATACCTTCATGCAAAGAATCTAGCGCGGCATATTTCGTTATGTGATATTAAGGTTGACGAGGACTCAAAAGAGTAAAGGACATAGAGTGGAAACTCTCTGACTCGGCTTACCGATAGATAGTCCACACAGTTAGACAGACTATGATTGAGGTATCGGTAGATTACCGATTTCATGTCTCGCGTCAATACCGACTGTGAGCGCTATTTATCCTGCAAACAGGACTCGGAGGCTATCGCAGCAGATGCGATTAATCTCATGCATTCTCACTTGTCGCACTTCTCTCGATTTGCAATTTTGATTGCAGAATAATACTGATCCATATGAAGATTCTAACGAATTTGTGATAACATTTTAAGTAATTGTTTTAATACGAATGCTTCGTATGACACTTTGAACAATCATCGTTCAGCTCCGTATCCCATTTTGGTCCCAGTTAGGATGTTCGAATTAAACGATCACTAAAAGGAACTATCAAATTCAATCCAAGCTTGCCTAGGTATACTGCCACTTGGAATCCACGAGAGTGTATTGGATAACATTTCAAATTCGGTCCCGTCCGAATAAATAAAACAATAAAAAGTTAACCAGAACATTAGGAATATTACTGGCCTTGTGTACCACACACACACAGGGTACAAACGCTATCACTTTTAAGGATGATAATATTAATACCACCTCAAATAGCATTAAAATCATAATTAGTTCCAACATTAGGGTCAGGTCGCTAGTATCCAGGGCTCTTTCGTACCTAATTTATGCATAACCCCTTCCATCACACTCGAGGAGTATCTGATTAGAATCGAGCAACTCAGTACTGGCACATACTAAGTATCTCTTTCTGTCGTGCAAACCACCATAAACAAGTCACGGCCCAAACCATTAGCCAATGGATTGGCAGGGTGATGACAGATAGCAGTGTGTCATGGGTCCATGTGCTGTGGCTCGGTGTGCCCGGCGTCCGGTGTCCGGCGCTGGGGCAGCGGCGTCTCCGCGGCGGGGCCCGCAATGCGCTGGCCGCAAGGACCAGCACATCGCGTTTTCGCCAGATATTATATCAGGCCGATCGCTGATGTCGGCCGATTTGTTAAACCCGTTTGCTTTCTTAATAATGAATTAACCACAGTGTCCATTATGTAATATGTTTAATTTACGGTTGATACCGTATAATTAATACATTGTTTAAAATGTATGAATAATTAATATTTTGTTTAAAATTTGCAAAACTTCCCTCTCCAAACATCTACGTTGTGAATTATCTTATATCTGAAGAATGAAGCGACGAAATATAATATATGATCAAACGAACTTCGCGAAGTTCGATCGATATTATATGAGTCGCTTCATTCGAAGATATAACACCCGCCCGCCCATATTCCCAGGCGTGGGGAAGTTTCGCATAGTATCTCTAAAAAGAATGACGTAAAGATGGCGGCTGGCTGTATCGATACGTAGGATCGAAAAAAAATGATCGATTGAAAACAAATCGATTTTACTTTAAATAAACGTGCGAAGCTACCTTGTAGGCTAAAGGGACTACGTTGTGAATTATCTTATATCTTCGAATGAAGCGACTCATATAATATCGATCGAACTTCGCGAAGTTCGTTTGATCATATATTAAAAGGAACAGGTAACACCTAAATCGTTTCCGACTACTCCTCTGTTCTCCTTCTCCTTTGTATCTTTATAAGCATTATATGGTACCAATTTAAAAAAAAAATACTTCATAGAGAGAGAGAGAGCGATCGACAGAAGAAAGAGAGTTCATAACATTCGCAAACAAGTCAAAACTCACCTTTATACGAGCAGATCGCCTGAACGCATTCGAGCACCATCTTCCCCGTGACTTCTGGCCCTTTCTCTCCATCTGATTTCTCTTTCGCCACTAGGACTCTGCCCTCTTCCAGCACTTCATCCAGCTTTAGCAGAAGATGCCTGGCAATAGCCGCCCGGCTGGCCTCCCCCAGCAATTCCTTGGTCTCTTGCAATGCAGCCGCCCTCACTGGCTTCGAGGTTGACAGCAGTACCAGCACTAGAGCCCTGTACACGGGCGAGTTTTGCTCGCTGGCAACACTTTGGTAGTTTTCCAGTAGCGTCCTGCATAGCCACACCACCTGAATTAGGACTATAAAGGGGTGACTGTTACAGTGATGTCCGGCATTTGCACCGCATCGCATAGGCTTTAAGGATAGGCAGACAAGCATTTTGTGTGATTGTTTCAAACTAGTACAACATAGAAAAACTGCAAGATACAATTGTTGTTTTTGTACGATGAGTCTTTGAAAATTCCATGCCCTATTGCACTTAGGCGACGCTTAAGTTGGCGCTTTAAGATATTCCTAAGCATTTAGGAGTCACAAAATCGGTGTCATAAAGTTTAGCAAATTTAGTTTTCATTTAAGGTTAGTGTTGGTGCAATGCTTTTCCTTGTTATGAATATCTTAAATCAACTTGAGCGTCGCCTAAAGTTCAGTGCAATCGGGTATTATAAGCAAATTGTGTCATCAACGGCATAAATAGCTGACATCGAATAATAAAGCTTAAGAAGCGGGGTGGGAGGGCTCCGAGGACGGTGGTGCCGTGAAACGGTGGCCGAAGTTTGTATTTATCCCCTGCCCTTATCCCATTGGGTGGGGTCGGCACATATCAACAACTTTGCGTTTAATGTATGTCAATAAAACGATTTTCCCCGAGTCTAGTACGAAATTACCTATTGCATCGTTCATCGCGTCATAGGTACATAGTTGTTTACGTTACTCAGTTATAAACTGTCCCATTATAATAAATAATCATGTAGGCGTTAATGTTCCGGTTGTGTTGTCGCTCACGAGGGTCCGGGGTCCGCCTTGACCATGATCCAGGATTTGGCAGATCAGATAATTAACAGTCCCATTATTATCTTCAATTTATTTAATTGGTTATATTATTACAATGACATTCTATAAGTGAACAAAAAAAAACGTAAATTTAAAAAAAAAATTAATAATATTAAATTTGCTGGCCCGCCCACCACATCACGGCACCACCATCCCAGAGCCCCTATCTACAAAGCATAGTTACCGTCGTCGGTGGCGGCTGCGATGGTCCGATCGTGTAGTAGTACGTGCTTGTCTGTGTGGACGAGCGCTGTCCACGCGTGGGGTGCCCGCGTGGGGAGGTCCCTAGCCTTGTCCAGCAGGCACAGCGCTAGGGCCGCGCAAACGCCTTCCATCACAACCAGTGGCTGTTGGAGAGGACAAAATCGACTTTGAATGATTGTATCGTATTGCATCCATCCATCATAGTAGTCAGCCATAAATAATATACTTTCAATAGGGGTAGGTAAGGGATAGTAATTGAGTAAAATGACTGAAATAAAATAAGATTTTAAGAGTTAGGGCATAGCGGGGTATTCCGTTCGAATTGAAGCCGCCCGACTGGGGAGTACCTTACAGAATACCGCAGCTAAACAATACTCTTTTAAATAGTGTTGTGTTTCTGCCGGTGAGTAAGGTTTCCTGTGCTCCATGGGGTGGGGATTTGGGTAACCGTGGCTTTGGCAGTGGAAGGACATTTGCCTTTTTGCTGCCAGAGTAATGTGTTATAGAGGTGGGCAACGCATTGGCGTTACTCTCGGTGTTGCTAATCTCTACAGGCAGTGGTGACCACTTTCCATCAGGTGGCTCGCTTGCCTGTTTGCCTATCGTATGACATAAAAAAAAAGTTTATTCACGAAAAACTTTTATAGGTAGTAGAGTGGAAGATCACTTGCATATTTAGGATGATTCACTGCTTTCTTATCGAGAATGAACTATAGAGGCCTATCAAAGTACCTGCAACGGCTGCGCGGCGGCCTTCTCTACAGCTTTCAGAGTAGTGCCTGCGCCTGCGTCGGCGACGCCCGGGCACGGCGCAACGCATTGTGAGCCTTTATTACATGGCCACTAGAGTCGAAGATTGCTTGCAACTTTAAAGTTGCTTATGGCTTTACAGCCCTGAATCCATGTCTCTGGGGCACAAGAGACTAGTGACCTCTCAAAGTATCTGTAACAGCTGCGCGGCGGCCTTCTCAACAGCTTTCAGAAGTAGCGGGAGTGATGCCTGCACCTGCGCCGGCATCGCTCGGACGCGGCGCAACGCATTATGAGCCTTTACTATATAGCCACTAGAGTTGAAGGTCGCTTGCAATCCTATGGTTCCTTACAGCCATATATCCACATCTTTGGGGGACCTATTAACGTACCTGCAACGGCTGCGCGGCGGCCTTCTCAACAGCTTTTAGAAGTAGTGGGAGTAGTGCCTGCGCCTGCGCCGGCGACGCCCGTGCACGACGCAACGCACGGGAGATCAGCGACGCGTACGCGCATCGTACGGTCTGCGTCGTGTTCTTGGCTGACAGGTTCTTCTGTGGGGGGGGACGAGGGAGGATTAGTGGTGGTTTTAGCCAGGCGGGTGGTTGGAGAGTTTACCTATTTTTATACATATAAAAATCTAATAAAAAATTAATTGAGTTATTGCTTATTAGATTGCTAGTCCTCTATCTGGTAACAGGAATCATTGATATGAATTCGCATTGTTCCTCATTCAAATTCTCATTGGGCGAGCGAATTGCAACTTAACGTTCTCCGCATACGGACGAAGTTTGCACAGCCGAAAAGCGACTTAATATTATACTAAGTAAGGATTAGTATCATTTGTCTAGCCGCCTCCTAAATCGGCCCTGTCGCAGTCTCGTGCGCCACCTTAAGTGATCATAATCTTGCGGATTAAGCTCGCTGCATCCTCGCTGTAATTTTCAAATCCATAAAATGATCACCATTCCACCATAAGATCTCAAAATCTCAATACAATTTATTTATTGGAGTACCAACAGCTATATAAAACATAATAAATATTATTATAGAACCAACAAGCCAATTACTGGTCCTCGCTAGTAACAACAAAATAAAAATAAAAATAAAAGTTCTCAATACCTGGAATATCTCAACGACGACGGGCGGCAACTCATGATCAGCCGGCAACGCAGCCAGCCAGTCGTGCAACGCGTCCAGTGCCGCCACCAGCGTGCGTTCGTGCGACTCGCTCTCGAGCACTCGCGCCACGCCCGCCGCCGCCGCCGCCAGCAGCGACGACCGCTCAGAGTCGGACACCCCCGCCGCGGAGAGGGTGCCTACGCCCTGGGGTAGAGGGGGAAGAAAGGGGGAATAAGTAGGGACAAATGAGGAGACAGACTTTTTAGTAAGTGGTAACGGTAACCCGTAACATCTACGATTTTGAAGACCTGAGTGGTTTAATGGTCAACATGCCGCTGCCACGCAAGAGGTCCCGGGTTCGATTTCCGGCCAGGTAGAAATGAAAATGATGAATTTTAATTTCTATTACGGGTCTGGGTATTCTATTTATAATAAGTATGTATTTACGTAGTATATAAGTTATCTAGCACCCATAGTACAAGCTTTGCTTAGTTTGGGACTAGATGGCGCTGTGGGAATTTGTACACGTATATTTATTTATTTATTTATTTAGGGCTGATTCTTTAATCCTCAGATAAAGTTTAACAGCCCGATAAAGTAATATACTACCAAATTAAAACAACCAATGTCACTTTATATGAAATAACGACACATATGTAATATTTTATTGGTTTGATATTTTTTATCTGAGGATTGATCAATCGGCCCTTAGGGTGCAGGCAATAAAATGCAGAACCGCATATTCGTTGTCACTATAAGGACTAAGTTGAAATGCCTAATTGCGCTGGCTAATATATCCTTAATATCGGAACACAACAACTGGCAATTGAAATAGATAAGGCGTTGGTACCCACCCTGGCGGACTCTCAGGCTTGACCGAGTCCTCCCACCAGATGGGACCTTTGCTTAGACTAGATAGGTAGACTTGACTGGAATCCCGCCACGTTATGTGCCCGACAGGATACTGTTCCGTGACCGCAATTGCCTGTTCTGCTAGCTCCCGGCACCGCTGAGGGCGTTGGCAGAAGACGCCTTTCTGGACGTCAGTTATAGGCTCGTTTCTTAAAGGTTTTCAATATCGCAACGATCTGAAACCACGGAACTTTCTCCCACGCACACTAAGGTTGCGAAATGAACTATCTGGAGAGATTTTCCCTGGAGAGTACAACATGGAGTTCTTCATGACAGGGGTTAAAAGGTTTTTATGGGGTCTGCAACGCGTGGGTGATGCCCCTGGTATTGCAAACGTCCATAGGCTGCGGTGACTGCTCACCATCAGGCAGGCCGCAAGCTTGTTTGGTATAAAAAAAACACCTCAGGAACCTCATACTCACATTGAGCACGGCGATCTTGTCCTCGCTGCTGGTGAGTTTCCCGCTGGCACCGTGGTACTCTTTAAAGGCGGCCGTGAGCAGAGCATCGGCGGCGCTGGCGGGCCCGCGCGCCGCTAATGATCGCAGCGCACGCGCCGCCGCCGACCGCACCCACGCGTCGCGCGAGTGCAGGTTCACTGCGGACACGGGGGACCATCATAACTAATCCTTGAGATATCAAACTATAGGGAACGCTTGTCGCCAATTTGGGGCCTACTGCGCATGACTGTACTACCGCGCAATAACTCTCAGGCGACAAAGTTGCGCAGGACTTCCATTGACTTATCTTATTTTGATTTCTGTTACGATATTAGAGATATTTAATGTCCTAATCAATAAAGAAATTTTGAATTTTGAATTGAATTTTGATAACCTACAGTCGTTTTTGGTGTTTATCTGTACATCCGCCAACTCCTAAACCACGCAATGGATTTTGATGTGGTTTTCAAATCATTTAGAGGATTTCTTTCAGAAGGTTTTTATGTAATCAAATGGAGTTCGTTTTGTTTCTGCTACTCGAGATGATAATCAACACATTCTTAATGGTAATGTAATTATTCAAATTGTATTGTGATAATTTACAAGCATAAATAGAAAAAACCCGAGAACACCCATCCAAAGCCGGCCGGGTCGCTAGTGATTGAATACTTGTGTAGTTGATGTTTTTTTTATAGGACTAAGGTGGAAAACAAGAGTACGACAAGCTAGAGGGTAAGCAGTTACCAGGTTGTTTCATGATTTCCATATGCATTCAATATACTTTTTTTCAAAGGATACAGGATGCAGCCTGCCTGTTCAGAAATATTAACTGCAACTATACGTCGTCCGTTTAGACACAATTACAATATATGTCATTGTGCAAATAATTTTTTTTACTAAATTTCCCTACGTATCTTGGTGTAACGTTTTAGAGAATTGACCACCTTACTTCCCATAACTTCAAGCACAATCACAACCGTACTCACCTATCAAGTTCTTCCCGATATCGACGGCCACGCTGTCCATCTCCACGTCCAAGCCATCGATGACCTCTCCCACGGCCTGCACTACCGTCTCGGGGCTCCGCAGCAAGGCCTTGTGCAGGGCCGGGAGCAGGGCCCCGCCCGCGCCCGGCAGCCGCATCAGGGCGGAGCACGCGCGGATGTAGTTCGCGTTCGGACGTTGCTTCACGCTCACCAGACTCTTTATGAAGCACTCCAGCATCTTGTCCTGTGGTTGGAAGGTAGGGTTTATCATGTATATTTTAACGTTCCTACCGCTGCAACTTTTGACTGCAGGGATGACATGCATGCCAACAAACTCACCACCAAAGATGCCAAAGACCGAGCGAAGTGGACAAAGAGAAGTCAGTCCCGAGCGCACGGGAGCGCAACCGGGACTGACGTCAAGATGATGACGACACTAGAAGGTCCCCAGTCGACCGATCGCGGCGGAATCCGCACTGGTGGTCGCCAAGGAGATCGTTACGTTCAAGGTGAGTCAGGAGTTTGTTATTTAGTGCAGGCTCCATAGTTTTAAAAAGGTGACCGGAACGGGGCGGTAGGGGGGACCTGTGTGGTTCAGTGGTCAACATGCCGGTCTGCCATGCAAGAGATCCCGGGTTCGATTCCCGGCCGGGCAGAAATTGAAATGATGAATTTTAATTTCTGTTACGGGTCTGGGTGTTCTATGTATAATAAGTATGTATTTAAAAAAGTATTTGAGTAGTTTATCAGTTATTTAGCATCCATAGCACAAGCTTTGCTTAGTTTGGGGCTGGCGCTGTGTGAATTTGTCCATGAATATTTATTTCTTCATTTATTATTTTATAGTGACCAGGAGCTGCGTGGCGCCTTTTTTGGGCCACTTGTTGTAGTTGGTACACTTGGCTTCAGAAAGGTACGAATTCCAGATCATTATATTACCAATTGCTAATAACACAGTACCTTATGCTGCGCGAGCGCCGGATCGTGGCTAGCGAAGGCGGCGAGCGCGACGGCGAGATGCGGCCCGCCGTCCGGCGGCTGCGCCAGCAGCGCCTGCGGCCAGCGCGCCGCCACCGCCGGCGGCAACAGGCGCCAGGACACGTGCAGCTGGGGAGAGCCGATACAATGTTATCATCGTCAATGACATGTGACAGAATAAATCCAGGTTAAAGATTCATCATCGTGCTAGCGCTTATCCCGGCCTCTGCCAGGGACGGCTTTCCTACAAGTTCTTCTCCACTTCGCTCGGTCATCGGCATCCTCGCGTCGTAAGCCGTCGAAATCCAGGTTAAAGATTCCACTGTCGTAAATACGCAACAAAAAATGTTTACATTCCTGGTCTCCCTCTAGCACTAGAGGCCTAATGATGTGTAGAGTGAAATCTATAATATACTGCTACATCCGTTGGATACCATACAGACAGATCACTATCACATATATCTAGCCATTGCTTTTGACAACAATAATCAAAACTCACCATAGTGTAAGCTTTTTCATTGAGCCTCTTATCGCCATAGGCGGTGACCACAGCGAGCAAGTTCGCCTGAGCCAGCACGAGCGCGCTGTAGTCGACCGCCGCGTCGTCGGCCGCGGCCCGCAGCGCGCCGTCCACCACCACTGTGCTCCAGCGGAGCGCGAAAAGCCCGCTTATGCATGTGCTTTTTCTGAACAGAAATTATTATTATTATCATTTATTGTACACCAGCAGCTGTAAGCTGATGCGTGTATATCGCGATATTTAGTTCTTGTAATGTCTATCCAGCCTATTTCTAAATCCCCACTACCATTTTTGTAGCTCTTCTCTGGACTCGCTCTAGCAGGCTGATATCTATTTTCAATAGGCCGAGCACAAGTAGCTCTCGCGCGCGATTTGCGAGAAAAAGCGCGAGATAAGTATTGCTATCACTTGTGCTAGGGCCACAAATATGGGTACCATATCAGAAAGCAGTATTCCAATATTGGTCTGATATATGTTTTATACAGTTTCGAAAATAAGTCCTTGCTAATTATTGAGAAGGCTTTACGAACACAGTATAGTAACGAATTTGCCCTTTTAGTTATACCAATAATAACATGAGGCTAAAAATTTAGGAGTCATAATTGACAGGACATTGTCCTGGGGGCCACACATTGCCGAGATCAGCCGCAAGCTGTATGCCTCGTCATCGGCGATGAGAAGGTTGCGCAATTTTCTTCCGATACCAACTAAGATTGCGCTGGTATAGGCCTTATTACTACCGATACTGGACTACGCTGACACATGCTTCACTGATCTGACTGAGGAACAACTTCATAAGCTGGAGTGTCTACAAAATTGTTGTATAAAGTTCATTTTCGGCATTACGGAGTTCCGTGCTCGGCTTGGGTGGCTTCCCATCCGTCAGCGCCGGAATAGTCATGTACTCTCGCTATTATATCGTGTACTATTTGACAGCTATTCGCCACGATACCTCAGCGAGCGCTTCCAATATGACTAATGTACAATGTCGATCCCTCCGTTCTTTGCGTGATCGAACGTTGGTAATGCCCAGTCATGCTACGAGGTTCTACGGCAAATCATTTACTGTCCAGTTGGTGCGTCTGTGGAATGCTCTGCCCCGTGAGGTGAGGTGTTCTGATACACCTGGTGTATTCCGGGGGAGATTGAAGCAACATCACGTGGACATACAAAAATGAGGTCCTTCGTCTGAGTCTAGATATGGAATATATTGTTATTTATTGTATTATTAAATTATTTGTTATGTATTGTTTATGTTATTGGATATGTATCTAAGTAGTTGCTATTGTTTATGTTAGTATTGTATTTCGTACATTGCCTAAAATGTTAAAATTCTTTTATCAGTTTATGTGTAATGTGTATGTATAGTGTTTAGGTTGCCTGGAAGAGATCGCTCTCAGCGATAAGGCCACCCTTGTACCTATATTGTTTTAAACTGTATTTTTACGATCTCCTTTAATGTACAATAAAGTGTTATAATAAATAAATGTTCCTCCCATTTTTAATTTTCAGTTACTTCCAAATCTCTTTGCGAGGATACAATCTTATAAGTTAGTCTAGGATTATTCGAGCCAATATGCAGCACTGCACATTTACCAGTGTTCAGAGTAAGAAGCCAATCTCTAGTCCACTGCCACACGGTCCAGATCCTCTTGAATTATGTAATATGATATCAGCGGATTACCGAAAGTCTTGGTGTCATCAGCAAATAACAGGAAACATGGCACTATCAGCGGGTTAAGATCAGTCAAATACATTCCAAAAAGAAGTGGTTCCAGCACCGATTCCTGAGGAACACCACTATGCATGTTATGTGAGACAGAGAAACAATCTCCCACTCTTACTCTGAATCTTCTACCAGTCAAAAAGTCCTCTTTCCATTTCAACAAGTTTCCCCGAACTCCAACATGTTCCAACATATACAATAGTCTTTTGATAGGCACCCTGTCGAAGGCTTTTTCGTAGTCTAGGTGAATAACGTCTGTGGGATGGCGTTAATTCCAGTTTCTCGTCCATACAGCTCAACAAATTCGTAACTGTAGACCTCCTAGGAACATAGCCATGCTGTTCACCTATAACAACTTGTTCATCAGTTAAGAAATTTCATAGGTCCTTAACTATTATCTTCTTCATTGCTTTACAGCCAATACAGGTAAGACAGGTAATGGGTTGATAATTACCAGCCTCCAGTTTGTCACCCTTTTTATAAAGTGGCGTGACAATGGCCTCCTTCCAATCATTCGGCAATTGAGCCTGGGTCATTGACTGGTTTATGATGTCCACCAATAAGGAAGAAACAATGGTTGAGCATCTCTTTAGCAAAATAGCTTGTATCTGATCAGGAGCCATCGAAGTGCAATCGTCAAAACTGTGGATGATCTTCGATACCTTATCGGGGTGGAAAATGATCTGCTCAATAGAGTTTGCCACTCTCGGTGAATTTACAGATGGAATAGCCACATTCTCGGGTTCTCGGACATAAGCTCGCTCACTGTTCAGCAAAAAGATTTGCTATCTGCCAGATCATTCAAGACTTGTTGCGTTCGGTTATCTCGTAACGATAGCGGTAAAATTAAGATAAACACCTTATAACACATAAAAATCAAAAAGCATTGAGATGCAGATGAAGTTTCTAATATAAAGATATAAGAAATAATAAACTCATACTTATGAAGATGCTTATAAATGCTTCTCATATTTTTCTAAACCAATTTGATAAATATGGGTAACAGAAAATACTTAAGTACACTGGAAGAGGTCAGCATACCCTGTCAAATTAAGTGTCAAGAGAGGGAAGGGAATAGATATTTGTGATACACAAACTAGAGATGCCAAAAATATTTGACCACTATTTGGTATTCAGCTGCTTGTTTTAATATATTTTTTAATTGCCTAAGGAGGTACACAGGACTGTCCACCTGATGGAAAGTAGCCACCATTATCGAGGACCTCTGCAACCATAACATGGTATACTTGGTGCTTCGGCCGAGAGTGTGATTAATTGGAATAAATTATCACATTTTCAAAGACTTTGCATACTCTTATTAGAAATTTGTATTGCCATATAGTGCAATGCAATATTATTAATTATAATAATAGTCAGAATGTAACTTACGAAGTTGTAGTATTCTTGAGTGTCTCTGATATATCTAGCAACAGTGGCAGGAAGTTCTTGAGTGTCCATTCTCGGTGATTAGTTGCAAGGCACCGCAGTAAGTTTCTTACATATGATTGAGATGTAGAGTCCCTATATCGATGTAGAGTTAAAGTCAGCACACGGCAAATGAACCGCACTGCTTGTTCTGTGATACCTGTGATTTAGAAAAATATATAGATAATAAATAAATGACTATGTATGAGTATGTATGCATGTGTGTATGAACATTTCTAACCTACAATATTAAATTTAATTGATATTTGTTTACTAACAGAATAGGCTTATAATGTTTTGAAGCTACTATTTTAAATTAAATGCAATGTAACACAGAAACATTATTTTATTATTTAAGTGTAGAGTTACATATATTTGTACATATTAAGCAATATTTTGATGCAAGAAGATTTCATATTATTTACTTTATGAATTTCAAAGACATTTTGACATACAATTTCATGTATGATATAAAATGTTCTGATATCCGATCAATACAGCCTTTGCCCGGGGACCCGAGGTGAATGCACTTGCATCAAAACAGGCAAGTATGGATCAATACAGCTGGGGAAATATAACCCCAACAAAATTCAATTTGACAAATAATACGTACATATACCCATAATATTAGGGCATATACAAATAAATATAAGTCTAAACTATATGTACATTACCTGGAAGTAATAATACATCCTGAATTTCCTCTACCACCTTTCGTCTTTCTTTCAAACTTGCGGATTGGATTCTGAATGGTATATCTTTCAAAGTCTTGAGAACCTGGCGACAGAATCAATATCAATGAATAGGCCAATTGTGCCGGAACCACGTTTATCACTGTACAAATTTATATTACCTCGTTATCTGCCATTTTCCTATAAACATTTGGTAAAGTTTCTCATAAAACGCACACGTACGTACTCCCTTGCGGCTGCAAAAGAACCATAGACAAACAATTTTTTTTGACATGACAGTTTTCATTTGGGGTTGCCGTTTTATAACATAAAACCAAAGAGGATATAAACATAATGTTATAGGCTCGCCTCACACATACCGTTTTGACCCTATCCGATAAGAATGGAACCGGTAGGTGCAAATTCGCTATTTGCTTTGCTCTTGGTGTTACTAATGTCTATAGGCAGCGGTGACCACTTTCCATCAGGTGGCCCGCTTGCCTATTTGCCAACCGAATGACATAAAAAAAATACTTTTATTATGATGATTGCAGCTGAGCCATAATAACCATAAATCGGATTTAGTTACATTTCATGTGATTTAGTTTTTAAGAGCCATAATAAAAAATGTCGAGCTCGCTGAGGTCGCTTATTCATTTATTGTAGGCAATTTCATTCATTGTTAATATAAACTAGTAGAAAATATCTGGCAGTTACTATTTCGTTAATGGACATTTTCTTGTTCGATTAGCGACAACACTGCAAACCGAGAGATGTAAAAGCAACCGCAACCGCGGACGCACCGGTGTGTGTAAAGCAATGCTTCCCTTATCGTTCTTTTTCTAACCGGAACTCGTCAAAACGGCCTGGGACAGGCCTTACATAAAACCGAACAAAACGTAGAGGGAGAATAAACATAGAGACGACAAGCTAATAATAATACCATGCATGAACGAGATCTCAACATATAAAATCTGCTAGGAATGAAAAGGACAAATACATTTCTTTTTGTCCTTGTCAGTTTTGTTGTTGTCCATTCGACCAAATCGGGAATAAAGCGCGCTCCACATGTGGACAGTTCCGCGGGAACACGAGAATGTAGAGGTAGTATTCGTGTAGTCCCGTGCATATTTGTCTCGCCTATTTCATAGACTAAGTAGAGATAGTTTGTTGTCGTTTCGATTCGATCGATTTTATATTTATATTCCTAGCGCTTTTTCCCGTAACAGGTTTGGGATACTCTTGAGCATGATCCAGGATATTTGTAGATCAAGTAATTACAGTAGAGCAGGTGCTATCACCTCTGTGACCCTGTTTACAGTAGATTACTGATATTACACCGATGAATCGATAAAATGTCGCGCGTTTTGACACCACCACATCCCTAATAGGCGAGAATGTAGAGGGTCGACCAAAGTCCCGGCAAAAGTTTCGCCGGAAGTTTCGGCGAACATGTGGAGCGCGCTTAAGTTAAGTTATGTCCGGCATTTTATCTAGGATTAAGAATCAAATGGATATGACAAGCGAGTATACCCGAAAGGGACAGACTCAAAGTACCTACGTAATCAGTGTTGCAACCTCTACAAAAAATACCCTATTTTTTTAATGTTCCTTCATGTGACTAGATATGAGCTAGTGTGTATCAGACATACATAATGCGAATCAATTTACTAGAGTGCGCGTCATAACAAATAAATAAATGACAAAAGAAACTTTTTACTCCATAAGGTCTTACAGACTATCAAATTTAGTTTCATTTTCAGCCGCGCGCAAAGTTATCATCGCGCACTCTATACTTCGAATTTTAATTAATACAAAATGATTTTATTACAAGGCGGTTAGCCATGTACGATCAGTGTTCATAACAGAGAACAATTTTTTTTTCATTACTTACTTACCTTAGAGCTCGAGAGAAGGTGACGCTTTCGAAGGAACTTATAATCTAGCTAATCGAAAATAATATAGGTAGGCACCATAAGATAAAAATACTTTAATCAAATAAAAACAATAAATAAATTTAATATTAAGTCTTTAAGCACAAAATGATAGGTACTTTGGTATGTAGATAGGGGCTCAATGGTCTTTGAATAAAACCAATTTATTGTACATATTTTGTATGCTGTCACCTTTATTTGTAAATGATTTTGTAGCATAGTGAATGCGTTTAAACATTTTTAACACATATTAAGTTCTCATTAGCTGCCCGGCGCGACTTCGTGTAATGACTTCTATCCCTAACTTACCCTAACCTACCCCCTACCATACTTTAGTTACACCAACTGTACACCTCTACCCCTACCTCTACTCTAACCCTACGTAACCTTTTTTTTTGTTGCATAGTAAACACCCCTGTATCATACATAGCTTACAGAACAAAAAAATATACTAGTAGGTTTATTAAAATCAGTTAAGCCGATTTCGAATTTTAGCGAGACTTAACGAATAACATCTGATTTTTATTTAAATAGATAGATGGGCAGATGGATGGAGCGTCGGTGGCCCTGTGGTAAAGGTATCCAACTTGTAAGTGAGAAGTACCCGAAGTATAGGATGCACGAAGATAACTGACAGACGTGCGCCTGAAAATGGAACAAAATTTGATAGTCTAGTTAAATTGCAAAGATCTTAACGGGGAAAAGAGTTTATCTTATAATTAATTTATTCGGTAAGACGCGCACTCTATTAAATTTATTCGCATGATGTACGTCTGATCTCTGGCTAGTATATTATATGATAGGGAATTTATCAAACATTTTGGGGCTAAATTTTGGTAGGGGTTGCAACACTGGTACTCTGAGTCTGTCCCTTTCAGGTACACACGCTTGTCATCACTTGTCATATCCATTTGATTATTGATCCTAGGCCCAAAACGGCTCAAAATGTTCTCAACGAAAGTTAAACTGTCAGCGATCAGCTGTTGGTTGGTTCGTCCATGTTTGCTTGGTATTTGCATGTGATTTTGGTTATTTTTCTAAGTTTTTTATGTGTAATATTTATGTAAAAATGGAGGAACGACGAAAAGATTTAATTGAATTACACACATATATCAATGGAGTCGATAATGAAGTGACCATGATTCTGCAAAGCCTACAGTGGGACAGGAAACACTTATTGGAGGTAAGATCTTGTCAACCCTATATAGTAAACATTGCATTGTCTATTTTGACTGCTTGTAGATTTTATATTAGTGATTCACTGTAGTAAAATGAATGTAAAATGCCAAAAAAAAATAGCAACACACCTTTCTACAATCCAACCATAATTTTGAAGTAATAATTTACTTCTATTTAATAATAATTTTACATACTAACTTATTTGTTAATTTTTCTAGAGTACCCCTCTGGTATCATGTAAACATGATTCTAGCCATAAAGTGCCTCCGGATAAGAAGGCTGCACATGAGGCTCTTTGCTGGTTGAAGCGTGAGGGATACACTGAAGATGACTTGAAAGCCTTAACTCGAAATGGTAAGAACTTCATCAAATTGTGTTATTTTTATTTATGTACTACATAATTGTTCATGTGGTTTTAATTTAATGAACTCTACCCCTACCTTTGAACAATTACATTCAGGTTTGTAACCTAGTCCAATGACAATTCATCATCTTGGCGTTAATGTCCCGGTTGTGCTCTCACGCACGAGGGCCAGGGGTCCGCCTTGACCATGATCCAGGATTTGGCAGGTCAGGTAATTACAGTGGAGCGACTGCCATCTGACCTCCATGACCCTGCCAGCAGGGGAACCTGACCAGATTGGATCATGGTTACACATTCAGTTGCCTGAATGTGCAGGTTTCATCACAATGTTTTCCCTCACCGTAAGAGCATCGGTTAGTATTCAAATAATGTACATAACTCAAAAAACAGTCATTGGTACAAGGCTGGAGCGGGATTCGAACCCAGGACCTCTGGCTTACGAGTTGTATACTCAAACGGCTCGGCCACCGATGCTCCAAGACAATTACAAACAACAAATACATAACGTCTCCATTATCTCTCTCATTTGTCTATATTCCGTTTTGTTTGCCCAACACTTCTACTGTAAATGATATATTTAATGTGAATTTTATCAAGTTGAACTTTTTCCTAATTCATTTTTCAGTTTTACATGACTTTATTGTTACTAAGATTTAATTCATGAGTTTACAGCTATATATAATTAACACACAAAACTAACAAAAAAACATCATATCTAATTTTATTTTATCATTTTTACAGTTATGGAAACATGTATAGCGTGGAATCGAGATGTTATATCCTTTTTTGTTTTTGTATCCTTTAAAAATATCTCTCAACTCCCAGTAGATATAAGTCTTGTAAAGGGGTAGCCTTCTGTGGGTTTATTTATAATGAAGTCTTATAACAATTTTGTCTATTTTCAATTGTTGCCAGAGTTCTCAAACTACTCATTCATTTGACTTATTGTATCTATACACAACTTGTTTCTTGTTTAATCATACTTTCGTGCAACTATATTCCTGAACGATGTAAAGGTGAGGATATTGGCGAATCGCTGCTGCCGTCGCAGCGGCGGGCGGGCCCGCTGTCGACCGCGGACCGGCTCGCGCTGCACTGCGCCGCCGTGGCGGCCGCGCCCGCGCCGCGGCTCGATGGTGACCTGACATTGCCTGGGTACGTACTCTCGAAGTTTGTTGTAGTCTTTTACTAGGTTTTTATATCTTTTTATAACTATCTTTCCGCCTGCGTGGACTTTTGTATCTATATCTATCTATCGATCTGGTGAGTGCCTAGCCTCCACTATGTCCATACCAAATTATACCAAAATCAGTGCAGTGGTTTAGTCGTGAAAGACAGTTACTTCAGCATGTATAATGATATAGTAGGGAAGTGGGAATAGCGATTGTTGGGCAGCCGTGATTCTTTAGCGATGTCACCGTTGCGCGCCCGTGGCCCCGTCGTGGCACGTCGTGGTCCCCGCTGTGGGATCATGGCGCCGTTGTCGACTAGTACAGGGGATAACGGCATATCAAGTTTATCTGGGATCCCTGTGCCTTCGATATCCCAAGTCATTACCTATCCAGGCGACTACCGCATGGAGGTTCGTACAAGCGCCGCGCAGGCGATGGGATGTTAAGGCGGCCACACACCTAGGTTATGCGTGACGGTTTTAACCTTACATGCATAACCTCCTGTAGGTTATGCATGTAAGCACAGATTCCATAGAGCACATACACGCTAAGTTTTGCATGCACAAAATCTTTCAGTTGAAGATTTGGTGCGTGACGGACGTCGGGCTACGTACTATCTGCTCAGCTGTACAGGGTTCGGATTTGTAAATATCAATGAATTCTTCCAGTATAGCGCAGCGCTTGCGACTCGCCGTTTTGTTTTCGAAGAAATGGGGCGCGCAGCGCGACCTTTCGGCTTCGTAAACAATACAAAACTGAGGCCTGCCTGCGCACGCATGCTCGCGAAGCGCTACACACGATAGAGAGCGCTACGCTCGGTTTTGCGTGCGCGCGAGCAAAACCGAGCTGCAAAAAATATCAATTTTGATATTTGTCAGATTGCATGTACAGGCGTAGATAACTGTACAGTTTTGTAATACACACGCTAGGGTTTGCCTGTAGGTTATGCACTTAAGGTTAAAACCGTCATGCATAACCTAGCGTGTGTGGCCGCCTTTAGTTTTATTCGACGCGGACGCTCCGGTCACGTAGGCAGGCAAGCGCCTGCCGAGATAGTAACTATTGAAGTCGTCGAGATTTTTTTGTTTCTTGAAAAAAGACTTCGTCTGTACATTACCTATAAACTGAAGATTATTTAAGCATACACATTATAAAAGCACTTAAAAAGCTAAAACTTTCATTTAGGCATTCGTTAGTGTAATAGATATCTAAGGTATAACAAAAGTAAGGCTAGCATCATGGCACAGAATACTAACCATAACCATGATTAAAAAAGAACTGGCGCGCATTGGAATGGGATGCGAATCACCCAAGGCCGGATAGAATGGCGCTCGTTGGGGGAGGTCTACATTTAGCATTGGATAGCAATAGGCTGATCGATCGATCGTATTTACGTGCACTTTGCTTAAATTTTCATGATACCGCGGAAGCTTTTTTTATACCACCTTTGTGGTATAAAAAAACCTTCCTACTTTCCTACCCCCTTCTTTTTGACGATTGAAAGTGATATGTAATGTCCTACTCAATAAAGAATTTCTAACTTTGAACTTTGGTGACAAACAAGCAAACGGCCTACCTGATGGTAAGCAGTCACCGCAGCCTATGGACGTTTAATTTATTTAATATATCAACAGAGTACACATATAAAAGTTACAATTTAGTTTAGACAAGGTACAAGACTTTTGCAATACCAGAGGCATCATCCACGCGTTGCCGACCCCGTAAAAACCTTTGCTAGATTATTCAAACTGTGGTGCTTTTTGATGGTTAATGACTTCACATTAACAATAAAACATTAATTTACATTGCATAGAATGCAAAATTATGCTTGATTGTCATGCAGTTAATGATTTAGAAATTTCCGAGTCCTCATAAAGATTGACGCGAGATAACTTGACAGAGTAACAACTCTGCACAATTCCAGTGAGGAGCGCGAAAGCAAGCGCGACGGCGAGGGCGATGGCGCGGGCGCCGATCCGCGGCTGATTGAGCTGGCGCTGCAGCGGGACCTGCGCCGGCGCCGGACCAAGTACCGCGTGGCAAAAACGAAGAATTACTCCGATGTGCTGAGGGATGTCATACAGACACAGGTAGGTTTTTTATTGTTGTTTGGTTATAATGGGTAGCCAAACTGAGAACTTATGGCGCCACAAGCTATAATGGCCAAAATGACAAGTAGATATGTAAAACTTTGACGTGACTCAAACCAATCAACAGTTACCAATCATTTATTGGGCACAGTCGTTGGGAGGGCCATTAGTTCACAGTTTGCCTCCCCATTTTAGAAAATATCATGTTAATTATGTTTGTGATCAAACTGAGTGTTTGTTTTATTAATGCATTTATATAAAGTATTTTTTAATAAAAACAAACTGTGACTAATTATCAATAAAAAGAAGTTGATGCATCAATTACTATTAAGCATACTATATATACATAAATGTATAATTGTAGATGGAGTTCTACACTGGGAATACAGAAGATGATACTGAAGACACTGACTCAAACAGACAAGACAAAATAGAAAATAATTATACACAAATTACGACAAATAGAGAGCCAAACTACAATGAAAATAGCAGATACAACAGAATTCAAAAACGATATACACAAGATTCTAGTCATTCGAAACACAGTAGCAGATATGACGAAAACGAACATAATACAAGTAGATCTAGAAAAACTGATGAATATACCAGAGAAACCAGACGTTCAGGCAACCATAGATACGAAAGAGAATACAGAGATAACGATTACGATTATAGACAAGAAAGACATTCAAGAAATGATAAACAATGTAGTAATCGTGAAATCAAACAAGGAAGACGGTCAAGATCTAAAAAAAGAGAAGAAAGACATTCAAGAAGATATAATGAATATAGTAGTCGTGAAATCAAAAAAGAAAAGCGGTCAAGATCTAGATCTAGTAGTCATGAAATCAAAAAAGAAAAGCGGTCAAGGTCTGGATCTAGTAGTCGTGAAATCAAAAAAGAAAAGCGGTCAAGATCTAGAGAACGAGATCGGAACCAAAAACATAGCAGAAGAAACAGGCGTTCAAGATCCGAAGAATTTTATTCACATAATGACAAAAATGAAAGATTAACCCGATCTATCGATGATGATAATAGACGTGAAGACCGAAGAAAAAGACGATCCAGAGAGAGAAGTGACAAGAAAAGCCACAGCACATATAAAAGATCCAAAGAATATTACATTCAAGTTAAGGAAGAAAGGCAATCAAGTTCCGAAGAAACGAGTTCCGATGATTACCCAGAAGGAAGTTATTACAGGCCTAAAGAATATGAATATGAGCATCATGAATATGATAAAAGCGATAGATATGGTCATTCATCGAAAAAGAAAGATAAACACCATCACAAAAAATATTATGACGATAACACGGGGAATTTTAAATACGACAGCAGAAAGAAAAGTAATAGAGGATATTACGATGTGTATGTGAAAGAGGAGCCTGATGATTTTTAATATAGTTTTGATTTTCTACTTCTTTTTTTGTATACTGACCTACCTGTAGGATGACTGATGTATTTGAGCAAAATAAACGGTTTAAATTAGTGGTTTATAAATATTGAAGTAATAGATCGGAGTATACAGAATCTCTTATTTCAATATTTATCAGCCTAACGGGTCAGTAAGGAATAATTCGAAAAATAATAAAGAATTCGTTTTTTTATAACTGATACTAATTTGTACTATATCAGCATGTTACAAAATCTGTTACAGTTTCGGAAGTCGCCTCACTGGCCAGTGAGGCTTATTTAGATTAGCCACAATAATCTCACTCAATAAGAGTTATTTTCAAACATATTTAAGGGCAGGTGGCCCGTTTGTCTTTTGTTTATTTACACTGGAACAGACCAAACTAGAACGCTTTATGCTAAGTGCGAAAAAGTGCCAAATTTTTATACATTTTTGCTTGTGTTTTAAAAAACTATCTTCAAATAAAAGTCTTACTCAGCGAATTTGTTTGTAAATATTTATTGTATTTTGTTAAGTATAAATATGCCATTAAATGTAAAATGGCAGTAGTTTTATTATTATTATTCTCCTTATTTATTTACATTCTTAAGTCTAAATTTTTTACAATATATATAAAAATAAATATTATAAAAAACCTAAACCTAGAGTACCACCAGCACCGGGGCGAGGCCCAAGCTACCGGCGGTTAGGGCTGCAGAGACAGGAACCTCCTGACAATACGCGCCGTCTCCAAGAGAACCGCTTTCTGAATCTGGCCCTTGACCCAACCATCTAGCGAGAGACTCTTGAGATGTTGGTCGAGGCTCTTCGCTATGAGACCGTTCACTGAAACGACTATCGGAACAATGATCGTCGAATCAACATCCCACATGGCGGTCACCTCGTGAGCCAAGTCAAGGTACTTACACTGTTTGTCCTTCTCGGCCTTCACAAGGTTTCCGTCATGCGGGATGGTGACATCGACGAGCACTGCTCGGCGCTTCGATCGATCTGTGAGCACGATATCAGGTCTATTAGCTACAATAGTCCTGTCCGTGATCACAGATCGATCCCAATAGAGCGTGGCAAGACCATTTTCAAGAACTGGCGCTGGCACGTATTTATAATATGGCACCTCAGACTCCACAAGACCATATTGAAGAGCAAGTTGCTGGTGAATAATCCTGGCTACCAGATTATGTCTGTGCAAGTACTCACCATTAGCAAGACGACCACAACCGGATGTAATATGCCTGAGTGACTCTCCAGGACAGCGACATGCACGACAGATGTCAACCGTACCATCCTTTAGGATATACCTCCGGTAGTTGTTCGTCATGATAACCTCGTCAGCAATTGCACAAACAAAACCCTCTGTTTCCCCGAAGAGATCACCGAAGCGTAGCCAGTTCACCGAGGCGAGCAGATCTACATCGGGTCCTGTCAAGGCCCTGTAGAACCGCCCATGTAGCTCCTTGCTCTTCCATACGTCCTTGCGGTCTATGGTGCTTAGGACCTTTGGTTTGCGCCAGTTCTCGTTTGCCAAGGACAGCGGGGTAAGGCCTCTGTCTACCACCGCCACAGCACGATGCATCCCACACTCGTTGTTAAGAAAGTAGTCTCTAAGACTGCACACCTCACGATTGTGGAGGGTCTTGGCGCTTAAGAAGCCACGACCTCCACATTTACGTGGGATGTACAGTCTCATGACAGACGAGCGTGGGTGCAGCATACGGTGTGTAGTGAGCAGAAGACGGACCCTTCTATCCAGGGCGTCCAACTCTGTTTGAGTCCACCTTAGTATGCCAAAGGAGTATGTAAGCAGGGGCATCACCCAAGCATTGAAGGAGCGCACCTTGTTGCCACCCGACAAAAGACTATTAAGTACTTTTGTTAGGCGACAGAAGAAACGCTCCTTCACTGCCTGTTTTACACCCTCGTCCACGATACCCAAAGACTGTGACATACCAAGGTATTTGTAAGTTTCGGCTTCAGAGAGAGATCTGAAAGACATTGTCTCAGAAAGTTGCAAATTTGTTGTATTTGCAACTTTCCCCCGCTGCACATGACCGCACACTTATCTGCACCAAACTCCATTCTGATGGCATTACTAAAAATTTCGGTTATTTTCAATAACTCCATCAGATCCTGGCGTTTTGGTGCAAACAACTTGAGGTCATCCATGTACAGCAGATGTGAGATGACCTCGCCCTCTCTTCGAAGCCGGCAGCCCAGCTCTGAATGCTTAAGCAATGTGCTAAGCGGATTCAAACTGTCGCCCTGAAAAATTCCTCTCTCTATCCTTATAAAGTCCTGGGGAGGAGAATGGTCAATTCCGCCCACTGGTTGACTAAGGACTGTGATCCACTGCCTCATACATGCATCTAAGAAAGATCTTAAAGTTGCATTGATCTTATACAACTCCAAGACCCGTTATAGTCAATCCAGGCAGCCGAGAGGGACCCCCTGCTCCGCCGGACTTGTTGGCATATGGTCATGTCTAAGAAGAGGAGCTCTTTAGTACCACGAGACCCAACCCTACATCCATTTTGTGACTTTGCTAAAATATTATTTTCAATAATGTGGTTATTAATTTTCTTTCTCAAAATGGATGTAAGGAGCTTGTATAGCGTAGGCAAGCACGTGATGGGTCTATAGTTTTTCGCTTCTGTTGTACTACCAGACTTATAGAGCAGAAAGGTAATACCGGTTGTAAATAAAGTTGGTAGGGAACCATGCTCAAGGGCTTCTTGAAATTGTGTTGCCAAGCGTTCATGTGAGCATCGAAACCATTTTATCCAGAAGTTGTGCAATCCATCCGGCCCAGGACATTTCCAGTTCTGAGCCGTATCGATCGCACAACTTACATCCTCTGTGCAGATGGAAACCGCTGCCATAGGCTCGATGATCTCACATTCGCGCTTGACAACATTCATCCAGTCGCCCTCCGAGTGTTCGACAGGAACCGACCAAATACTACGCCAAAAATTATTTGAGGCAGAAGCATCGGGCAGGCTCCCGTCGGAACCACTTTGATTGGTTCCCTCCCACTTGCGGTATACCTTTCTCTGGTCACTTTGAAAGAGACAATTGAGCCGGAATCGATCCACACGCTCTCTGTAGCGACGAATGCGATTTGCCCACGCACAAACTTTCTGCTTCAAAAAATCGATGCGCTCTGTAGCACAGGCCATATAGTCGCGTGAACTGATTCCAGTCCCAGCGAAGGCCTGGTCAACAAAGCACATGACTCGAGGACGATTGTTGCCCTCTTTGAAGCAGATAAGCTTCGCAATAAGAGTCCTAAACGTGTTGATACGCCGCTCGATCCGCTTTTTCCATGCAGGTGCGCCCCCGGCGACCCGCGGAGCTCGGTCAGCGTTCGAAAACTTGACGCGAGCAACGCGGCACGCCGTGATAGCACCACAATACATGATCGAGTGCGTATCAACTAAATTATCACTAGCCCGTATGTATGAGTCTAGCAATACGTTTATGGCTCCCATTAACGCAAGGTTGCGTCTATTAGTGGGCAAACGAGGCAATCGTGGCCTAGAGTTGGGTGCGAAGCGATACCGTGCAATCGTCTCCTCCAAAGTCCTCCTCACATACTCATTAGTTTCAGTGCTTACGCTACTCACGTTCGTACAGTCCTCTACGCCGACAGTGGCATCAGTCCGCGGTACCCGCGGTGCCGGGCTAGGTGGTGACACCTGAGGCGGTAACGTAGCTGGCAGACTCATGGTCGAAATGGGAACTGCACGAACTGGTAGCGATTCCAAGCGCAGCCGATCAAGTACAGAGTCATCCAACCGTTTTAGACGTTGGATGGCCCGCACCTGATCTGATAGTCTTTGAGCGGTCACATCGATGGCTGGTTCAAGCACCTGAAACAGAGGCAACATCCGGTCACGGTACGCAGACAGGTTGGTTCCCCCCTCTGTAGCCCCATAATAGGCTCGCATGACATTTTCATTTATGGACTGGGTCCATCGCATGCGACGCACTACACTACCGGTAGCGGGGGCCATTAGCGGGGCAGGTCGCCCCATAGGCCCCAAGCGTGCCGGCAGTGGTCTTCCACGTCGCGCAGGTGGTGGCGGCGGCGCAGCAGACAACCCGCGCTCGTCGCTCGACTCGCTGGTATCGGATGCGGTGGTAAATTCATCGTTCGATGACGATGGCGAGGAGCTGACGGGAGCGGGCGTAGGTGGTGGTTGTGCGTTCACTGTTTGGTTTTTCCGCTTGCTCCTCGTTATCATTTTTCTAGTTCTGATTTGTTTTGTAGCATTATTGGTTATAATATACTCGTATGTCAAATGTCAAAATTGCAGGCAATAATAAAAATGTAAATGTAAGTCGAAACTTTGTTATAAATGTTCTTTTTTCTATTGCGATATGGTACTGAATCACTGAACTTTAAATAATGATGTATATACACGTAAATAATACACAAAATAAAACTGATTTCAAAATGACGAGTTGATGTGACAGCGGGATGTGACCTTAAAAAAAATTATTATTATTATTAAGCAGGCAAGCAGTTGTCAAACAACTGATAGATGCCTGTATCTAGCTCTTTTGTCAGAGAGTTTGAAAAAACTTAAATGTATGATGTTTGTATTCTCCTACATTTAATACAGACGTCTAAGCCATATTTTTTGTTTTAATTTATTCAAGTTGGAGGGCAGCAAACTCATTTGCGAGATCGCTGCGCAGACGCAGCCGCCGGAGCGAAGCGCGGTCGGTTATTGCCATAACGCGCGCGCACATTACCGATATCAATCTAAGTAATTTTAGCCAAAAGCCTTTAGTTTTAGCAATCCGCGTAACCGCCTATGCCGTCGTACGTGGGGAGCGGTATCCAACTCGTTAGCGAGAGACGCCGGGTTTGAATCACACTGCGGCCATGTCCCAATCACTCATTTCTGAGTTATGTTTTAAACTGCTAACCGATGCTCTTACGGTGAGGGAAAACGTGATGAAACCGACTGATGTGTAACCATGATCCAATCTGATCAGGTTCCCCTGATAGCAGAGTCACCGAGTTCAGATGGCAGTCGCTCCACTGTACGCTCTGACAAGTTCTGGATCTTGGTCCAGACGGACCCCGGTCCCCCGTGCGCGAGAGATCAACCGGGACAATAACGCCAAGACGATTTTTTTAAATATTACCGCCTATGTCGTCTGTGGTGTATTATAGGGAATACCGGGCGGTGGGTGTATAAAGTACAATTTTAAAGACGGTATATTCAAAGTATTGTTATAATAACAAGTTGAAAATGCAATATTTTTACAGGCGTAAGTCAGTTTAATTCGCCTTGCTTGCGAATATAACAAAATTACCTTCGTTAAAATTGGTCGAAACTCATTAAGATCCGGATGCAAGTTAATTTCCTACCCATATTTGCCATCAATCAGTTTGTGGTTTGACCTTGGTAAGCAACTAGGAACAGTAGAGCCTCGAGTCATAACAACCATAAAGGGTTTGTGAATAGCCAAAGAACAGTCAACTGGTAGACTCGAGCCTTCTCTTCAGAGGCAGGCAACGCATTAGTAGCGTCCCTGGTGTGGCTGACGTCTATAGGCGGCTGTGACCACTTTCCATCAGATGGCCTGCTTGCCTGTTTGTCTGCCGTAAAACATTTAAAAATCTACATTTAGCCGACGGATTGAAGACCCGTGTTATAAGTAGGCCCGCCAGGAGTATTTTTTTCAATGTGCGTAAGTGCGCCGGCCCTCCAAGCAACTTTATGTTGTGTTATATGAGAACGCAGCCGCAGTCTATCTGGGGCAGAACCCTAGCGCGTAGGCGTTGCAATACAATGGCAATTAAGTTGTCACTTCACCAGTTGCATGTCCGGCTGCCTGTCCGTCTGCCTGACGGGGCGATTTCTAAAAGATTGCCACTGATTAGGTAACGCGGTAACCGGCCCGTACGTAATAGTGATTAATGACATAAAACCTATTGTTTTTTCGCCTCGCCTTGTAATTAAATGAAGATATTAATCATCTTCATATTGTAACTCTACCGAAAAGTCGTAATATTACACATAATGTACTTTAAATATCTTATAACTATTTTACCTTTGCCTAGATAAAATTAATTTGACCGTGTGGTTGCCGGCGTATTGGAATAGCACCAAAGAACCAAAGCGTCCACTTTTCTACGGGTTTTGAACCTTCAAAGATTGCGTTTGGAGAGCAGTAATAACGTTCATAGTTAAGTAATTAGTAGATATCTGAACAACCACTTAGAAATATAACACGTTGCCTGCGGGTGTGTTCCCTGGTAATTATAATCTAGACGCCTTCAAGTCTAGAGTGAATAGGCTGTTCCTAGACAGGCATGCTCCATCATCGGCCGCATCGTCACTTATGGCTGTCTAGAGTGGCTAGGTTTTTGCTCATAGTAGCTCATTCCTAATCCGAATCGTACGAGCGAGAAAAGTTCTTTCGAAATTGCAGAGCCCCTCGGGGATACCGTACCTCGGAAGTTTTGATAGCAGTACCCTGTGCCGATCAACTGCCTTGGCTATATCAAGACTGATAGCCAGAGCCTCCCTTGCTCGGTCATCTTCAGCCCACCGGTTTTAGGTATACAAGATAACCAACCATGACGAAAGCCATATCGACGGTCAATGATCAGGCTAATTAAACAAATCAGAGATTTGGGGTTAAACATCATCCCCCAAGCACGAAATAGCCCTACGTAAAGGTCCTGGCTTATGTATTAGTGTTAAATGGGTAGATATGGCAATTTTAGGTAAAGTAGTCAGGTTATTTACTATTATTTACACAATTTACCTAATTATGTTAGTTACAACAACTATTACTTCTACTCGTACGTAATAAAGGTGCGTGCGTGCACAGTCGTGCGTAACTTGATTGGGGTGTCCCAAGTCCAACTAACTATTATTATTGTATAAGTATTAACTAGCTAGAAGATAGAGAACTCGTCATCATCATAATTGTCAGCCTAGTTAGAAGATGACCTAGTATTTTATCGAAAACTATGAATGAAATGAAAAACTGACTGAAATAAAAAGAACACGAATAGTTCTCTAGAAAATTGATATATTTCCAGGACATCGGTGAAGTATTTAAACTACATAGACGACTAAATTATGGAATAGATATGTCGCAGCCGGATGGTTAAATTAGCCGGTCAACTAAACGGCTATCTATTTGAGGAATTATTTAGTTTAAAATTTGCTTAATTTGCATAAGATTTTAAAGTGATGTTGAAAGAACGATATTGCCTCGAGTTTACGCAGCTCTTCCACACATTGTTCCAATGCTAACCTACCCACAATACTTTAAAGTATAATAATAGTTTGCAAATAGTTTCTATTCCGTTAGTTTAGGTTAGCATTATGACAATTAATGGAAGAGCTCCGTAAACTCGAGGCAATATCGTTCATTTTACTTTACTTTCAAAGTTCATGAATTTGGCCAATTTTCAATTAAATAACTGTTTAAATAGCTAGCCGTTTAATTAACCGGCTAATTTAACCATTTGGTTGCGACAGATACACCATCTTATCAAACAAAGTACCGTTCAATAACAAATACACGAAAAGCAACGCTGGCTAGCAAAGATGACGCAATATTTTTCAGTGGTGGTCTCCAGCTGGGAAGTACGTACAAAGTTAAGTACCTACATGGGTAATATGAGAATACCTATATTATTATTTGAACATAATAAAATAAACAAAATCCTTAGGCATTTAAATATTTAATTTTATCTTTAAATGTAGAACAGCTTCATAAATAAACAGCAATGAACACCAAGGTATGTAATACAATGACGGTTTTTACTTAAATTTACCGATATACCCACCCCACTGTTGCCACCAGATGTCATGGGTGTCAGTTACCACTTACCATCAGGTGGGCTAGCAGCTAGTTTGTCACTGTGTAGTAAATAAAACTTCTTTCACTAATAAGAAGCTACAACATTCTTGAGTGACATAGGCTACTTTTATCCTGGGAAAATAGTAGATTCCCATGAGAAAGTTAAGTTTAATGAAGGTAGAATGGTATAATTTTGGATCTATAATGACAGCATCTCCAACAAAAGAAACAAACACTTCGCCCAATTGCAAAACAATTAAATGCATCAATGTTATACATTGTTTAATTAATTCCTTACTCTTCCGTTTTCCAATTCCCGCTTAGGTCAGGGCACATTCTTGTGGGAACTCTTGAGGTGCTTCTGGAGACCGTTCTTATATCGGTACTCCTTGCCGCAGGCGTAACAAGTGTAGAGGTACTTGTCTGTATCCGGTGTATGCACTCGTAGGTGGCTTTTTAACATGCCTGGCAATTTGAAACCTTTGCCACATTGTGTGCAGGTATAAGATCGTGCATTGCTATCAACTGGCATATGTGTAAATTGTTGGTGACATTTTAAGTACCTCTGCTTTTTGAAGCTTTTGCCGCATTGTTCGCAGGTATGAGACGGCGCATTGCTATCTGCAGGCATATGTGTCCATTGTAGGTGGCATTTTAAATTCCACGAAGTTTTGAAGGCCATGCCACACTGTTCGCAAGGATACGGTCGTGCCTCGCTGTGTACTACTTTAATATGTGCCTGGATATCAGACTTAGTCTTGAACAACTTTCCGCAGATGTCACAACCGAAGGAACGTCCGCTGAGATGCACCCGGTTTAGGTGTAACTTTAAGTATTGTTGCGTTTTAAAGGTCAGGCTACACTGCTCACAGGGATACGGCCTCGCCTCTGTGTGTACCCTTGCTTTATGGAGCTGGAGATTATACTTTTCCTTAAACACCTTGCCACAGATATCGCAGCTGAAGGTACGTAAGTCTTTATGCACTTGGTTTTGATGTACCCTTCTATGATGTTTATTCAAGTTAGACCGTGTTGTGTAGGCATTGTCACACTGTTCACAGGGATATGGCCGCTCCTCGCTGTGTTGTTGAGCAATAGGGGCAGGAGCTTTCTCAGAGTCTCTTTTAGCTATATCACTGTCATTTATAATAGCTACAGATTTAAGGCTTTTTATCGTGTTCTGTTTAAAAATTGGTACATTGCCTTTACTGCTAATGGAAATTTCATTTTTATCAATGTTTTCCAAACAATCAACTTCTCTATTATGGGTTGTCTCTTCAGTAGGCAATTCATGACATTTAAGTGAATCGTTGGATTCTATAAAATTATCATCAACCTCATTTGAAATTTCAATAAATATCTCATTTTTTACATATTCTGTTTGTATTGTTTTATTCGATTCTATAAAATTATTGTGAACCTCATTTTTGGGTGCAATATATATCTCATCTTTAACATTATATTCTATTTGTAATACCGTTGTCGGATCAATAGCCACGGCTAATTCGTTTACACTGTGGCTTGCATTACTTGATGTATTTGTTCTGTGACTCTCATCATTTGAAATTGCTTTATTGTTGCTTATAGCAGGTTTATTTACGAAGTAGCCATCAACATTTTGCGAATTATCGATCTCATTCTCGACCGCTTCTTCTTTAATTGATACGGTTACGTTAAAAACTACTTCATGAGAATCCTCTGTTTTCTGCATTTCATTTAGTATCTGTTAGCTTGTTGATCTAAACCAGAATCGTAATCATAAATCGAATAGGTATACACCTATTTACTTTTCTCTATGAATCTAAGTAACGGCTGCAATATACCCATAATTACGAACAAAAACACCAATAGTCTAACAAACACTCACAATCACAACAGAATACCATCATAATCTGTGCAGAATACAACAAACAACTTTATTTTCTGACAATCGTCAATCAATGACATTTGGAAAGATGAAGCCTAGGACTAAAGATTTCTCTCTCCTTTTGGCATCGAAATAATATTGGAAAGTGGAAAAAAGTGGAACCTACACATAGGCTGTGATACAATAATATACCGTATTAACGGCTTAATTAGGTACTTATTCCATTTTCATCTTGCTCTCTAAATGTTTTTTGTGCAATTTATTTCATAGGGGAAAGGCAAAAGGATCTAGCCCATACAGCCAAGATTGCCCAGCTTCTGGGACTGCTGCAAAATACTGTATAACGTTTCACGTTTTAAATTTCAAGGCCACAGCCATATTTTTAGTGGTCCCTACTACCCTACAATAGCGCGATTTCTTCATCTCTAAAGTAGGCGACACACGTACGAACTAAAAGTACGCGTTTTATAAATTCGCGATCTTACTCGACTCGACGTCGGTGATAGACGTACGTACTTAAAGTATGCGGGTTTTAAGTTCACGAACCCTTCCGGCTCGCTTTTTAATTAATTTTGTAAATAATTCGAGTCAATAGCTTCAAAAATCAATCACTTTCGCAACAGAAAACCATAACGTTATTAAAACTTAAAGCAAATTCTATGCACACATCACAACTGCACGAGATGCATCACAAAACATACATATAGGCTCGCGGCTCGCGGCGCCGACAAACGCGCGAGCCGACGCCGCGAGCCGCGAGCTACGAGCAAAATTCAAACATGTTGGATCGCCGGCGAACTTACTCGTCGGTAACTTACACACGAGCGAGCGAAGTCGTCGAGCCACAAGTACGCGTACTTACTCGCCCGTCTATCAGTCACTTAAATCCATCAAAAACTATACATTTTCACAGGTATTTGTCACACATTTGCCACTCATTAAGTGGCATTTAAAAAGCTGGGTGTGCTTAACAGATCAAAGCAATTCTTCACGCCGGGGCAACGACTTCTCCTATACAAGGCAGACTATCAAGTCAGACCCCATTTGGAGTATTGCTCCCATCTATGAGCACCGGCATACCAGCTTGGTCCTTGTGACTCGATCCAAAAGCGCGCTGTAAGAATTGTCGAACAGATGCTTGACATGATGATGATACCTACAGCTACATTCTATCATTGCACTGCTCGCCATTGACACGGAGTTCATCCTCGCACCTTGGAGCCAAATTGGTCGCGAGCTGTGCGGTTCCAAAGGAACTTTCTTCCTCGCACTCTATGTTCGTGGAATGAACTACCTGTAGAGGTTTTCCCAGGAGAGTACAACATGGAGTTCTTCAAGAAAGGGGTTAAAAAGTTTTTACGGGGTCGGCAACGCGTGGGTGATGCCCCTGGTATTGCAAACGTCCGTAGGCTGCGGTGACTGCTTACCATCAGGCCGCAAGCTTGTTTGCCACCTTGCCAAAAAAAACCTTTGTAACGGTGCCGTCTTCGTGGAAACTAGCCTATGTGCATCCGATATCCAAGGAGGATGACAAATTCAGAGCCATCACATTACAGGCTTATAGTTTCCAAATTGTTCCAATCCAATAATTATCAAAATCCAGCTCCTCGGATACCTAGAGGATCACCAGCTGATCAGTGGCCGTCAATATAGCTTTCGTCATGGTCGCTCAGCTTGTGACCTTCTTGTGTAGGTACCTAATGCACCAGTCGCATGGATGTTGCTTCGATACCAAGACTCAAGTTCATCTCCCACGCTGATTCTTTTGCAAATCAATCAAATGCTGAATATCCCCAGTATTTATTGATATTTATGGAGATGCTCGTTATTCTAGCCGAGTGAACGTCCCTTGTTTCGAGGTGTCACAAGCCGAATTAGACTTGTGCATCACTTTGAACATTTCTTGAAGCAAGTTGCTCAGTGGGCCAGACTAAACCTGTCGAGTTCAACCCCTCGAAGACACAGGTCTGCGCATTTCCCTAGCTGGTCTGTCCCTTTTTTTTTGCCTGCCGAACGTTCGACTGTGAACAGGTTATTTTGGCTTAAATGGGTTATAGTATACAGAGCGACTTTAAATTGATTAATGATACCAAGAGGTAGATGCAGTGCTCGTCCTAACAAACAACTTTTACTATGGTACTTACCCTGAAATCGCGAAAAAAAAGAAACCGAATTTTGCTAAAATGCTGATTTTTTTTGCGATTTCAGAGTTGGTGGCATAGGAAAAGTTGTTTGTGCAATGCCCTTGTTAACCCCTTGGAATCAAGAATTAATTACAAGACCAGTGTTTGGCTGTTTGATTATTTTTGCGGTGAATCAGCGCCCGCGCAACTCGGCTGAGGCAATTTCACGCAGCGCCGGCGCACCGGTTTTTTTAACAACTTTTTGTACGCACAGTGACTAATAGAATATTATTTTTGAGTATAAAATTCTGGAAACAGTGATACCTACCATTTCAAAGCTATTTTATGACTAATACAAGATAATTCAAAAGTTGTTGACATGCCCGCCGGCTTAATAGAATAGGTTGTTTGTTGTTTCAGTTGGTAGGTAGCCTATAGAACACTCTTTTGTACGCACATACCACCATAGTGACAAAAACCAATGCAGAACCACAAACGACTTGCCTTGTCTCTGTGAGAACTGCGTCCTACCTAATAGTCCATAAGGCTGTCTGTCTGTAACATGGTCTTTAACAAGCACAAAGATGGCATTGTTTTTTGTTTTGGCCGCATGGGGCAACCATTGATACGAATTACTCAACTAAGTCTTGGTAGACAACTACCACCGGTTAAACTTGAAGCAAGATGCGATGATAATACTTGCCTACTTCTGTAGGTAGGTAATAAGTATTTGTATTGCTTATATCTTCGAGTTAACTTAACTGCTATGCGCTCTGTATGCAACTATGCGCATTCGGTCAAACATAGTTTCCTGCTGGTGCAACTTCTCAGCTCTGTCAATAGTTTTTGCAGCCGACATAAGCTTGAACTTATGTAAACTGTTGTTCTCAGACTAATAAAGTGGTATAAATCGTTGATTATAATTTCTTACTTTGCCTAGCTAGAATGAGAATATATAATGGACTACACAGTCCATAGGCTGCGGTAACTACTTAACATGAGGCGAACGGACGCTTGTTTGCAAGCTTGCCCGTATAATACAATACTTTAAGGTTATGGGCCCAGATGCGTTAATTTAGTTGTTATTAAATTTAAGATAACAATACCTTTACGAAAAAAATGCATTTACAGTTAAACATATAAAATCACAGACTATCTTCAATCTAAAGAGTCCTTTTGGTTCTTTTCCGCATCGGGCACTGCGCCCGCGCACGCCCTCTCGTGCCCGCGGGTCACCGCACACGCCGCGCTGTAAGGTCACAGAACGCATTGCATTTGCATTAAGCTCCTTATTTACTTATGTAAATACTTATGTCTATACTTACCCTCAAGTACGTGAAGGCTGTAGATCTTTGCTAAATATGAATTGCAGCGAAAGACCCATGTCTGTTAGGGGTTTAATCACCAGTCGCGCATTGAGTGAATAAATATAACTCTAGAAGCATTCTTGTTTACTGTTTATTTAATTTACTACAGTATACAATAATAGATCAAATGATGATCATCATCAGATTTTACTGTACAACTGTCCAGTATAGGCCAAATATATCTAATACATGACCGCTGTATTCTATAGGTAAACTTCCTCCTAACAAGTTTCAAACTTTAAGAACAAAAGCTCTACTTTACGCTCGCGGTAGTGAGGCGTGGTTGGGAGTTGGGTCCGCAGTCAACTCGCGGTCGCTCGCGCCGGCACTCGCTCACGGCGGACAGCGCCGTTGCTACACGACTCGCGCCACAGTTACGCGAACTAAGTAGAGGCCAAGTGAAATAGTGCACGGAACCGACAAACAATGTTATAGTGCTAATTGATTGATTATCCAGTGGTATTATGTGAATGTTTGTGTTGTTCAGACGGGAGCGAGAGGATTTTTTTTTATATTTTCGCTCTGGTAAGTTTTTGGTTGTTGTTTTTTTTACATATAAACTGAAAAGTTACAAGTTACGTTTTTTAAATTATCCTCCCCGTGTTATGTTTATTCGTTTTCCATATAACTTCTAAATTAATTAAATCTACATCGTTGATATTTTACTCGTCTCGTTGCTACCAGTTTATACACAGATCAAGACGATAAACTAGGATAACCATCTTTTTCTCTAAAAGTGGTAAAAGTTTTAATTGCGCCGGCGACCTCGTTCGCGGCTGTGGATATTAATACGTAGCTGCTGATGATGCGCGGCCGCGGAGGAAAACCGGACCACTCTCAGATCACAATATGATAACACGGACGTAGGTAACTCCTTCGCAGACGGTTTACATTTATTGCAATTATGACTGGTACAGTATTCATCTGCGCGGAAACCTAAAGTCTACATAAACTTTTAATGGAAGTAATTTTGCCTACGCTCGGATTTTTAAATTTTTGTTCCCGAGATTGTAATAAACGTAGCCTATAATAATCAATTGTGTACTTTAAGTAGCTCACCGTGATCATGACAAATTTAAGTCTGACTTATAGTTTTTCTGTTTAGCTTGTAAACTACGTTTTCATACCTAGTATACAGTTTTCACCGATGGCCAATGGATATATTTATTACAAGGAACATTTGTGTAGTATTGGAAGTTAAACAATAATATTTAAATATCGTTTTATTATCCGTATCTATAAAATTCACCAACGCGTCCTATTAAATTTAGTATACCATACCAACTACAACTTGCTAAAACTCACAGTCCGAGTGTACCCCACAATTCAAGTCGAGAAAACGACGCATAAGTATTAGCCGAGTGTAACTCAGTCATATTATCGGCTCACATTACGCCGGCCGTCGTAAACACACCCAGTCCTACAATTAAAACGAGCTCGAACTTTCCATATTTCTCCGGTATCATGTGCGATCTTCACGGTCTGTGCAGACGGGCCTTTACTGCGGATGTCATATCCCCTGAAGGGAAAACTTAGAATTGTCCTAGAGGCAGACCAGCTAGTTCCTCTGTTTACCACAAAATGGGCATCAGCTAGCTGTTGTGTCCGTTCAACATATCCGAGCAGCCTCCCAAGGGTGAAGATTAGGGTTAGCCTCAAATTAAAACGGCTTTAGTCTAGTTCGAGCTGTTCATCATGATGATGACTTGCTAGTAATTTGCTACTGTTCATTTGTTAGCTGAAGGTGAACCGTGATCCAATCTGGTCAGGTTCCCCTGGTAGCAGGGTTATGGAGGTCAGACGGCAGTCGCTCCACTGTAATTACCTGACCTGCCAAATCCTGGATCACGGTCAAGGCGGACCCCAGGCCCTCGTGCGCGAGAGCATAACCGGGACATTAACGCCAAGATGATTATTTATTATTTGTTAGCTGAAGGTGATTAAAGTCTATCTGTGCCCTTTATTGGTTAATCGGTTTAACTTTTTGAACCAAGCACTTTGCACCTCATGTGCACGCTCACGATCAAGGTGTGGAATGAGCTCCCTCCCGAAGTCATTCTTTTGCACTATAACATTGGGTTATTCAAAAGGCATGTCTACAGGAACCTTAAAGGGCGGCACCGCATGTGCTCCCTTAGCTTGCAGATATCCATAAATACGGTCGCCGCGCTCCATCAGGAGAAACATCTGTCAGTGTGCCTCCGTGGACGATAAAAAAGAAATGTGAGTCATTCGATGCAATCGGATAAACAAGTGCCCCGAGACTCCCTCGTCTGCGCAGGCTAGGCCCTCCATCACGTCTGTGGTGTCATTAACGCGGTTGTCCACACTCCCGCGCATCGCTTCGTGGACGTAATTGAATAGATCTCGGATAAAGCGCATTCAAATGAGAGCGAGGGAAAGTGCGGCGGCTGGACACGAGCGCGGTCGCTGGCTTGTTTACGGTTTTCTCCCTCAGTAAGACCATTTGTTTGTAGCTGATGGTACTATTAACTATCACTACATAGTATAAAACAAAGTCGCTTTCTCTGTCCCTATGTCCCTTTGTATGCTTAAATCTTTGAAACTACGCAACGGATTTTGATGCGGTTTTTTTTAATAGATAGAGTGATTCAAGAGGAAGGTTTATAAGCAAGAAAAATGGGTAGAGGGTGGGTAGGTGTACGTGAACGAAGTCGCGCCGGGTCCACTAGTAGTTAATACGATGTACACTGTGTGTTCGTATTATGTAATAAATCGTAATAATATTATGAATGTCTAAGCTCTAAACTTCGAATACATTTTTTGACTCTGTTTAGATGTTTATATTAATATCCCTACATAATAAATTGAGAACGAATATACAGTCGCTTTTAATTGATGATTTAGAGAATGTATTGTAGGTATATTAGTTTAACTAACTGTAAATGTTCAATATATTATTTTTATCCAACGAGGCCATCATCATCTCAAGAATATGTAAAAATGCTACAAAGTTAACATAGTGTATTTTACCTGACCGCGTCAAAATAAGAGTTATGTTTTAGGAAGATCAACAAGAGAAATAGGTAAGCAACACACTAGGAACCAGGAAATCATTCGACATGCAAGTCCTTTGTCTGACGATCTCTTGAGTAAGGCAAAAACACCGCGAAAAGATTCATAGTAAAGTCGTCTCACGGTTTTTCTAGAAATGGTTTATGTCTGAATTACGCCAGTATAGGAAAGTAGGTGTTTGAGCATCGCACGCGACGGCAAGCTGTCACGTACGCTGTTTGTCGCGTGTTCCTGGTACAGTCAAGTCTCAGTTACTGTTGCCTAAAGTACAATCGCTACTATCGCTATCACTCTTTTCTATAAGTACTTACAATCTTAGTGACCAAAGAGGAAATAGACTACCTGATGGTCCTGATGGAAAGTTAAAAACTGTCTATAACATCTAACATCTGCCCCATCTACGATCATTTAGAGTGCGTCCTAATAAATAAATAAACGTGCTTGGACGATTCACACAGCGCCATCTTTGGGGCTAAAGTAAGTTAATCTGGTGTTATGGGTGCTAGACACCTGTTAAACTACTTATAAACTTTTATAAATACATACACTTAATATACTAACACGTAGACCAGTAACAGAAGTTAAAATTCATCATTTCAATTTCTGCTCGGCCGGGAATCGAACCCGGTACCTCTGCGTGGCAGACTGGCCACGCACTGGATTGTTAACCAACTGAACCTATCAGTAATCGTCGAATAATCTCTTAGGCTTTGCAGCAACAGCTGTTGCTGCTACGGCTCGGTGTAGTTGCTGCCAGCATCTCGTAAGATGCATGATTTACGATCATCATTTATGCGACAGTTTTTATTGGACTTGTTCGTGCATTGTGATCCAACTTCGTTCTCGTGCGACGTGCGTTACGTGATGTCTAAATCTATAGCTACAAATACTAGCTTTAACATCGATGCCTAAGACACAGGTAAACTACTTACTTAGTTTAGGTATCTAGATAATGTAAAATATAGCATGTATCTACATAATTTGCTTAGCTTAAATAACTAGGGTAATAAATAACTTGAAATTGTTGTACTCAAATTTTAACATAAGTAGGTACTTTTAAATTTAACGATGTAATTTTAGACTTAAGTTCTTGAATAAATTATTTATTATTATTATTATTTTGCTGGCGACTTCATCCGTCTAGGCTAATTTGTGTATTTTGTTGTCTATAAATGAGTCAGCGACCATCCTTTTATTTTTTGTGATTAATATGTGTCTAAAAATAGTATGTAAGTCGAATAAACATAAAAAGACTCCAACAAAACGTATCGTTTGAGTTACATCATATCGCCAGCATAAAATTTACATTTTGCATAGAGCCCCATTCTACTTATATTTGATGAGTTGGCAAACAAAACTGTATAATTTTACAGAAGTAGTAAAAAACTGAATAGGTTTCGATCGAAATCACGAATTTTGGAAGCAATTTTGACACTGTTTTAGTCCATTTTGATTGTAAATGAGTTGAGGTTCGTATTCACAAGGCCTAAAACCTCCGGATTAAAAAAAAGTATTCGAGTATGACCAGAAGCGTAATTATACCGTATTATTCGCCAGCTCCGCATTTGTTCAACAAGATTCGAGTCACTATACCTAGCTTCGTTTTAAGACATATGATATACTTCATCATCATCACAGCCCATAACAGTCCACTACAGGACTTTGGGCCTCTCCCGCAAAAGGGGAGGTTATTGCCATAATCTCCACGCTTGGCAGGCGGGTTGGAGATCGCAGTGTTGCAAGCATAACAATGAAAAACGCTGCTGCCCATTTTCCAGTTTATGGAGACTGGATATTTTGTCTCTAAACGTTAGTCGACTTGTACGACACCCACGAGTGTAAGGGGTTGGTGCTATTCTACTCTACCGGTCACCACACGGCTAATATGATATACCTACTGCACTGCAATAAAGTCTTACTTGCTACAGTTGTCTGAACATCTCTTGAGATTTACATACATACACGAATTTTATTTAAATAAAATTCCCACACACAGCCCACATTCCAGTTGCCACATGCCAGTTGCCACGCAAGAGGTCCCGGGTTCGATTCCCGGCCGGGCAGAAATTGAAATGATGAATTTTAATTTCTGTTACGGGTCTGGGTGTTCTATGTATAATAAGTATGTATTTAAAAGTATATAAGTAGTATATCAGTTAGCTAGCACCCATAGTACAAGCTTTGCTTAGTTTGGGGCTAGATGGCGCTGTGTGAAATTGTCCACGATTATTATTATTATTTTTTTTTTATTCCTAGGTACAGCACATGGTATTTCTTAACGTAAACATAATAAAGTAATATGGTGGAGACTTAACCTGTTTAGTTACGCATCTTGGACCAATTAACGTATTCCCACATATTTTCAACATAATTAATTTAAACGAGACGAGTTAAACTATGCAAATACAGTAGCCGTATTCACAATGATACGAAACCGTTTCCGTACGAATCGATACGAAATTCGTGAGTGGCGAATCCGTGTCGAACGATTCGAAAACTTATTCAGAATCCCGATAGATTCCACGGAAACTCTACTCTGTATAACATATGAAAATTTCATCAAAATTAACTGAAACCACATTTTCCTAAGAACTTTTGCAGGGTCTTTAGTCGATTCCGTATCCGAATCCGATTTCCGAGCCATTGTGAATACGGCTACAGGTTTGTTAACTCTAGCTCACTGATTTCTGGCTTGACAAACTTACTATTTTTCTACTATATACTCGCATCACAAATTCGTCACCATCCACTTCACCTGGTAGAGTCGACGTGACGATGCGGGGAAAGATGGAACCTACCTGCCTACGAACCGCTTATGTATTCACTATCAGGGCAACATGCAATTTCTTAGTCATGGGTTCTTAGACTTGATGGAGAGAGATTGATTGATCATCATTCCTTTCTTATAAAGATTTGCTTTTTACGGTTCTGGACTCAAGATCTTTTGAGCGATGTTTGATCATGCCTCGATCATGCATAGAACGAACCGTTGCTGTGTCGATTATGCCGAGGAGCATATTCTTTATTTGAACATTAATATTGTTAAGGTTAGATGATATAAGCATATTATTTTTATGAAGTTTGAAAGATGATACCGTGTATCCTATTCAAATAAAAATATTAAAATTGTAATAAATTGAGACAGGTCACTTAAAAGAAATTTTAAATGCAAGGCCTAGGTCTCCATACCTAATGCAGCTCACGAGCTCTCTGCGCCTCTTCTCACTCTCTATTGAATATCGTAGGGTACTTTAACCGCGGGATTGACTTGATCGGCATTGCAAGCATGTCTTGGGAACCAAGTTCACCCGCACCCACAATAGACCATCTGACACAAAACATTAAGCCAAAGCGTTCAATCACTGAACTATTCCTTTGTACCGGTCTCAGCCTCTCGACTGGAATTTCTGTATTCAATCTAATCACTGTTTATAACCATTACTTTAATTGCTCACATAGTGTAGTGTGTAGTGTAGCTGGATAATGGCTACAGTTTTTGTTGTGCACTGAGGTTTCATGAACGGAGTCATTAAGAACAGTTCAGGGAATGGTTAACCGAATACAGCGGAGGTAATCATAGATTAGAGACGTTATTTTGCACTATTTTCTCGTGATTGTTTCCAAGAAACAATAAAGAATGTTCCAATACTAATAGCGGGTGGCCATTTAGTGTGATTGCCGTTCGCAGATCCTCGTTTCGCTGCGAAACAGAGCGGCGCGGGCCGCGGGCGAAAATGTTCTAAAAATGCGACGCCCGCTGCGCGCGCGCACCGAGCGCGTTCATGTCTTTTGTACGGGGAACATTGTTTGTAGCGTTCATTTATATCTGATGGTGATTTAGGCTCGTTATTCACATTCCAGATGTGCTTCAGTTTTGTTGTATATTTTAGGAATCATAGCATATATATACTTGAATAAAGTGCAAAATGAATTTTGATTAATTCCAAAAGTTGCTGAAGATTGTTCATGCGAGAGAGATTTAAGAGGAGTCTCCCCCAAGCGCGCTCGAAATGCAATGAAAGCCTTTGAAACGATATATTTTAACGCAAATCTGATATTGAACTACGTTTGTATAGAGCGCGTTTGGTAAACACTAACCTTAACGTTCCCTTTCATTCAAATAATTAAAAATATTGGATAGATAAAATATATATTTTTAGATATGGATTTTGAAGTATCCTTGAATATACTTACTGCCTTTGCCCACAACCACAACTGGTTAAGAGTTTATGATAATTATCATGATTAACGTGAGCCATATGGAACTTATAAAATCTATCTATCAATTTAGGTAGGCATATGTTTAAATACCTGAGCATTACATTGTTCATAAGAAACTATAGCCACTTCGCTTGTAGGAAGTCCGTTAGAGCCAGTGGCACTGACGGCAACACTTCGTCACGGCGCGTGCGTAGCAGTTGTTAAAATACCGGCATCCGTATGCGAGTTACAGGTACGAATGCGTGAATAACATAATCATACAAACACAAATACCTATAATTTCAAGTAATCAATCAAATGCCTACTGTTAGATCGGAATTGGTCCGATTAGTACTAGTAAAAGTAGGTTCAGTACATTCAGTCACGTAAACATTTTATTCAATGTTGGATGGACAAAATACTCTATTAAAAACACATGTAACACCCAATTATATATGTAAATCGACACAAATGAAATTCCAAGGGTGAGCTTTAGTAATTTGTACCGCAGGAGAAACGGTTCAGAAAAAATATTTTAATAAGTAACCATAACGCTCGCTAGTATTAACAAACGCTAATTTGAATCGCACCCTTCTTAGCATTAGATTTGGAGAACCGGGTTTCGCCGCTTCGTATCCTGCCTGTGCCTTCGTGCCCCTTTGATTGCCGGCAGCTCGCTCCCCAACGGATGCGTAAAAAACCGTTGATTATATCAAACCAAGCTGGCATGCGAGATATTTTTTGTTTTCGTTTCCAAGATTAGATTAGTAACGGACTTTACATGCCTTACTCTTTAAACTGTTGCTTGTATGATTCTGTAACGGTTTTCTCGTGAAATTATTAAATGACGTAAGTCCGATAGTAGTAGAGGAGCTTCACGCTCAAACGTAGTCCTACGTCTCTTGAGATACTTAGAGAGTAAATTGTTAACGAGAACACTTTTCCGGCGTAATTTGAGTCTCATTACGAGCCCTAAAATGACGGCGGATCACGCTTTCTTGCTTTCAATTTTCTAAAAATAAAAACGCGACCCGCGCGACGTCACTTAGGGAGGTTACGCAAACCGTAATCCCCTCGAAACAACAACAACAATGACTTTGTGGTTTCACCGATTGTATTGTGCGGCAAATCAACTCACAGGATTGGTCAAAATACGCGATGGTAATCGGATCTTAGGAAAACAAACGGCGCGTGCGCGACCGGCTATTGTGATCAATGGCACCGAATGCCACGCCATTGTACCGCGGCGCCCGCGCAGGCCACGACCGTAGGTACTACCGCCCCCTCGCTACCCGTCCGCCACGCAACACTAGGCAATAATCTTATTGTTTTGCCGCCATTGTACTGCTCCATCTGGATGAATTTCCTTTTCTACCGTGTTGTTTATTCATCGGACTATTCGACTTTCTTTTCTTTCGGTTGGTACCCGTTATTGTATTGACCTGAGTTGAAATATCATTAACGGCATTTGGACTGGAACCCATAATTTATAATGTGATGGCCTAGGTTAGGGTGTAGCAAAAAAATATTTTATAAACTAAAACTTCAACTATTGTTATTGGCAAGCAGCATAATATGGCGACCCGCGTGTATGACTCATTCGTGCCCACGCGCACTTTCGCCATAACATCATCGTTATTCTATATTTTTGCGAACAATGGGTAAATAAAACAAAACAATATATCAGTGACACTTTACAAGTCAATATCAAAACGTATGAGGCGTCACAATGCACTCCAGCGGGTATTGTTGCTAGTATGCGCCCGCGCACGGCGCAATTGACGTTACGCCGCGGAAATAAACTGTAACAATCACATCGTTGTATTATACGTCATTTTATTATATTATTATGATTTGGTGCAGAATGTAGGACATAGCGGATATGATAAGGGTAAATGTGTAATAAATACTGAATTAACAGAGCGTCTGTGGCCGAGCGGTTAGAGTATCCGACGCGTAAGCCAAAGGTCCCGAGTTCGAATCCCGCTCCGGCCATGTACCCAATGACTGTTTTCTGAGTAATGTTCATTAGTTGCTAACCGATGCTCTTAAGGTGGGGAAAACGTCGTGATAAAACCTGCACATTCAGGCGACTTCAGGCTCCCCTGGTAGCAGGGTCATGGAGGTCAGATGGCAGTCGCTCCACTGTAATTACCTGACCTGCCAAATCCTGGATCATGGTCAAGGCGGACCCCGGGCCCTCGTGCGCGAGAGCACAACCGGGACATTAACGCCAAGATGATTATTTTATACTGTGAATTCTTCGATCAATCAAAGTTTTAACTTCTAGAGTTTCCGTAAATTTTTGTCGATATAAATGAATTTAAATTCCAAGAATAAATGAATAAAATTAGAACCCTCATATTAGACTGTGTTAGCGTTCGTAGCGGGTTAGCGTCAGTGGTTAAAACATAGTAGTCACCTACTCCTAATGTACGCTCCCGCTGATGCCCTATACCGCGGCCAGTACAAGTGTCCGTTATAATCCGCGGCCGTAGGGTGCGCCGGCGCACCCGAGGGGTTGAACGAACCGAATAATGCCTCCGCCAATACAAGGGATCAATCTATAAAGTCGAGGGATCATTTATGATGCGGATCCATCACCGGTCAATGGAGTGACAAGTTTATTATCGGCGGGTTTGCCGTGACGGCGCGGCGGTGGGGTCCCGGAAGCGAGAATGACGCTTACCTACTCGTAAATTCAGACAGATAATGTGAGATTCTCTATTTGATTGTTGCTTTGAAGAGCTGTTTTGTTCGGTGATGTGTACTACTCGTGAGCCACTGGGTTGGGCATTGACATGGAGGATTCGAGATATTTATTTATTTAACCATTTATTGTACACAAGATTCTCAAAATTACTAAATTTTTTGTAATACAGGTATTAAAATTCGTACTACAGGTACTAAAATGTTGTAACAATTGTAATTTCGAAACAACTATGTAACCATAACCAAAGTTCAAGATTTAGGAATGAGTGTCTACTTTTTACACCGGCAACAACTACTTAAGCTACTGAAATCTCAAAATTCACCTTTTTGAAATTAAAAACGCCCTCACGGAGACCGCAACACTCATGTGGAGAATACTAGTAAATTCTAACGGTGAATGCTGCACCCCATAATCTAAAAAACCTGCGTTGAACGTTCATTAATTATTTGGGTACACAATCGTAAATTAAGGGCATTCACATTGGTTGTTACACTTGAGCTGCGTTAAAAAGATTCCACTCGACAGGACTGCCGGCACTGCCCCTCGCTTATCAAATACATGCAACAGCATATTTTGGTAGCACAGTGTAAGAACCAGTTCTTCGTCACAATACCCGCTACTGACAATGAGTGAAAACTCTCATTTATCTAACTCACAACAACAAAGAAGGGGTGCAGCAAAAAGGGTCAAAATTGTATAACGTTTTTTTCATCTATTTTTATTTTTTAATAATGTATTCGCTGCGTTTAGACGATGGGATGGGCTTGTAAGCCGATATTTTGATGAGGATAATTTATTCGCAACAAATCTATTTGGAGCATCAACTCATGCGGAAACGGTGGTCCCGGCGCCTGGCGCGGGAGCTCGCTTTGTTCCCATTTCTTTGTTTTTTTATTATGGGAAATTTTAGCGGAGTGTGAATTGCGTTATGTATAAAACACTACGATGCCTCTATACATGCCTCATATACATGTCAAAATCTTCGGATGTGGTTATCTATTTTGTGCATGGTTTTTCTGAAGATGAAGATAGACATTGCGCGCAGCGAAATTATTCACGTAGATGGAGCCCCGATCAGCTAGGTGCTGTATCCTCAAACCGTAGAGTTCTAAAGCGAAAATAATGCCGCGTAAATAAATTCGAATTGGCCTAGAGTAAAAACACGAAATGTCTCTCCCCAACACCTACTTTTCTAATAATAGTACAACAATACCTTGGCTACATTAGTATTGCATGTGATGCGCTAGTCCGGTTTGCGGTATGCTTAACGAGATTAGATCAGGCTGCCGCCTCGCGCAGGCTACGGACAGACCTTGGGCCTTCCACGTGAATCACTTGCTATGTGGATAAATGATACGCATAATGATAATAATCATATTGTTTTTATTGTCCGGGTGGAAGTGAAGAGCAGTTAACTGTACCCTTTTGGCTTCCTGGTGTATCAAAGGAACGTACGCAGCTCCGACATCCGTGAATGACACGAAGAATGAAAAATGGACAACAATGGAAGAGTCCATTGCAGCAGTAGGTGTACTCCAGTGATCCGTCGATAGTTTGAAAACTACACATGTGTCCAATAGTATCCTCTTGTAGTTGTGTAGTGTGTGTAGTATCTAATAAGATAGCTGACACCCCCTGCGCATGAGCATCCACGTTAATGGGAGAGATCAGATAATTCCATTATCACACATTAATAGAAATAAAAGGTAGGTTGAAATGCACACGGGGCTTTAGAGCATTTAGGATTAGGAGTGTCGGTGGACGGTTCGAATCCCACTGCGGCCATGTACTAATGAATTTTTTTTTAGTTAAGTACTGTACATTAGTTGAATATTAACCGTAAGAGCATCTTACAGTGAGGGAAAGTTTGTGATGAAACATATTCATTCGGGTGACTGAATATATAATCATGATCCAATCTCGGAAATTACTCGAATTAATTTAATTTAATTGAAATATTGCATGCCAGATTCTGGTAAAGTGTGTGAAGCGAAAATATTAATTTTAACAACTATTGTATACCACATTTTAAGCAATAAATAATATTATATTATATTCTATTCTATTCTATTCTATTCTATTCTATTCTATTCTATTCTGGTTAAGTTCCCCTGGTAGCAGGATCACAGAGGTAAGATGGTAGTTGCTCCACTGTAATAACCTGATCTGCCATATCTTGGATCATGGTCGAGGCGGACCCCGGGCTCTCGTGGACAATAACGTCAAGATGATACGCACACGGCAAATTTGGAGATGACGCTCTTGGAACTCGAACTAGCCGATAATCACCGCTGCCACTGTACCATACCTACGCCAGCTCAGTGTCCAGCAGCGCCGGCGAGCTCATTAGCGCTCGCATCGCGCCGCGTGCGCATTCTCTCTCGTATGAGTTTTTGCGCGCCTCCGTGCGCCGGCGCAGGCACAGGCGGGACTCCCGCGTGGACAACGTAATTGTAACTTTTCATGGCCATTATCGTTTTATTGCCGGACATTATCTCGTCATGAAATCTTACAGCCGCGTGCCGACGGAATGCGTGCTCGTCAACTCGTCGCTGATTCGCTGTGATATAGAAATGAGATGAGATGACATTGACTACAATGATTGCTACGTAACTTTAATGTAACTAACGAAGCGTGTTTGCTAAATTGCTTTTGCTTCTGTTAAAAATGTTTTGCGGATTAAATCGTACATAGAATTATAACGGGAGTGCTCCGAGGAGGGAGTGCCACCTTACATTAGGTAGGCTGTCCGCTCGTTTTTCACTGAAAACATTATAAAATTATATGAGTAAATTGAGTGTGTATGTATGAGCAGATTAATGCAAAGTCCACCGCTCATTCCCACCGCACCTCTTTATTTAGCGAGGATCAATAGCGACCAAAGTTACCTATTTATGAAGTTAACTCCCACTCGAAGTTTGTAAAGGGTACCTGCAGGCTGCACTAGCGCACTGGCGTGGGAGAGGCCCGTGGCCCGCGGGCCGGGACCACAATGGGCTCATTTCACGGTCGGTCTGGCCGTGACCCGCGCCCTGCTCCCCCCTCTCCCGTTGCGCCCGCGCACCTGCCCCGCCGACACGCTCCACGGAGCGCGCTCCACTTGACACCGCGTTGGGAACCTGCCTCAAGCCTGTACCGACTCGAGTTAGTGTTAACGTACAATCTATTTCTAAGATAGGTACATTTGTATAAAATTCTCGGGATTTTACTACCACGCTTAGTCCGTTATGGTCTAGTATTTTAAGTATTGAGAGAAATGTTTGCGGCTTTAGAAAGTGACACCTCATTTTCGCAAAGAATAAATATGTGGAAAAACACGAATGTAGAGCCAGCTTCCTCGTTTCAGCAGAATGTCCTCGGACTAGCGTAGCATGAATCGATGCAACGAAATCCTAGGAATGTCCCTTGTATTGAAAGAAAATGCGCAATAATATATGCGTCACTTGCACATTGCAGTATGGCATCAAGGCAATACTCTCCTTATGTTAGACACTTAAGCCGAATTAGGAACAGTTGGTACCTATATTATACCTTCACTAGATTCCCAACTGTTATTGCAAAAATCACAGTTGGACAATTGATATCTGGACAATTCTCGGAGATTGTTTGTATTAAAAGTCAATCTCAATTATATCTTAACAGTAACCGCGGGAGCGAATTGAAACATCCTACAAACCATTTCACGCTGTGAGCCAAATAATGTGATATTAACCGAAATCTTAGCAAAAACGCGGCACGTCCGAGTCCCCGGACTCTATCAGCAATGGCGGCCGGCAATAAATTGAGGCGCAGCGTGTGGCGACGCCGACACCCGGAAGAGAAACTCTTGTTATTTATTATCGAAGGTGACGAAACAGAAATCCCCCTCGCCCTAAACCTGGCCCATGTGGGACGGCAGTGATGACGTAATATCATCCATGAAGATCCGGAAATTGCTGTAGCTGTAGATTAAGGGACACATAACAAAGTACAACAATGTTTCCACCAAATAACTTGATAAGTCCATTATTACATCATGTTTCTATATCTAAATTGTACCTGGCATACTCCCTGCGGTCAAGACCTTTGATGTGGTTACATCCGTGGGTTGCCCAAAAGGCATATTTCGCATCGTTCGTTAAAACATTTCGTTGCGACACAATCGGCTGGACTCGGACTAAAAGCTTAATTCTTCAAAAATTAGTCAGCAGAATGTCTATTGTGTTATTGAAATATTTAGTTTATTGTTCTTTGTTACACAAGACAGGCTTGGAGAGACATGGCGGTGGCATGTAATTTATAGTTGTGCAAATGTGTATATGTTGTCAAAATGAGATTTTCTCTTGAGATAGGCTAGACAGTTTAATTTACTTTTTGACGTAAACACTGCGTTATAGCTTTCTCGCTAAACAATAGCTGTGGTAATCTATTCAATTTTGGGCGTATTACCTACTGGTGAATTCCTAAATCGGAACTGATACTGAAAGGGGATAAGTCGGGTCTTAGAGCCATTGCGTAGAGCTCACATTAACCAAAACATATCGGGTTGGTATATGATAATTACTGGCAGAGTCGCCCACGCCGCGGCCGCGCACAAACAAAACCCCCGATTAATTTGATCCAATGAATAATGCATCAGTTACAAAACCAATTAAAGACGGAGATAAAGCCCAGCCTTGGCTGTAGCATGTTGAGTGGGATACAGCTGAAAATAAAATAAGAGGTACAGTAACTTTCTTGCGGCGTCGGCTCCGCGCCGCGAAACCTGTTCCGAGCCTCTCTTTTGAACCATTTCTCCGGCCGCTTAACTCAATTATGTAGTTTTAAAGCTGGCTTTAGAGTTTTATTTTGTGAAACCGCCAGTTGGAAGTCGTTTTGGGCAATTTGGAAACGTTCTCGTAACATGGAAGCGTCTCGCGGGCGATTAACTTGCGGTTGCCTACCTATGTCTTCTTGGCTTTACTACAAAAGTGGACTTATATAACACTCGACACTGGAAATAGCATAAGTTAGACCTAAGCATTACTTCATTCATCACTCTCAAATAAATCATTAAGTGGTTTCCAATCATTCAAACTGATAATGCGTTATTAATTTCCCACTTACAGCGGCGCCGCGTGGCGCAACCACCGCTCCGCCGGAGCCGCGCTTGTTTCGACATTAAACAATTGTATCTTACTCACACGCTAAACTTGTATCCATAATAAATTAGCTTTACCTTACGATTTCGTTCGTACGCATAGATCCTACATCGTGTGGTGTTCGGCAAAATGGAATAAGAAGCGCCAACCAACCCTCTCTATTTACAAAGAGACGTCTCCGTAGATGAGAAGATGGGCATTCTGTAGTATATGTAAGCGTCGAGATTACGATAAAACGAAACGAGGTGTATTTTGTACATGGAGCATTTTGCGATTGACAGACGAGATGATACAAATCCGAATCTCGAAAACAATTTCGTGAAGAGCAACTTGCAATTTTGCTTCTTCTTTGTTAATTTAAATGAGTATCAGGGACGTGTTGAAATGAATTTTAGGCTGTTTAATTCTTCTATAAAATAAATATTTGGAAATTCTGACTTGAGTGCAATCTGGTACTCAATACAATCTGGCAATAAAAGGTAGGAAGACGATAAATTTGTGAAGACTGTCTTGTATTCAATTTATATCGCGAACTGAAATCTACCGTATTTTCAATATTTGCAAAATTTTACTTTTTTTAGGTACGGCCTTACAGTTTTTCAAAATGTTGTGGCAGAGATAAAATGGCTTCATATATCTCAGGAGTATAAATTTAACGGAAAATGCGGTTAGACTCTACTCTGTTGCAGGTTTCTGATTGAGAAACCTTCTCGAATTACCATCCACTTTAACTCGACTCAACCTGTTTGGAGTAGGCAAAAAATTGGTGTAGAGATAATTTACGGAGGCCACGATATTCAAATTTATAGCTTTCGTTTTGATTGTGATTTATAATACGGAACTGTTTTTAGAAGTTATTATTATAAACATTTAACATAGAAAAAACAACCTCTTCACCTCACAAATCTATATTCGAACTATTCCTAGATATAAAATTGTTTATCCAGGTCCTCATATTATTATTCATCATCACAATCCATAATAGTCCACTGCAGGACTTGGGGCCTCTCCCATGAGAGGGAGGTTATTGCCATAATCTCAACGCTTGCCAGGTGCCTTGGAGACCGCAGTGTTGTAAATATAAAAATAGAAAACGCTGCTGCCCATTTTCCAGTTACGGAGACTCCAGAACTTTTGCCTTGAAAACATGAGTCGCTTTGTACGACACCCACGAATGTAAGGGGTTGGTGCTATTCTACTCTGCCGAATATCACAACGCCACTGTTATTATTATTAAGCAGTTATTATTAGTTACTATTTTTTCTTGTTTCGAATCAAATTCATCCGGATAAAATGTGTTAGCCTTGACTATCTTCACGTTTTACGACATCAATATCACTTCTTTGCGATTACCTTAATGTTTACACTTCCTGTAACCTCCGTTCGTTGGTACTAAGGTAGTGCTGACCATAAACCAGCATGACACGGCTCCAACTCTTGTTTGCGAACTAAATCATTGCCCAGATAACATCGCCGTAACAAATCGTAGTGTCAACGTAACCGCTTATTTAGCAAGCACTTATCTCGGACCTAAGATCGCTATCAAATAAAATATTAATTAAACTAAACGTACATATCGAAGTTACTCGTATTTATATAGTCCGACACATACATGATCTAAAAACTATCAAGTTTTGTAAATAGCTACTTGAAAAAGGTGTTTAAGATCAATAAAGATTTTCCATAAGATATCCTCAATCCTAATAACTAATCATTTCAATCTATTCCAATGTCTACACAAATGTGCTATTTTACGTTCTTCTTAATTTAATGCTCGCAACTAAATTGATGGTGTTCTGGCTGCACCGATTAGCCATGTCTTGGTAAGTAAGGGGCCAAAAGTTTGCCCATTTACCACAAACAATAATTTGCGGAACGTCAAAGCTCAACTTTTCTTAACGGTACCTCCAACTGTCGTAATTTACGATCTTCGTCATCTCTGGAAGTAACGGCCGAAGTATTATCTAAGAGATAAGTGTCATTACCTTCACCACGCGACCGGTAATGACGCCATGTGTTGCAGGGGACCCTTCCCGCCATCAATCAAGCGCAAACTGTCCGCAAGCACATCACCGCCATGACTTACGTTTTCATTCTTACGTCCGCACACCTTTAGCTGAACTAGATTAGAGGGGCCCTTTGAAAGGTTGTGGCCGGATCGTTTTGATGATGAATGGAGTTTGATGACAGCTGGCAGAGTCGACAAACTTTCGAAGTTCGTATGGACGGTTTAGAGATTATAAGAATAAAGAGCTGAAAGTTTATTGCTTACCGTTGCATATGTTTCGTTGTGAAATCCTTCTTACTATCTACCTGTCTTAGTTATGGTTCTATAACAGACTGTTGAAACTCTTTCCCTTTAATCCGAAGTTATAGCCTCATAGAAAACTACCTCTCTGACAGGACACAACGCGTTTGCATTGACAATATCATTAGCGACGAACTCCCTATTGAATACGGCATTCCTCAAGGATCTATTTTAGGCCCAATTCTCTTCCTGATCTACATTAATGAACTATGTACTATCCCTCTCGCTAATGGTAGAATCATTACTTACGCAGATGACACTGCCTTGCTCTTTAGTGCGGATAGCTGGAGTGAAGTGTTCAGACTGGCGCAAGTTGGTTTCCTCTCAGTAACACAATGGATTCATAAAAATGCGCTTACTTTAAACACGGACAAAACGCAGTACATGACTTTCTCTTACAGTTCTATTACTCAACCTCCTCCTAATTTGTATTCAATAATAGCTCATTCCTGCACCCCAAACGACTTCCTAAACTTAGGTAATGTCTGTGGTTGTCCCAAACTTGGTTCTACCAAGTCAATAAAATACTTAGGGATTATTATTGACCAGCATTTAAATTTTAAACAGCATATTGACGTGCTGACTACAAGGATGAGGAAACTAATATACGTGTTTAAAAATCTTAAACACGCAGCAAGCAAAAATTTACTAAAAGCCGTATATCTTGCATTATGCCAGTCCTTATTAACCTACTGCAATACATCATGGGGTGGCATTCATAAAACGACTTTGATTGACTTAGAAAGAGCACAGAGAGCTATTCTAAAAGTGAGTTCCTTTCGTCCCTTCCGCTTCCCGACGACGCAATTACTTACGGAATGTGATGTTTTATCAGTCCGTCAATTATTCATTCTGCATATTATAATGAAAAAACACTCTCTAGTGCCTCTAAATCCCGAAACCCAGACCAGCCATAGACGAATGGATATTGTGTGCAGCAATGAATTATTCCGCACACAACATTCACATCGATTTTTCTGTTTCCTTGGTACATATCTGTATAATAAAATAAATCGTACCCTATGCATTCATCCCATGAATACTTATAGTTGTAAGGTCACTCTTACAAACTGGTTGAAAGGTAAATCGTACGAGGAAACGGAAAAACTACTCGAAGTGGTCGCTTAGTTTAGAATGTAACAAAAAATATACTTATTCATTTTAAATTATATCAATTTTCTGTACAAAATGTAACCAATAATTTTATTGTTTTATTAATAAATATAGTCGTAAGCACTAACCTACATTAAATTGACCTACTAACATTGATGCCTAAGACACAGGTAAACTACTTACTTAGTTTAGGCATCTAGTTAATTAAAAATATAGCATGTATCTACTTAATTTACTTAGCTTAAATTACTAGGGTAATAAATAATTTTAAATTGTTCTATTTAAATTTTAACATAAGTAGGTACTTACTTTAAATTTAACTATGTAATTTTAGACATAAGTTTTCTTGAATAAATTATTTATTTATTTATTTATTTATTTATTTTATAGCCAACGTCGCCGCCGGCCGGCCTCGTTCGCGGGCCGCTGTTCCTCGCAGACATCTAATTATCCCACCCCAGCTGCAACCCCATGGCGTAGGCAGCGTTTTATTGCGCAAGCGTCTAATTTACGCCCTGTAGCCGTCTTGTTTACGTCTCAATCGCTGTTACTCTACTAGATGGGTATAAAGATAAAGATTATAATAAAATTAAGTACTTACTTGACACGTAATTTACTTGTTATGCTGGACCAGTTTCTTAACCGAACCAATACATCATAGTGACGGAGGAATTAATAGGACAAGACGTAATATTACACGGAGAAAAATAAATACGCATCAATTCTCTTCAACAATAGGCTTTATTTGCGTAACTAGGACGTTTACCTCGCCGTACGTGGCTCGTGGCGCGCGTGAGAGGGTAATGATGAGTTGCGCGTAGAGACACGGTAATGACACTGCGCGGAGTGCCTTGATACGGTAATGAGGGGCTGCGCTTGCGCCGCTGCGTGCGCTACACCCGCGTATTACGGGGGAATGCGCACGAAGACGTAGATACGGTTGTACGAGTACCACGGCTAGATGGATGGATCGGATTTGGTCTTATATGATCGACACTGTATAGCAATGCTGAAATAATAACGCCCATGTCACTTTATCTATACGTGCGGTTTCTGGCAGATAGAACCCGTTTCATTTAATCATATCTTAGAGACTGACCAGCTGTGATCTCCGTACAAGGTAATTAGCACCAGCGTCTTCATTTGAGTAGGTATTATGATCTTTAACCTACTGGCCAAGCATGGCAATATCTTCAAAAAGATACTGGAAGTTTCAATATTTAGTTAATGACTCAGCTAACTATAGTCAAAGGCAGTCGATACAAAAAACAAGTCAAAACTGTCTCAATGCATAGCCCACCCATTAACAAACCATGTTGACACACGGAAAGCCAATGTTTGCCCATAAAAAGGTGCGAAATACAAAATCAACGCGGCTTTATGGCGAAACTATTTGATCGGCGAATCAACTGTGAATTAATTGCCGTTAGAGATTTTAAAAGCCGGCTATAAAGTTTGTTATGTAAGGTTAATGGGCCGTAAACTGCGCCAAGGCCGCGCAGGCGCAGCTCTGTAATTGCTCGTGGTCAATCCGCTGATTACCCGCCAATTATTGTCACGGTCTTTATATTTGACATTTCGGGAACTCCCACGCCGCGCGTCGGGCGGGGGTCGCAGTGTTACGTGTGTAGTGGTACCTTTGGCCGCATCGTCGCTTTTGTAGATAGGTACGATGAAATGCCTGGCTCAAAACCGATTTAATGTAATTAAAAATTTAGTGACTAAAAATAAGCGAGATATATAATAAATTGTTAAATTTAAAACTCAAAGCAAAAAGAAAATAGGAAAAAAAGTTTTGCCGAATTCGATCTTCTCCTGTTAGTGTTGACCACACAATTAAACTAGTCACGTTCAAAGGCAAATAATATACATGTATGCTAACTTCTATATTCACACAATATTTCAAGCAATAAAGTAGTTACAGCAAGTAATTACATTTTAATTAAAAACTTAGGTCTTCATAACATTTCGATTGTAATTAGGAGCCTAATAAGCGAAAGTTCACGAAATAACATGAATTTTAGCGAAAAACGACGAGCAGACAGCATAAAATAAAATCTACAACAAAAACGTTGTAAATCAAACTCACGATCCGCCGGCCATGTGGGCTTCCGCTTAGATTTAATGTGTGAAATTTCGCCAATCATAAAAGAAACACGTTTAATTAAAAACGGCGAAAGTGAAGCGATGATGTGCGGTCTCTTGTCTCTCCATCACACATTAGTACATCATTACAATCATGTAAATTCCGTTGCGGCACAATTTATTCGTTTCATTTAAAAACACACGCCGTTTTCACGTAACAACTGTCTCATGAGATTCCTTATTATAACACAACACGAGAAATTTTACCTAAAATATGACTCAAACGACATCGCAAGTTTTCTGTTGAAGTTGTTGATTTTTTAGCTATTTTTATACTTTATTGAACCTTAAAGTTACAATACAACAAATTTAAAAAATACAACCTAGCCTAACCAAAATATCCCTTAATTTAACAAACCTACTTAATTAACCTAACTGTTGATTTTCTAAAAGCAACGCGTCTTATGCCATATTTAAAATTCAAATGTGACGTTTAGTGCTGGATACATAGTCGTTTTTTAACAAACAACAGCACTTAAATTAGTAGAAGAGTGTGAACGAGCCAACAAACCCATATTAGTGTCATAATGAAGCGAGTAAAGCAGCCAGAGATCAGTTACATGCGAAAATACGATGCGGACAAAAAGTCGGCTAGCGGTGTCGCGTTTGCTGCGACCGGTTTTTCTTTGGTTAAATTTGTTAAACTTCAACTCTCAAGATTATGACGTGATTGATGTAATAGATATGGCTAAATAACAACACACACTACAGATTCAAGTTCCCACGTTCTGTCTTCGCATCGGTAAAATTAACTTCTGAGTTGCGTTAGATCTTGAGTAGCAAAATCTGTATCAGTCTTCGGAACGATTTAATTTTTTGGGAAACTCAATACTTAATATAATAGTTGAAAATTTATGTAATTGCGTTATTTTCGAAATGTTGAAACTTATTACGAAAAAAACTATGCTGCATTACAGGCAGCTAAGGAGAAACTTAAATACAGTCTCTAGCTTATAAGTTTCTCCCTAATAGGCTCTTCATCGAATTAATTTTATTTCATGAAAACTTAAGAGAAGAGAGCAAGCCCGCACTCATTACCATGTAACAAACATTATTTTAACGACGCAACAAATCATTCACGAGAGCCAATCAATATGATAGCCGGTGACATTTGTCTTGTCACTAATCGACGCGGGCGCAGCGCCAGGCACGCAATTTGTCGGACCGCGCATGCGCTGCCCGCCATGCATATGTAACGGCCTGTCTGAGACGACACATCCTACTCGGTGTTTTTACACCAAGCCAGAACAGCCGAGCCAGTTGTCACATGACACGAGCAATCCCCTTTTTGTACGGTTCCAGGCTTTCCTGCAATTCCAAACGTGTGTCAGTGAAACTGATGGAACTGTGGCCCGTGCCTGTTACGAGTATTCAGTAGTTATTTTCTTCTTTATTCTCGAGGGAGACAGTGACTATGCTAGAGTTAGCGCTTGAATTGTAATTTACAAACCTGTACAATCCTTTTATTCTGCACGAAGTCGAGCACGAGTCTGCTTGAAAACCTATTTACCTACCTCAGAAGGTTAAGTATTAACTAAGCTACCTACTCTAAATGTAAGTCGAGGTAAATGAGTACTTAACATTCAGATAGACTCTACTCTAGGCTAGAGTAGAGACTAAAGCATGGAGAGTAAGGAGAAGGAGGGTATGAAACCAGCTTGTCACTAACGGGTTGTGCGGGTCAGATGGCAGTCGCCGAAACCCGAAACACCACCATTTTTTAATTAGAATTCTGGTAGGAAACCGCTTTTAGCAAATCTGAAAGTGCTTTCCTAGCAGATGATTGGGCCCTGGCTGGCAGATTGATATAGCTAGCCGCTAAGCTAGGATTTTTAAAAATAATAAACTAATCAGGCATTTGACCACCACCTCACCTGATGGGCAGCGACGCTGCGGCCAAAAATGGAGCTTGCCTGTTTAGAAACAGCCTGGCCTTAGTCCAGGTTACCGCTAAGATGAGGATGATGAAGAGGTGCAAGGATGGTATGTATTACGTCCATAGGTCATCGTAGTCACACCAGCGCTTGTTTACCCTATGACCTCATTAATAGAAATACTACTAACACACTTTTTACGATACAATTTAAATATTAATTGCTGGTTCATGTTGTTGCAGGCTTAGCGCTGCGCGCGCTGCCGAGCCGCCGCCGCCATGTCGGCGGTGATGAGCACGCTGTCCATAATCAGCGGTGGCCGTCGCGCCCACCGCAAGCTCGCCTCCAGGTACGTGGATCACTTCCTTCACAGTATAGAGTGGTATGCGAGCCACTGGTGGGGCCTAGCAGTGGATCCTAATGGTTTGAGGGGTAGAAAGTCTGACTATGGATTCACGAGTTACATACCATCGTCGTTATCCCAATGCTGGACATGAGCATCTTGAAACTCTGGATGATTTTCCTATAATCCTAATGAAATCGCAGTAATGAAATAAAACAATATAATGTTATCAGCGAGCGTCTTTTAAAAAAGTTGGTACAAATACTAGATCATAATAAAAAATCCATTACTTTTTGGTTAAATCTTTTCGGACTCACTGTGCGATGCTGCTCTTCTTTACATTGACTACAAGGAGTTGCAATCATTTAAGTAAGCTAACACACCATAAAATGGCTATCGACACTGTCGCAATGCTCTGTAGACAACTGGGTACCATTTTCTCTTTTCCATAGAAGGCGACCGTGTTGGCACAGAGAATACTTTTTCTCGACAACAAAAAGCGCTACGTAGACACGCGATATGGGTGGCTCCGCGGAATGTGGCGTCCGATTCGATATTGGATTTCTGCGCATTACCATACTGGCCGGTGCGTGGGCGCAGGCGGCGATACCGCCTTGCGATACTCGACAATGGACCGCAAACCGAAATATTGATTGTGTTAGAAATCGAATTAGACAATTATTAGGGCCACTAAATTCCAAATGAAGTGTACTAATACCAATTATTTTTTATTTATATGGCTAATAGAGGCTAACTACTAGCTAGTATATTACCATACATTGAAATTTAGTTTATACTCCATTGAGTTAAAGACCTAACGAAAATTATGGTTCGAGGACGCGTCGCGATCCTTTCACTAGCCTTGTATAAGTACGGAGATTGAATTAAATAAATCGTAAAGCTTATTGCAATAACAACACAATGAGATGTGCTTAGCGATTAGACATATGCTGATGAGATCTTGGGAACAATGTGGTGCGCTGTTGGAATTCAATTTACTAAGTTCACATGCTCTAAGAATAAAAATAATTAGCCGTACGGAATTCTTTCAAATACAAAATGTGCTGCACATGACAGGCGCACTCATTGAGTTGCTTAGATTTCATTTTATCAAGGTTTTGCTGTGCTGTGACCCAATTACCCTTGAATTTAGAACGTTAATAAGTTTCGTCATTGACGTTGTTATGGTATAAGATGACTTATCTCTATTTTATTTTAGATCTGGCTTAATTATAATAGATAAATAAGTAAATACTTTTTGATTTGTGGTGTGTTGTTGCAGCGCGCGCAAGTCGGGGCAGTTTTCGGACGCGGGCGAGGAGCGGACGCGCACGCACGACCTGCACAAGCAGCGCTCCGCTTCCCTGGTGAGTTATATGGCTTGGATACTATAGCTGTAGTTTGTAAATTTCGCTCTGTCATTAGAAGTATAATACTTAAAGCCTGTTGAGAAAAGAGACGGGCAGTCTTATCAACAACTTAACTCAAAAATTTTGTTTTTGTGGTAATTTTATGCGTTGTAGTTTAAAGAATGCCTAACCGCTCGAGTCGTTACTTTGCTGATCACTTTCCGTTCCATTAAATGTTGTATTGTCTCCTGAGCCTGCCACGTAGAAACCATTTATCTGCCTATATACATATCACGACATTTAAATATCATCAGTGTCAAAGGAGCCATAAGAGAAATCAGTTGATCTCCTCGTAACCACGGCTGTGCCGGGGTCACCGGTCGCGGTGTTCGTGGTATTCGTTAGTGTCCTAGACTTGTGTATGTAGATTTATCTAACGTAAATGGTTTCTACATTTAAAAAACTTAGTATACATTCATTATTCAGTTGCTTAAGTATTATTGTGTCTGTGCCTGGGGCCCGCCTTTGACCATGTTCCAGGATTTGGCAGATCAGATAATTACAGTGGTGGGACTGCCATCTGTCCTCCGTGACCCTGTTACCAGCGGAACCTGACCAGATTAGATCACGGTTACATATTCAGTTGCTTGAATGTTCAGATTTAATATGTTCCATATGTTTTCCCTCGCATAAGAGCATATTGCAATGTAGATTCATAGTAATTCATTCAACTCTTCTCAGAAGAACGATAACGATTACCGAGTGGGAATCAAAACAATCAACCAAGATAATTTATAACACTCAAATCAAAACTTAAATGTTACCTTACATCCTGGAAAATGCTTACATATAACCAAAAACCGTTATACGTTTGACTGTCTACGTTCGTCAAACGGGTTTTAGCACAATAAACAACTTTTTAAAGAATATGCGATAAAAGGTTAAACATTATAAGTTGCTCATTTAAAATCTCATCCGCCACAAATATTCCTGCACCTTTATAAACAATACTTAATGCAGCCAGCAACGGCGCCCACTCCGCTAATCTCGCGCCATTACCGGAATGGTCCCATATTTCACGCGGTTGTATTTTAAATGAGATCATTTATTTACTTCATTACTGCGACGACTTTGACCGAGTTTACATTTTTTAAGCAGATTATCTAAATGCCGCTCGTGCCACCTTGTAATGAGAATTATTTGTGACCACATTTTTATAATAAGCAGCGTAATTATAATTTAGTTAGATAACTTACTGCGCCGGCTCAGCAATCCAAAGTGGATCTTGCCCTCCGACATCAGATATCACCATCTCTTTCAACTGGGCATCCTCGATTGGCAGGAGATGGCGCAGGATACAGAAAGATGGGTTAGATCACAATATTTTATTCGGACATCATGAAATTATTATTATTATATTGCCTGATGTCGAAAATGTTATATTGATTTCGTATTACATCGCATCAACAGCCCTTATACGTAACAGTCAGCTGCTGGACTTAAGTCACCTTTTCATGAATGGCATTTGCCGTAATCTCCACGCGTGACGCTGGCCAGGTTAGAGATCGCAGTGCTGTTACTCTACAGGAAACAGCTTCCCTTTTTCTTTTAGTCTACGGAAGCTCTTGTAGTAGCTGGTCTGCCTTTAACTTAAGACAACAGTTGGCTTGAATGACAGACAAAGTCGAAGAGAATTGCGCTATATTCTACTCAGCCAATAAGCACATGACCAGTTACTATTTGGTATACCAACCAATGTCAAAACATCATTATCCGTCATCATAATCTTAGCGTAGGGGAAGGTGGCCTAAAACGGGTGAGCGCTCGTACGCTGCCATGTCAATAAGTAGTGCCGACGGGTCCATGTTCCGAGAGTAGCCGAATGATGACGAGTTTCAATCCGTTTTGCTCGGGCACCGGAGCCGCTTAATGGCGGACGTATGTTTAACAAAATTTTTTAGTGCTTTTCTTAAAAAATATTAAGAAATGTGTTCCTTGATTAGTCGAAAACCTTTATAATTAGCACATTGTTAATATTGCGCTTATATTTTAGCGCTATCTATCTTTAAATTAAGACAAAAAGTTATATCGGATTACTTTCATTTTGAAGTCTTTAATTACTTCACAAAAATATGTGTTATTGGGCAAAACGGGTAGGGGTAAAACGGGTATGGTTTTGTATTTAAAATTTAATACAAAATGGATCACATGAATAACTTGTTATTTCAATCTATATTGTAAAAATACCTCAAAGAAGTATTTTGATCTACAAGTCCTGTAGCTCTTAATATTACATCACTAGAAAGGTTGATTTTGTTAGGTGGTTAAGGTTTTTAAGTTTGCATTTTAACAGTAAACAAAATGTTAAATGCTTACAGTCGAAATGATAAACTGTAGTCGGCAGGTAAAGTATGTTTTCCTAGTTGTTAGATTTTAAATTTGATTCACCTATCCTAAAAATTATGACGTCTACCCGTTTTGCCTTAATCAGATACCCGTTTTAGGCTCATATGCGGGTAAAACGGGTCTTTTAGAGGTTTCTTATTTCTTCTATTTATAAAATATTTGATACAAAATGCTTTAAAATAGTGTTTTATTTTCAGATTTAATTAACATCCTATCTTATAAACTAAATCAAGCTAAGATATTGACCACATTTTCAGGATATTTTTATCCTCGTGCGAAACTTACCCGTTCTAGGCCACCTTCCCCTATATCCCGATCACAACAGTTATCTTCTTGTGATGCTTAGCCTAACAATCCTATACTTCTCTTCCTCCACTTCGCCCGGTCTCACCAACAGAAAACGCCGTTCATAATACTATACCATACTTCCAGTAAAATAGGCGAATGGTGTATTAAATCCCAAAGCGATTGCAGGCTTGCCGTCCTACATTACGCAGGCGATGTTTGATTGCAGTATTCAATAAGTCTTTGTGTTATTCACGTGATGCAATAGTTTACTTAATTATCAAGGGAGTACCTACTGTATCCATCCCACTGAGTGAATATTATAACTGTTGTTGCGGGGGCTAACGTGCTGTTTGTAGCCTGGTTCTAGATTGCATACCGTTCAAATGATGCGTTTGAATATTTATCATTCTGGGGCACAGTTATTAAGGATACCTATGCTTGACTTATTATTACATGTACCCTACAAGACTTTGTATAAAACAAAGTCTTGTAGGGAAGTATCGTTGACGATCCTTGCCCACGAAGTAGATATATAGGTAGCTACTTACTATTTAGTTAGTAGCAGGTAAGAGGAAAGTATAGAAAAGATATAACACGACTCGAATACTAAATAAAGAGAATATTGCTTTAAAGAAGTTGAAGAAGGAATTTGTTATTTTTCATCACTGGTTACCAAATCAATCACAGAGTTTAATTGTCAGCTCAAAGCATAGAGAAAATATTACGCCACAATCTCACCCGCGTCTGTCTGTTCGCGATAAACTCCAAATGTACTGACCGGATTTTCATCGGTGATTCATGAGAAAGGTTTTGGTGTTCAATTTGTTAAGGTTACTACCCTTGGGATCGTTCAAGAGATATTAGAGGTCTCTTTAGAGGCGGGCAACGCATTGGTGACTCCCCTGGTGTTGCTGATGTCCATAGGCGGCGGTGACCACTTTCTATCAGGTGGCCCGCATGCCTGTTTGTCTGCTGTGTAACATAAAAAGAAAACCCATTCGAATCCGGGGCGGGCCGCTAGTTGTCAATAAGTAAGAATCGTGCTACCAATATTTGTGTATTTATTTATTTATTTAACTTTTTCCATTTTGATTCTTTTGCGAGCAATTGGGGTTTAGGTAAAGGTTTACTTCAACGCATGTTCACAAACTGCCTGATTGGTCATCTTGGCGTTAATGTCCCGCTTGTGATCTCGCGCGCGTGGGCGCGACGCCTTGACCATGATCCAAGATCTCCGTGACCCTACCAACACGGGAACCTGACCAGATTGGATCATGGACACATTCACTCGCCTGAATGTGCAGGTTTCCTCGATGTATTCCCTCACCGTAAGAGCATCAGTTAGTGTTCAGCTAATGTACCTACAAAACTCAGAAAAGATTCATTAGTACCTACATGGCGGTACTGGGGTTCGAAGCCGGTACCTCGAAGTACGAGTTGGATTTTTATGCTATTTTTATTCCTACTTGCGCGATATGTGTTCCATGCGTTTGAAGCCGCGGGCGAGCTAGTAGCTAATATTATAAATACGCGGTTATGTGTTCTTCGATTACGTATAATTTTCAACAATCCAATAGCTACATTAATATCACCAATCACAGTCATACGCGTACCCACACTCGGGAAAAAACTACGAGAAAAATTAACAAAAATATCGAACAGTGATTTATTTATAGTGTGCCATTAAATCAGCGAAAGCTGTCCGTCCATATATTCATGAGCATGGTGCGCCAATAAACTGGATTCTATAGTCAAAGAGCTCTTCATTGCAGTACTGTAGCGACAAACAGGTGTCAACAAGCTCACTGCTCCGTCTTCTGAATACATTATGTAGATTTGTAGATTGCCGATGTATTTACATAACTACTTGCAGTACGCAATTACTGATATCACTTTCGTTGCGTATTCTTGTGACCGCATAAACAAATGATGTTTATGCATTTAAGTGCACTATAGGTACATATATTCGAGGCGTTTTTCTACATTTTTTGTACGAACGTATGAGGTCTACATACATACATTATTATTTGGAGCCGCGTCGGTGGCCTAGCGATTAAGGTATCCGACTCGTAAGCAAGAGGTACCAGGTTAGAATCCCACTGCGTCCATGTACCAATTACTTTTTTCTGAGTTAAGTACATTAGTTAAATGCTAACCAATGCTTTTACCTGCACAATCAGGCGACTGAATGTGTAACTATGATCGAATCTGTTCAGGTTCCCGTGGTAGCAGGGTCACGGAGGTCAGATGGCTGTCGCTCCACTGTATTACCTGATCTGCAAAATACTGGTCCATGGTCATGGCGGACCCCGGGCCCTCGTGCGCGAGAGCACAACCGGGACATTAACGCCAAGATGATTATTTTATTCATACATTTTTATTTACACGATGTTATCAGCTATTATAACGGAGATTTAGAGGAGGATTATGAAAGCTCAAAATGATAGTAGACATAAAATGCAACACCCATAAATAATTTTAATTGCTATTCTCACTCAAACCCAGAATACAAAGCTCATTAAAATATTCATACAAACTTGGTCTCATCCTATTATTACACGACTATGCATTAACAAAGACATGTTTCTTTGTAGGCAATCCGAGACCGTTGTAAACACCTGGAACAATGGTGGATCGCCCGCGCAACGCTGCGCCCGCGCACAGCGCCACTCCTTGACTCGCCCCGTCTAACCGTGTCAAGTTCGCTTATAGATATGTCTACAGTTTCTATAGAATATGAATTTTAACATTAACCGATGCTCTTACGGTCAGGGAACATCTTCATGAAACCTGCATATTCAGGTGACTGATTGTGTCACAATGATCCAATCTGGTCCGGTTCCCCTGTTAATACGATCACGGAGGTCAGATGGCAGTCGCCTTACTGTAATTACCTGATCCGCCGAAATTCTGGATCATGGTCAAGGCGGATAGCGGGCGGGTTGTGCGCGAGAGAACAACCGGGAAAATAACGCCAAGAATCTTTTATAAAAAATCATTGTATAGTAACTGTGCTGTTTTACAACGGCTAGAAAATGTGTTCTGCCTCTCTGATTTTCTTATGCCTGCCTTGTTCAAATGTGAGGCAGACCTTCTATCACCCCAAAGATGCATTCAGTACTTGAGTAGATCTTCGCCCAATCTAGCCCCAGGACCTATCTAATAGCGATAAGGCCGCCTTTGCGCGCATGTAAATTGTTTTTCTTATTTCTTGTTATGTATATTTTTTTTGTGTGTGCAATAAAGAGTTTTTACTTACTTACTTACTAATCCAATCTAACAATCTAAAAAATCACCCGCTTGTAGGGTGTCCATGCCCTCGAGTTGGACGAATGTACGTATGGGACGACCAAATACCGCCGTAGTCCAAAAAAATGTTTGCATGGAACCATTAAACGGCCAAGTCATTGTCACTTTTATATTTATAGACGAAAGCACACGAGCAACCAGGTCACCTGATGGAAAGTGACCACCGCCGCCCATGGACACCCACAACACCAGGAAGGTCGCTTCTAGATACCTATATCTACAGAAAAATCTAACCGACACAACTCCGATACACCTGCAATTTGAAATCCATCGATGGCTCACGTAATTGTAATTCGAGCGGAGCCGCCCACATCCCGGTGGGCCCGAGGCACGTTAATTGCCATACTAGCCGCGCGCCCGGCCCCGCTCGCCTTCCGCGAACCAGAGAACCACAAGATTAGAAACCATTGCTTTATTTCCTTTCGACCAATTAGTGCCATACCACCGGCTGATGGAGATGGAAGCAATTAAGAAATAATCGCTACTTTTTTACTCATTTGTAGCTAATGAGTCAACGAGACGTAGTCATAACTTAATTGCGTTTCTTGTCGAGATTCGTGGTATACATAAGCTTAAACACGTTTCTAAATGGTTTCCCGCCTCAAGGAGCACATAGTCGATCGGCTCGGATTTGTCAGACGCTCAGTTCGGATTTCAGGAGGGTCGGCCGACGATCGACGCCCTTATAAGGCAGCGGCGACCGCACCAACACCTTCAACCAATGCGTGTCGTAAAAGACGATAACTGGCTAGGATCTCTGTATACCAGGAAATGGGCAGCAGCGTTGTCTGTTGTATGTTTTTCACAATGTGATCTCCAACCCGATGATGTCGAGAGTCAAGATCATGGCTCAGCACTCCGTTTATGCGGAGTGTGAATGTTTTAATTTATGTTCTGGTGTGACAGATTAGTGTGAGGAAATATAACTTTGTATTTCTTTTTTTAGTGTTATTGTTCCAGTTTGAAGCAAAATAGGCAGTGTGGTACAGATACAGGTAAATCCTCGTCATTATATTAACTCATTTTAGAGTCTGCAGTTATGATGAAATCCAATTGACTGCTATATGATTCATAGATATTGTGGGCGATATTTACCGCCTTCCATCAAGTGGGTTGTGTGGGCGATATTTACCGCCTTCCATCAAGTGGGTTGTCTGCTCATTGTTACTACCTACTGTTCTACTGATGTAATGTAAATAAAAACAATTCTAACATTCATAAAAATGCTAAACATAATCATAAAATTGTCATTGTTAACTTTTGCAAATGCGAAGCTAACTACCCTGAATGTCAACTACAACTGTCAATCTCTCGGTCATACGGACCGCGTCAGACCTGATCACGGGCCATGCACACTCTAGGGTGTCCCGAGAATTTTTTTCTTGGATTTTCTTAACGCAAGACCTCTTAAAATTTGCGTAATTGATAGCAGATTACCATAATAATAAAAATAATAAAATAAAATTTGATCTTCAGGGTTCTACCGATCTTTGAAGTTCTGAAAAATTATGATATTTCGCTACTCCAGATTTCAGCTTTATATTATATATCTTTCTTGTTTTTCTTAACACAAGACCTGTCAAAAGTTGCGTAATTAATCGTAGATTACTCAAATAACTCTAAAAACCAAATAAAACTATACCTTTAGGGTTCTACAGATCGGCAAAGTTTTGAAAAATTTACAAATTTAAGGTAATATTTCGCTATCCTATTTTAAACGTAAATATGAAAAATATTTAGTTATTATTTTATTAAGTTGTAATACAAACACGATATTTAGATTTTTATGCAACAATATGTTATCGGCAACCTCGAATTAGCAGATTGGGACTTGCAAATTCAAAGTCGCAGGTAACTTGGTACGTTTCAACTAGTTTCGAGGACTTTGTGGCTTTTGGACTTTACTCGCTAATGTTTTTTCGAATTCAAAGTACTACTTTTACACTGTAGTTGCGATACAGTGTAAAAGTAGATTTTGTGACTTTATTTGAATAATAAGTTCGAGACGTCGTGAGGCACTTCCGCTATATTGAGAACATACTTAGAGTTTGACGATCGGTAGCGCTATTTTATTAGTCAAGAACGACTTGAAATGGAAGTGCCGATAATAGAAAGAATATATCCAATTCAGTAATACTTATATGGGACTGTTTCAGAAAATATCAACAATATTTGGACCAAAAGCTTCCATTCTTATCTATACTAATATAATAAAGAGAAAAGGTTTGATTGTTTGTTTGTATTGATACGCTCAACAATTACTACTTACTACTATTAAAAAATTCTTTCAATTATAGAAAGCTGCATTATCAGGGGGTTACATAGGCTATAGTTCTTCCCGAGATTCAATGTGGTTGCCACGGGAACGGGTCCGGAACGTTCTAATCTAATTTTGCGCAGACGAAGATGCGGGCAAAAAAGCTAGTCGAAAGTATGGCCAAATTATCTAATTCCTGAAATCATTTGACCACGAAAAGTGGATGGATTCCTACCTCAATTTGAAAAGATACCGCAAAAGCTAAATAAATTATGTTTAGTTTCAAAAACGAATGACGTAACGAGTGTAGTTAGAGTTATCTAATAAGCTCTTAGACTTCTTCTTAAGTGTACTTCATATGAATCTTGTTTGTATTTGAGCTTGAAACCTAAGGAAGTTCTCATCAATGAGAGAAGTTTAATGTTAGGAAAATGGTAATGAGTAGTATTGATTAAAAATAAAGGACTAGATTGATAAAAAGACAGCATAGGAAAATTGAAGCCTTTTAAAAAACCGATTCTGTTTCTGCAAATTGTGATTAGTGCTTGAATCTTTCTCAGAAGTATGTTCCAAAGACATCCCCGACATAAACGACCTCGAGAGAGACACCACTGACTTCAACAGCGAATAGAAAAACATTAAGCAAAGCCAACTAACAAAGTAGCTAAGCTCTGTGACAGATAATGTTTATCGATGCGATATGCTGCTGCTGTTTTGCCTGACATCCTCTCGGTTTCTACTAAAGATTTAACTTAATAATAGTAAAAGCTAGAAAAGCTGAAAATAGCACTAAAATCTGAATAAAAACTTTTAAAATTAACTTATCTGTTGAAGATTACACATAAATTATTGTGTGACAGGGAAATCCGCAACGCCGGTTATTCACTGCACCGCCGATTCTTCAGCATCTTTCTAATGACGACTTTTAAATCATGGCAAAAGATAAAAGCTTGGAAATTGTTGACTATCCTAGTTATACACAATCTGTGGTAACAAAGACCTCTCATAGTGTTACTGTGTTACTGACGCTAATGCTTGAGATGGCTTCATTGGAATATGCAATCACGGACAAAATCCATAATTTTTGACTCAATAACAAGCAAACTAAAATAAAAAATGTTCTATTGATTATATGCTCTATTTTGATTATTCTGTTTTTTTATGCTATATTTCTTTAATTTTTCTATTTTAGTATAAAATAAGCTTGAATTTGTATTATTTTAAGCCAGCGGAAAAATTCTGTAAAAATTTAAAATTCCCAAATTTTCAACGTTCGGTAGAGCCCTCAAGATTACACATAATTCAAATATTTTTACATTTTTCATAATCTGTGTTAAATTACGCAAATTTTGATACCTCTTGCGATTGTGTAGCTTGAAATATTTTTTTTCTCATACATGGACGGGACACTCTAATGCACACGCTAACTTGCCGGTGGCTCTTTGGGCGTGCGCACTTCTTGACACCCACAAATCCAGTTGTCCATAAGCACTCTCGCTTAACGGGCTGACGACACACTCTCTACTACCCCGTCGGTCAGCTCCCATTCTCATTCCCTCCTTCAATGGCAACTATTCACATTGTAAACTGTCAATCGGTTATACCGAGCATGCGCGGAAAAGCATATCAACTTGCATTTTTACGAGAGACTGCAATTAGGCCTCTGTCACACTAGCGACGTTCGGGCGCGCGATGTTACTGTGCATCACAGAGCGATAGTCGGGCAGTCGCGCCTATTGTATTTCGTATTTCTTGGAAATATATGAGAAAAGTACCTATTTTGAACTCTTACGTAAAAAGAGGGGTGCTATAAGTTTGACGTCAGTATAGCTGTGTGTGTGTGTCTGTCTGTTCCATCGTAGTTCACGAACGGATGGGCCTGTTTCGATGCGGGTTTCTGTATTTGAAAATCAGTTCAAGTACCTAATAGTTTTTCGTTTTTTCTTCAAAATTGGTTCTTCAGTAGTTTTAGAAACACTGAAGTATATATAGACTTTGTCGTAGGTTAGTTAGGTTATGAATTTTAAGTAAGCCGGTAACAGGCTTTTCATTTAGACTCTGTCGATAAAAAACTGGCGACAACATTGGCTATTGTCTGTATCCCTTTACGGCTAGCACAAGTGTACTCTCCTGCGCGATAAGCTAGAAAAGGCGAGACATAGATACTGCTACCTCTTTCATCATAGTATTGAGAGAAGGAATCAAATACTCGCTCGCGGCGCGTGTCGCGGAAACACTTGAGCTAGCCGTGCTGATGTTGCTAATGTATAGACATTGGCAGCGGTGACCACTTTCCATCACGCTTGCCTGTTTGTCTACTGTATGGCAAAAAAATTGCTGATGAATCGCACTGAAACTTGCTAGTGTAACAGAGGCGTTAGACAGTCACGGGCGGCGCCCGCGCCGGCTTTCGCGGCCTCCTCCGCTAATCCATTTAATCACAGCTGGAACCGTTTAACTAATTCACTTAATTACTCCCGCTTTCGCGGCGACACACTGGATCGCGGTAATGATTACCTTTATAAGTAAGTGGTAACCGATCTTCTACCGTTCAGTAATTATTCTTATTTTCATGTGAAACGAGAGCCACATAGAGAAAATGAGGTGAGCCGACTTAATCCTCGCGTGGTGAAAATATAATAAATAGGTTGATGTTATAATCCATGTAATTAGACATAGACATAGGCATAGACATAATATTTATTTGGCAATTTCTTGGATTAATTACAGCTTCTCTTAAACTTTTTTCACTACGTTGTTGATATACGAGTATGATATGAAGAAATTGTATGAAAACAAAATAATATGAAGTGAATGATATGGATTTTCAAAATTTCCGGGATTTTTATAAATTTTTAATTTAGTTTTAGAAAACAAAATAAAAAATTGGCAAAGCCCACGAGTTTCAGAGCAATTTAAACGATACGATATCTGAAACGATTGCCGTTGAAAGCAAAAAACTGTTTGTACTCTGTTAGAACTCCTCAAATGGTGCCCCCTGGTGGTGTACTGCCTTAAAACATGTCTAAGACCTTGCTCTGAAATGATACGTTTTGAATACAAAAAAACTGCAACTAAATCGGCCCAGTACTTTTCGAGGAAAATGGTTACAGGCAAACACACAACCTCTAACCCCAAACGCATATACCACCGCCACGAAAAATCCACTTTGTAGAGGTTTAGGGGACCCACAAAACGTTGGTCGCCCTTGTACAACCTGGAACAAAATTTCTTGTTCTTTAATGTGGCTGACTAGCGAAACTGCAAAGACCGGTTTTTTTATCTATAACTCGCAAGAGGATAAGTAAAGTACTATCGCTAAGAATTGTCGACGTTTGGCAGAATGGCACAAAAAAGGTGTCCTTAACCTCTACTATCGCAACTAAGTAGATGTTTTTAAGAAGGATAACCTACGGCGTCCTACAGTATATAAGGTCGTAGTAGTCTGCCAATATTTATGGGCAATAACGGAATTGTACACTGAACAGTAAACTTAGCCCTCATTCATCCAGTACCCATTGAGGAGCTGACAGCACAATGAGTTCACTTTCGCAACTAGCGGCGCGTGCGCATGCATTATGGATAAAGGAATCAAAGAAATGCTAATTATCCACAATCGCATGCTAATCGCGGCCTCGATGAGCGCAATTAGAGAAAAAAAGTCAATAGAGGAATAGAAGAATCAGTTCATATCTGAAGTTGTATACATGTGAAAGTTGACCCACATATGACGGTATTCCATAGCATTTGCCCGACACTTGGCCCGCGTAGACCACATTTGTAATTTATAGGTTACCATACAATATTTGTACTCTCTTCTCTCGTGGGAATTTCCAGTGGTATTGGTGCCTATATTCGGTAAAGCGTCGGTGGCCTACGGTTTAAGGGGTCCGACTCATAAGCGAGAGGTTTCGGGTTCGAATCCCAGTACCGCCATGTACCAATGACTCTTCTCTCTTCTTTGAGTTATGAACATTAGTTGAAAACTAACCGATGCTCTTTCGGTGAGGGAAAACATCGTGATGAACCCTGCACATTCAAGCGACTGAATGTGTAACCATGATTCAAACTGGTCAGGTTCCCCCTTTTAAAAGGGTCACGGAAGTCAGATGGCAGTCGCTCCATTGTGATTACCTGATCTGCCAAAATCCTGGATCGTGGTTAATGCGGATCCGGCCCCCCCTGCGCGAGAGTACAACCGGGACTTAACGTCAATGTGACCATAAATTACAAGGTACTTCTGAAAAATATGTGAGCCCGACTAAGCCACCAGTTACAATTTAACATCTGTGCCGAGTCCTGTTTCCATTAGAGCAAGTCAACTAATAAGTAACTTAGGGATTGTACGATACATAGGTATGTAGTATATACTCGATATGATACTCAAAATAGACACAGATAGGGCAAGTAAACTCAGTAAATACAAGTAATAATAAGAGTGGAATTACCATATTATTAATGACCAGCCCAATGGGTGAATAATTTAGATATTTACTTGTAGTTTTAGTGTTCATTAATTACCTAGGTTATAATTAGCGACTCGGCTATTAATGCCATACGAATAAATAAAATTAATGACCATACATTCCGTGACGTTTAGTAGATCTAATCGCGAACATCTCATAAGTATAACGGTGCTATGGATATTATCTAGTATTCTCCAAGATTAGAGTGCTTTATTTGTATTTGTGTTGCTGCGCTGCTGTGTATATTATCGGTGTATGAATACGAGTACAATTCGCCTTGTGGGTGAAGGGTTGCGGAGGGTTGGTGCTGGAGCTCTACCAGCTCTTATAGACAATAGAGTGCCACAAACATATCTACATCGGTAACGGCGTCGCTGTTTTTGAAAAACAGTGACACTTAGTTCCGGTTTTGGCCGCCAGGTCAGATAAGTTCGTGGCACTCTTTACAGTATCCATTGTCAAATAGCCAGAAGAGTAATAGAGCAACTGCTTGCACAATAAATATCCGCAAGCGGACACAAATCTCGCAACCACCTGCCATTGAGCTGAACACAATCCAACATTGCGCCTCGCCGATGGCATGTTTATCTGGCACTATAGGTGAAATATAAATATGTATAACAATAGTTCTGTTTGTTTGTTGCAGCAAACCCTGGAGACGAGCGGCGCGGGGGTCGTCAACCTCGACGCTCTCGAGGCCAAGGTCAGTGACCCCTTACCTCACGTTCGTTACATATATTACGTAAATACGTGCGCGCGCGCACGCGAAACCGGCGCGCGCCGAATATTACGATGGATTTACATTACAAAAACTAGTTTGCCGACGGGCGCGGTGGCGGCACGCGCGAGTTCGCTGTGCCTAATGAGTTTAAACATATGCTGATATACCCCCTTGCATGTCATAATTTTTAGTAGTTTTTAATTTGTGCATGTCATGAACTGTTTTAATTTGTATGTAAATAATAATTAAATTTAATTATTTATTACAATTGATCCGATCAAAACAAATACGCAAACTCATCTTGGTGTAGTACTATTAAAATAATACAAAATGAACAAAATGATTTTGACAAAGGATTTTGATGAACCGCGTTGATGTCTAATGTATGGTAAATGTGTGCGGCGTACAAAAGACATCAACGCGAGTCGCGATGTTTGATTTAGAATATATGATTGATTTATAGGTATTTGACAGCCAGACTGGAACTGTGTGTGCTGGTGTTACAATACAATCATATTGAAATTAATTAAGTCCCGTAAAAGAGAGTCAATGCCTCCAATCTAAATCTACCCCCTGTCTAGGGGGGTACTGTAGTTACCACGTCGCTGACAGTATACCAGGGGCTTATTTTGCTAAATCGCCGTGTTTCTACACGACTCACACATACACACAAATGAGTGAACCAAATCCTTTATACATATATTTCTTTGACATGGCTCGTGATCGAAACTTTACTGCGATACGATTGACTCACCTTGCGGAAACGAGCGCACTGGATTCGGGAACAGCTGAGATAAGAAAATCAGCTCCTAGGGTCTACTCCTCACTATAAATATGTCCACTCGCCGCGATCACTTTAATAACGTTATGCAAACTCAGACCGCGTCTATTTAAAGATTAATTAAAATAATTGCATGGCGCTATCAAGCCTCGTCGTCAATACCACAAATTGCCATAACCGAGATTAGACCACAGTGCTACCAACTTATCTGTTCAGTAGACGGCGGCGCTAGTGATATCAGTGGAATAACATTTACTAAATGGCGTCTTTAGTTCTTTCTTTACATTTTGTTTATTGAAAGAAAAGTTGGTGGCGCTGTACTTGCGAGTCGACATTATAATGTCACGGCCTCGTACTCTTGTTAGTTCATTTTTAAACGACGTCGTTCCGATTATAAATTTAACGAAATACACATTCCTTGATGTTGTGATTAGATAACCAACATTTTATATATAACCTTTTCTAAGAGCATAGCAATTAAAATTTTCTTTGTTATTTATTACAAAAAAAAACCTTATAAATATGAACGAGGCTTTAGTTACTCTTGCGGATTGTGTGAGTCAGACAGTTCGACAGTTTCCTCAACCCTCCTGTGAAACCTCCGACGATGGGATGGACTTCATCCACACCATAAAACTTGCGTACGGTCATCGCGAGCCTTTTTACACCGCTCGAACAAGATGTGGAATTAGCTTCGAGAGGGACCCGAAGTCTTTCCTTGGCACTATAACATGGGGTTACTCAAAAGGCATTTCTGTAGGTACCCCAAAGGCCGGTTCCGCAGCTCCCCTTAGGTTGCAGATGTACTGGATGACGGTAGCCGCTTAACATCAGATGGACTGTCCGTCCATGTGCTTCACTGAGCAATAAAAAAACTCTTAAGAAATCTGAAAGCGCTTTCCTACTAAAAAAGCGGCCCCGGCAGACGCCGGGATTGCCCTCCAGGATATACTACCAATGTAGATTTGCTAGTAATTATTTTCACCACCTACCTTACCTACCACCTACCTTCTGCAAAACGGTAACTGTGGTTCATAACATCAACGATTCTTAATTATCATCTTCTTTACATTTACGTTTCAACATGAGTAAAAAGAATGCCAACCGAGAGTGCATTGTTACTGTGACGAAACATTAGGCATGTCTGATTCCTGTTATACTAGCTATTTGTCATTTAAACTGTAACACAACTTGTTGAATCAGTCATTCATTAAATTATATTTCAATAGGCAGGTATGTACAACAAAAAAGCCATTACTGTAGCGTTGGTGCGTCTGTAGGGGGACTGGTCTGATATATATATTTTTTATTGTACTAACAAATGCGCAGACGCAGCCCACCTGATGGTAACCGGTAACTGTCAGCCAAAACATCTTGATTCAGGCATTTAGATTGCAAGCAACCGTTGTCACTGTGAGGACTAAGAAGAAATGCCTCATGCCTGTAATTGTGCTGTTTACCTTATCATTCAAGCCAGAACACAACAGTGCCAGCATTGTTGCCTGGCGATAACAGATCTTGGAAAAATAACAGGATCCCGCGGATAGTGCAATGTTTAGCTACAGAGACACAAACTGCGCGCCGAGGACGGCTGGTCATTTTGTTTTTTATTTTATTTGGGAAACAAATAGCTAGGGAAGCAAATAGTACATATAAAGTATTTACCAATATGTTATTACAAAAGCCAACAAAGTTGTCACTATATTAGTTGTACACGTATTGCATTAAGACTAGTATTCTTATTTCGTACTAATTAATCATAAACAAAAAGTAACTAATTTTTCTTCTTGACACGTGATACATGTTTTGCGTATTCGTTGTGAAAGATGTCAGTGTCATCATACAGCTCATCATAGGCCCTGCACATCCTTACCACAAACCTATTCTTATCATAATTGGTGGAACACAAAGGTTTATCAAAGGTAGATGTTGATCGTGTGTTTATTCTTGGGTATTTATATGTATAAAGAGGATGGCCAGCGTCGTAGCAGCGCATGCGCGGCCGCGAGAGTTATCTAGCCGATCGGTAACCTCACTTTATCGCCTTCGCCGATCTATGGACATGTTGGGAAGGATGCACGGGCAACCATGGGCTTAGGATTCCTTTTTTGAAAGGGACACTACCTATTTATACGGTTTGGCGTAGGCAAATACATGATTCGCCTACGCCACACAGTCTCTTGGAATCTTGAACACTCTTGGATTTCCATCTTAGCTTCCATATTCAATTTTACAACTAGCCAAAAGCGACGTGCATTCCCATTGCTGCATCCTCTTCTTCTTGGTTACTCTTTTTTCTTTAATTATATTTTGTTTATTATTTGCTTAGAAATTAAGTTACGTCTTGATCATTTAAAATGTTACAGATTTTATTGATGTACATTTTGCTGGATATAATTGTACCAGGAGTCCGTTGCAGCAAAGAAAAAAAAAGATGTTCAAATTAAAATAATTGGTATACCCCAGGCGTCCGCGGCCCAACCGCCGCGATCGCTTTCAATTATTCAATTTGTAACGAACGCTTATGCGCTTATCGACGCGGCTTTTTGTTTGGTTTGCGGGCGCGCCGACAGCGCCGGCTTGAAAGCGGCGCCGGCGCAGCTCCAGAGATTCACCGTGACAACGATATTTCACGGACAATTTAATCGTTTTATATTAATTCGTTTCATTCGAGTTTCAGAGTTAAAATAAGGTTGACCGTGAGGGCTATAATTCCAAATTAAGGTATTGCTTGTCGCCTGGCTTATTCCACAATGGGATTTCTTCAGCTAACCTTACCTTCCGACGTCCTACGGCTGAGATGATGATGATGGTGATGAAGGCGGTCTTATCGCTTTCAGTGATTGGATTACGTTTCACAAACAAATACCTTGCAGTGAATGTAATAGATATACGCCTTTTCTTTAAAATTCCGAAAATTCTATGAGCGTTAAACGGTACTGCCACTCCGGCTCAGGTTTTTATCTACTGTCGGAGTAAACAATCGGTGGGAATGTGCATCGAACAAGGTTTATGCGCAAATAAATACGTTAGTAGTTGGAAGAGGTTGTAAAGTTCCACTTTAGGGCTGCCAACGTGTGCAAAGGATTAAGCAAAAATGTTACTGTCTTTATATTCAGCCTACGACTCGGCCCAGCTTCGTATGAGTGCAATCTCGTGGAATATAAAGTAGCATGTTACTTCTAGATAATAGAGATTACTATGAGTGAAAGAATTGTGAAATTGGCTGAATCGGTTTTTGAGATTATCCTTTACAAGCAATCTATTCTTTTTCTTTATTGCCTGCCCTTAGAAGCATAGGTGGCCTAGTGGTTATGGTATCCGACTCCTAAGCGAGAGGGACCTGGTTTGAATCCCACTGCCGCCATGTACCAATGACTTTTTTCTGATATATGTACATTAGTTGAATACTAACCGATGCTCTAAGGGTGAGGGCAAACATCATGATGAAACCTGCTCATTCAGGTGACCAAATGTGTAGGTAACCATGATCCAATTTGTTCAGGTTACCGTGGTAGCAGGTCAGATGGCAGTCGCTCCACTGTAATTACTTGATCTGCTAATCCTGGATCATGGTCAATGCAGACCCCGGGCCCTCGTGAGCGAGAGGACAACCTTCACATTAACGCCAAGATGACGAGATGATTTAAAATATGTAACGAATATGTGGAATAGCGAATCTGGTGAATCGCATCAGTTGTGTGGAATTAATATTGTGTAGAATCACGAACAGGAAGAAACGCGTTTGTGTATAATTGAAGACTGTGTGTAATAAATAATGTGTTGAATGTCAGTTGTGCGGAATCCATATTGTGTAGAATCGCGAATAGGTAGAATTGCGTTTGTGTTGTACATCGATCAATCCATTATTATTACTAGCTGGCACGCCGCGACTTCGTTCACGTGTTGTCCTATTCTGTAAATCTTCCTCTTGAATCACTCTATTTATTGTTCAAAATGGCACTAAATCAGTTGGGTAGTTTAAAAGATTTAAACGTACATACAAACATAGAGGGTCAGACGGCGGGATACACTTTGTTTTATACTATGTTTTTATTTATTTATTTAACATTTTATTGCACACAGTAAAATACATAGAGAAACTGTACCTACTGTGTGAACTGTGTGTGTGTGTATTTGATTTTCAAACAAATGAAATTTTTAGCTTGTTCCACTTCGCTAGCGTGACTCATAAAATTAATTCATCAATGTGTATGGTCAATGACTCTCATTATTATTACATGGCAGGTAAATAAGCTTTAAATTTAAATTGATTTGATTACCTAGTTAATTGAGATTGAAACACTATCAGATTAAGTTTACAAGTAAAATCAATTTGTAATGTAGATATTATTGGTCGATAATATCTACCGCTCTCTATCTATCTACGGCTCGCTGCCCTATCGCGCGGATCTAGACAGTGCGAGTACAAAAGGTGATAAAGGCGCAGGCGCAGACAGTGAGAACTATGCAAACAAAGGGAGCACCTATAAACCATGGGGTTTAAATGTGCCCTCTTTAGCGAGGATGACACCTCCCAAATTGCCTATTGTGGCTTTTGCTTTGTAGCTGGAACCTGGAACGTACATTTTATTAGAAAACTCTTTTTGCGCTGTTTCTGTTGCTAGCATTATCGTTGGATGGTTTGGGGGTATTGTTGCTCTTGTAATATTATAAATCTGCGAAATTAAAAAGTGGTGGGTCCCGATAGTCTTCCTTGATAGCCAGAGTTCATTATTTCTGACTGAAAATTTTGAAGAATGTTTCGTTTCAATATGAAGTATAATGAAAACCCACATAGCATTTTACCCCTACCTTCCGTCCATCTGAGCAAACCACGAAGTGTATGGACGACCCCACATCAGAAAGGGGGCTACGCCTTCATTATGCCTTGCGCCTGCGCAAAGATACCATCTAGGAAGAACTCTCTCCGATGCAAGCGGCGGGGAATCTACGGCATGGATTATGCAATGGGGCTTCGTAATGCGATGTAACCACAGGAACCTTAGATAGTTGGCTCTATGGGGAAATTTATGGGAATTTCTGAAAATAATCTGATGTTAAAGCGCTTTGTTTCCATATAAGAGAATTGAATAGTTTGTGTAATGGTTTGCTGGTAAATGTCTCTTGTTACAACTCAAAAAGAAAAAGGAAAACCGCAGAAAAGTTCAACGATTATATTTTTAAAACAAATGTCTCGACACATTTCGTCGAGAGAATTAAAGCATCCAAATTAGGAGCAAGACTCCGTGCCCCTGGGCTCAAACAAGTAGCACTGGTGGTACGCACTGCCCAGCACACCAGTGAAGTGCGGTACGTGGTTATATATGAGGTATTGGTTCTCCTCAGCGGCACTGGCGAACGAGTGCGTGCTTTTCCTGGTCTCACCCACGAAGAAATCCATGAAATACCGGTTCGCCCTCACGGCGTTCACGGAGTGAGGGTAGAGCTTGGACAGCTTCCATTCGAACGATGACTTCTCTGGGTGAAATTGGACGCCGTAGAATGGGTAGCTAGAACAAAAAAAACGTAATCAAGAAGATGGAAAACCATGCGCCGGCACCGTCTAGCTGGTGGTAGTTAGCCTATAGATAGACGTTTGCTATACCAGGAGTACCAATACAATGATGCCCATACCTTCATATTGAACATTTTTTTAAATATGTTTATGTAATCTGAAGGGCACACTGAAAACCAGCGCCATAGCACCCGCCATGGCATGTGCTGAGTTTTGACCCCTTTGCACGTTTGATATCAGTTTTCTTATTTTTTAAACTTTGAGTGTACCTACCGTGTCAAGAGTTTATGTGTAATAAACGTCATTCATTTATTTAATCATCAAGAAATTAAGCATAATCCAAACAAAATTACATTACAATATTATATCAGTATCGATTTAAATTCGTGACATCGCATCTTATCAAGTAGATAATCGATCACTGAGCTTCATTCACTAATTGATTTTTTAAAGTGACCAGATTCCGATTTATAATTGTGATAACTAATCTGATGATAATCAAAATTGTATCGTGTGTGCATAAGTGAGGCGTGTTCTGAGACACGCCTTTTGACGCTTGATATGAACAGAAACTGAGACCGACGAGCTCCCTGACGATCTAATCAATTAAAAATTGAATTGAAACCGAAATAGTACGGTTCAAAACTATGGAATATCAGCCTATATCCATCACAATATCGAATTTTTCATGCTGAATATCAAAATTAAAAACCGTTCGAATCGAGGCGAGCGATTTAAAATAGAGCCCCTCGGCTCGGATCTCAGGGCAATGATACATACATACATTTGCATACATACATACCGTCACACATCCTCCTATAAGGGTAGGAAGAGACCATATTGTTCCACTTGCGGCGGCTATGGTACCTATAACTACGTAACAATCTGGCAGTACAAATGTACACCAACAGCCCTTAAAAGTCCATCGCAGATCGCAGATCGCAGCTTTGGCGGGCCGCTTTTTACTTTGTGATCGCAGTGTTGTGAATACTCAACAGAAATGTGTGTTGTCCATTTCCTAGTTTACGGAACGAGATGAGGTCTGTCTCCGTCTGATATATTTTTTCTACATTTATTCATGTTAATAAGGTGGATGTACTTCCACAGTCGTACGGCTCCAATTCGAACGGGATGCCCCGCTATGCCCTACCTCTTTTACGTTAGTGATGAGTAAAAATTCAGTACCGTGAATCTACTAGAGAACTAGCACATGTATATTATTTACCCCCACCATCTTTGGCGGTGCAGTATAAGATAGCCGCCAATGTTGGCAAGCGAAGATGGTGAGAAGGGAGAAAAGGGTTGTTGTGACCAGGGGACCAAGGGCCCGACAGTTTATCGTCGGAAGTTGTATATATGCCGTGGAAGTTGGCACATTTCTCTAGCGCGATGCAGGACGGTTAGCGCCATCTATGTGCGGATGCTTGCCAACCTTGTGTTCATGTACTCGTAATGTGAGTATTGTTGAAGTTCCCTGTTGGAGCGATAGATGTCGCTACAGTTCTCAAATTGTTCAACCAGTGTCAGGGTCCCCAGCGGAAGACCTTGGTCAATCTCGGTTCGCCAACGGTATTAGGAGGCACACCTAACGAGTGGCGAGCTCGTTGCGTCACATGGTCACCCATCCAGTTGTTGCGAGCATTTCTATATTCTGTATATATGGTGAGCGTAAATATCTTTTTACTTCAATTAATTACCAGCGTAATGTACCGTGAAAGCAGATAAATACTTAATGCGAGGGGAAATATGAAGAACATACATAACAAGTTAAACAAAAGAAATTTAAATCGCCATGTAAACTCTACGGAGGTATTCGTACTGATAGGGATAAGTTGAAAAAATCCACTACTAAATCAACTGGTATTGTTCATCATCATTATCGCCACAGCCCAATCAGTCCACTGCAGACTCAGCCACAGCTCACCCACGAAAGGGGAGGTTATTGCCATAATCTTCATGCTTGGCGGGCGGGTTGAAGATCGCGGTGTTATAAATATAACAATGGAAAAAGCTGCTGCCCATTTTCCAGCCTATGGAGACTCTAAATCTTTTGCCTCGAAAATATTAGTCGCCTCGTACGACACCTTCAACTGTGCGATTAAATCTACTGGTATTGTTGAAACCGCCTAACTAGGCTTCGGGTAGGCTTCGATTAGGATAGGTTCCAAAGGAACTTTTTCCCACGCACACTAAGGTTGTAGAATGAACTACCTGGAGAGGTTTTCCCTGGAGAGTACAACATGGAGTTCTTCAAGAAAGGGGTAAAAAGGTTTTTACGGGGTCGACAACGCGTGGGCGATGCCCCTGGTATTGCAAACGTCCATAGGCTGCGGTGACTGCTTACCATCAGGCAGGCCGTAAGCTTGTTTGCCACCTTAGTGGTATAAAAAAAAGAATAAAGTAGATTCTATAGTTATTAACTTTTTAAACAAAAAACTTAGGCATGCTGGGCTTACCGGGTGTGCTCCACGCTAGCAATGAATTCCACGCCATGTTCGTCGTTGGTGTATGACGTCACGCGCCAGTCCTCCTCAAGGTTAAAAGCCTTCAAATTCTAGAACAGCAAGAAATGAGTGCATTCGATATAATCTTCATTACCTATAATATAATAAAATGTAAAAGAATATAAATATGCTTTGATAAATTCACACAGCGCCATCTAGCCCAAAAGTATGCAAAGCTTGTGTCATGGGTATTAAATCTACTTATTTACTTTTTTTTAAATAGATTCTTATGATACGTACTACACCCAGACCCGTAACAGAAATTAAAATTCATCATGATAATTTCTGCTCGACCGGGTATCGAACCTCTGCGTGGCGAACCAATAATGTCGTCATCATCTATATCTCGCCCTTTCTCGCTTATCTAGCTTATTTACACTTGTGCTAGCCGTAAAGGGGTATAGACATGTGTGACGACTATGTTTGACTTTCTTGATTATTAGTAGGTTAGGTTTCATTGCAAAGTATAGAGATCGTGAAAAAACCCTGCCTCAAATTCTAGAAGGAAGGTTATAGTAATCAATGCAACTACTAATAGAAGAAGGACTTGAATATGTACTTTTTTAAGCTATTCGGTAGACAAACATGCAAGCGGGTCACGTGATGGTAAGTGGATTTCCCCATGGGTTTCCCACTACTAATGACATCTCTGTCTGACATTCCTCTCTTGAAGGAGCCCATGTCAAGGATACACCGTATGAGCGAGAAACGTTCTTACGAGTCGTCCCATCGTGTGGACTGGACAACAACAAATGGTTTACATAATGTGAGCACCCAGATCGCGGTGGTCTCAGTAAGTACCTATTTACAATGAAAACAGGAAAACTCCAAAGAAATTCAGGCTAAAAGCGTGACTTTCATTATCAATCGTATCATTGATGGGAGATAACTAAATGATAAGTTAAAATATTACAATAACAAGAAAGTTTAGGTTGTTGCGAAGTGAAAGAAACCAACTTTAAAAATCCATTATAAATAAGGAGTTTATGGAAATGCGAACTGTGGTGTGAAAATGAATGGTGGAAATGAGAGGTGTTTATTTTCCTTCGAAACCGTGGTTTCATAACTGGTTTCAAGCTTCAGCCACCCATATTATTTGGATCTTACACCGACAATAGACAACGGGTAAACGGCGCTAACATTTACCTACACAGTGTTTTATTGGGTGAGGACTATATACTCTGTTAAGCCTCATGCTTACATGTTATAGTGCACAGCGTGACTCACCTCATCCACGATGCAGAACTGATGCGCGTTGACTGTGACATCCTCGTTCACCAGCAAGTCTAGGACGTCTTCGGGAACGTCTTTGAACATTTTGCTCGTGCGGAAGTCTGGGAAGTAGCGGATTGAGGATCAATTCGCGTGTGGGCTCCGTTCCAATCACAGTGCGAGTGGTAAATCAGCAACCTCTTAGACATTAGTCGCACTGTGATTTCGTAGCGAACGAGGTTTCTCATCAGGCATCAGACAGGCCGTAAGCTTGTTTGCCACCTTGGTGGTATACAAAAATAGAATTGTAATTTTTCAACCTTATTGGCCTCCAATCTATCTCAAGCATAGAGAGAGAGATAATGACTGTTTCCACTCATTTGGAGTCAATAAAGGCAATTATTATGGGAACAGTTAATTATCACTTGCTGTCAGTCAATGATATAAACCCAAATCATCTAAACCTGTACGATGTGTACTAGATAACCGACTAAGAAACTAACATTCATTTCTATTTCTGCCCGGCCGAGTCTACGTGGTAGACCGACATGTTGACCAGTGAACCACCAAATGACGTTCCAAGTTTAAATAGCATCATAATCTAACCTAACCGGCAGGAAACATTTGAAAACCCCCGACAAGTATATATTTACTTAAATATTTCCTAAACAACCAAACCGATTTAAATAAAAGCATTTCGATTAAACTGGCTTTCAAATAAAGAAAACCGCATCGAAACCGGTCCATCCGTTTGGAAGCTACGATGCCACAGACAGATACACATGTCAAACGTATAGCACCCCTCTTTTCTTGGGTTCAATACCAACCGTCAGTGAAGTTGAGAGGCGTATTCTCGAAAGAGTAGCAGCGGATCCTGTTCTCGGGGTCCCCGCGCCCTGAAGCCAGGATGATGAGCAGCTCGAACCCGAGGCAGGTGCCGAAGATCGGGAAGTAGTCCCCGGCGTCGTTCAGCTCCATCGCCAGCTCGTAGATGTGCTGACCGGCGTCCGCGTAGCCGTCCGATTGGTTGAAGTACGTTGCGCCGCCGGGGAAGAGCACGCTGCGATTGATTTGTTGTTACTGAGTATTGTATCGTGTTATCACAGAGCAAATAAAAGATCTAGTCTAGCCATGAAGGTCGCTAACTTTCCAATCTTTTTATGTATTATAGTCAAGTTGTAGTGAATACTGCAGCTAAGGGTGCGTGTAAATGCGCAGAACAGCAAACTACGCTCAATGTAATCAGACTTAAGATGTTTGCATCTACAAGTATGGAAAGGTACGCATAGTGTTACTTACCCATTAATCTTGGACATTATGTCGGAGTAATAGGAACGGTCTTTGCCAATCCTGAAAACAATAATTACATGCTCGTAAATGATTCAACTGTCACTACACAAACAATTCGAGATAAACTATATTTTTCATTGACTACTTATTTTATGGTATTGTTAGTTTAGTTGCCTACCACTCTTAAGATACCTGCGGCAAACAAGGCCCACCTTATTTAGAAATACACTAAATCATAAAAAAGCGATTATCTATGAACTGTATTCAATTTAAAATTACGAGGTACGAGATACGAGGATACGAGATTTAAAAATGCTTGCTGTGTGACAAACCCTATAATAAAGCCAAAAACCAAGTTGCCTTTTTTTATTAATAAAAAACAATTTTTAATAGAGTCGCTGTACTTTAGCGCAAAATATGGAAGAAGCGAGAGAGATTCGCATGCCTCGTCTTACGGGGAAACGGTGTGACTTTATTATTGAGTATATTATGGAAATTGGGACTTATATGCTGCTTACTGAGACTGAGATCGACTTATTCTTATTCTATTGCTATTCTACTCACAATATTGGCACGACTCTAGCTCCAGACGCCTCAACGTCCTTCACGTACGAGGCGGCGATATAGCTGGTGTAGTTCTCCTGCGGATATTTCCCGTGGAGATAGAACGACTGCTCCTGTGTCAGCACGCCAATGATGGGCCGGTCATTGAGGCTTGACTTCGACCTCACCACCACGGCCGCCTCTCCGCCCACCACCAAAACCGCTAGCACCGCGAACAGCAACATCTTCTACGGCACCTAATGCACTTCCCCACCGTTTAATAGCAAACAGTTTTTATACGCGATGCTATCACAAATCGGGCGTTGTTAGCTTCTAATCGTATCAGTATCACAATCTCTTTGATGTGCTCCGCCCTGAATCTAAACGTATGCTTTATCACACGATGCGGATCAATTAATTGACATTAAGTTCGGTGTTGGACATGCATGATATTTGTCAAAGCAATGGTTTATCCACAAATTGGGCTATAATATCTTCAGAATGAAGCGCTGCCCTAATGGCAACGGTCGTGCAACCATGGTCGTATGACGGACGTTACCCGACCAATAGGAGTCCTCTAACCGCCCGTCGCACAACCGTTGCCAATTAGGACAGCGCCTGAAGGTTTGACTTTTCTGGATTGTCAACGCATAATCGATATATATTCGGTTTTTATGTCAGTAGGTAAATAAATACCAAGCTGCGGTGAGCTACACTCGTATGAGTCAAGATGATGGAACAGTTTGCGAACTGTAATGTAGTAGGTAGGTCACGGGTCACGACTTCCCGTACAGATTTGACAACCTCCATTCTCAAATTGCGAAATATCCCACAATACCACAATATCTCAAGACGATAGTTATTTGCAGCATGTTTAATGGGCTTCATTAGAAAGCTGATAGCCACGCCGCTTGTGATAGAAAGAGCTCGGAGTTTCTCTACGTAATAAGATACGTAAATAACCAATAAGTAAGCACAAGCATAATTGTTTAAGGTCACTGACATATAGGTTTTCGAATCGAAGTTGCAATTGGCAGACGAAAACCAGCGTGGTTTTCTAACTTCATAACGTCGTTAAAATATGACTACATGATTACAAGTTTATATCCTCTAACTAGTGGAGTTTTACGTACCTAAGATTAAAGTTCAATCCCACATAATCGGTCACTCAATTCAAAATGAGCACTTAGATATTGCTGTTATTATATTGAACACAAATGACTACATTTAGGACACAACAGTACAGTTCTATCGGAGCAGATGAGTTCTACTTATCAACTGACAAGATCAAAGGAACTCCACAAGCGGACAGAACAAATGTTATCTTCTCGTGTTTTGTCCGTCAGACCACTTGTGATAACATGCTTTCCGTGCTATGTTTACAAGTAGCTATTTATATATACTTATACCTAGTGCTGTATTTTATTTACTTATTTGTTTATTAGTAGGTACACAACTTTGCATAATATCTTACCACAATTTCATACAAAACTATTGTTCATGGTTGGTCTGTAAGGTGAACGGTCTCTACAATTTGTAGAAAGTAAGTAATTGGATTGGTATGAAAGATACGAGATCCAATGGCCTACGATGTGAGGATGCTGAGGGCGATATGGAAGAAGAAAAGTAGGAAAGCCGGCATAGACTGCAAGATTAGTAAGTACAAATTGGATTGGAAATTTAAAGTGTTTATTGATTAATTGAGTCACATAGCTGATAACGACTACTATGTGGTGAAAGACGATGGATACTATGAAAAGGAGAACTCAATTTCTATCAAACATACTTTAATTTACTTAAGAACACGGTATACGGAAAATACAAAGCACAGAAAACATAAAGTAAAATATTTAAGCACAATTACGAGTGTCGGTGGCCTAGTGGTTAAGGTATCCGACCCGAAGAGGTACCGGGTTCTCCCGCTGCGGCCACGTACCAATGACTCTTTTCTGGGTTATGTACATTAGTTGAATAATAACCGATGCTCTTACGGTGAGGGAAAACATCATGATGAAACCTGCACATTTAGGCGACTAAATTTGTAATCATGATCCAATTTGGTCAGGTTCCTCTGGTAGTAGGGTCACAGAGCTCAGATGGTAGTCGCTCAACTGGAATTACCTGATCGTCAAATCCTGGAGCATGGTCAAGGCGGACCCCGGACCGTCTTGCGCGAGAGCACAGCCTGGAATACGAGCTAAATTAAAAAATAATAATCCTAGCGTCATGGTAAGCTTTAGTTATGTACAGCAAACAAACAGACTATATTGATACTTAAGTATAGCTAATGTCAAATAAGAAGAGACTTGGCGGGTCACGTGGTTCGATTTGCGCTGTATACGATTACCCGGATTCGATCCCGGTACCTCTCCCTTACGAGTCGGATACTCAACCGCCCGGCCACCAACGCTCTAAAAAACTACAATACTATAAAAATTAAGACTCCAAGCCTCACCGCCATCGCGCTGCGGTGTGGAACGAAGCGTGTGCGCAGGAAGCCGCGACCAATGCCTTCCTCGCCGCCTCGGCCAGCGCCGGACCTAGGTACAATGTAAGACTTGTTCGAGGCCAGTTCAAAAGCTATATGCGTCGCCGAGTACTAGGCGAATAAAGTGTAAGTTAGCATTTTGTACATCGACTCGATAAGAAGAAGTATTTTAGGGGAGAATTTTGAGATATGTGACGGGTAAACTAACTTGCTTTTTATTTGATTAATGCTTTAGGTTGGTTAGGTATGCTTTCGGGGGTGCATGAGCTCCAAAGTTACTGACTTATCTTAACTCCCGACTGCACTGACTTATTGGCTACAACAAACAACGTATGTAAGTCGCCGCCTGGCTCGAAAGACGAAAATAAAATTAAAACTTAAGGTATTGTAAATGCATTTTAGCGCCCCTCTACCATGTGGCGCCTACAGGGACCGCTCCACTCGCTCTACCCTTGGTCCGGCGCTGACCTCAACGTCCACTAATTAGCTGCATCGCGTACTTCCGATTCACTATTAGTCACAGTAGTGTTACTACAAGGCAGATAAGGTTCGGGGTAGGGGCCCGGATGTCGGTTTTAACAGTTAAACTAGCTTCCTGGCCTTAACATTAACAGTGACTCTTATTTTATTTTTTTATATTACCAAGGTGGCAAATAAGCATACGGCCTGCCTGATGGTAAGCAGTAACCGCAGCCCATGGATGTTTGCAATACCATGGGCATCACCCACGCGTTGCCGACCCCGTAAAAACCTTTTAACCCGTTTCTTGAAGAACTCCATGTTGTACTCTCCAGGGAAAACCTCTCTACCCTCCTAAAAATAGTCAATAGTCAATGTATTTTTGCATTCATTAGAGGTCTCACAGGTCTCACAGTTTTATGATACTTACATCGTGAAACCCATGTGGGTATGGCAAAATTTATTATCTTAGTTAATATACTTTGTTCTAAATTAGAAATAGTTATATAAATATCGTACTAAGGCAATACTCCATGCCATTTTATACCTTCGTTCCATCCATCCATACCATGATGAATCCGGTCTTTGTCGATCCAAGTACAAGAAATATGAGGTAGGGTACTCCTCTATGCAAAATTTCATTTCAGATTTCATTTGATGAAATAGACCCCCCCCCCCCCCCCTTCTTTTAAGTGGCAAATAATGCTACACCTACACAACGTTACTTGACAAACACACTACAAAACCAAAGTATATGTGTATAAAAAAATCATAGTAGTAAGTGTTTGCTAAATGGATCAGTAGCCCTCTATATTTATATATTTCCGTTAACAACTCTTAAACCACGTAACGGAGTTTTCACTATCCACTAGTAAATAGAAGCCGAGAATAGGTACTTGTGCGAAACCGGGGCGGTTCGCTAGTAATCTAAAACCCTTCTATCAATCAGATTTCTCCAGCCGTCATTACCATTATTATTAGGCCCCCTACCATAATAATTAAATTTACGAAAGTTATTTTACTAACCATTTAATGATCACAGGCAATTAAACCTCTTGTGATGTGGTTGGCTTGCGCAACAAAATCTCTAGGCGACTAATAGCCACATATTACGGAAACTGTGTGTTTTAAACAGACTGCAACTGTTTTATGAACCCATTTTGAAGTAGGTTAAGCGTTCTAAAAATTTGCTATTCATAAAATAAATACTTATAACATGGTTGCCATGCATAATGCAAAGATTACGCCTCCGTGCAAAAAGAAATAGATTGTAAGCTATGATATCTAATACCATTGACCAATACAAGTAGAGGAACCTTAGGAGAGGTATTACCCACCATTTTGGTAAGGCTCTATCAAGCCTAAAATCTGCCTGGATGGTGTGGTACCCCCATCCGTGGTGACTTGTGAGGTAGTTGAAAGGATTGCAGCTCTCGTAGTTTACAAGAAGTAATTTCTTGTACAACGCGGAGACAAATTAGTAGCACGCATATGTGGCGTTACTGTGAGGACTGAAATACCTATGCCAATCGTGCTGGCTACCTTTTCCTTCAAACCGGAACACAACTTTGATACTTGGTTTCAGAAATAGCTAACGCGATGGTCGATGGTACTCGAGGGGATGGAGGTGATCCTCAAAGGTGGAAATTATGGTGGAAATCTTTACTTTCTCTGTCAAGCCTGAAGAGTCCACCTGTGTAAATACCACCGCCTTATCTATTTCTGCCGCTAAGCAACAATGCTTGCATTGTTGTGAGCCGGTCTGAAGGAAAAGGTAGCAAGAGAATTACAGGCATGAGGCATTCAATCTTCGTTGTCACAGTGACAACGCACCTGCGGTTCTGCATTTTTGCAACCCAAATGTATGAATTGTAGATGTTATAGGCTAATAGTTAGTTAGGGCTGTTAGTTATATATTATCATCATGTGGGCTGTCTGCTCGTTTGTCACTGATCATGATGTCAGCTTGGTCTTTGTGACCCACAAACTTTGGTCTTTTGTCGGATTTATGATGATCATCATCATCATCTTGGCGTTAAATCCCGGTTGTTCTCTCGCGCGGCCCGAGAGAGCCCGGGTTCCGTCTTCCTATACCTCTTTTGGTTCACTTCGATCGGTCTTCGGCATCCTTACTGGAGTTTTTGCCGGATTTATTATATATATTTCATACAAATTAGCATGTGTCCGGTGTACGTGCCACTGCAAAATAAAAACATATCGTCTAAAAGGTTCCGGCCAAATTTGCCGAACTTAGCCTAGCCTAACCAGAGTCCTATCAGTGGCCTAACCTCCCACCGGCCCCAAGCAGCCTTGGGCCGCAACGGGACGCCTGCGCCGGCGCATAAACAGCGCTAACGGACCGTAATCACACAGCCGGGTTACTGCGGGCCAAATGTACGTTGAAAACCCATAAAACTTTTACAGTACCACTTAATGATGCTAGAGAACGTCTTCAGGCTGTGGACATTGAGGAGTTTATGGTTAATACAGGCTTTTAAGGTGCAAGCAATTTGTAATTGCGGTAGTAAAGGCGCGTCTATGGCACACAGGTGGGTGCTGACAAAACTAATATGGAAAATAGGTAATACGCAAATAAGACAAAAATAATAAATATCCTTGTGTATAAATTAAAGCAAGGAGGAATACGAGAAATTTTAAAATTCGTTTTTTATTTGTTATTATTTTTTGTGCAAAATTTTTATTTCGTTTCCTTAATGGTAGTTTTAAGTTTGTAGATATTGTAATGTAATATTAAAATAAGGTTGCGACTGGAAAAAAATACTCCCCTTTGAAATTTCCTCGGGGTGCATTTACGCGAAGTTTCTGTAGGTACTCCTCAATATATCTCCTTAAATACAAACCATCCTTGGCTTGATCACTAATATTTATTTTGGATGTTTGCTATAAGTTTAATGAACCTGTACTTATTTACACAAGTTCAAACCGTCCCTATAGCGATTGCTGCGATTGCTGGCAATGAGTTGCATTGCCATTGCACTTCTAAAATGGATGGCTTTGTGTGCTGTCGTGCCTGTAACATCAGCTACTTTACCTCTCTTTACCGGGCAGGCTAACAGCCCAGTAGTCTGCTAAATTAGCGGCTAGCAGACAGACAATTGAGCTGACATAATGTGCCATTGTGAAGCCCCAACGCTCTTCCGCCAAGCGAGGGGATTTACACCTGCATTCTGCGAAAGCCCATCCATTTTTATTGCATTGCTTTGAATTTGTAAGGTGTAGCTAGAAATTATTCATAAGGATTTAACAAAGCTTGTCAAAGCTATTCAGTGTTTAAATAATTAAACTATGGTGTACAATGTTAGGTATTAATTAGTTCCTGATTAAATGATTATTCAGATTTGAGCTAAGTTGTGTCGTTGTTTGCCTGCCTCTGATTACTTGTGTTACTTAAGGAGGCTTAATTGTAACTAATTTAAGAATAACTTTATTTAGTCACTTGGAATCGAAGCATTTCTTGCTACAAACGTTGAAATTCTTATTTTACTTGTTGTCTTTTGGTGAGTAATTTTTCCAACGATTGACGAATTGAGTTACGAATTGATAATTCTGTAAGCAAAAAGCGAAGTGGAATTGTAAAATTAGGAAAGCGGACCATTGACATAAGCCGGGATAAACGCTAAGCTAATGGAATTTTACGCAAAGATCGCGTCCGGAACGCCCACATTCGTGGCAGCCTTTGTGTATGTGATATCCCAGATGAGCTGCAAGAGTCCCACGTCTTGCACAGATCGGCAAATTACGTAGGGAATATATATCTAGCCGTGTCACGCCCGCCAGGCACGCGGAGGAGATGCCGGCCCAAGAAGCGATGGCTAGACGTTGTTAAGAATGACATGCGTGCCAATAAATTCACCACCAAGGATGCCGAAGACCGAGCGTATTGGACCAAGTGTAGTAGGAAGGCGGACCCTAGACGCTAAGATGATGATGATTATTCTTTATTGTCTATAGATGGCGAGTATCGAGGTGTCCCTGAACAGTCGGCGGCGCGGCACGGGTGCGAGGGAGCCAGCGCGGGAATTGGACGCGCTGCGGGCCGCGCTCACCGACAAGGACACCCTTATCAACAGGTGAGTGGGAGAGACAGGGTCGGTGAATGCCGGAAACGGACATTGTTTAGTATCACCAGGGTTCGACTGGCGGTAGACAGACTGGGTACTCATTACGTAGATTCTCTGTTGATGACCACGCGAAGGTTCAATAGAACGTTTCTCGCTCTTACTATTTGGATGTGGACTATGACACAGTGTTTCCTTTGGACTATGCCATGGGATCGTTTAAGAGGTATATTAAGGAGCTCTTTAGAGGTAGATATTCCGTTTGTAGCGCCACGGGCCCCTGGTTGCTGATGTCCATAGGCGGTGGTCACTACTTATCGTCAGCCGTATAACAAGGCTGGGAATATAAAAAGGCAGCGTAGCTTACGAACGTATGCATAACCCTAGTGTTACCTAACTCTCGTGTTGCTGACCTTGTAAGGTTTTTCATCCATCGATTTCGTAGACTTAAGAAAGCAGTAGCAATAGGTACCCAGGCCCACTCTGGGAGAAAACTTCAAGCGACTTAAAAATATCAATATACCTTAAGCGCACCCAATCGAGAGCCAGTTAACATGAGTTCCCTAATCTAAATGAATAACTCTAACTCTAAAAAATTAAAGTGGAATGTTGTCTTTTTAACCCTCAATTCGACCTGTCAGTTGTGTCATAATTCGACCTGTTATCTGTGGATCTGTACTTGGGTGTGTCTGTCTGTGGCATCGCAGCTCTCAAAGGGATGGACCGCTTTTGATGCGGTTTTCTTTATTTGTAAGCCAAGTTAATCAAGATAGCGCTTAGCTTTGTTTCAATAAATCGGTTCAGTAGTTTAGGAAATATTTGAGTATTGTACACTTGGTCCTGAGTTTCCTTTTATCTTTCGAATATTTCTTAAAATTATTTTTTATATAAGTACTTTTTTAAATTGTTGTACGCTCATTTCTTCTGTCTCACAACTTTTGCTTTTAACCTCTCAAAGGTCGACTCGAAGAAATCCCCCTGCGCGATAAGTCCACCTTTGTACATACCTCTGTAACATTTATGTAAAATATGTATTTTCTTTTGGTACAATAAAGATAACATCAATCAATCAAACCAATGTTCACCCCAATTGTATCTCGTCCACCAGTCTGAAGAAGCAGCTATCGGCGTCGCTGAGCGCGGCGCGGCTGGCGCACACCGGCTCGCCGACGAGCGCGCGCGCGGCCTGCGCGGGCGCCGCTCTGTCCGCGGAAGAGAGGCGCGCGTTGGAGGACCGCGCCGCGGCGGTTGGGGCCGACCTCGACGCGAGAAGGGCTAACATACAGGAGCTGCGACGGCGGCTCGAGAAGACGCATGTTACTGAGTGAGTGTTTGGAGTGACTGGGTTTTATGAATGGCGGTTGGTTTCTGTTACTGGAGGCTTAAGGAAGCCTCTGTCCATCAGCCTGAAGTACGCGCGGTGTGCTATTAGAGGATGGACAACCCTTGTTAATGGGTGAGGGCTTTTGAGGTTTGTTAGGGTTATTTCCAGCCACATTCTACTTGTAAAACTAATATACCATTTTAGAATTTGCATTCACGATTAATAGCTTTACAAAATATTTTTATTTTACATATTTTATTCCCAATGAAGAAACATTCAAAACCTCAGACGACTGACTTACAAGGAGGAAATTACGCCACGATCGTATGATTTACAATCTTTTCATTTTCGTAAGATAAGATTACATCATATAAAATATTTTTTTAGGAGAGTGATACGATAGTGATAACTGTCACTAACTACAGAATTACATTTGTTTACGAAAACAACAATTAAATGGCTAGAACTGATAATAGACATTTTATTATGTTATCTGACGCACGTGTATCTGACACATCTTCAGTACACGCGTTCCTATTTACCGACAACAGAAACAACATCCCTTTGATAGATAATAAAAGAAAACAGTCATCATCATCATCATCATCCCGCGGATGCGAGAGCCAATGGCTTACGCCGAGATGATGGTGAACGCCGGGTGAAGTGGTGGAAGAAAAGTTTTAAAGCGGACGGAGATAAACGCTAGGATGATGATAATCATCATCACATGATCCGAGCGGTCAATCCCGGCTTCTGCCAAGGTCCGCTTTCCTGCTCATTCTGTTTCACTTGCCCCGGTTTTGAGGATAATCGCATCGTATGCCGGTGGCTCTTGAATCCGCCTCAACGATATCAATATTATCATTCTTTTCTTGAGCCTCCTGTTATTACCCACTTATTTCTGAGGCGTACACAATACCAAACCAGTGACCAAATCAGCGCAGGCGAGCCTCCTCAATCTTATCCGCCATATCTAAACTAGGAAAACTTTATTTTGTTTTATTTTGTTGTATTTTACTTTTATTTTTATGCCAAAATTCGGGGTAGTCGTAAACAACTGCGACACCGAGTCTAACTAAAGTAGTTATTTCCGATCAAATTGTTATATGTAAAACAGTTTTTGGTTCTAAATCAATCAACCTTTTAAACGAAGAAGCATAAATATTCTTCATTGAGCCCAAACTGAAGCCGCACCTCTCTACCCTCAGCAACATAGACACGCGCATCCAGCAGGCGGAGCTGCAGTACCAGCTGGGCCGCGAGGAGCTGGAGCTGCTGACGCTGGGCGAGCAGGCGCGCGCGCTCGCGCTGCTCATCGAGCGCGCCGACGCGCACGCCAGCGCGCACCACACGCTCTACAGGTAAGCTCAAACTGCCCCTGCGATAGATGGCCCGTGTTTATCTTACCGTCCGGCCCTGTAAGAGGCCGGCCCAAGAAGCGATGGCTTGACGTAGTGAAGAACGATATGCGTGCCAATAAGCTCACCACTAGGGATGCCGAAGACCGAGCGAAGTGGGCCAAGAATAGCAGGAAGGCGGACCCTGGTCCCTCACGTGCTGCGCAGGGGCGCAACCGGTACATAACGCCAAGATGATGATGATGATGATTTGTCTTACCGTCCCGTTTTTAACACCCGACGAAGACAGAGGGGGGTATTTGTGGCTCTGTCTATCTGGGTGTCTGACTGTGGGGCATCGTAGCTCCCGAACGGAAAGACCGATTTGGATGCGGTTTTCTCTGTTTGAAAGCGAGTTTAATCGAGGTGGTTCTTAGATTTGTTATATTTCTATCAGTTCAGTAGTTTGGAAAATATTTAAGAGTGTGTAAAATTGGTCGGGGGTTATCCGACTTTTTCTGTCGGTTGGGTTTTTCAGCTAGAAATTGACCATATCTCTGTATTGTCCCGTATTTTCAATAGAGACACTCTATTGTTGACCGAGTGTTGGCTCGGTTGCACTTTAAAGCTAACTTCAAATTTCTTGTATCGATTTTTATGAGCCTGTGCGGTAAAATAAGCGAGGTCGAACAAGAAACATGTCTACAGGAAAAAAGCATTTGGTTTATCTAAACGCTTACCAATAAAAAAACATAAATGGGTTAACCCCGTTGTCCCTTATTTTAACCCTAAATTCCGTATTTTGAACGCAGTTGTCCCCTAAAATTTGAAATCTGATTTGGTCACCCTACTCCCGGTCACAGAAGTTCCAGTCGCTAGTTCTCAATAACTCTACCTCGTCTATTCGTATTCCTCATATCTAAGGGTCGTAACCTCGGATTATCTCCGTTAATTATGCCACGTGCAATGGCACGCAATCCTTGCTCTGCCCAACGCAGTGCCTCGTGGAAAGTAATCTGTAATGTACCAACCATTTTGTACCTTATAATTGATCCTCTCTCTGTCTTTAGATGAAAAACGATAAAAAAACTACTGGGACTTTTTTATCAGAGTATAACATGGATCTGATATATATCGCCGTAGATTGCAGCAAAACATTAGGCTTATGAGAAATTAACGTAACGCATCTGAACCTCGCGATATGTAGGTATGTACGTTGTTTACCTACAATAGGCCCAATTTTTGAACCACGCCTCGAGTCGAACGGTCATCAATTTAGATTTTCGTCATTAAAAAGTTAACTATTTTGTTGCATGACGCTGATTTTCCCTATCCTTGAACTTTCGGTGTTGCCAATTTAGGTGATTTAAAAAATATTGAACTTTTTTTATACCGAAAATCAAAATAGAAAACCGTTCAACTAGAGGTCAGCGATTCACAAATAGAGCCCTATATACCCGATCACTTGCTGTATTGCCTTCAAAATGAAATAAAAATAAAGCCACTGAAATTCAAAGGTTTAAAATTCAATAAATTCCTTATCAATTCAAACGCACGGTGCTCCATCCTTGTTTTTAAACATGTACAACCTCCTGCCAACTTGACCAAAACGTAAGTAAATACCTTATAACCCGTTTTGTTTCTTAGAAGACGTTTCTTATATCACAAAAAGCGTATCTAATTAGGTCAGTGTCTCACGCAGCGCGTGCACGCACCGCGGCTTTCCGGTAACCACCCGCGGGGTGGGAATCTAGATCTTATAGACAATAGAAACCAAGTAGGTAAGTTTATTAATTAGACGCGGCTAGCAGTGTATAGGTCCTCTGAATGATGAAAATATTTGATAAATTAGGTCTCTGAAAAGATATTTAATGAAAGGTTTTTAATGTAAATATCGACTAGGAAATTTAGGGAAAAAATGTGAACCTACTAACCAGCTCTGAAGCTCGTTTCAGAACGTGAAAACTCCAAAAGCAATCACTTCACCTTGAGGTCTAACTCAACCGCCAACCCTAGCAAGCACTAGCTAGGCCATGTCTAGATATCTAACCTAGGCTCTAATTGATTGGTCGTATGCCCGTAAACTCGTATGCTAACGACGCATTGTCGGCCGGCTCGCGTGGGACCGCCTCGTTACCGCTCTGACATCGCTAATGGTAAGTATTGTTGTAAACCGCGGTAATGAGCCGGCGACATGGGAAGCCAGCTGCAGCCCGTGTTCAATGTGTCGCATTGATTGGGCGCACGGTGCATCGGCGGCCTAATGGCTAGCGTGACCGACTCGTAATCGAAAGGTACCGAGCTCGATCCCCAGTGCTGCCATGTTACGCATGTACCAATGAGCAGTTTTCCAATAGGTATCTAAAGCATTCCTAACCACTCCCTAGATGGCGCCCCGACAATTTTGGTAATTGATAATCACTTGAAATAGGTTCTTAGCAAAGAGGATATAAACACTGGATACGTGGTTTTGGATAATATTGTATTTATCAATAGTTTTCAACCGTTTTAGACGTTGTAATAAATTATTACAAACAGAAAAACATCAATTTGACTGAGTTAATTTGTTTCATGGACACTAGGATCAAGAATGGACGCAATACAAATATGAAAGGTTTGTATTAAAATACATTTCGTTGAACCTTTTGGTACCTAAACAATTACCAAAATTATAGGAGCGCCATCTATTGATGCTTTTTGAAACCAATTGACAATACCTACTGGAAAACTCCTCATTACTTTTGCTGAGTTGTGCACATTAGTAGTTGAACACTAACCGATGCTCTTACAGCGAGGGAAAACATAGAGAGGACACCTGCACATTATAGCGACTGATACGCGTGTAACCATGATCCAAACTGGTTAGGTGCCTGTGCTTACCGGATGTCATGTCAAGGATGAGGGTCACGAAGATGAGATGGCAGTTGCTCTACTGTAATTACCTGATCTGCCAAATCCTGGATCTAACATTAAAGGACTCAGAAATACGGAATTTTTCATTATTTAACTACTGTGCATACTAGTCATACATATAGTCATACATATTAGTCGTGGGTTGCCCCTAATCTTAAGTATGTACTTATGTCCTGGCAGAAATATTGGACATCGCTGTGTTTGAAGGCTCTGGCTTTAGCCTAACAGATTGTGTAGGTCAGATGGTAGTCGCCGCATATAAAAAGCCAAAACACCAGTAAACCTGGTGTTCAGGTTTTCAGTAAAGCTGAAAGCGGTTTCCTGCTAGACGAACGAACCCTGGCGGATTGACCGCTAAGATAATGAACATGAAACTAAGTGAAACCACCTGTTACTCCCGTTATCACACAGCACGACTTCTCACAAATTCGAGCTTTCCAATTTTTGCTCTGTATCTACGAGCTGTGTGCGAGTATGTGCTAATGTTTTCACGGGCAAGGCGCTAACGCACAGGCGCGAGTCAGAACCGTGAAGTTCAAAGGAGTAAAGCTGGAGAGAACATTCCTAAAATATCTCTTTAAGCATTACATTTGTATCGCTCTCTTCGCGTTCTGTGAAACGGGAGGCTTTCCACATACCACAGAGAATGACAAACCTATAATATTTTGAAGGCATCCATCTCAAGCTTTTGTTTGAAGTGGTTCCTCCATTTTTATCCACACCCTGATGGTCCGAACCGCAGCGCAGGACAATCTCGCATCACTCTCTCCTAGATTTCGGCGAGATCGTTCCCAGCGATTGTTGTCGTAGAAAGTGTGCCGGCCGCCACGCCCCGCGAACAATGGCCCGTGTGGTAATCCGCGTAACAAATTGCTGACGATTTGTAGGTTTGCCTATCGGGCGAAGATCTCGGGCCCCCGCGTGGAAGATTAGCAGCTGATGAATGCGAGCGCGTCTCAATGGAGCCGTTAAACTGGCCAGCAATTTCCAGATGCTAAACAGTTTCCCAAGATAGGTAAGCCAAGGGTCGTGGAGCACGGAACCGCGCGCGAGACAATGGCTAATATCCGTTCCGCCGTATACTCTCACGGCCATGTGGTTTCGATTGAAAAATAATACAGCTCATTATATTTATTTATCGTAAAATAATTTTATAATTCGAAGCTAGATTTTTTATACTACGCAGTTATAAACGATCAAACAGCCCACCTGATGGTAAGCGGTAACTGTCACCCATAACATTTACGTTTCTACGAAAAAACAGAACCGCAGATCCGTTGTCACTGGGAGGACTAAGGCGAAATGCCTACCTAATGCCTGTACATTAAACCGGAACACAATAATGCGAATCATATTGTTTGGCGGCAGAAATGGATATGGCGGTAGTACTTATCGAGGCGGACTGCTCAGGTTTGACAGGGTAACCTAACCTAACCTAACCTAACCTAACCTAACCTGATAAATATGAGCTAGATATGAGAGGATAAACATATTACCTATTTGGTTGATGATAACGAATGATAACGATCCAAACCTATATATACAGGTATATCATTCGACTGCAAGCGGAACACAATAACAAAAAAGTATTGATTTTGGCCAACCGCATACGACTTGCAACAACGGTTAGTAAATGCTTATTCCATTAGATTGACACATGAGCGTTAATTAAAGTCACTTTTACTTAGAATAAAAACATGAACATAATTAAGATAAACATATGCAAATTTTATGCGTCTCTAATTTACTGTAATCACCGTTTTTCTGGATCCAATCTCCGCGTGATTGGCAAACCGGGATGCACAGTTTGCGCTGCAATCATGCGCATGCACACCCACGGTTTGCGTGGCGGCTTCCGTCCCGAGACGCGTCAACCCGCCGCTGGGAACGCCCCGGGCGCCTCCCACGCTCCACTACTCCCCACGGGTAACTACTACACTACTACGTACAGAATACCTAATGCTCATCAGATAATTGCTTAATCATCCACGACGATGAGGGATTGCTTGTCAAATGACATGGCGATGGCTCCGCTGACACGAGCGAGGCTCGTAAATTTATGGTATAATGGTGATGGGATTTAACTGTGCTGACAGATGGGAGATGAAGGGAGATGATGCATATGTAGATTTCTTGTAAAGGTGATTTAGAGACATACATAGAGACTAGAGAGTACCAGAAGCTACGATCCTGACCTTCCGTCCGACACCTCTTTTCTCTTTATTTCATGTCATTGTGAACGAATTTTTTTCTCCAAGAGAATTCTTTTACAAGATATCCTCGGAATGTCTTGAGAGTCAAAAGTCAGTGACTCGTGAGGCTTGCCGATTGTGCCAAAAAGCCCCCGCATGGCGAGCATATTTCTGAACATGCAGGACAGGCTTTATAACAATTGCTGTGGGGAGCTGGAAAATTCACCACATAGCGATAGAACGTCCGCCAGGATCGCATTTCCCGATGACGGAAAGGGGTCGGGAAATGAGATCGTGCAACTGCTTCGTACACTCCCCGAAATACAAACTGTAGAAGACCAATAGACGCGCAACTCTACGCTGATGATCGAGTTGTTGATAAGTATTAACGTTTTCGTGTCCGAAAAACGAAATTCGGCACTCATAGTTATAATACATGTGTGCATTCCTATACTTGCTGGAAGTACGTAATCGCCTCTTGGACTAGTTTTGCACTCGATACAGTTGTAAACCCCATTAAGGGTGGCCTCCATATAAATAGCCATCCTCTTCATGCGACTGTGAGTCACTCAACTAATTAAGTAATTAACGTCCCAGTGGAACTAGCGCAGCCACACAGCCTGCATTGCCATTACCCTGTTCCTCGAAAGCAACTAACCGCATGACAGTTACAATAATCGTCCCCATACGAGTACACGCTTAATAACAGCTTTTTTAAAGCTATTACATCTAATTCATCCCGCGGCACCATGTTTACAATAGAATTTACCGTTTAGCTATATCACGTGGCCGGGAACACACGTAATTTTATAAATACCATGCACTCAACTGCTTATTTGTTCTAATAGTAGTTTTTGCACTTTGCTTCAGAGCGTGTCGTGATGTGAAAGGAAGATAAAATAACGATGTGATTAATAATTTTCTTTTCGTTTTCCCTTTTATTTGTTATAATATATTTTGCCGTGTATTATCGTGTGTTTAATGTAATCATATATATTCTTTCACAATCAAATAGTTCGGAAAGAAGGGAGCCGCGTAGAGAGCAGCATGAGGAGCGTGGTGTGATCGCAACCAAATGATATGAACACAATTAACAACTTACTTAAGTTTGAATCAATGTCAATTTTTTTACAAATCTTAATGAAAACATTTTCCCACAAGCTTTGCCCATTTTGTGTCTTAAGAATGGTATGTTTTCGGATCACAATTAGATAAGTATCAGTTCATTTATCTAAATGTGATCCGAACTGTTGCCGTGTCGGTTGCATATTTTACAGCTTACGAAAATGACAAAACATTTGGTAATTAACACTAATTAGGTACTCAATATTATGTTTATGTCTGTCATGGAACGCAGGAGTGCGTTCCTATGTTATTAATTGGGTATTGGGAAAATTACTTGGAAGTAATTTTAAAACAAAAAATAATTGAATGTCTTTTGAGACAGTTGAAGTTAATTTCCTATTTGCAAAATATCTATTTAAAAAATTTTGAGCTGGTAAATACTTTATACTGTACTTCCTTTCTTTTGTCTTTCTATTTAGGTACCTAATTTTATTTTTAGCGTTTTCTATCCCATCTGTGGTGTTTTTGAAGCTTTCTATTTCATAAAATTGATTGTGCCCACAATTACTACGTCGAACACAAAAGGAGTGTTAATTAAAAAACCGAATCGCTGTTGTAATCTATGTGAATTCTCCATTAAGATCGGAACTTTAAATTGTGGAGAAAGCGGAAATCCGTGACGCCGCCTTTTTGCTTTTAATTACAGACTGTAGCTATAAAACGCTCTACATGCAAACAAATGTCTTCTACTTCTTCTTCATAACGAGTCGATGAACTAAACTCTGAGTTACACTTTATTCGCCCAGTATTCGGCGACGCATACAGCGTTTGGACTGGCCTCGGACAAGTCCTCCATTGTGCAAGTTTTAGGACACAACGAGCATGAAACGAGGTGTGAAAAAAAGGCTGTGAAGGCGACGCCCCTACAGCCAGAAAAAAGCGCATCAATAAATTTTCCCATCCCGCCTTTATCCGTCCTACTGAAAGGCTGGGAGCCCGGAAACCAAATTCCTTGACCTACCTGGAAGGTGCTAATTAGGCTGCGAACCCAGGTGGGCCGTTGTAAAAAGTAAGATAAAAAGAAATATTTAGATGGCGATGCACAAATGACAGTTCTCAGTGCGAATGTGGCATAACAAATAGCTTATTTTATTATATGAAGTTGAGAATGTTTATCCAAACCCAAACTCCCATCAGCGAGTAATCTAAAAAATAAACAATTGACAACCAATTTACTACGATTTACGAAGGTGTAGCTTCTAGCTTACCCCCTGAACCCCTACCTCCAGCCCGTAAATTCGCCCTCGTAAAATTCGATTCTGATACTACTTGTATTATATGCTATTGTACAGTTAAACAATAACACTGTAAAATTATATCAAAATTCGTCAACGAAAAACCTCCTAAAACCAATACAGGCATCTTCGCAAACTTCCGCGTCAATAATTTCACAACCTTTACCAGTCTGGAAGTCGACTGTCGGTGCTTATGGTGTTTCCTGGCCGTCCATACCAATAACATAAACTGCCATAAACGGGATGCGCGGCACGGCCTGCGCGTAGATTGCGCGCCATATCGGGCCGCCGGCGCGGGCGCAGATAAACCGCGGATAAATCAATATCTGCTATTGAACCGGCGAAGGCCCACGCCTTAACTGCATATTGGAACATGTATAATGCATCACCACCTCTCGCTGGCTGATATGCGCACAGAATACATTCTTACAGGGAAATGTATGAATTCTGCCGTTAGGAGATGTCGTTTTGGTATTTGTAAATAAACGTTCTTATAGCTACCTTCTCTTATAAAGTATTCCCTGCACATAAGCAAACAAGATGCACAGATTAGGTAAGTGTGTCCGATTCTTGTCGTGAATTCAAATCGCTGGTTTATGCTTTACAATGCCAGAAACGTTTTCGTTGAGATTGCTGCAATTTTAAATGTAAGCGATTTTTGTTAAGACCTTTTAGGACCCAATTAAGAAGAAATTTATTACTAACCGTAGTAAATCAATGTCCAATATTTACAATGTAATATACCTTATCATCAAGCAAGTTGCAGTTAGTAAAATATCTACGTTTTACAAGCGTAGTTTATACCAACATCGGCATGGATAGGTGCGCGGGCGCCGCCGCCCCGCGCCGCCGCGCCGCGCTCCCACGGCACGCAGCTTATTTGCCTTAAACATAAGCTCTTAATTTATAACTCTTATACTTGTCGTCGTCTACAATATAAATTTTACTGTTTTCAATGTAGGTAGCGTTAAAATTTAGTAGGTATTATAAGCACATACTTGGACCACAGTAACATAACCCTCATTTTTGTGTTCATCTTTTTATTGTTTTGTCCGCGACAAACGTATTTTCTTATTATAAGAAGATTATCTGCTGATTGTTTATCACCGTCATCTATGAAGCAACACTCGAGGGATAGCAGATGCATAGCCGGCGTTTGAGAAATATATAGAAACTTAGGTACTTTTAGCTACGAGAACCTCGTTTCGAAGCGCGGTCCTATGGGGCAGCATAGCTTTTGTGCCAACCGTGAGGTGGGGAAATTCTGCAGGAGATACCAGTCCAAACAAATCCTCAAACACTGATTTGGTAGAAGATTTACGTACACTGACGCACCGACTGACAACCTCGTTCCGGAAAGTGGAACAAATTAATTGGAAGAGAGGTATATGAGAGTGCTGTCTTCTATGTCGTAGTCTAAAATCCATATTGTCTTGTTGATAATTTTCATTTTCATTGTATTTTGTTGAAATAACATTCTCTCCCACTATAACTACTCGCACCCATTTCTCGGGCGGTACCATCCATGGCGACGGCTATCTTACAAATCTTATAAGCCCTTACTCGAGCGCTCATAGCAACACATTAAGGTGGGTAATTTACGCAGCATTACACGGAGATCCCTGATCTATCCGACGCAGTCCGCTGCGCATGCGCGGCCCCACGCGTGGGAACGCGTCCCTCGGCGCCCACGTGGTAATGCGGTTAGATCGTAAAATAGAGTGAAATTGCCTGACGATTATTGCATAATGTAGGGTGTGACGGTTTCTGGAGGATATTACTGGATTTACAAGTTCAGAGTAGATTTTTAGGAGTTCAGAGTGATGCTTGGAGGTTCATAAAGCATAATTAGGAAATGCAAGCGCCACGAAGCCGTTTATATATGCCTGAAGGAAGACCTATGCCTAATCTAAATCTAAATTCCTCAAGAAGTACCTATAATCCGTACACATTCACGAGTTAAGCGCACAACCTACATCAGGTCGAAAGTCTGGCTATTAAAACCTATTTATGTCATAACTTTGTTTAAGATGTGATGGAGAAGACGTGGTTAAAGGCCGTAGGGAGCCGGTAGATGTAAGAGACATAGGGCTTTGGTGTGGATGACTGTGGGTGTGATGATAAAGATTTTTTTGTTGCCTAGAAAGGCACACGTACAGACGGGGCACCTGATGGAAGGCGGCCACCGGGACACCTGCAACCTAAGGGAAGTAGATGCGGTGCCGTCTTATGGACTGACATGCCTTTGGAGAACCCTATGGTATAGTGCAAAGTAAAGACTTTGGAAGGGAGCTCATTCCACATTCACGTGCGCCATGTTGCTTGCTACGTAACCTTTGTTATTTGCTAAACCATCCCATTTCCTTTTGCAGTGCGGTGCGCGAGCACGGCGGCGCGGCGTCGCTGGTGTGCGCGGAGGCGCGCGAGGGTTCCTGGAGCGCGGCGGTGCGCGGCGCAGCACTCGTCGTGGACTGGCCTGGAGACCACCCGGCGCTTAGGGCTGGTGACAGGTAGGTTGGCAAGGTCCCTATAGGGTGACTTTAAAGTAACTCTTGGTGCCAAGAGATGTGCTCGAGATAACAAACAACTCTGGTACATTTTAGCAGTTTTTTTCGCGATTTCAGAGTTGGTGCCTATGGCATTGCATACTTTATTGCATAAAGACAGGATACAGTCGGTACATATATATGTCGGTAAAAGTAATGTTTGTAATCACGAGCACAGGCATATCCTTATTATCAATACCTTTAAAGTCGCCTTTAATATATGTCGCTATCTTCCTTTGTGGTCTGGTTGAGTTGAGAGCACGAAAGCGGCGTAGGAGCTGGTGCGGTGACGGCATTGCGAGCGCGGGCCACGCAGGAGACAGTTACCACCGTGATTGAAGCTGAGAATGTACAGTTAGAGGCTCCGAGCTCTAGAAAGAATTAGAATGGAACTTGTACGGAGTCAGTGGTAGAAAGTGAATTTCTTTTTATCATCACGTTTTTGGGAGGGAAGGCTTTTTACTGCATAACAATTCGGAACACTGTAGTAATAATAATAATAATAATAATAATAATAGTATTTATTTCCGTGAAAACCAGTTACTAATACAGATAGTATACATCAGTATTTTCAAATCTTACAAAGGTTTAACTTAATAGTAAATGCAATCAGAGTGGACCCCTGACCCTGACACTAGGTAACTGTGATATCAAGGTCAGTGATTCCTCATTTATATAAAATAACATTTTAGAGGCAGTGTGCTATAGGTAAGTAAAAAAGAAATAGCAATTACTGGAAGTAGTGAAAGAAAAGTTTTAACTGTAGATGTAGTTACCTGTGAGTACGTGCGTGTTTGTGTGTGTGTGTGTGTGTGTGTGTGTGTGTGTGTGCGTGTGTGTGCGTGCGTGTGTGTGTGTATAATGAGTAGGTATCAAAGATTTATTAGTGCTTCAGTTTCATCGTAGGTCAGGCTTAAAAGCCAGTTCGTAAGTTTGTTTTTAACTTCAAACGTATTTAGCTCGTAAATTAATATGTGTTTATTTATTTTATTGTATATCTTACAAGATAGAATGGCGTATTGGCGGCTTGCGAAAGTCGTTTTAAATGTTTCAGCTGTACGTAGACGCGCAGCACCAGTTCTTTTGTTTAAATAATTGGGATCTAGTGGAAGAGAAGTGTGTTTTCGTAGAATAGTACGTAATACATACAGCTGACGCACTGTCAACACTTGGCTTTCTTTGTAAAGAGTTGTGGTAGGGTACCGGATTGGTTTGCAGGACATGACCTTTAATATCGCCCTTTGAGCTCTTTCAAGTCCCAGTAGGAGGGTCTTTGAGGCTCCACCCCAGGCCGGAATACAGTACGTGAGTATAGATTGGCACAGTGCGAGATAGATGGTTTTTATGACTTCAGAGTCCGCGGTGTGTCGAATACGCTTAAAAATATAAATAAGACTACGCACTCGTTTTTTTAAAGCGTCAATTTGAGTATGCCAATTTAACCTACGATCTATATGGATACCCAAATATTTAACACTGTGTACAACGGTCAAAGGTTCACACTGGCAGTTTGTAGGGGTTTTGCAACTGGCGTGAGCAAATATTTTTGTATCGTCCATGCTGGGATCTGATTTTGCGGACAATGAAAAGGGAATTATTAGGGTTTTGTTAAGATTTAGTGTTAGAAGATTTGCAGATAACCAAGCCATTACAGACTTAAGGGCAGCCTCGGCGTTGGCTTTAACATGGTCCCAGTCGTCACCAGATATTAGGAGTACCGTATCGTCGGCATACGCAAACATCTCGCAGTTGGGAATAGAGAGCTTGCAGAGGTCGTTTATATACAACAGGAATAAAGTGGGACCCAAAATACTCCCCTGAGGCACACCGCATGATATATTTTCTGCGTCACTAATGAAAGAATCAACTTTAACGCGTTGTTTGCGATTTTCCAAGTAGCTTCTAAATATATTAAGCGTATGGCCTCTTATTCCGTAGGCTTCTAATTTGGATAAGAGATTGGGAATTGATACGGTGTCAAAGGCCCTGGAGAGATCGAGAAATATGCCAATACATTTCTTTTTATTATCCAGATTATGTACGATAGCCTTCGTGAGATCTAACACAGCGTCTTCGGTAGAGACCCCTGCTCTGAACCCATACTGATTATTCGCGAGAATTTTCTTTTTCTTAAGATAATTGAGAAGGACTTCATTTAAACTTTTCTCCAGGATCTTCGATGCCACCGGCAAAACCGACACCGGTCTATAATTTTTTATGTCTTTTCTATCCCCATTTTTATAAATTGGATGTACAACTGCCAGTTTTAGTGAATCGGGGAAGATGCCATGCTCAATTGACAAGTTACACAAATGAGTAATAGAAGGGGTAAGAGCTGTTTTTGAAGCTTTGAGTATTGACGAAGGAATTTTATCCCAGCCTGCAGCACAATTTGTTCGTAAGGAAGTAATGTATTGCTCCACGATTCCACAATCCACGTCGAGCAACACAAGGGAGTCTGTCGGAGCATTAATTTTGGGGGGGACATAGTTTGGAGGTTGGATTATTTCGGCTGCAAGATTCTTGCCTACATTGATAAAAAAGTGGTTGGCTAAATTAACAGAGTCTAGGGAATCATTAACTATGTTTAGAAGATCACGAGGGTGCTCAGCCTTCTGTGTCGATTGTGTTACCTCTTTAAGTACATTCCACATAGCCTTTGGATTACCTTTTGCTTTTAAAAATTCAGATTTTTCGTACTCCCGCTTAAGTTTGCGAAGTAGAGTGTTCAAAAAATTACGATATCGCTTGTATGTAATAATTAGAATTGGGTTACTAGAATTGCGTAGTTTCTTGTGCATCTTGTCACGGTTTCTGATACAACGGAGCAATCCTGGGGTGATCCAAGGCTTGATAATCCTTTTTCTACTTGAAATTATTTGTAAAGTTGAGTGTTTGGAAATTACATTTGATATTATATTGATTAGGTTATTTGCTGCTAAGTTTGGATCGGTGGCACATAAAACGGGGCTGAAATCAGCATTACTTAGATCGAACTTTATGCCTTTGTAATCTAATTTGTGATAGGTTCGGGGCGATTTGATTTTATGGGAGCGAGATTTTTTAAGACTTAACATGATAGGAAGGTGATCCGTGATAGGACTATCGATAACAAAAGCTACAGCTGTGTCAGAAACCTTGAGGAGGATATGATCTAGACAATTATTTTGTCTGGTGGGAATCCGATGTGCGGGTAACAGTCCCAAGGAGGAAGCGGTTGTAAGGTAATTATCTGAATGTCGATCCGAATTGTTATTTTCTTTAATATCAATATTTATATCTCCCAGAACTGCCACCTTTACGTAGGAAGATAGACTAGACACCACATCGGTAAGACTATTTAAGAATTTGTCAATATTTGAGTATGAGGGGGATCGATAAATACATATTAAGCCAATGTCTTTTCCCACCGTACAGACCAAACAATTCCCATCTGCGAATGTCGGTTCCCAAACTGTTGTATTAATTACATTATTTTTAATATAGATGACTACACCATCATTTTGCAAAATATTTTTATTACTTGAGAAGGCTCGATAACCGTCTAATTGGGGGATTACATTTGATACTTTTAACCAGCATTCTGTAAGCACCAGAATGTCGCAATTAAGATTGAGTTGTGTTAGCGTGCAGAGAAATAGATCCATGTTCTTGTTTATACTTCTGATGTTAATATGAACAATATTTAGGAAATCACCCCTATTCCCCAATAGGTTACTACACTCATGGGGCAAACACCGATATGACATGGCAACCACAAACCTATCCAAATCGTTCGAGATAGAATTTATATCACACATTTTTATAATTAAAATCTATTATTAAAATACATCTGACATCATGACAGGGAACGAGCAGATTTCGAATCATTTTTGACCTATTTATTACAAATGTAAATGTAAAATATTCTAGTATAAGTAAGAACATACTGTAATTTAGTGTATTGTATAAGTGTGCTAGTAGAAGTGTACCGTGTGTGTTATTTAGATATAAAAATATATTAATGTGAAAAAAGTAACATTGTAAACTATTTTTGTCGCTATACAGGAACAAAAAACATGCCATTAAATCTATGGTATTACATAGTCATGTCTTTTTTAATTGGTTCAAACACTCTTCAGACTTAATAAGGATTTGTTTACTGTCTTTATCCATGCGCAAAAATACGTTACAGTTTGATGTCCAGCAGTATTCGTATGAGTTTTCCTTTGCAAATCCTCTGGCCTGGTAGAAAAGCTTCTTGGTAGAGGGTCGAAGGTTCTCATTCACATAGAATGGCATTTTTTCACCCGGAATTCCTATAAGAGAGGTGTTTAGTTTGTCATCAATTTTCCGCTGTTTGTTGTACTTATGGACGGATGAGAGAAAATCAAATTTAGTTTGGACGTCAGTGAACTCAGCAATGATATTACGAGGCAGGCCAGGTCTAGAAGGCGCTCGATAGACATCCCGAATTTTATCGGCACGAATATCTAATTCGACCAGATTACCAATTTTGGACACTATGTCGATAAGGTCGACCGTTCTCTCTTTTTCCTGCTGAGGCATGTTACTGATCTCGACGTTGGACGAGCGAGAGCTTCGCTGCATCTCGTTAATCTGACTATTTAACTTTTTTACACACTCTCTTAGCTCAGTTTTTTCTTTCTGAAGGTTTGTGATTTGACGGTTTAGGTCCTCGTATTGTGTGTTGATGAACTCCATGGACTTTTCAATTTCCAGGTTACTGGTTTGAATGGAGCTACATTGAGCCTTTACGTCCGATATATCTCTCACAAGCTTAGAAAGTATTACGTCTTGTTCCGATTTCCATTCACGCAGCATGTTTTTGATTTCATTTTTGAATTCTTCTAAATTATCTTTACTTATACCCGATTGAGGACGTTTGTATGTAACAAAAGAGTCGTCCAGTATATCTTTCGAACCCGAAGGGGCGGCGGGTTCGGACTTAGATTGCACTTGTAAAGGCGTTGAAGGCAAACTCTTTGGTGGGGTGCGTTTCAAAGGCATTATTCTTTTCGTATAATACGATTTCTATGCTGATGTGTGGTGGTGTTGTACTCGTGTAGTACAGGCAACTCCAAATGGTAAATCTGCTGCAAAAATCCAAAGGCAACTAAATGTTCATCAAAGTTGTAAACAATCACATACGCGCTTTGGTACGCGCAAACAGCGACAGCGCGCAGCGCGAATGCGCGTTCAATATCGCGAATGTTTCACGTCACTCACTCCTTGCGACCGTTTTATAGGCCCAATGTGAGGTAGGTCATGGTCCACTTATAACTTTCGATCGCCACGGCACTATTTTTGTTTATATCTTTGAAACCAATTGTTTGATTTGAACACAACTTTCACTGTTAGAAGGAGTTAACTTGTAACTAGAAACTTGGCAGGTGCTAACTATTTCAAACTGTTAATTACGTTCTAATATTAATAAAAATAGGGAGCAAAATTGCAAACACTGTTACTCGGTTGACGGTATCGGAGGAATCCCGATAGTAGTAGTGCACCCGATAGTAGTAGTGCAGTGATGTAGTGCACCTAATGTACGAATAGCTTAGTTTCCCCAGCTACAATGTATTCCCAATTAACGCAGACGACCGTCCATCAGCCACCCACGTGAATTAATGGAACCATTTCCCATATCGGCTAGATCTCGATACAAACAGCTCGTCGCGTCGGTATCTATATCTGCGGCGCGGGCGCAGCGCTAATGGTGATAAATCGCGGGAATTAATCGCGACGCAATAATGCGGGACTTGTCTCCGCGGTGCGAGCTATTGCGGGACAGCCAGTTGACCGGTCAATTGCTATGCTTCTTCTTACTCGTGGTAACTATCTATCTTGTAGATGGTAGGTATATTTGTGAATTTAAACATTAAGGTAGCTCCTAAATTCATATACATTAAATTATTTGAATACCTCTAGATACCACCCACCACACCACCATAGAAGAACATATTTTAATTAGGGCATGTTCCCAGAAAATACCATTTTTTCTAGGTATTTCCTGCCAGATTTAAGTTTTTACGCAATACCGGTAATTACTGATAATTTATTTCCCTGAAAATTCGGTACTCTCGGTACTTTTGTTATCAACTTAAAATTAATGTAATACTTGGCTACGTGTTATTGTGCGTCTGTTAGTTTAAAAATGACGCTATTTTGACATTCATACGAAAATTAATAAATTAATTAATACATATTTTATTACTAAAAAGTGTATAATGTGCATACAAAACCACATATTGCCTGGAGACGTAAGTTAGGGAATGGACTGTACCATTCAGGTAATATGAACGTTATTTTTATTTTATTTTATTTAAGATATAGTAAAAAATCCTTAGTACCGAAAATAACCGAATTTCCCGGATATCCCGGTACCTAAGTTAGCGCAGTATCCAGTTTTCTCTACACAATACCGGTGCTGCAACCTCTAATTTCATCGCGCAGAACTATAATTCGATAATACTAGTATGGTGGACATATCGCAAAGAAAACCATGACAATATTCAATTGCCTTATTACCTATAGATCAAAGCTTGATACAGAGAACTTATAATAGCAAAAACTAACTCATCTATATGTAATTCGTTCATTTATGCGGACATTTTATGCGCATTGGACGTATTGAACTGGTTCTCGGGCATCACTATGGATGGGCGTGCGCTAGCTGAACTATATTATCGTACTAGGGTGTCTTTCCACTAGAGAACGCAAGGTACTCGTAGCTATATGGCGAAGGAACCAACCAGATGTGCCTAGTTTCACCTAATTCTTACTTAATAGCGGTGTAGTAAATGCTAGATACGAGTAGGTCATATTTAAATAGCATCCTTTGTATTTAATAACTTTCTTAGTTGGAAAATTTCAAATAACCAAAAACAAACTTAAATCATACGATCCGTATCTCTCGTAGCATATCCCCATGTCTTACAGAAAGGCACTCTAAAGGACCTATGTAGGCACGGGGCCAATTACTGAAATAATCCAATATTGACCTCATCTAAAAGGACACAATCCGTTGCATCGGATTGCATTTGATGACATTCGCATTGTTCTTTCTGGTTGGCTTAAGATCTCGGCTTTGTGTTAAAATCTGTTCAACCAGTCCCGGGGTCCCCAACGGAAGGTCAACCCTACGCTATGACGGTAATAGGAGACACACCTATCGAGAGGCGAGCTCGTTGCGGTACCGCATCTAGTTCTGCGAACGTTGCATAACTTTGGTTAGCGGTCTTCCAAATATTTTTACACTGCCCTAGACCAGTACCAGTACCCGGCAATTATTAGCTCCGTGTGAAAGGTCTCTAACAGCGGAGTCCGGCCGCGGCGGCGCCCGCGCAGCCGAGCCGCGACGTGGACAAATGGCGCGCCGCGAGCGTTTCCTCCCTTCGAGTTTAATTCCTGCATTTCCATTATTTATTCGCGTAAACGGTGAGACAGCGCTGGGCAATGAGCCTCGACAGGTTGCGGTATAGGTTTCCTTTTCAAACTGATGGCACTAGCGTTTAGATCGATAAGTATTTAGATACTACCGGTAGATTTAGGATGAAAACGAACATTAGACAACAGTGTGGTTGTTAGCAGACACTCTGATCTAACATTTAGTATGCGCTTCATAACTTCCCTACCTACTTATATGAAAATACTTCAGTACGTAGATAGGTACTTACATATCCTTTTTGATTGAACAGAAAATGGGCAGAATATGTGTACTATTTACAACTGAAATTATAGTATGGCCACATCAAATTAGGTAATGTGAAGGAAAATACAACCTAATTTATACGATAAATTGATGACGAATCCCTCCTCTGTCACCAGGATAATAGAATTGAACGGCGTATCGGTGGTATCCTGCCGCAATCCCGAGGAGGCGGCGCGGGCGGCCGCGGGCGCCGCGCGGCTGGTGCTGCTGCGGTCGCACCAAGCGCCCGCGCAGCCGCCACAACCGCCGGCGTTCACGCAGGTAACTTCTATTCCATCACCAGTTACTACTATTTGCCCCACCACTCATTCCTACTACTAGGTTTAGGTTTAGGTTAATGGGCTCCTTTTTCCGCACTTGAACTCAAACTTGGTCCCTTCTACGTAGTTAATTCATTCCTACTACTGCAACTCCTGTGTAGCCAGAATCTACAGCTGCCACCACACACAGGACCTTAGTTTTGACACTTAATCACGCCCGAGGACAAGCTAATACTGTCTTGGAACCCGCAAAAATTGTATTAGGAAGTAACAGGTAGGAGTAGAAAAAATAGTGATTCAAAGTTCCCCCCTCAAAAAGAGGAAACTGCGCAAAACAAAATAGGCATAGATAAATGCAAGAAATCAGGAGAAAAGCACCAAGGACATGCACTAGTTAATTAAGCTACCTAGGTAGGAACTTACCTATGTTTTGCTTAGGGAGGCACTAGGTTATTATAATTGAATCGAAAAAATCCTAGGACTAGGCAGGGGTTAGTTAGACGAAACTTTTGGCAAAAGTTCTACAAAATAAAAAGTCCTTTCCAATGACATATCGCTCAACGTTTTTGGTCATAAAGGGTTGGGTCCATATATTTCTGCCGCTCCTCGTAAGAATTGTGTAGTCGACTCTCATTTAGTCGAGTCCCACCACCTCGTGTCTCTCTACGGTGCGTCTGGGTTAATGTTTCCCGCGGGAATGGGTTTGGAACGTTATAACTGAATCATTCACGGAGCTAAAGCTTTTAGAAAGCAAAAGTTATACATATGCCCACTCAACCCTCCAGAACGATGCAGCCTCCCTGCGGTCCGAGGTGGGCTCGCTGCGCGCGGCGGCGGACGCGGCCGAGCGCGCCAAGGAGAGCCTGCGCGGCGACAACACGCGGCTCACGCACCGGATCTCCTATCTGGAGGAGCAGGTCGCCGAGTTGCTGGCCAGGCACACGCAGGTGAGCCGAGGGGTTTACGCTCTTTGCGTTTTAGAAATATTATATTAATAATTCCATTTTCCTAAATAAAGCCGACTTTTTTGGCGAAATCCCGCTGAAAAACTGGCACATAAAGCTAGCTAGTATTGGAGAGTGGAAAGCGAATTGGTTCCCTGATCCCATGTTTATTTTTGTTTAACGCTGAATAATTATACAGTTGCGATTGTTATTCTAATTAAATACCAGTTGGCCCAAATATCATAAAATATTGTTGACCGTTCGTTCGCTTCCCCGTTTCCAGCTCCACCAAGTCAGCAGCAACGACAGCAGCTGCATCACGGTGAACAAGACCAAGAAGAACGTGACGAACATCAACATCACATCGGAGCCGCACCGCAAGAACCCCAAATCCGAGGTACAGGTGTTCCAGAAGGGGCCGGACATCACCGCTATAGTGGCGAAGCTGCCGGGCCTGGACGGGGAGGGCAGCCTGCCGGTGATGCGGCCGCGCTCCAACGCGTCGGGCGCCTCGTCGCGCGCCGCCGCCTCCCCGCGCGCCTCCCCCGCGCCGCCGCACCCCCACCCCCACCCCCACCAGCACCCGCACCCGCCCCACCGCGCGCACAGCTCCCACTCCGCCGACCCCCGCGCCTCCCGCATGCGGCACTCGCTCTCCCACCACTGCCTCGGCGGCGACTACGGCACCGAGACCGACGCCGCCATCCGCATGATCGAGCGCAACCAACGGCACATGGAGAAGCAGCGGCTGAAGGGTGACCGCCTCTGCCGCTCCCGGGGCGAGGACTTCTTCCGGTCCGACAGCGACGCCGACGCCCCGGACGCGCCCGGCGCCGGCGACCCGCGACACTACGAGATCAAGAAAGCCGCCGACCGCATCGAGGAGAGCATCAAAAAGACCAACTGGGCGGAGAGGAAGACGCTCTCCATAATAGAGCAGCTGAAGCGGTCGCAGCGCCTGCGGAAGTCGAAAAAGAACGAGAGCTCGGAGGACATCCAGCTGGAGTCGGAGAAGCACTACCTGTACCGCAGGATAGACGGGAAGGTGCTGGAGAACGCGCACAAATCGAGCCGGCGGTCGTCGAAGCTGCACTCGCGGAGCGCGAAATCGTCGGAGCTGGAGTCCGAGTCGGACTACCCGCCCGGGGAGGTGTACGGGAGCTCGCCGCGAATCGACTGCGGCTCGGAGTCGTCGCGGTACTACCGGAAGCACGAGGAGCGGCGCGACGGCGACGGGCGCGCGCGGCCCACGCCGCCGCGGAAGCCGCTGCGGCTGTCGCTGCACAAGGCGCGCAGCGCGCACTCGCTCGCCGGCGGGGACTCGGAGCCGCCGAGCCGCGCGCCCTCCGAGCCGGCGACGGACGACTGCCCGTCCAAACGGCCCGTCAAGCGCACGCACGCGGCGGACAAGTGGGCGCGGGAAAGGTCGCGGGAGGGGCGCGAGTCGCGGGAAGGCCGCGAGGGGCGCGAGGGGCGGGAGGGCCGCGAGGGGCGCGCGACGCCGCGGCCGACGCGCAAGCTGCTGAACGGGCTGAGCTGCCACGCGCCGCCCGACCGCCTCTACCCCGACTCGCACGCCCCGGCCTCGCCGGCGCCGAAGCTCAACGGGAAGTGGTGCTAGCGAACGGCCCGCTCGCCAGCTCCACACACTGAATACTCGCGAACTAGATCTCGATAGCATGACAGTGTCTCCTCAGTGAAAATGGGGTCTCGAGAGGTATTGGAACAAGGATTTGTTGCTCGGCTTCGCTAGTCGGGCGGATACGAGTCGATGATAACATTACATAAGTGAAGAAGCGCGTCGTGGTGTCGGTAAACAAACATTGACTAGGTATAGTGAAACGGCTCCGACGAAGTGAACGTTTACTCATTACTATTATATTTTGAGGCTAGTTTAATTTTACTCTGGTAAAATGTATATGTATGTTTACAAACTGTAAAATAATTAATTATAAGGGCAACAACGATGAATGTAAATACTATTATAAGCGCACCCACCGCTGACACTCACCTTTATTATTTAAGAACCTGTTACGGTGGCTGCACACGTCAGGTTTTCACCCGGTTTGTAACAATATAGGAAGGAATTTGACCGTCATCTCACGTGATGGGAAGCGACGATGCGGTTACTTTGTACTCTCTCCCTCGCTCCTCATCGAGCCGATGCCCAATCCGGGCCAATCGCTCGGCTTTCGTTTCTTAGTCGGGCGAATACAACGCATTGCACTTTTGTATGAGAAATTGACCGGACCGGACCGGATCTAAAAACCTGATATGTGCAGCCAGCCCTAGTATACAACACGTTTTATAAAAGAAATAAAAATGCGACGTTTTAAAAATTATGGCAATGTTTTATTAAAATTCCAAGTGAACGCATTCAAGGTCTACACTGTAATAGAAGAGTGTCAAGTGTCCCTCATGAAAACATTTATATCGTTAAATAAATAGTCTATCTCTTAACTATTTTTGAAATTAACAATATATAAGAGAAATCTTCGAGAAATGACACATGATAGCGGAATTTTGTACAGTATAGTGAATGGCGACTGCTGATAAAACAATTTTTAAAGCTTTACAAAAAATTTCTTACATCTAGGAAGATTAAAACAATAAATTCTACAATAAAACGATAACAGGTAAACTGCGAATATACGACGCAATATTATTTACATGTTATTTATTCAATCGAATCAATGAGTGTCCACGATACCAAAGTTCCGCCGAGGGCGCGCGGTAACGACATTAGAGACAATTTCCGGTAGCATGAACACTCGTTCCGTTCACATCTGTGAGATATTTGGCGAAATAACTAAGTTCAAGTTTAGGTCCACTCAAGCTTGCGTACATACACTTTCCACTAAAAGAATAGCGATATAACTGTTTAAAACGGACACATTGACATTGAGTTCTGATACTTTGGTATATTTTGTTTATTCTAGCTAAACGGAGGCAAAAGCCACCGCCTAGTTGCCGGCCTGCGGAGGTAGGTGTGGGCTCGTCTTCAGGTTTCAATGTCGTGGCGATTTAGAAACTGTACTACAGGGAGGATAGGAGCATTCCTTGCAAAGCTTGCTCTAGGAAACTGTCTTTGGTAGCTCTCGTTCTTCTGCGCGAAAATGGAACCTTCAACTGGAATCGTTAACGCCTAATATCTCACAAAAGCAATCGCTAACATTAATATTTCGGATTACGAATACATAGGTGGCCGGTGGCGCAATAGCAATATACAAGAAGCTGGTTATACTCCCAACCGGCGCACGCGCACTCTACAGACTTCTAAACGAACAAATCATTATCATCATTCCTACCAAACGTTGTCAAGCCCGGCGAAACGAGCAACATTACTGGAACTATCGAGCTGCCAGGATTTGATCAAATAAGTAGGACAGCAAGTTTTTACGTACAGAATTACAAGAATCATCTCGCACGTGACCAAAATCGGAACTAACGCCGCCATCTTGTAAAGCGTTGAGGTTTCACACCCACGCTCTCAACCAAGTGCCAAATGATCACTGTAGGACTGTACATGTCTTGTAAGAAGGGTTGCCAGTTTTGAATGATCAGCACATTCTTTCGACTAGTGACAGATAATGTAGTAAAAACTTGCTCGTTTAGAAGCATCTTATTGTACCACAACTGGTTTGTAACTCGATGTGGCACCTGTTTCTGGGTGGCATTTCGTGTTAGAATCTATGGCGCCACAAGGCGTGACTTCTTACATCGACTAACTTTGAGTAATAGTGTTTCCTACTAAATCTATTACTTGCTGCCACAAACTATTTCACCCTCTTCGTTAAACAAACCAGTAAACCGCCCGCGATCAGGATAATCGCTCGATAAACTGACAACGTGGCGGTGAATGGCTAAAAAATAATAAGTTTCAGACAAAGTACACAACATTCCAATAAGTATAATAGCTTTACATAAATTCCCTTAAAACTAACTTTCAGTCCTCATTAAATAAATCATTTTCATTGGAAAATTTACATCATAAATGAAAAACAAAAGTAATATAAAACATCGCCATCTTGTCAGTTCATCGCTGGCGTTATAGCACGAATTAAATTAAAACTAAAGATAACTGCAGTCCTGCCGCCCGGCGGCGGTGGTGACACCATCACATCCGTACGCGGCCACGCTGCAGCGCCCGTCGCGCCGGACAGACCCCGCTGATTGGTCAACAAAACTATTAATCAAAAATTTGGCCAATCAGCGGCAGCTCCTCCCCCCGCGCCACCCGCCCTGCAGCCGCACCTGACTAGGGGCAAACATACACACGATTCGCCCGCGAATATTAACAAAATTTAGAAAATTCATGTCCATAATATATCGAAATAGGTACATACATAATAATGTCAATTTTGAATATAAATTTCTCATTGTAAAACTTTGAACACCCTACACGATCGTCCATCGGCTAAATCGTCCAACAGATTTCTACTAGCCCGATAAACCGATCACAAACATCCAGTAACACGGCAAACTCGGCACGAGGCCGACAACAATACGAGTATACTGCTAAGTACATTCGTCGCAAACCGCAGCGAGTCGGCAACGACTCGATCAGGTCCACCGCAAATTCGAAACTCCACTAGATGGCCCCACCGGCGAGTGAGGTCTGATACCAAAATACGTTGCGCTCCTGGTCAGAATCGAACGCTCAAAGTTGACAGCTGGATTTCAGCCAATAAAACGGCGTTATTTTGACAGCAAAAAGATCTCAATCGCCAGGGACGCCAACCGGTAGACACAAAAACGGTTACCCTCATTCCGTACATGTAATCTCTTACTATATTTGCGTACAGTCGCTAAAGACCACGCAGCATTCGTGCCAACAGAGTCCTCTGCAGATCAAACTTATCCGGTAAACGACTCAACTAGAGTATTAGGAAGAACTTCGGTCAATCTCACTCGCTCATCCACTGCAAAGCCACTCCGCACCGCCGAGTTTTAGAACTCGAAGCACCTGCCGAAGTTGACGTACTTCTTGAGCGCGTACGGCAGCGGCAGCTCCTTGACGCCCCGCTTCATCAGGATGGAGAGTCGGACCCGGCGCGCGTCGGGCCGGTCCTGGTCCGGGGCGCGGCGCTTCAGCCGGCGGCCGTCGTCGTCCTCCTCCGTGGAGGAGGAGGGCACGGCGGCGGCGTGGTGGTGGGCGCGCTTCTGCAGGCGGCGCCGGGGCGCGGCGTCGCTGCTGCTGGTGCTGCCCACGGTGGAGGGGGAGTCGTCGCTGCGCAGGCCGTCGTCGGGCGAGCCCCCGCTGGAGGGCGTGCACTCCTCGCCGAGCCCGCTGTCCAGCTTCTGCCTCTTGTCGTGGGCGTCGACGGGCGGGGAGTCGGCGCTGGGCGGCTCGTCCTCGTCGTCGCTGGAGTGCGTCCGCTTGGCGTCGCCGCCGCGGGCCCAGTCGCCGCCGGCGGAGGTGCTCGCCTCGCCGCCCGCCTCCATGTACACCTCCACCTCCGGCTGGACCTTCGTGCGGAACGGGTGGTTTGGGGTGAGGTTGTGTACATATTAAATGGGGCATCCGCTGGGAACAGAGGTGGCGATGGCGAAGGACACTCAATGACAGTGGCGATAAGAAATGAGGCATGAAGCATGTCGCCCCTGTGACAACACACCTGCGGTTCTGAGTTTTTGTTGCCTGCGACCTAAATGCATGAATCGGCACGAGGCAACTCCTCTGCTTACCATCAGAATGCTGACTGCTTGTTTGTCACTGCGTAGCATAGTGTCACCATAAAACAGTCAAAGTAAATGAGGTGGTCAATTCCATTCTAAAAATCCACTAGATGGCGCTATTAAGACATGATGTCTGATGTCAGAATAAATAATGTATTTTTATTTTATTTTTAAAATACATTCCAGCATATAAGGGGACCCCTTATACGCTGAAATGGATTCGTTATTTTACAGCAGTTGTTTTTTTCCAATAGCACGGCAGCATTTTGACAACAAGCCTTACTTCTACAGCGCCATAAAATCGCAAAGACGCTCATTGTAAAAGATCGAGCCAGACGTAGCGCAGCTCATTTCAGTTCCTGCGGTACCGTAAAGGGCGGGGTGAAATCAACCATTACTGCCTACCTTCTCATCGTCAATGGGCGGGGCTGCACTGGCAGGGGTGGGCGTAGTAGACGTAGTGGGCGTGTCGGGGGCTGCGGGCTGATTCCCCGCATCGGCGGGCGCAGTGGGGGCTGCGGGGGCTGCGGGGGCCGCGGGGGCAGCGGGAGCTGCGGGGGCTGCGGGGGCTGCGGGGGCTGCGGGGGCTGCTGGGGCCGCGGGGGCCGCGGGGGCCGCGGGTGCTGCTGGGGTCGCGGAGGCCGCGGGGGCTGCGGGGGCCGCGGGGGCTGCGGGGGCTACGTAGGCGGGGGGCGCGGGGCGTGCGGGGGCTACGTAGGCGGGGGGCGCGGGGCGCGCGGGGGGCCCTACGGGGGCCCTCCGCACTTCGCCCTCGCGGAACTGGAACCGGAAGAGGTGACGCGCACGCGCAATCCGCTCGCCGGCGCTTGCATTGCGTTCGGTGCCGGCGGCGGGCTGTTGCGGCCTGGTACTGGGAGAGAAATTATATATGAGAAACCACAAGCCATCGCAGCGTGGGATAACCACGCATAGATAAATAAAGTCGTAGGGAGCCGATGGACGCAGGAGGCACAGAGTTGAACAGTGTGGATGGCGTGGGGGAGGCCTATGGTCAGCAGTGGACGTTCTGCTGGGATGACACTGATGATGACGATGAAGGGTGACGATTTCCAGCAATAGGCAACAGTTATTTTTAAAAGCAAGGTACTCTTATTGCCTCTGCCGCTCGCTAAAGCTCCTTTCGGCTTGTCTAAGGTTAGCTGGAAGCGATCCCGTTGTGGGATAAGCTCGCCTTTGCTTTGTAAGTGTTTTCTTTTGAAATATACCTACTGTTTTGCAATAAAGAGTTTACATACATAGGTACATACATACAGTTTTGTTTGCTTCCGATATTTTTATGTTGATTGTCCAATGACGGCATTCCTTGAATGTTCTTCAATTCTATTCAGCCTCGATCGTAGACTAGTTACACTATGTCTCCTATAGCCGGCTGCGTTGGTATGCTATGAGCATTCACTACCTCTCACCCCACTTTTGTCTCCCGGAAGGTGAAATCACCTTTGCGTAGAGTGCAAAAAAAAAGTCCACCGCCATCTCACCTGGTGGTAAGTGACGATGCGGCCGACGAGAGCATGCCTGCCTAAGAACCTGTGTAGTAAGTGTAGCCTAACAGCTCGGTCGACTTATTAACCTAGTTTCAAAAAAATCGGTAAGCTGCGGAGAGTGGGTGATGAATAATTTACACCAATTTAAACAGATAGCGAGCTATTTTTTATTTTGGACGGCTCTCAACGGATACGTCCTATACATATAGGTTCCATGAGATTCCATGAGACCTGAAGGATTCACATCTTTTCTAATGCTACAAGACTAATAAAATGAAAATGAAAATGAAACTTTTTTTAAACTATTGCGGTTATTATTACACATTTTAAGGGTATACATAGGTACGCGGTACAAACTGAAAATTGTATGATTAATTAACGTAATCCTAATTCAATAAATACTTTTTCGTTTTCAATACAAAAAAATGAATATCTACCCCAAGAAAGGCTACCCCATTTACTCACCGGTTGGCATCAACCGCGGCGACGCCGTCGAAGGACGCGTAGCCGGGGCGCGCGGAGGCCGGATAATCTTCATCATCGGAGGACGAGGATGTGGAGTCCGTGTCGCGGGAGGAGTGCCCGGTGCGCGGGGAGTGCGGGGAGCGGCCCGAGGAGCGGGAGGAGCGCGACGAGCGAGAGGAGCGCGGGCTGTCGAAGCGGAGTGCCCCGGCCACGCGGTTGTGCCCCATGCTCAGAACCAAGCTCAGCAGTGCGTTCATCTCGTTGGCGCCGCTGGCGGGGTCCAGGTCGTGCAGGCCGTTGAGGTTCTCTGCGATTAACACGCAACTTTTGTGGTAACCATGAAGATAAATAGATGGATAGATAGATAGATAAATTCTTTATTGCTCACACAAGAATAATTACATTAAAAAGTTCCAACAAAAAACCATAACTAGTTGTGGGCAAAGGCGGCCTTATCGCTGTAAGCGATCTCTACCAGGCAACCTTTGTGTAAAGAACCGCTTGATATAAATTCTGATAATATCTCTGTATTTCTTTGTTGTGTGCAATAAATTGTTAAATAAGTAAAGGACAGAAAAAGTCGGACCAAGTGTACATATACTCGAACATTTCCTAAAGTTCTGAACCGATTTTAATGAAACGAATCTAAGGAACGATCACCATTATAATAGCTCTCAAATGGCATAGAAACGGCATCCAAATCTGTCCGTCACAGATACACACGCAGGTATTAAAAAGTACGCGTGGACGCTGCCACCACACGCCACACGCCGCACGCCAGCGCTTTCAAGTGGACTGGGATAAGATCATAGGACACACTTTGAGGCATTTTAATCTGCAGTAGCTCTACTTTTACCAAGCTGTCACGAAGCATCGATATTTATTTCTAAACAGACATCAGAACAGAGATATCGCCACCGTCACTACTGAGTACTGCGAGCGTCTTACCCGTAGAACGTCATGTAAGCAGTAGATCAAGCTTGTCTACCTCCAGCCTCGTCGGCCGATAGATCACCGTGAAGCCTAACCTTCAATCTTACCTTCAGCATCGCCGCAGCAGCGCCGCGGACCAGCGTTTGTAAGCGTTGTGTATCTAGAGACATCGCCGAGTCAGACGCGACAGCCAACGACTTATGACGCGATGACGTGAAGACCGGGCGACAAAGCAGGAAAGCGGACCCTGGCTTCTGCCAGAAGCGCAGAAGCGCAGAAGCGCAGAAGCGCAGATTGACCACCCAGATGGTGATGGTGTTATGTCTAGAGATATTGCACCCGTTAGGCCACCTTGGATTTTCAGCAATAAATAGAAGGCACGAAAAAAAGCTAGGTAGGGGTAAAGTGGCCGTGTGGTGTCCGGCAGAGAATAGCACCAACCCTTACACTAGTGGGTATCGTACAAGGCGACTAATGTTTTCGATGCAAAAGATCTAGGATCTCTGTAGGCTGGAAAATGGGCAGCATTTTATATTGTTATATTTATAACACTGCGATCTCCAACCCGCCTACCAAGCGTGGGGATTATGGCAACAACCTCCCCTCTCGTGGCCCTTAGTCCTGCAGTGGGCTGTGATGGGCTGTAAGTCACCTTGAAGCGTAACCAATCTTACCATCAGCCTCCTCATCCAAGGGTATGCAGATCCGTCGCGGGGCCTGCCGCTTGGCGGGCGGGTGCCGCGGCGGCGGCTCGCGCAGCTCCGGGTGCCGCGAGACCAGCGACGCGCGCATCGCGTTCCGGATCACGCCGCGGGCCAGCGCCTGCAGCCGGACCGGGGTCTGCTCCTCTGCGATGGGGCGACAGGTGTTATAACTATATAAATAGATAATAAATAAATATGCTTGGATAATTTACAGAGCGCCATCTAGCTCCAAAGTAAACAATGCTTGAGTTATGGGTTTAAATACATACTTTTAACATTATACATAAAAAACCCAGACCCGTAAGAGAAATTACAATTCATAACTTCAATTTCTGCTCGGCCGGTAATCGAACCTTCCGGGCCGGGGATCGGTGAATCTCTGCGCGCCAACTAACCAACTAAACCACTAAGATCGTCATATGTAGCTAGCTAGCTAAACCATCTCATTATCTTTGCGCCAATATCCCGGTTGTGCTTTCGCGCGCGAGGGTCCGGGGTCCGCCTGTACCATTATCCAGGATTTTTCAGGAGTGGCTGCCGTCTGACCTCCGTCACCCTGTTACAGGGAAACCGAATCACATTCAGTCGCCTGAATGTGCAGCTATGTGCAGTTTGGCTAGTTTAACTAAATTCAATTAGCTAATCTAAGCCATCAATTCTAAAGGTACGCGGTAGGAAACCCGGAACATACACTTAAAATGTGTGATAATAACCGCGATAATTAAAAATATGATATTTTTTTATTATTATATTGGATGACCTTGGCCGTTCGCTTCGTCAAACAATGGTTCAGTAAATAAACAGTTTGATTACCTATATTAGCGCTTAAGCAAGTACCTAGAGTGTATTGTATCTAAAACTTTCCGCGGACAAGAAAAGCATTATGCGAACGAAACGTACGACCCTCAACCCTGATACGTGGTGATAAAAAACTAAAAACAAACAACTCACTTGCAAATCATTGTAATGACTTGCAAATATTCAGCTGTTTATTCAACAGCCCGTTAGATAGCTACACATTTTTGGTCACGAATGTAGTTAAAAAGCAAACTCCACATTACTTCGTAACGATTTAAAGTTTTTTATCATCTTTTTCGTCCTATCTTTGTGCCAATTAAACAAATAGTGCATGGCCTAATCTATACATAATATGCGTAATTGGCCGTGTGGTATCCGGCAGAGTAGAATAGCACCAACCCCTTACACTCGTGGGTGTCGTACAAGGCGACTAATGTATTAGAGGCAAACAATCAAAAGTCTCCATAGTCTGGAAAATGGGCAGCAGCATTTTCCGTTGTTATATTTAAACACTGCGATCTCCAACCCGCCTGCCAAGCGTGGAGATTATGGCAATAACCTCCCGTTTCGTGGGAGAGGCCCTAAGTCCTGCAGTGGACTGTAACGGGCTGTGATGTGATGCGTAATCTATACATAATATGCGTAATTTATACATAATATAAAACATTCTGTACATTCGTTTAGATCTTTTAAACTACGCAACGGATTTTATTGAGGTTTTCACTATCATTTAGATAATTTCTTCCGGATTGTTTACATGTAGAATACATGCGTATTATAATAGAGTAACCCCGAGAAAACCCGTGCGAAGACGGGGCAGGTCGCTAGTAGTAGATATACTGTGTATTCTGTATGGCATCCAATAACTGTAACCTGACGACCTAAGTGGTTCAGTTGGTTAACATGCCGGTCGCCACGCAGAGGTCCCGGGTTCGATTCCCGGCCATGCAGAAATTGAAATGATGAATTTTAAATGATTTTTTTTTATGAATGTAGCATTTATAATAAGTATATACTAAAAAAAGTATATACGTAGTTTATCATTTATCTAACACCCATAACACAAAGTTTGCATACTATGGGGCTAGATGGCGCTGTGTGAATTATCCAAGCATATTATTATTTTTTTATCATTTATTATTATTAACGATTTACAAAAAACCAACCACACGAGAAATTTATCATTTCTATCGAGGAAGCTTTCAGCTCCTTAGTCGTGGTTATGGCTTAGTCAACCACGCCCCTTTCTAGCCATATCGTACATCTGCGTATGTAAGGAGCCATTCATTGTCCATGCGTCATCCGTGTCCATTGTCCGCGTCCCGTCACCTCTGTGTCAATGCCGCCCCACAACCGAGTTGAGAGATAAGTCTTGCGTGGTTACTAGTTAAAGAAATATATATGTAATGCCATAAATAATAGACTAAACTCGTAAGGACTCGTACAGAATGAAATGCATATTGAATGTTATACCTAGCCATGTGTGTTCAATAAGGCAGCCAACAGACGACCAACAACCGACCAAAGCTACCTAGCCGAAGTGCAGTCACACCAGATGAGTGCGAGCACCTCAGCAAGCAGACCAAGGAGCCAATACATATATCCTACCAAACCTATCAAAACGCCCAAATAAAGGCTATACCTAACGACCCCACTTACCTAAGATAATCCTAATAGAGCCCCGGCCACACCATCGGAACAGGAACCCATCTTAAATGCTTACCTAACCTAAAGCCCAGCTTATACTAAGGTCTACTACATGTGCTAAAGTACCCTCCTAGGTATAATCCGTCTTAGAATACCGCTGCCATATCTGCAAGGGGTTGGTTGGGCCACCGGCACTCCCACTCACCGAACGACTGCTATTTACACATTTGGGTATTCTGTAGGTGAATAGTACTTCCTCGGGGCAAGCCAGTGCAGTGATTCATGCGTAAAATACCAATAGCGTGGCTTTACAACAATTACAATCGTTTTCAGAAGTAAAGCACGAAGGGCGCCAGAGCACAACCGGGATATTGACTCCAAAATGATTATTATAGATTTCAGAATCGATAAAACTACAAAGCTTTATGTCCACCTTTGTATTTTGTGCATAAAGTGATAAAAATTTAAAATAAATAAATAAAAGTTTTCACAACGGTATGAAGACTATGTGCTACCGATTTCCCCGACTGACATCTCGATCGACCTATAGGTATAATACGATACATTTAATTATTGCACACACAATCTCTTCTATAGCTAAGATCTAAGACAATGAAACCTCGACTCACCCAGCCGAATGGGCTCAGCGGTGTCCTCGCGCGTGGGCTCCCGCAGCGTGGCGAAGGACACGTTGAGCAGCGGCCGCGAGTGCCACTCGGTGGCCCCCACGCGGCGCACATGCAACAGGTTGTCGTTCAGCGGCATCACCAGCACGCCGCCGATCTGGGTGCAACAATGTTGTTAGCTTCTTTTTATGCATGGGGTCCTTCAAGAGGTATATATGTCGCAGCTGGTTGGTTAAATTAGCCGGTTAATTGAATTGTTTTTTGAGCAATTATTTAATTGAAAATTTGCCAATTGCATGAGATTTTAACATAATGTTGGAAGAACAGTATTGGCCCGAGCTTACGGAGCTCCTTCATACATTGTTACAACGCTAACCTTACCACAATAACCTCAAACAATAATAATAGTTAACTTTAAGTTTTGATTCGGTTAAGTTAATTTAATGTTGTGACTAGCTCCGTAAAGTAGGGTAAATATCGTTCATTAGACGTTACTTTCAAAGTTCATGAAATTGGCAAATTTTCAATTAAATTACTGCTTAGAAAGCTAGCCGTTTAATGAAACGGCTAATTTAACCATTTGGCTGCGACATATATATGAGGTCTCCTTAGAGGAAGACAACGCATTGGTGGCGACCCTGGTGTTACTCATGTCCATAGGCGGCGGTGATCACTTTCCATCAGGTGGCCCGCATGCCTGTTTGTCTGACGTATAACATAAAAATATGCTGCTCAGTGACAAACAACCGACCTAATGGTAAGAGGTAACCGTCACCCATAACATCTACAATTCATACATTTAGGTTGCAGGTAACAAGAATGCAGAACCGCAGGTGCGTTGTCACTGTGAGGACTAAGATAAAAAGCCTCATGCTTGTATTATTAGTGCATTGACACCCATCTGCCAATAATCATTAGAAACGAAGTTAGGTAGTTACAAATAATGCGCTTATTACACTTGGTGAAATTCAGTAGACTAAATTTTAAAAAGAAAAAGAGAGAGCAACACAAAGTGGAATGTATTACTCATAGAATAAGCTCCATTTTTGCGTCACGCATTTTGGAAAGCGGAGCGTCGCGTAACAATTATTTATGTGGTACAAAAATGGACTTTATTCTATGAGCAATACATTCCAGTTTAACTTACTCATAGGCTTTTGCTTCTGAATATAGCCAAATGTAATAAGTGCATAAGTCTACATAACATTTTGACAAATATAACCCTTTGGATTATTACAAACGCTCTGACCACATACGAATTAGTTCCGACCGAGAGGTCAACTACCGCTATTGCCAATATATTTGGGGCGTAACTCAACAACGTTACCAATTTTCTGTCAGTTAAGTTATTGTAGTCGATTAAACTATGTTTGCGCGATGTCGTAGCTCGCAGGCAAATTGCAAACTCGCAGAAATGTGTTTACACTTAGCCTTACCACACACTGTCAAGTGATTACAAATCTTGTAATCGAATTTCAAATAACTGCCGTTAATTGTGTATCCACACCGGTCACGCGACGATATTCTTCATTTAAGAGTAAAAACTGTAGGTACAATAAAGCAATCTGTCTACCGAAATAGGGATTCCTACTTACTTATTCTGTGAAACATAGTCTCTCATTGAACAACAAAAACACATTTGGGCGACAACGCAAATGATTCAAAATAACAACGAAAATCAATATTTTAAATTTATAAAGTCTTAGGCGGACCATGGGCCCTCGCGTGACGCGCGGGGCGCAGCCGGGACATAACGCCAAGGCGATGATGATGAGTCTGTCTTCATCTTTATTTACGAGGAGTACAGCAAAAATTTTGAAATAAAACATTTAGTATAACATAAAAACATAACTCAAAACATATTTCGATATAGATTTCTCTCCACTAATAATTACTTTCTAATAGATACAACCTCCACACACATACACATATACCTCAATAAATCAGAACAAATCATCATGTAGCCATCACACTGTGAAGATAGAGGCTTAGTATACCACAACCAAATTACCATAATTGAAAACCCAAAACTTAGTAAACTATAATTAACACAGGGAGATTTAGTCTCTATAATAGAGTCACCCAAGAACGTCGGCGGCCTACTCGAACCCCGAGGTACCGGGTTCGAATCCCGTTGCCGCCATGAACCAATGACACTTTTTTCAGTTATATTAGTTATAACTCTATTATATTAGTCGACCTACTACTCGATGCTACTACGCGACTAACCGATGCTCTTACGGTAAGGGAAAACATCGTGACGAAACCTGGTACATTCAGGCGAATGAATGTGTAACCATGATCCAATCTGGTCAGGTCAAATCCAAATCAATGCCAATTCATGATCAAGGCGGACCCCGCGCCCGTACGCGCGAGAGCACAGCCCTAGGGGGCGAATCTCGCGCTGTGACATCTCAAATTCGACATTTTCTTCAACGAAAAAACTATATTAAAAAAAACGTCACTGAAATTGATCATCGACATACGACTGTCGAAGATAGTCGACTTAATATTTTTAGCTGCAATAGAATATATTTTTATTGCTTAAAATGTGGTATACAATATATCTTAATTAACATATTCACATAGGTTCACACAATTTGCCAGAATCTGGCATGCAATAATTTATAAAAACATACATCGATAACGAAAAAATAATAATTAAATCATTAAATCCCAATAAATAACTACTTATCCAAAAAAAGAATGTCATTACAGAATGGAATAATTTGATAAAAAATAGAAAATAAAATAATGTCATGGTACTTATTCACTAATAATACCTATTTTATGTCAATACAAGTTAAATTATTTAAAGACAATTCAATGCCATTATTAATGGAGATATGTAGCTAGAAAAGATATCAAATTCGAGATATCACAGCGCGAGAATTAATCTGCAGGACACTAACGCCAGGATGGCCGATTGAGAGTCACCCACCTTGATGAGCTGATGGAAGTAGTTGACGAACTCGTCGAGGCAGCCCGCGCCGCAGTACACGCGGTCGTAGGGCGCCTGCAGCGGCGCCAGGCTCAGCCCGTTACCTGACAACACCAGTGGGAACCATCACAGGCTGCAATCAACGACTGTAATTGATTGATTGATTGATTATATAAATAACTGTTCAACAGATGTCGTAAGTCCCTTGACAAAGTACAGTCGAGGAAACTGAACGGTTAGCAGTTAATTCGTCTTCTCAATTTGTTTGTAATATTTCGAGTAACATACCGACAAACTAGACCTTGGAAAATAGTAACAGCCTCTTTCAGACTTAAGTCAACTTGCAAAAGATTCAGTTTCCATGACTGTACATATCCTATTATTATTATAAATGCGAAAGTTTGTAGGGATGGATATTTGTTACTCCGTCACACAAAAACTACTGAACTAGCTTACAACCCAGAATAGGACATAGGCCATAAATTATCGAAATTCAATGTGATTCCCACAGGAATGGGTCTGGAACGTTATAACCGAATTTATGCGGACAAAGTCGCGGGTAAAAGCTAGTTACTGAAATATTTCACAAGGTAATTTTTTTTGGTCTTGTTAGTTAGTAACATTTTACATTTGTGGATTCAACAATAGGCTCGTATGTTCATTAATTTGTGCTTCGTTTATAATTTATATTTGGGATTTTTCATTTATAAGTGAGAAGAGGAGAATGGAGCTCTTCTTTCCTCAGTTCGTTTTTATGGTTAAAATCTCTGAGATAGAGAGGGTATACTATGGTTCTCAGACGAGAATGGTGGACACTTCCCATGCTTTTTAAATTATATGCCAATTCATTTTCTTTTCTTTTTTATCAGTAGTAGTTCCTTATGTGATCTGTTTATAAAACATTTAGCAATATTTTAAGAATGTGTTAAAGGCTTGCTAGATCCACATCCATTGATGTGCCCATATCATTCATCGGAGTAGTTCTTGGGGTAATCTTCTTTTCAGGCGGCGCTTTGATGGGCTTTGGTTGTTGTACATTAGATGTTTCGCAAGTGTGTTTGGGTGAGATTGTAGCCGCTTCTGGTATGTTTTGATGTTGTCCTTTATTACATCTTGAACAGTTTGTATGTTCAAATTGTGGTGCAATCTTGCATTTGTAACATACCAAGGCGCATTCACTGCTAGTCTGAGCATCTTAGACTGCAATTGCTGAAGGATTTCCAGATTTGAGTTTGCTGCTGTGCACCACAATTGTATCCCATATGTCCACATAGGTTTAATTATGCACTTATACAGTAACATTTTATTATCCATTGAAAGTTGGGATTTTTTGTTTAGTAGCCAATACATTTTGCGCATCCGGTGTCCCATAGCAAGCCTTTGGTCATTATGTGTTTCCATGACGTGTCTTGAAAGCCCATCTTGGTATTTCTTGCTGTGTATGATCTTTTTCTTTATTGTCTTTATTTCAAGATCCATGTGGATGTATACGGTATGTCAAGAATTCACAAACTACTAAACTGATTTTAAATGAAAACAAAGAAGGTTAACTACTCCAAGTTGAGTAAACATATTTTCATATACAGAAAACTGTGGTGCTACGAAGCCCCAGAAAGATGAAGGGAGGTCTCCGTTGACAGTCATGTTACTTCCCAGCCTTAATCAGCCAACGTAAACAGCAGTCGTCCAACATAAACCACAGACAACTCAATAAATGTTTACCATGCTCTAAATTGATAAAGTGATATAAAAAACATGTTTACAATAAACATTGTTTTTATCTACTTTGTAATCCTTGAACATAATGGAATTATAAATTACTGGGCTGTGAGTTTTTGCTTATTCGTCTACCATTTAAAATTTCGTTTTATTTTTTTTTATATGTCTAATCAATATTTTCTTCTTTCTTTATTTGTGAGACTAACAATGAATTATAAAATTATAAATATATAAATACTAGTCCTGTTTGGGGAATATTCTTAAATGCAAGACTAATTAGAAATAAATTTTCATTTCAAAAGACCTATCAATTATACAAACAAAATACCAAAAGAATCTATACTCACCGCAGTAAAATTTTGGCACGCAGAAATCAAACTCATCTAGAACTGGTGAGTTTTCTAGGAACTGACTGAGCTTCTTGGTGGAGTAATCCACTACTGATGAATGCACCTCCACACCATGACTGATTCCACTTGAACCGATAACCAGCCCAACCAGGGTACTGAGGTATCCAGTGCCAGACCCAATGTTTAGGAAGGACAATCCTGGCTTCAGCTCTAGTCCTTCCATCACTTCACTGAATTTCAAAAGTAAAAATTTGTTAAGTAATTAATAAAACAACATTGATATCATCTAGTGATATCAATGTTGTTGTAGAGATAGTGATGTAAAAAAAGCAATTAAAACAATATGATCCGGTCTTTTAATGTCCCTGTCCCTTTATACTTGTTGGTTAACAAAATCTATAAACTATGTAATATGAGAGGAGATAAAATTGAAAGCACAGATACCTACATATAATCATAAATTTTGTCATTGGTGCATGGTTTACCTATAGATGCAGGGCGCAGACATGTGCAGCAGCCCATTGCGCCAGGCCAAGTCCTTGTAAGCCTGATCGCGAGCCTCAGGGGTCATATAGTCCGCCCGATCTAGAGCACGGAACACCTTTTCCACGGACTGTGTGCGGATGTAGTTCCCGCCAATAAGATTGTCGATCAGCTCATTGTTGTCCCGCCCAGAGCTCACAGCACCCCCCATCCTGCTGACTGTTTTTGCTCCACGGATAACCTGGTGACTCTACTACCACTCTCCTCTCCTCAGCTGATCCCAATTGTGACGTCACAGTTGTTTTTCAACATATTTTCTAGCCAACTATCAAATTCTATCGGTCGCCGAAATGATTTTTCTCAATATTTAGTAACAACATTGAATGCGCTAAATTATGTGCAATGCAAAAAGCTCGTAATTTATGCAACAATGAAAATAAACTTGAAAAATATCTACAACACGAACAAATTTTTCAATACTTTGTTTCCTTTGCACATGTTATACGATCCGCAAAATTGAAGGAAAACACACAAAGAATAACCAATCAGAAAGTAGAATTTGACAAACATCGATAAAAGAAAACATGGATTTGTTTATAAACAAATCTATGGTTTCCTTTTAGTATCGAACAACTTTTTGGAATAGTATTTTTAATCTAACATTTCTAGGTTAATAAAATAGTGTAAAATATGAATTCAGTAATTACATAATTTACAATAAAATATAAAATGTGGATTACGTGGCTTCTTTTTGAGCGAGTAGGGTTCATTGATGGCGGTTCTATGTTGTCTATGTCTACGACAAAATTTGACAGCTAAACACCACGGGACCGATTTTATTTGTTTTTCATTTACCTAATTTATCTGATTCTAATGAGATTCTCTAAAATTCGTCAGTGAAAAACTGTATCAGGAACATCATCTTCATGTAAACGAAACTGTGCGCGGAGTTTGATAGTGTTTCTGTTAGGTCATATGTCACGGTGGTAGGACGTCACTGGCCTTTGATAAGTGTTGATCGAGGACGGGGGGTCTGAGACTAGGCTCGAAGGGGTACCCGGTGGTGGGTGAGGACCGAGTATGGCGGAGACGAGTGCAAGTCCGAGCGGCGCGTCGCAAGGGGCGGGCGCAAACGGCGAAGGCGCCGGCGCTGGCGAGGAAGACAAACGCGACGAACGGATGCTGGAGTGCAACATCTGCCTGGACACGGCGCGTGATGCGGTTGTCAGCATGTGCGGACACCTATTCTGGTAGGTTCAACAACACCCGCGAGAAAGCTTCTTGATCATGTCATAGGCCAAATTCGATCCGGAAAGCCGACGTGTCAGGCACCTGCTTACCTTGAGCGAATGGAATGATTATAATTAAAGTTTCTCTTCACTCTTATAATTAAGGTGGCAACAACTTTAAATCAGTACTCTGCCATTGTAAAGTATCTATTTGTGTTATTAGTATTATCCTGTCTGTTAAACTGTACTTATTTTATTCCTTTAACTGTGAACTATTCAAACTCAAATTTTTATTCAATGTTTCCGTAAAAGGTATAGTTGTAATAGAAAAATATATCCAACTAATATTGATATTGAGTGGTAATGAAAGCAGGGTATATTGAAGTTATTAGTTGTTTTTACAACTGCCTGCCTGCATAAATAAATATAAATCATTTTCATTGCTATAGTGTAAGGTGATTGTGATTGTGGATGGATGCATCAGTAGAAGCCATCCAAAGTATATATGGATGGACTGTGTGAATGACAATATGTATGTGGATGCAGAGATGAGAAGTGATATGGTTAGCAGCGAGAGACATATGCCAACCCCACCTAGTGTGATAAAGGCAGGTCGAAGATGATAGCACAAGGTTACTATTAGAGATGCCATGAATAGTGATTTGGCTGAATACCGAATATTTGGTTTAACAAAATACATGTTGTTGGAATGATAGCCAGATCAAATTGAATAACATAACAAACATCTGTCATCTTACTGTATTAGTACTAGTACTCTAGACTCTTAAGAGGCTATTTTCATAAGAAGGAATAGTTTTGCTTAACAAAAAATATGTTATAAAATAGCTTTTATTTATCACAACACAATATACCACAGATTCACATCATGCATAATAGTCCACTGCTCGACTTGCTCGTTGGAGCCTGCTCAATATTAGTAAAGGGTTTTGCCACAGTATCCACATCTAATGGGCGGATTAGAGATTGTTGTGTTGCACATAGGAACTCAACCAAAAAGGCTGCTATGGAGATACTTGCTGGTTAGTCTCACAACTCACAGACAGTAGTCACCTTGTGTGACACCCATAAATCAAATGTGTTGGTGCTACTCTACTATACCATTAAACCTTAAAAATTATATTTAATAAGCATATAATGTCTGATTGGTGATGAAATTCAGCTTTGAATACATGTTTTTTGTTCTCATGATATTCAGCCAAATATTGTAGACAGAATAGGCTGAATACTAAATAGTGACAGAATATTCGTGGCATCTCTAGTTGTTATTATGAGCATAATGTAAAAATAACAATAAAGAATGTTGAACTTTTTCATTCCTTAGCTGGCCCTGTTTGCATCAATGGCTGGAGACACGGCCAAGTCGCCAGGTTTGCCCTGTCTGTAAGGCAGCCATCAGCCGTGACAAGGTGATACCACTATATGGACGAGGGAACACCAAGCAGGAAGACCCCAGAAATAAGGTATTTCAAAGTTTGTCTGTTATATGTGAATCGGAATCTGCTCTTTATTCAGGCCACTATATCTACTATATTCAAAGTTTTAGTGTACAGTCCTTCGAGTGTGACAGCCTAACTCGACTTGAATGCTGCCATCTTTAAGCTATATGATCTCAAAGCTATGCTATGTTCAATTTGAGTTGATGAGGCCGCTGGTCAACATAAAAATGTGTCCCTGGAATTACTAACAAAGTCCAACTTTAGCTAATATGCTATAGCTAATGAAAACAAAGTTATTCTGGTATATACATACACAAGCTGTTTATTTTAATTATTGGTCATGGCTTTAGTTACATGTATGAGTAACCTATAGTGTGACATTACACAGTTTTAGTTCAAATATGTATTTATCATGTGATCAGTAAACATGAATATGCATAATACTAGAAGACAGTACTTAATCGTATATTGTAGTCCCTAGTTAGTGGTGTATCTACAATAACCTGACAACATTTAATGCAATAAATAATGTGTAATCCTAAATTTACCATCAATGAAGTTATATTGCAGTCATAAGATTAAGAAACATTGTGCATACATATCATATTATACTTGAAGTATGTATTGTGTTCTGTCATTAAGAATAAAAAAATATTACTCATGGGTACATACACCAACTATAGAAGCCTATTGTTTTCATTATTTTTCATTGCGAGAGTGAGTCAGCACATTGTTGAAACAACATTCACAAATATCAACAATTATAACTACATTTTATTTTTTTATTCTTATCTTAGAGATGAACAAGTATAAAGTCGAATTTTTCATCTGACCTTCATTCTAATATTAGACAATGTTACCTATAACCTTTTCAAATATGAATGCATGCACATTGTTCTGTCATTCTGTTTACCTTCTACAATCAAGTGTCAATGTTGCAGTTGCGTCAATGTTACAAAATTTATAAAAGGTTGATAACACTTTTAATTGGTTAAGTGTTCCTAGTTAGTACAAGGTGGGTCCGCTTTCCTGCTCTTCCTTCTTCACTTCGCCCGATCTTCACGTCATAAGCCATTGGCTTACTAGCAACTTAATATGAATAAACAAAATTTTTGCTCATAAAAACTAATCTCTAGTTGCCGAAATTAGCAGGCACAGCGCCGAAATTAGCAAGTCCAGTCAAAGACCCCAGAGTACCTGTAGAGACTGAGAGACCTACCTACACCTACGTACCTATCTACACGCAGTTGTAGCGTTGCCGCTGTTTGACGTAAAAACGTTTAATAATATGAGTAATATTTAATGAATTTGTTGTAAAATGACATTACAAAAACATTTATCTATAATGCAATGTCGGGTTAATTTGCGTAACACTATGAAATTATGAATAGTTAAGCTAGGCTGGTGACTCAATGACCTTTGTTCGTTCGTTACATGCTCTTAAATATTATTTATATTTTTAGTTAAGCATAGCAATAGTAAAAGAGATAACGGCAATGCTATAAATTGAAGCTCTTTACAGATGAAATTACTTATACGGCTATTTGTATAGCCGTATAGGTAATTCGCTAAATGACATGATGTGACGCACTACCCTTGTGGGTAGTGCGTCACATCATGTCATTTGGCTTTTATAAATTAACTGTTTAGATTTGTTTACTTTCTGCTGCGCTGCAGTGGTATGTTTCATTTGGTGGTAACCGTTTTTAACACCAGTGGTCAAATGGGAGTAACTTTTGCCTAACTCACTACCGGTGATTAAGTGAGCTATGTTTAATTTTAATTGCCACCAGTGGTGAAATGGGACTTTATGCACTACCACTCGTCCAATGGTACCATGCATTGCACCTCCTTCCCTTCAATTGCTTGTAGTCGTGGCGTACGTGTTGCATATCCCATGTCTACATTGTCTGTATCCCCATTGACACAGAGAACGATCGATTGCAAGTTGCATCATAATTTGCTCATATCTTTCAGAATTCATAGTTGCTAATGTAGCTAATGTGTGTGGGGTTTTAAACACATTCTTCCACCTGTCAGGTGCCGCGCATTCAGCCCGAGAACACCTGCGGCTTTCTGATAAAAGATTATGAACCCTATAGTTATGATGTAGAATCCATAGTTGTTTGATATGTGTCTTGCTGGGCAGCGCACCGAGCAAGTGAACAACAGCGGCTTTCTTACAGATTATGAACCCTATAGTTACAGTTGCTTGATATGTGTCTTGCCAGCAGGTACCGCCGCGGCCGGCGGGCCAGCGCACCGAGCCCGAGAACAACAGCGGCTTCCCGTCCTTCGGGTTCGGCGAGGGCTTCCACATGTCATTCGGGATCGGCGCATTCCCGTTCGGCGTGTTTACCTCCTCGTTCAATTTCGGCGACCCTAGGCCCAGCGCTGGTTAGTAACGACAGTTTATCTTATTTTCACTCACTGTAGTGTAATTCTTTCCCTACCACGGCACTCAATGCTCTGAATCATCATCATCATCATCATCATCCGAGCGGTCAGTCCCGGCTTCTGCCAGGGTCTCATTCTCCTCGCCCGGTCTTGGGCATCCTCGCGTCGTAAGCCGCTGGCTCTCGCATGCGGGTCGACAATATCAATCCATCGCTGCTTGGGCCTTCCGCGGGACCTCATTTCTGATACCGGAAGGTTTAACAAGTATTCCTGGGACTTACGCAACACGTGACCACACCAGCGAAGGCATCATCATCGTACAGTGATACAATGAATTTGCTGACCACTTACTCCTGTCATATTAGTTATGAGGTGATCAACTAATTCGTCAAAGACTGTACTAGCCCACTGCTGGACCTAGGCAGGATTTTTTAAGTACCTAATCCTACATACTACAATGTTACTAATAATTATTTAGCATTTTAAGGGTATGTTCCGGGTTTCCTACCGCGTACCTTTGTTGACGAGTAGCCCGATATTTCGACACACTTGCATGCATCATGGTCACGGGACGACTATACTATATATCGGGCTACTCGTCAACAAAGGTACGCGGTAGGAAACCCGGAACATACCCTTAAAATGTGTAATAATAACCGCGATAGTTTAAAACATTACGTTATTTAGCATTTAATTAATAATGGTGTATATCGCGTAACAGCCCCGCGCGGCACGGCCCAGCATGAGGAGGAGCAGTTCCTGTCGAAGATATTCCTGTGGGTGGCGATCCTGTTCGTGCTGTGGCTTATTTTCGCGTGACCGCGGGCCTCGGCCCCGCCCGCCCCTGCCCGCGCCGCGGGAGCGGCCCCGCCCCGCCCCGCCCGCCCCGGCTCGCGGGGCGCGCCCGACACTCTCCGACATCGGAACCAAGGCACAGCTAATGCATCAACCCGACTACAGTGGCCTACCATGTCCCAAACAAATTGACGCGTAACGTACGTAGCCCATAAGGTGAACCTTCAACGATCACAGATAACATCGTACGCTAGATTCGGGGCAGAGGATATCCACACAATTTCCCCAACAAGGAACTGATTCTGAGGATTGATTTTTAAATTATTTTTTAGTTCGCAAGGTTAGCCAATAGCTTTATGCACTGGTCGTAGTGGATAGTACGTTGTAACGGTGAGGCACTTAGTGCAAGGTTAGGTCCTGGGTGGTCGGTCTGATTTAAAAATAACCAAACCCGCTCTGCCAAGTGGCACTTGCCATACTAAACAGTTCCAGCGAGGCCTTGAAATACTGTTTGTCTAAAACTTGACACTAATCACATGTTTAAGTAATCATATTAGTAGGTAGTGGCTCCTCATCAGTCTCTTAACGTCTGCGTGCATCGCGGACTATGTTGTGTTATATAAAAATATATAGATTTTATTTCTAAATTTTAGCGTAATGTATAGATAACGTTATTGGTAAAATATATAGATGCAATTAGTGAATGTATAAACTATTCCCAATTACTAATACTACAAAATATTATTGTAGCATAGATCTCTTTCAGTGTCTAAATGCTTCTTCCATTGTTGCGGCCTAGTCTAGATTAGAATTGCAAATGACATGAGATGTCTGACTTTTAGCTTACAGGTAACCAACCATCTTCATCAAAGGTCTTTCCCATCTCCTCGTGGTTAGCTACTAAGTTTACTAAAGGGTAACAAACAGTTTGCAGTAAAAATACATTATTGTACAATGCCACAAACTTACCTGACCCGGTGGCCAAAACTGGAACTAAGTGTCGCCATTTTGAAATGTCAGTTGCCCGGTTGGGACCTCTGCGTGGCGGACCAACTGAACCACTCAGGTCGTCTGTAGCCGCAACTCTGAAAGAATGTTACTTAGCTACTATAAATATCGATGCAATGTAGTGTCTTATTCGCCTTCTGGAAGTATTTATTCAATAAGGTTCAATTTTCTTTGCCGCGGAAGGAAATGTAAGTGATTTTGTTGTTCGTAGCAAAATGAGCTTTATGTCACTTGGGTAGAGCTTTATGTCAGGTGTGTATCCGGGCCGTTCCCGCAGATCGACGTACTCGTCAATTGGGTAACGTTCAAACTAGATGCGATTCGAATTCCCTGGAAGACGTGCTCTCTTTTTGGCCTGTATATCAAATTATTTGACCCTCAGCTCATTTTGCTATGTACAAAATATTCACATTCACCCCATTCCGTGGGAATGTAAATTGACCCTAATAGTCATACACATATACTGCGCGTTGTCCGTTTATAACCACCTTAATTAAACCAAATCACGTGCACCTTGATGGGCTGTCGCTGTACTTTGTTCATTTGTGAATCCTTGTCACATTGACTCTGACTTTTTTCCTATCTATAATCTGCTTACACATCAGTGCACGTGATTGTAGCTAATATGTATGGAACGTGCAGTGAAATAATACAGCTCTAGGGTAGTTTTAAATAGATGTTGAATTTTTCAATAATTAAGACTCAAGCAATAAGACTAGATTTTTATAACAAGTTGCTGCTTATTATCTTACATCTACCTGGCCCGCCGCGACTTCGTTCGCCTCTTGACCTACCCTATAAACCTGCCTCTTGAATCACTCTTATATTGATGAAACCCGCATTAAAATCCGTTGCGTAGTTTAAAAGATTTAAGCGTACATACACACAGAGGGCGGGAAGCGACTTTGTTTTATACAATGTAAAGATATAATAATGGGCAATTTTCAAACACCAAGTTTAAAAAGTAAAAAGTGTAAATCGTCGTGTCTCACTAGATGGCGTGGCGTAGACGGGGTTCTCAAGCATTTTAATTTGATAGCTGAGGGCCTAGTGTGAGTTCCGCTTCGATTTGACTTTACTATCGCGTTTGCGTTTACGTGAAAATTAGTATGAAAAAATATATAGCGCCGCCTAATGGTACGTAAATGAAGTTTTTTTCTTCATACTAATTTCGACGTAAACGCAAACGCGATAGTTAAGTAAAATCGAAGCGGAACTCACACTAGGCCCTCTGAAGCACCTGTGAAAGGATTTGTGAAAATATATGTTAGGTTTAGTAACTTTCTCGACAAAAATCGTCTCATCATCGTCGTCATCGTAGTGTCATTCATCTATTACAATGAATTTTGACTATTTTTTCTTCTTAATAAGCTGTCAGATAAACTTCCCATTGTGCATGAAATCATAAGAAATCAATAAAAATGTACGCCTACATCGCGCGCTAAGCCGACGCTAATAATATAGGATTACTTGTACAATAGGAGTCAGCAGGTTATGCTGTCAGGTTTTCTGGCGAATTCCAGTGTAACAGATCAGACCACAACTCCACAGTATTGTAGATGCAAAGTACACGGCACGTTCTGAGGGAAACATGCACGTAAACCCTACGGAACTACCTGCAGAGCGACAAACGACAAAATTTAAACACAGCACGGCTAGCAGAAGTGTGCCCACGACATAGCTTGCGCCGCAAGAGAGCCTAAGTTTGCCTCTCTTAATACTAACATGAAAGAGCAGTATATCAGTGTCATCTCATCAGTCATCTATGTGTCGCTTTTTCTGGCTTATCGCGCGAGAACACACTTGTGCAAGCTGTGCAGAACAGACGTTCTGGAGCCTTATTTTTGAACCGCTCGCCTGGAATCGAAATAATTTAAATTTTTATTTTCGTCATGAAAATTCAATGTTTTGATACATGACTCTGATTTTCTCTATTTTTAAACTATTTCACCCATTTATACCCATTTGGTGTTTTGACAACGTATTTTATAAATATTGAGTTTTTATATTCGATAATCAAAATTTAAAATCGTTCTGATTCGAGGCGAGCGGTTAAAAAAGGGTCTCTTTTTTTTCAAATGACTGGCATGACCGTGGCAGGATTGCATTTTGATCGTATCCAGTCGGTAAATGACTGTTGATGATTTGATTATCAATATTTATATTATACTTAGTGATTTATTTCGATAATTCAATATGTTATCGCATTTCAGTGCAATAATTATTGTTTCGGCTAACGGTGAGCCTCTCGGCGTAAGGGAAGGTTTTTGTGAAAATTATATATTGGTCCCAGTTATTTAATTACCTAGGTAGCGTGTTTATGGAGCGAATTTCTTTAAGGAAATTATTTTATTATTACAATATTTATGTGTATTTAACTTTTTTTATTTTCCAGAAACGTTTGTCGGGCTGACTTTGTTTCATTAGTACCTATTGACGCATTATGCGTTCGTTTAAGACCCACACCCACATTCGATTAGGTTATGAAATTATTATTTTTTCCATCAGCAATAAATGTTTTGGATTAATTTATTGTTATAAACGTTTTGTAGATTATATAACGGATGCCTGCTTCGTTTTATACTACTCGACTCGTGACGTGGTCACTGCTGTTTATAGTTTTATACAACGTAAGGCCACTGCGTCTGCCGATAATGTTTTATGTTGATATTGCTGTAAAATATAAGTGTATTGTATATATACATAATTAATATCGTATCTCAAGCTGTGTTGTAATGGGAGGGAAATTGTTTTATGTAAAATACGAAAATAAAGCGCATAATGCTGCATTTTGTTTCTCATTTGATTATTTGTTCCTTGCGATCATCCAATCTAATATGTATGTACAGTTACACCTAGACCCTGTCCAGAACTTTAGATGGGGCGAAATCGCGGCGAGTCTCTTTATTATTACAAATCAAAATATAATAAACGCGTAAAACTGCCGGTATCAGGAATAAAGTCCTACGGGAGGCCCAAGAAGCGATGGATTGACATCGGCGAGTCGGACGCGCGAGAGGCAAACTAATCACAGTGCGAGGAAGGCCGGGAGAAGTGGAGGAAACAGAGCCAGAAAGCAGACCCTGGCAAACCTTTGCCGTTACCGGAAATTACACTGCTTAATAAAAACGGTATTTTAATACCAATAAAATGACTATTACCTAGTCAATTGCTTTAATTTAATGTAAACTGAAAGTATGTACTGCCACATAAATTAAAACTGATATCGAAATAATTCAATTGAAATTAAAAGTAACTTATAATAATACATTTTATGACTACAGTTTTCTTATTTCATAGATCAAACATTGGAACTTACTTCCTAAGCTTTCCTGACATTAATTCCTAGGGCAAATACAGATCAAACAAAAACTGCTCTTTATTAGTACCAGCATAAAGTGTATCAATTAATCATTTATCACTTCATGATTGATATTATTTATTAGGAAGGTCTATAATAGAATGCCTTAACTGTTCTCCATGTATTCTACGTGATTTTGTACTTATTTCATGCTTTGTGTAGACTGGGCTGACCCAGGAAAATAACCAAACAGTAGCTAGAAAAACGATACAAGACAATATGATCACCTGTTTAAATAGTTGTCAATTTATAAACCGATTTCAGTCATGTGTGATATTTTAATACCTACCTAAATAAGCTAATTAGTTTTTACAATGACTTACAAGTAGACATCCCTACTACAAGCAGGTCAGGTAGGAGCAGTGTTGGTAGGCTGCGTGGGGTACCACCTCCGGGGTTACCTTACAAGTCACGCAAGCTCCTCTCTTCCGCTGCTAACACAAATATTAAAGAGTCTGGCGCGGTGGTAACACGTAAAGCGCCGAATTTGCATGGACCGGCCAGAAGAGTCGTGCCATCCACGTAGCGCCCATTAGGACTCAACTGTGTAGGTCGTCGCAGCAAACGTGTGCAACCCGTTGCTTTCTAAACTTAAAACGTTCACAAACTTCTTCGCCCATATCGAACCCAAACATGATACTGTTACCTACCTAAATTAGTAAATTATAGTAAGCTATAAATTTATAAAATTCTCTAATTGATAATGTGTACTGCAATAGGGAACCTAGCAAGTACACACTTCCTCGTGACTCCTATTTTTTTTATTCTCTTCCTATTGTCTTTTATATTGGTAGATTAACACCTTCAATTAAGTTTATAATAAACTGCCATGTTATTTATGACTAACATCAAACTGACAAACTCACATCAAAATGACAAAATCACATAAAATAGCAAATGTTCAAACATATTTTGGTATTGGATTTCCATTGCAGCACACGTAATCACTGCCCCTATGTCATACAATAATTTGTAAGTTACCACAAAAAATTAAACAGCTTAGACAACTTATTAGTTTATTAGATTTGTCTTAATTCAGTTGTCTAAATTCAGAAGCAATAAGCGTGAGAGCTGTCAAAGTGGAATGTATTGCTCATAGAATAAGGTCCATTTTTGTATCACGCCTTTTGGAAAGCGTAGCAACGCAAAACAATTACACAAGTCTTACGCCTATAAACAATGCCAATTTCACTGGCCTGATCATCATTCAAAATTGAAATACATATCTCAATTCCAATCTCAAACTGCTGTTTAACTTTTTGCGTTAACAATGACTAATCTACAATAGCACAGAGACACCGTTACTCGAGGCCGTACAGTTTGAGCGTGCGGTCCATGCTCGTGGAGGCAATGTACTGCGCGTTTTTGCCGAACCTCACTCCCGTGGCCGACGCCGTGTGGTCGTTGAACACCTTCAGCTCCTGCCATTGCCGGCATAGGTACACGCGCACGTCCGTACCAGCGATCGCCAGGTACGTCCCGCTCTGGTCGAAGCACAGCTCCTTGATAGCGTACCCCTCATCCAGCTGGATAGTCTTGAAATTCTTAAGCTTCCTCAAGTCCCACAGCTTAACGCACGAGTCCTCGGCAGCTGTAGCTAAGTAGTACCCGTTCTCGGAGAAGGAGATCGAGGTAACTGGCCCCACGTGGCCGGGGAAGTTGGCCACGTTGCTCTGCTCCTTCAGGTCCCAGATCTTGACTTGCGAGTTCTCGGTGCCCGTGCCGAAGATGAGGCCGTCCGGATGGAACTGGGCGGTGGTGAGACTCACGCCGGAGGAGTCGCTCACTTTGGTGAGCAGCGCGCCGGTGCGGATGTCCGAGAAGGCCCAGTGCTGGTCCGTGGAGGTGGACAGCACGTAGTCGCCGGTCGGGTGCAGCGAGAGCCCGGTCACCGGGCCGTCGTGCGAGCGCAGGATCACTGTCGTCTGCGATCTGAGGAGGTATCGGCCGATTAGCGCCAGCCTACACTACAACGGATTGCCCCTAAAGTAGCCCCGAAACGAGCTCCCAAAGGAAATAGTTCGTGTGCGCCCGTTGGTTTATGTGCGTGACCTCTAGCGGCGCGCATTTATTTTGGAGCGAGTACTTTGTTCCCCAGGAGTTCCAACTCGAATGGAGTTTGGTATTTATTGCTGATTATTAGGTTACCAGCTAATTACGCCGAAACACCTGCCATAAGAACGTAACACCAATAATTGGAGTCTAGACAAGTAAAAGCAGAATTCCAGCTACCTAGGCTAGGATAAATAACCTAACCGACAGAGAAAGTCGGACAACCCCCGACCAAGTTTACATATACCAAATACACATAATCTTTAATATTTCCTAAACTACTGAAATCGATTTGAATGAAACAAAGCTCTAAGAACCATCTCGATTCAATTGGCTTTCAAATAGAGAAAACCACATTCAAATCGGTCCATCCGTTCGGAAGCTACGATCCCAAAGATAAACACACAGATGAACACCCCTCCTATTTCGTCGGGCGTTCAAAACTGCCTATAAACCCCTCCATAAAAACGTCCCACTAAAATAAACACGTGGTATACTAACGTAGGCACATTCCAAACGCGTATGGTGTGGTCCGGCGACGCCGTGATCACGGTATCCTCGTCCGGATGGTAGATGACCCGCGTCACCTTCTTGCTGTGCCCCTTCAGGATGGCAACCACCTGTTCCGTGTCCTTGTTGAAGACTGTCGCGTTGCGATCGTTGCCACCGGTCAGCAGCTTGCTGTGGTCCGAAGGGTTGATGTCCAGGGACAGGATGCCCGGTACACTGGCCGAATGGAGACCCTAGGTGAGAGGAAATGCTGTGTAAGATTTGAGTTTACTTTTATGAGATATCTGATTTTTGGGCGAAATGGAAGAAAAACGTCATAATATCAGGCACACCGCAAGAATCTTTTACTATTCCCCAGAGCCTTCTCTAGAATACTGTGGTGTGCCCCCTGCATCCATCGTTCTGTACGACCTTTACAAGGTCGCCGGGTCATCTCATTGAGGCCCGAAGCGTTTTCGCCGAAGCGCCTTTAAAAACCGTCAGTTTTGCAATTCTGTCTGATATCATAATTTCTGATGATATAATGTAAATAAACTCTGAGCATAGGTCTATATTCCGTATATCGTTGCTGGCAACACACATTTTTATAATGTAGGAGCCCTGCACCGCTAGCACAAGTGTGTTCTCGCGAGCGACAGCGAGAAAGGCGTGATACAGAAACTGCTATGTCTTTCATCTTAGTACTGAGAGAAGGAAACAAATGCTCTCTCGCAGCGCGAGCTGTGTCGAGGGCACACTTGTGCTAGCCGTGCAGCACACGACATAGCTCACGCTGCTCGATGTCTATATCTATGATAAGCAGTTACCACAGCCCATGGACGTTTGCAATACCAGAGATACCATTCCCATGTTGCCAACCCTGTAAAACCCTCATCACCCCTCTCTTGAAGAACTCCATATTACACTCTCCAGAGCCAACCCCTCGCTCATTCCACAAACACAAAAAGGAGTACGATACAAACCGGATGGCTGGCCAGCGTGAGGAACGAGCGTATCTGGTCGTGCGAGAGCAGCCCCTCGGGCACGGTGCGGCCGCGCCGCTTGCGCTCCTGCGTGAGGGCCGTGGCGCGCTCCTGCAGGCGGGAGACCACCTCCGCCGACATGCCCACCGCCAGCGCGCCGGACCCCGCCGCGCCGCCCTCCGCCTGTCGGAGATAGCTGATGTTGTCATATTCTCGTATGTTTGTAATTTGGTCATCAGTCATATGCGTAAGATTCATTCATGCTGCGTGGTCTAGCTAGAGCATCGGTGGCCTAGTGGCTAAGGGGTCTGTGAGCCACAATCTATTTCATGCTGGGCTAGATCTTGTGACGGTGAAGTGAATGGACTGTATTATATTTTACACTGGTTTATTCGACGCTAACACTGAAGATAGGTAGTACAAATACAGAAGACTACACTTCAAAATATGGAATAACTTGTAATTAACTGATATTAGAACGACCATTCTGTACGGTGGTTACGAACGGTCAACGAACGATTATAAAAATCGGCCGCCGAAGATGTTTCGTTTCCCAACTCGTACCCCAAGGTACCAGATTCGAACCCCAGTACCGCCATGTAGACCTAAACACATCTGTACTACCAACAAACGATATTAGGCTAAGTAACAGTCTCCCAAAGCAAGACACTATATTTTTGAGATTGCATTCAATCTTGTAATTTACCAAGTGACTGATCTGAGTCTAATAACATACGGTCACAGTCACGGGGTACCAATCGGCTCCCGAGACCGTTCAAGCTGTCTCAGGCTCCCCAGCGGAAGATCTTGGTCTGGGTCTACTTATGGACAATCTCATTGGTCTCAATGGTGAATTCTGCACGCTCGATACGTACGTGATACGTGGGTTATGATCCTGCCTGGATCTCGATATTCGAATGTATAGTACCCACGGATTATGATATAGATTATATGATTTCCAGAAATTCAGAAATACACGATCCATATCAAGGTTACGTATCAACTGCAATGCCCAACAGCAACATTCTCCACACAAGGAAACAGCAACAGTCACTGACCGCATGTGAGGGCTGCGGTGCGACGATTCCGGCCTGCGGCTTGAGCGTGGCGAGCGCCTCGCGCGCCGCCGTCACCTCCTTAGTAAGTCGGGCGATCACACGGCACGCCGCGTCATGCTGGTATAGCGCGTGGGACAGCTCCTGGGGTGTTGGGGATAGAGGAGAGATGTTAGTGAGTCAGTTATGACAACTGGAATTATTGTTATAATTGATTTTTTCGTTTATTTTGGAACAAACAGTCATTAATAGTAAATTAAAATTACTGTAAATAGACCTATAGTTCCCAATTTTGCATAGGACCTACACTAATAACTGTATAACAATGTTAATATTTCGAGTAGCAATTATGGAGCATTCAATAATTTCTATTCAAATTATTGAAGAGGTTGTGCCTGATGGACATGTACTCGAGCGTGCACTGTGAGTACTCTCACCGGGTGTCAATCGGCCAGCTCCCTAAACCATTCAACCATTCTCAGGGTCAAGGTGGTTTTACAGGTACCATATTCAGCTCATGGGACTTCTCTTCTCAAAGTACAAATGATTACTTAGGCCAAACAACTTTTGAAATACTACTACTTTTGCCTGCGACTTCATCTGCATGGGAATAGTATGAAAGTTTAGCTTTTGCGCATGTTCCCATTTTAAATGACCTCCATATTTATGAATGCTAGTACTACGGGGAGGTCAAGCTGGTTCTACCCCAATTAGATAAAATATGGCTTAGATTTGTACCTGAACAAGCTACCAAACTATCAAAACTGAATCAAAATAAGACAGAAAAAATATTGTAGCTAATAGTTATGTCCCAGAATCCTATCCCAACAATTTATTTTTAAACATCTACAATGTACAAACACTGTATTTTTACAGTTTTATAATAGTATAAATTAAGACAAGACCATGTAAGTTTTTGGAGGAGTTTTATTGTGAATAGGTAATATTTAAAAAGCAGAACAGAGCCTGTCTGGTGTAGGACATTTAATATTCAGTTAAAATTCTGAACAACGGGTCTGGCAACACTGAATACATGACCCACTTTGACTAAAAATAAACTCATTTGCTAACAGCTAAAAGCAGTAATATTCCGCTACACTGTTAAGAGTTTAAAATTCCAAAGTAGAATTGCACAGCAATTACACAAGTAATCATGCAATTTGTAAGTTTCTAAATTAATATTACATTTACATTGGGAAGCTAATGCACACAGCTTCACAGAAAAATTAACAACTTTTATGCACTGCGGCCGTGTCAACAATTGGGTCATAAGTAGCTCTACTCTTGTGAGCGGGACTCATCTGGCTAGTCCCTTAATACGCGTGCTATGCTAGTTAGCACTGCTGCAGACTCTATGATAGTTTTTTTTAAATTATTGTTTTACCTCATTATCTCCATCTGCCATCAGCCATGGCTATAATCAGATTGTTTGCCGGTTTTGGGATCTGATAGTGTTAAAATTATAAAGAACTAAAAATGTATGTATCTGCTTTGATAACAACACATAAACAAGTTTACCTGTCTGGCTGTCTGCAGTTGTTGGCGCTGTGTAAATGCATGTAGCATGAGGGCATCCCATTCATCCTGCATGCTCTTCAATGTGGCAGGGATAGATGTGGCACTTGGAGGTTTTGGTTTCACTATGGGTGGTGCTGTTGAAATTACAATAATGCATTAGGTATATGTCCAGTAATGTTTTATACTACGCAGTGACAAACAAGAGTGATTCCACGGCATTTTACACTTACTTTTGATTTCAATAAGGTCTTCCACCCGCAACTCTTTTCCAGTTATGGGGTCCACTCCATTTTCAATTATGTATTTTTCGATAATACGCTTTTCGAAGACGGATCCAGAGGAGGGAGACACAACCGGCTGCTCAGGCACCTCATTTGATACTATAATGTAAAAGTTAGGTTAGAAATTTTACATAGTAAAAACAAAGGATGCCATCTTATTTATAGTAAGTTACAGAAATCTAAAATTTACAAGTTACTAATGGCAAAGCTATTTGGATGATATCGCTAATAATTATAAAGGTAATCTTATTACGAAAAATCACCATAATTGCTATCGAAACCGGTGAGCGCGAAATGGCTCTTCTTGTTCACGGCATAAATTATTGGTAATAACTTTAAAAGAATTGAGTTACTTACTTGCACAATATAGAGACATTTTTACCCAGTTTTCTCTGATTTACAACAGAAATAACAAAATAACGCGGTGCAAATTTCAGCAAAGCAAGCAAACAACTTTTTTGTCATCTGCTAATGTCATGTCAATCAAATATAAAGGTAAGGGAAACGTTCTACATACAGCCCAACATTCTATCAATCTGATTGACAGTACTTTATTCCAAAGAACCTTTGCCTATCCAAATTGACATAAAAAAAGTAATTTGAAATTGTACACAACGGGCGCGGGCCGTTCATTGTTTTGATTTTAAATTTTATTGGATAATTTTATATTTTTCTAATAAGAAATAAAGTTGAAGCAATGTATCAAGCACGATATACAGCGCAGGCATCTGCAGTGCGAAAACCCAGGTTCAGTATCTTTATACTATAGTATTCCTTGCACAAATCTCCTCGCAAACAAATCATTTTATGTTGTTATTATTTTATTTTAGCTGTATCTAATCTTTTTACAAGCATACATGGAGGTCCTATTTATCAGAGAGCGGGTTACAGCTATAATCTTCAGACATAAGTCCAATGCAACTTGTAATAATGTATTTGTCATATTAGGGTGGAAGGGAAGCCTTCGATGCTACCCAAGCCTCGGCGACCTGGCTCCGTAGACCGTGCGTCGACGGAAGCTCGACGGAGCGCTACAGGGACCTACCGCTCCAGCAGCGCAGAGCCTGCACGAGCCACACTCGCCTCCAACAGACTCAGTAGGGAAGCTTCTGCCACTAAGCTGCCTTTAAATCGAGTAAGACACTTTTGAAGCACCTTTACCATTTACTGTAATTTTTATTTCTTTTGCTTTTGAGGAATTACCTATGAGAAATGCACAGATCTTTTAAAAAATTGTTTGAACAATTGATTGTGCACAGGAGTTTTGAAATATAAACAACAATTAATGTAACACACTGAACATATATCTAAAAAGAAAATTCTTCCAGAAGGCCTACTGTAGAGAGAATGTGCACCTACTGCTATAAGATTGATTTGTAACACCTAAGTTAAACATAGTTTCTAAATGTTTATTTGATTCTATTTGATGAAGGAGTAATAGATAAAGAGTAGTTATAAAAAGTGTTAACTGTAACCAAAAGTAATTCCCTGAGATGTAATCTTTATTTGATTAAAACTCCAAATATAAAGATTTATCTGAAATTTTATATTAGCTGCCTATTTTGTTTTCTTTAATTTTGCAGAAAAATAAAACAGAACAATAAAACATAAATAATTATACTCTATAAAATTTTGCAGCGGTCTAGATCTCAGCAAGCAGAGCCGAGATATGGGCAGTCTTCCATGACACCACTGAGAGGCAGCCAGTATTCAGCCAGGCCAACCACCACCCCTGTTGTAAGTATCCTAAAGTTACTTCCTACATGGAATCAATGTTATTAGTTTATTACTGTACCATTGGCTAACTTTCATTGACTGCATAATGTTAATCTTAATTTAAATATTTCTACAGAGAACACCATCAGAAGACCGTCTCAGCCGCAGCTGGCAGTCTTCTGTTGAAAGAGCACTGGCATTTGTGACTGTGAAGGATCAGAGGTAGTTATTAGTCTATGATTTATAATTCAAGTTCCAAATACTTTAGAGTCAAGTTACAGTTAATTAAGAGAATATTATTATATAATTAAAAAACATGCTAAAAATCAATGAATTTGTAACATTACTAATTTATTATCTTTTCATTTGCTAAGTCTGACTGTGGAATACTCTAGTGTTTCAGCATATTTCAGTTCCTGAGTGAGAGAGTACAAAAACGTGTGTATATTTGAACCATAGGAACTTCCTATTAAATTCTACTAATCCTATCAATATTATAAATGCGAAAGTTTGTAAGGATGTTTGGGTGATTGTTATTCTGAACAGATTTTGATGAAATTTTGAAGTAATGTAGCTTATACCCCAGAATAGCACATAGGCTATAATTTATCCCGAAATTTTATGTGGTTCCCGCAGGAACAGGTCTGGGACATAAAACCAAATTATACGCGGTCAAAGTCGCGGGCAAAAGCTATTTCCTATCAAAAATATTTATTCCTATCTGACAGTCACAGCCCACAAGAACAAAAACGTTTACGCTAAATTCGCTCTCAGGCCTCCTTTCATCTTACACTTGTTTCCTACCCCAGACCGGTAGCCAACGTGTCCTGGCAGCGGGCCGAGCTCGGCCGCGTGCAAGAGGCGTTAGCGTTGCGCGCGGGCGGCGACGGCGCCGGCGCAGCGTTAGTGCGGCCCCTCACCATCGCGCGGTTCGTCGACATCGCCGGGGGACTCCTAGCTGACCTCATGCGGGATGTGAAGCTCACCAACGATAACTATGTTGCTAAGGTAGGCGCCTGGATGACTTAGTTAACCAGTGGAGAGGGAATCAGAGGACTTATTGTTGATTGTACATCCTGATACGATGGTGATACAATGTAAGTCCTGCAAGTGCGAGTTGGTCCGTGATGTTTTTGTCTTTCGTATAGGTGCGTCTCTTTAGGTTCATTATCTCTTTCTCGCTCTGTATTATGGGAACCATAGGCCATACCACGGACTAATCGCATCGCGAAGAAGCATCGCTTTCATAGTCGATTAGACCACAGCACCTTTTTGTTATAAACGAGTGTAAGCGTCGCTTAACGCAGTCGGTCGACTTGCGACAACACTGTAGAATGACTCCGAAAAAAGCTTATAACATGTTCAGTGACGCGGTCCCCCTGCTGGCTGGTTCCACGGATAGGCCGAAGGTTAGTCTCTACAGTCTAGTCATACTAGAAGCAGTCGTGAACAGAGTGGGTTGGACGCAGGACTCGCTATAGCACGCTCATGCAGGACACCGTGATGCTTACCAACCAGTAGAGCTGGTAGAAAATAACTGCGAACCAGTACTTTTATTGTTTTTTATAATGAAATGTCTCACGCAGACTCACGTCTAACCTGCGCCACTCATTACCAAAAGAATACCAAATTTTACCTGGACCTTACACTTACAAAAGCTTGTCTATATCTCACAGCCAAATTGTTACCACCATCTCATAACTCCCCCAATTTCAGTTGCCGCACCTGGCGAAGCGGTTCCTGTACCCGGCGGCCGTCTCCAAGTCCTGGCTGAAGACTGTGAACACTTTGCACGCGTTCCCGCATGCGCTAGCCTTCATTGGATACTTCTTGGACCTCGTCAATCACCTGGTTAGTATGCTGTGGGGTGTCTGATTAATGAAAATGGTCATCTCTGTATTAATTTCCCAGTGTGCACTGGCGCGTGAGGGCCTGGAGTCCGCTTTGATTATCCAGGATTTGGCAGATCATGTGAATTATAGTAGAATGACTCCCTGTCGCGCCCGACTATGGATAGTGGCATAGCCTCCTTCAGAGATTGGTGATCACATTCCATCAGTTCATCTGCTTGCTGTTTTTCCTCCGTCTGTAATAAAAAAAAGTTCGCAAGTACCTAGACTAAAATTAATTGATAAAAAATATAAAGAAAAGACGTATTCAACAACAGCATTACAAAGCATTCTTCCACAGGATCAGCCGGTGTTAGACGAGTGGCTGCACATCGAGAAAGACGAACTGGCATGCCTGCGCCGCGATTATCTTCACAAATGTTGGATCAGGTATGTAAACGGAATAAAAAATAAATAAAACTCGAAATAAATTAATAAAATTTAAAATACTAGGCGGTTAATATAAAATCACTGTCGATAGATGGCGCTGTTCTGTAAAGTTTCATATAAGAGCGCATTTTTTTATGGGATCCTACATCGCGCTTATGAAATTTTTTACTTGCTAGGTATATATAGGGATGGCATTGCAGTAAAATTGTACTTGCTTCGGCAGTACATATACTAAAATTGGAACGATACAGAGAAGATTAGCATGGCCCCTGCGCAAGGATGACACGCAAAATCGTGAAGCGTTCCACATTTTTTGAAAATATTTAAACAAATTAGGTTTCATTTTGAACCCACCAAAAAAATTGGGGATTTATAACTTTGACGTGTGTATCTGTGTGATGAAATAATTCGATGCGGCTTTTTTATTTGATGGTCGTTTAAACGAGATTGTCTCTTTTGCTTTCGAGCTTTGTTTCATTAAAATCGGTTCAATATTTTAGGAAATGTTGAAGAGTATGTATACTTGGTTTACCTATTATAGGGTTCAATAGGTACCCCCCGCCCCCCCGAATAGACACAATAGCTAGCACGTTCCCGTAACTCACAGAACTTATTCAAAGTACTTAATTAAACAAAAGAAAACCCATGAACCCAACTTTTGGGTTGAGGTATCTAAAATTCAGGAAATATTAATTACTCTCTATCAAAAACTGGCAACGTGACAAACAAACACATTTTCTCTGCAGAGAGACTAAACAACCTAGTTCAAATGTCACTGTGTCTAGGTCACATCCACAAAGTCACTGACATTTTCCCCGTAGGTAGAAAGCACATCGCTCCACTCCACTTGACGGTCCTAACAGATCTGTCTAGAATACTAGATCACTCTATGTAGCTAGCTTGCAACAGCCTGATGCACTCCTTTGCAGGTTCCAAGACCCAGGGCACGGGTTCGACGACCTTAACCAGGAGTATCTGGAACAGCTGCGGCAGCTGCTGGGCGACGACGAACATAAAGTCGCACAACTGCAGGAGGTCATTAAACGTAAGTCAACGAGAGACTCCCGATGATGACCGATGCTCTTACGGTGAGGGAAAACATCGTGATGAAACCTGCAAATTCAGGCAACTGAATTTGTAACCATGATCCAATCTGGTCAGGTTCCCCCGGTAGCAGGGTCGCGGAGATAAGATGGTAGTCGCTCCACTGTAATTACCTGATCGCCTAAATTCTGGATCATGGTCAAGGCGGACCCCGGGCCCTCGTTCTCGAGAGCACAACCGGGACATGAACGCCAAGATGATTATTATTAACAAGTTACTGTAGGTAGATAGACTATGGGTATCCCGTTCAAACTGGAGCCGCCCGACTCGCGGGAAGTATCGCCACCTTGCAGAATGTAGTCAGTGTAGAAATGCTACCTTGCAAAAAAGAAACGGGGACATGGTCAACATACAACGAGACCAATTGGAGACCGGATTTCTGGCTGGGAGCTTTCTGGGTGCAATCTAATTATGCATATATATAGCATGGATGGAAGAGGCCTAATGTTCCTATCCTAAGGTACCTAACTGAATCAAAAGGAACGGAAGAGTTTGTGTCGGAATTTCGATTCCATATAACGAGGTATATGAAATCGAAATTCCGACGCAAACCCGCTGTGGCGTAAACGGGCTTTCCAATCGGTTAGGTATTAGGAACTCTATACGCATAATCAGTTTGCACCCAGAAAGTTCGCAGGCAAGATCCAAGGTTAGATACCTTGGATCTTGCCTGCGAACTTCTAAATTGTCTAAATTGTATGAAAATTGCCCATGTGCCCATTTTTTTTGCAACAGCTTTTATGCTAAGAAGTGTGGGTGCTAGTGAGTAAGATCTCCAGTGCTCCATGAGGACTCCTTGGCTTTGACAACCGAGGGGCCAAGCATTTGCCTATTTGCGGCAACAACGTGCCTCGCTTTGAGAGGTAGCCACGCATTGGTGATACTCCGTGTCACCTATATATCATAGACAACAGTGATCACTTTTTATCAGGTGGCCCGTTTGCAAGTTCGCCTACCGATTGAAATAAAAAATACTGACTCGTTTCAGCGGCTATAGGCTAACTTATGCATCATATGCCAACGAAATAAAAATAATGCCAGCGAGGAGGGCGCCACTTGTATTTTTTTCAGTATAGTTTCCCTTTTGGCGGCATGTTAGTTCTTTTTGACGTCGCAATAACTTTTTTATTTATTTAAATGTTTATTAAATAGGTATCTTTAGATACCAATTACTATACAATACCCAAAACCATCTACCCAATAGCTGTGTGATATCGACACATCAGCAACAATGCTGCTCGTCTATAACCTAAATTGTCATTTCAATTGTAATTTTATCAGCCTATAATTGGCTATGTAAGCCTATTATTATTTTTATTGTAACGACTGCTGGCTTTCCTTAAGGAAATAAAATAAATGACTAATATATCCCCTTCTTCTTATCGTTTCAATAATAATTTTATTCTTAACCTAAAGCGCGCGGTTGTTTTATGCGATAAACGCTACGTTACACGCAATGCGATAGACGCAGATCACTTCAAATCAGGTAATATAATGATAGACCATTGTTTTACGCGGTTAACGCAGCGGCAAGCGCAGCGTGAGACGCAATGCGTCACACGCACATATAAAAATATTTTATCTTCATAGTTTATACAAGGAGTATCCCTGTTTATGGCGTGAAACGTGTCCGATCAACGCAAGCGCTGCGGTAATCGCAAACAATTTAAATATCGCTGCGAACGGAGCGTCAAACGCATAAAACAATATTGCACTATGTAGCTCACACGTAGAAAAAATGACAATGCGCTCGCAGCAGCGTTTAGCGCCGTAAAAAAAGAGGGTGCCTTGTTTTGGAACGCAGACGCGGTAGACGCATCTGTTGATCGCATTCGTCTGACGCTGCGATCTGCGCATAAAACAACCGCGCGCTTAAGTATAAAATTAATTGTTTATTATTAGGTACTTATATATCCCCTAACCCCCCCCAACCCCAGAGCTAGAAGCGACCCTGGAAGACGAGGAGGAGGCCGCGGCGCGGGCGTCCGAGCGGCGGGTGCGCGACCGCCGAGACGCGCTCGCCGCCGCGCTGCGGGCGGCCCGGAACCACCGCCTGCATGCCAGGGAGACTGCGGCGCAGGAGAAGGCCAGGAGGACCGACCAGGCCGCCGCCATCAAGAGCCTGGACGCTGATATTACCAATGTTACGTGAGTGGTTTTGGTACCAGAGCGACGTAGAACGGGGTTTGGAGGTAGTAGTGCCCGGCCACCTTCGGCCACTAAAACCATCCTCGCCGAAACCCGGCCTATTCCTAAGGAGGTTTTTAGCAAACGTTATCTTTTAATAAATAATGTTTAAATCACATTATTTCGAAGTGTTATTGTTTTTGACACATCCATAACAAGGTAATTTTTTTATCATCTCTCGATGTACTTCTAGAGTAGATCTTAACTACCTTTCTTTAATATACAGTCAATATAAAACGTTTAATATTAGAGTTCTAAAACAATTTATGTTGTTAATTGTCACTTGAAGCCAATCCTGAACAAAATTTATTAGATCTTTTAAACCTTCGGCTCCGGCCGAAGATTGTGGCGATAGCCGTTTCAGATTTGGCCAGAAATTGACTTTCGGTCGGACACTATTTGGGCATGAAGTATAAATAAATAAATAAAAGATCGGCAACGCATTAGCGATACCCCAGCTTTTGTATAATGTCCATAGGCGGCGGTGACCACTTTCCATCAGGTTCCGTTTGTCTGTTACACCATCGAATGACATATAAAAGCTTGTAACTCCCAACAATTGTTTCTCCCAGCGCGGAGATCCAGGAGCTGAAGCGCGAGCTGGCGTCGCAGCCGCTGGACGTGGCGGAGCGCGCGCGGCTCCTGGACGAGGTGGACTACGCCACCAGGGTCACCGACTCCAAGCGGACGCTCGCCGAACAGCTCAACAAGGTCAATATATTAGGTTCACAGTTCAAACTTCGCATTTACTGACACGAGTGCGACAGAGGCGACGCTCCACGACGCAGCTACTCGATGTGTACTATTAACAGTCTACATCTATTGGTTCCTTACCTACGAAATTGGCGACAACAGATGGCACTGTTACTTATGACTGCAGGCTTTCGTCACGAATAATACGTTTCAAGGTGCCTTGGCCGTGTGGTATTCGGCAGAGTAGAATAGCACCAGCCCCCTTACGCTCGTGGGAGTCGTACAAGGCGACTAATGTTTTTGAGGTAAAAGATTTAAGAGTCTCCCTACGGAGCCTACGCTGGAAAATGGGTAGCAGCGATCTTCCACCCGCCTGCCATGTCTGGAGATTATGGTAATAACATCCCCTTTTGTGGTAGAGGCCCTAAGTCCTGCAGTGGACTGTTATGGGTCCTACATATTTGTCTACAAAATGAAGATATAGATAAAAGTGGAGGGACCACTTCGAACAAAAGCTTAAGTCAAATACCTGCAAAATATTTTATCTTTATCTCACTCAGTGGCCTGGCCTGTCATTCATATAGTAAGGAAAATACTGTAGTTTAAAAAGGAGAGCCTAGCCCCGAGATCGAGAGAGCGACACAAATGTATCGCTTCAAGTAAGTACTGTTGGACATGGTCCGGCTTTGCTTGGCATTGTCGGGCACGGTCCGGTCATGCCATCCGTCGCCGTTGTCGGCTCAGGGGCGGCCGGTATGTCACTATAGTTCTGTATACTGTTCAAAATAGTAAGTTATCGTTGTCCGCCAGCCTAGCCCTTGACCTCACCGGTTGGAATAAACAGCAAATACTAGACTGACTGCCCAGCAAATAGATATCCTTGACTCTATTTTTAATTCGAGACAATGAAGTTGATTTTTGTACATTAAGTTTATTATCTTTTTAAATAAATTATATAAATTATTTAAATTTTTATTCCGCTGTGACACCTTTACTCAATATTTTCTTAACACGAATGGACTATACGTGTTTCCTTCGAACTCAAATAAAGAATAATGATTCGATTAGAAGTGTCTGTCAGTGTAAACGTCAGTTTTAAATCTGCCATTGTACTATTTTGTGCATGAACATTAATTAAAAAAAAAAAAAAATAAGTGTTCTCTCCACCTCGATCCCCAACGTGGCCTGTCCCCAGATGATCCTGTCGAAGGAGACGGAGCTGGCGCTGTGGCAGAAGCGGTCGCTGGACTCGTGCGTGGAGTACAAGCAGGCGCTGATCCGGCTCGCCGCCACCTGCCCCGAGCTCGCCGCGTTAGCCGTCGACGAGAAGTGAGCGCTTGACCTTTATGAGGGCCAGTTTCCCAAGATAATATAGTATTTGACAGATACTTGTGATGCCATCTTTTTTTTTATACCTCTAAGGTGGCAAACAAGCTTGCGGCCTGCCTGATGTAGTCACTGCAGCCTTTTAACGTTTGCAATACCAGGGGCATCACCCACGCGTTGCCGACCCCTTAAAAACCTTTTAACCCCTTTCTTGAAGAACTCCATGTTGTACTCACCAGGGAAACCCTCTCCAGGTAGTTCATTCCACAACCTTAGTTTGCGTCGGAGAAAGTAGTACAAAACGAAGGATACGGCATCACAAATACGATATGTCGTTCAAGTTCAAAATGTTTAACGGTTTCATAATGACGAATTCCCAAAATGTCCAATGTTTCAATTGAATTTTTGGGGAAGCGGAAGAGGATGAGGATTCATAATATGAGGAACTTCCGCACTATGAGGATGACGAAGGGAAATCCTCATCAACTCTATTATACGATCCGGCCTTTCCCCAGGGAACTGATGGAGGAGTCGTGCGCGTTGTCGGTGGCGGGCGCCGTGGACACATTGCGAGCGCACGCGCAACGGATGGCTGGACAGCGCGCATTGAGACAGCAGCAGCGCGACGACTTGGCTAGGCAGCGGGATCAGGAGCTGGTAATACCAACATTGTAGCGACATCTATCGCTCTTATAGGTAAACTCAACGATACTCACATTACAAGCACACGAACACAAGGTTGGCAAGCATCCGCACATAGATGGCGCTGTCCTACGTCGCGCTACAGAAGTGTGCCAATTTCCGTGGCATATATACGACTTCCGATCAACTGTCGGACCCTTGGTCCCCTGGTCACGACACCCGGCCAGGTGGGTGATTACCCTTTTCCACCTTCTCCATCTTTGCTTGCCAACATTGGCGGCAACTCCCTTCAGCGCTGAATACATAACCTACATACTTTTATCGTTAGTATTATTGTTACCTGTGTATTCGAAGTGAGGGTAATCATCGAATCCGAATAAGGGTGGACAGATATGTCTGTCCATAGTATCGACTTCATACCGCGGCACCAGTCTGTGTAATGCATAACCACGAAAATCTTAAACCCATAATCAATCAATCAATCGACCCAAACATCTTACATAACCAACATAATATGTTGGAAAACTGTCAACTAAGTTTACTTACCTATATAGGTATTCAAATATTTCTCAAACTCCGGAACCGATTTTGATGAAACAAAGCTGAGAACCTTTTCCTTTAAAATAAATTAGAAAAAGAAATTTTACTCCACCCTCAATTTTATGACAAAATCTACCAAAAATATTGATAAATATTTTTAGTTTATGTCCATATCGACAATATTTTACCTGAATCGCTATGGTGCTTTTTATGGATTTGTAAAATTTTTGACTGACAAAAATGCCCGCCGCTGCGAACTCTTATTACTTGTCCACTGCTGGACATAACACTTCCCTCCCTTTGCACTAAAGTCGATGCTAGTTCTATGTATCTACTATTTCCCTACCGGACTTCAGAATTAGACATCACCAACATTACCCTTACCAACTCTAACAGGAAGAGACCCGCGCCCAGATCGCCGAAGCCAAAGCGTCTCTCGCCCGCGAGCAACAAGCCCTAGAGGCCACGACTGCCCGCGAAGTAGCTGACGCGGCGCGCTGGGACGCGGACGCGAGAGCGCTCGCCGAGGCACTCGACCAGCTACTCGCCAAGGAAGTGGACTACAGCAAAGCCGAGGCGGAACTCGAGTACTGGGAGAAGCAGGACCAGGCGTAAGTGTCATCGTCACAGTAGGACCACCTAGTGACTAGTAGAGGAATCGCCCGCAGCAGTTTTACCTACGTCATCGATACATCGTCGATACATTTACATCGGAAAATGTCGCTTTCCGCATCTGTATTTCCGCTAACTCCTCCTAAACATAGGCCGTGTGGTGTCCGGCAGAGTAGAATAACACCAACCCCTTACACTCGGGTGTCGTACAAGGCGACTAATGATTAGAGGAATAAATCTAAGTCTCCGTAGGCTGGAAAATGGGCAGCAGCGTTTTTCATTGTTATATTTATAATACTGCGATCTCCAACCCGCCTGCCAAGCTTGGAGATTACGGCAATAACCTCTTCTTTCGTGGGAGAGGCCCTTAGTCCTGCAGTGGACTGTTTATGGGCTGTGATGATGATGATGAGATAGATATTTTTTACACATATATGTATAATATATTATAGTACATATACGTATGTATATTATAGGAAAGAATAGCAGAGAAAACCCGTGCAAAGCCAGGGCGGGTCGCTAGTAAGGTACTAAAAAGAGATATATTATCCATTATTCCTTCAATTCCCAGATGGCGTTCAAAACTCGCAGAGTTAGAGGGGTACATTGAATCTCTCAAAGAGCAGTTGACTCTGGACCTTGATACCGAGAAGAAGAAGCGAGCGGCTCTGGTAGGCGACGTCGTGAGGGCGTGGCATGCCTGCCTGGACCATGTTGACCGCGAAGAAAGCGAGATGGAAGATCGTGACAGGGAAAAGAGAGAAAGGGATGAGAGTATTCGAACTGAGCGGGTCTTGTAACCCGTAATTTTAAACGCAAAGCTTTGTATGGCAGACAGGAAGAGGAGAACCCAGAGGCTGTTATCTCTGCTATTTAAATCATGGACAATATTTTACTTGTCTTGATTATATAAGTTATTTGATTAGGAACACTGTATAATATGTAATATTAACGATAAGGCAATAAATGTTTTTATACACCTAAATTTTTTTGTCGCCTTATTTTACGCAAGTGCACATCAAGCGGCATTACTCCTTGGGTAGTTCCAGCGATACACCTAAGTTATACATCACAAGGCATACTTCGCTTCAATCTGCGAATGCCTGACTTTGGTGCCATCAATTTGATAGCCAGAGGATTAGGATGGTGATTCAGTTTTGCCCTGTACTTATCTGATCTCCTCCTTGACAGTGGGAACCTTAAGATGTGTGTAGAGTCTTGTTGGTCACATACCTTTGGTAATTTGTCTGAGCACTTTTGATTGGAGTATCTCTTTGAAGTTAACTGCACTTCCCCACATGCCCTATAATATCCAAATTGGCTTAAGTATACATTTGTACAGAAGTAATTTAGTTTCAAGTGAGAGTTATGACTTCGGTTTCAGCAACCAAAGCATATGTCTCAGCTTCATACTCAACTGCAGCCTTTTCGTGAAGATGTGGGTATCCAGGTGCATACCTGACACTTTCAGCTTCGAGAATATTTACTCCAATTATCGAAACAGGGGCACAAATTCCTTTTCGAAGAGTGAATGTTACTTTTATTGATTTATTTTCATTTGCTTACTTCTCTATTTTTTACAGCTATTCTGAAATTTAAAAGATTTAATTTAAAATTCAAAATAATTTATTTCAGACAATGTCCATACATTTAGGTCAACAATAGGCCATACATAATAATGTCAAACAATAAATGTCACAATGAAATAATAATCATAAAATAATTAAAGATACATAATGTCAAGTGAACTGAAAATTAAATCATTAAATAAATTAACATTAATTTGTAATAAATAAAAATTGATAAATACATTTCGTTTTATTTGATGAAAGGTGATGAGCTGGCATGCAGTTTCATCCATATTTTCTTCATGGGGGAGTCCGCTTGGCCAATGCGTTCACGATGCTGTTAGTGCTGTTTTTGATGCGGTTCAGCAGCGAGGCGCTCTGTTTTCTAATGATGGCTCCATAGGCTGCACGTGTAAAGGTGTGTCCAAACATAGAGCGGCAAGTGTGCGCGGCTGCCGCGCGCGGCGTGCCGCGCTGTGTTTGTACAGGCAGTTATCGGTCGTTCGTAATCCTGTCTGGGCGTGTTTGCGCTTCTCAAAAATGGACAATGAAACATCAATAAGATTGATTGAAATATATGGCTCATATAATGAGTTGTGGGATCCTCAACAGAAATGATAAGCAAATTCGAATAATAAGCAGAGCTAAAACACTGACCGCCTTCATTGTAGTTTTGGTTCAGACTGAATTCAAATGCGCGGCGTGTCTCGCAAGTGCCGCGCATTATTGCCGCGCAAACATTCGTCCATAGTCCTAACTAGAGCGCGGCAGATTTGTTTCCTGGACATGCCGCGCACGTGCCGCTCTATGTTTGGACACGTCTTAATACGACTGTCAGTACGATTTAAATAAAGTTACTTTGACTGGGACAGTACAACGTGCAAACCTACGTGCGATCATGTTACACCGCACAGACAGCGACCTGCGCCCCCTCTCGATGTCTTCATTGTCACACAGGTCCTCCGTGACCCAGATACTTAAACTTGATTACTCTATTTAACGTTGCACCACAAAGCAGATAGAGCAGAGGCCCGAGTAAACTACCCTGAGTGACGCCTGCCTCGATGCTTCGAAGATTGTGTTGTGGTTTGCCATATTTCACGAAGAAGAATCGTTCTTCAAGGTAAGATTTCAGCAGTATGAAAAAGTTTATTGTTATCATCCGCTTTACTTACTCAGTAGACCGTCGTGCCAGACCCTGTCAAAAGCCTGGGCTATGTCCCAAACGGCAGAGCAGTCTTCTTTTTCTTCAAAGACTTTATATTAACTATTCTGTGTACTTACTCTATTGTACTGTCTGTTTCTAAACCTAAACTAGTTTAGGTATAAGGTTGTGTTCGTTAACAATTGGATTCACTCGAAGTAGGATCATTGTTTCCTTTGATGTTAAGTAATGGAGAGTTCCAAGTTGCCTTTTGTATGCATTCTGGAAAGTAGTGCGTAGCATTTGAGATGTCATCTCTGGTTTTCAGTGGGATATTTGTTTAGGGTTTGCTTTACTATTGATTTAAAATATTTCCAATCGGTTCTCTTGGAATGTAGAACACACTGTTTCTTAATAGATGAAGAAGAAGAATAGGTGTTGACTCTGTTGCTATTTTTAGAAACACAGGCGTGTGGTCCGATGACAAGTCATAGCTAGGAGAGCAAGTCGTGTAGTATTATTGTATGCTGTCTTTAATAACAAAAAAGTCCCGTAAGTCTGGGCTTTTTTTGGAATCAGTTGGCCAATACGTTGGTTCGCCAGTCGACTTGGTTCGCAAGTTCAAGTTGCAGATGGTTTGGTCTAGGTTTCTTTCTATTGTTGTTATTGATCTAGACCTCCAACTATAATGCTTTGCGTTGTAATCGCCACCAGCATCAAATTTGTCATTGATTTGTGGTATTTTTGTGGTCTGAAAAGAGTTCTATGTCAAATTTTTTTAAAAGTATAATAATCTTTATCTACACTCATAGCGTAATGTTCCAGTCAAACGACTGGAAAAAAAAGTGAACCCTTAAACAAGGGTACACTGTTTCACGCGTCTTTAAAATTTTAAAAAATTACTTTTCGATACAGCATTTCCCATACTATTTTCATTACAGCTGTATCGTAAAATAACTTTTTAATCATTATGCAACACTTATATTTTTTTATTTTTTGTCGGGTCCGGGACACGGCGAAATGTAGGCTGAATACCTAAATGTCTTTGACAAATTCAAATTAAAAATTGATATTTTCCTGTTTATATTCTGTGTAATTATTTTCCCGCTAAACAGAATATTTTTTCTAATTGTTGTAATTTGTGTTTGTGAATGTATTTTCTTGTTTGAAGCAAATAAATAGATAAATGTGAAAGTAATTAAGTCAATTTCCCGCCGCTTGATATTCTCGACGCCTAGATACAACAGAACTGACTCGCAGCTTACTTCCAGCAAAGTTGAGAAAATTATAGGTACGATATTTTTACATAAAAATATAAGTGTAGATAAAGTAGTGTATGCAACTGCATATAATTCGGTATTAAAACACTCGTGTCAAACTATTATCATACTCGGCTACGCCTCGTATGATAAACAGACACTCATGTTTTAATACCCCCTTTTATATGACAGTTGCAAACTACTATTATAAGTAAAATAATATAATTCTTTGAAAATATCAAGGCCAAGTGGCAGGTTCGTGTGGTATATAAATGAAAGATAATATGATTAATTTCAAAAATGTTTATTACAGAACAACATTTAGAATAGTTTATGCCAGTAGAAATGGCACGCACGTTTCTTAAATCTACGTGTTGTGTAAAAAAATGTATATGGCCACACCAAAAATAGTATTACCCATGCAATGAAGAAATCTAAACAAATAATGGGTCAATTTACTATTGTAATATGCCACACACATTTCAGTGTGGAATCAAACAGTAGTTTCCAATTATCTTCTATGCAGACATCTTCACTTGCAAAGGTAATTGTAGCCTATACACCAGAGTACCTATGTGTATGTATAGGTATAATACTATATACAAGTACCTATCTTAGAATAATGATACGTGCTTACATATATAGTTTTCGGTAGCACTGTACAAATTAAAACATACTTTGTCATAGCTTAGCTGTGTGATGAAACTTGAGATTGAGTCTAAGCCTGGAGGATAAGGTTAAATAAGTATTGCTTCATTTTGCCTAACGCAAACCCAGTCTCATCACTGTGTTTATGTGTGTACAATATTGATAAAAAAATAAAATGTACACTTCTATGATTTATTTAACTATCATAGTCGTAGCTTATTTCAATATAACTGTTGAAATAAACTATTATTTACATGAAAATGTTTTTAAAATAAATTGCTACTTTAGCTTGATGTCTAAATTAAAAGCTTCGTTAGCATTTACTATCTATGCAGCAACTAAATACTTAAAGCCTTAAAACACTAAATAATTTAAGTAAAAACCTCTTATCATCTGTTACTGCATTTAAAAGAGCAATATTTCATTAATCTAGATTGCACTGAACAATAATGAATGAAATAGTTGTAAATCACTATTTTGTTCTGCGGATACTTATTTACATAATTAATCTCTTGCCAGATCATCTAAATGCATTGAAACTAACATAACATGATTATGCATGACTTAAGAAATGACTTAATTCCATAAAAAATATTTATTTTAATCATTATTTATTTTATTTACCGAATTTAATTTCACTTTTAATAATATTATTAAATCCCAATGTAGCACAAAAACGAATTGCATGTAATCACAACCACAGTTTTAAAGCCATAACCAGACTACATACATTTTGTGCATCATGTTTTATTTATTTATTGCCAAATAGACATAAACAATTTCTTTATTTACAAAACAAAAGTAATACTATTAAAATCATATGTATGTAATATCCCATACTTAATAAAAAAAGCTTGTTGTATATCTCATGAAATGCCCTATTTACAACTTTAGAATTTCAACAAGTTTTTGTAAATACATTATTAACAGGGTACAAAGTGATAATTATCATTGATAAATATCTTGAATTAATATCATGATAATATTATATGTCTTGATAATTATCTTGATATTAAGAAAATGTCTCTTAATGGTACGCTAACGCTATTTGCCTATTCTCCACATTTGAAAAAACACTATCACAAACATTTTGTTCATCAACAAGGATAACAAATAGCAGGTAGATATTTCATACAATTGTAAACAAAAATGGCGAAGATTAAATAAAGACCCTGTTTGGATCACAACCAAAATACTGACTGTATTACATACGAGTGCATTACAACAACAAAAATGTTTTTTTGCGAGGGATGCTAAAAGAGGGTTTAATTAACAGATATTTATCACGATAATTATCTAAGAAAATAATCATCTATAATACCATTTTAAGTTGACTAACATCTTACGACAATTTCGAGCCTTAGTTTTCTTGAACACTCAATTTTATGTAGGACTATGCTATTTTGACTGTATTTTGATTTAATTAATAAATATTTACAAGTATTCGTGAATCAAAATTTATAATTTTATATGCACTAGAGATCTTTGGAAGCCTCATCAGTGGCTCATACTGTAGCCGTTGACAAAGTGTATCAGTCCAGAAATTACACTTCACAGAGTTCAAACAGCTTACAAGAGTTTGACCACAACTTTATTATGATATTGAACATTGATTTGTTCATTCGTACACGATAATCAATTACGGATTTCACGCAACGGTTCCTGTTGATCTCGGATAACACATAAATATGTACTTTTTTCTTACACCAGTAAGGTGGCAAACGAGCGACCCGTCCGATACCTCGCACTCACATTGATTACCGCACTTCACTGTTTATTTGCTTCACTCACTGATCACTGTGGACGTATCACTACCATCAGGCGGCACATCGTCACCGCCGTGCGACGGTCGGGGTGACCGCGGCGATCACGCGACCGCTTCCCGCAGGTCCCTGACCGCGGCGTACAGTTTGATGGCGGGCCCGAGCCGCAGCCGCATGCACTGGACCAGCTCTTCGCGCGAAGCCATCACCAGCTCGGCGCCGGAGACGCGCGCCGCCGTCGCCGCCGCGCCCGCCGCCGCCCCGGCGATGCGAGTCACTAGGGTCGTCACGTCGTTCTGTGTGAGGAGACAATGGTTGGTTAGAGATTGGCATACAATGCTTTTAACTGTACTTAATTTATATGGATTTAAAACACGATGATTAATACAATATACTTTTTGTAAATTGTAGAGAAATAAAGAGGATCACGTTCATCGGCAGGCGATCTCGACGGCCATATCTCAAAGGGATAGCCGTGACAACAAATGGATTGGATGGAGAGGATTACCTCTCAGAACTGTTATGTGGAACAAAGCGATATCTATCTACATTTACGAAAAACAACGTGATCCCCGAATAGTACAACTTGGACCCCTACAAGGCAAGAGTGAACAGGCTGTTTCTAGACAGGCATGCTTCACCTTCGGCCCCCGCTTCACATCAGGTGATATAGCTGTCAAGCGCCTGCTTAGTATTTTTTTTTTCAATTTGTCTAGCCAGGCAAATGACCGCCACCTGGCTGTAAGTGATGATGCGGCCGATGATGGAGCTTGCCTGTCTAGGAACAGCCTATACAACAAGTAAGTAGTAAAAACAGAGACGCTCGACACCAAGCATATCCACATTACCTGCGACCACACAGTGGGATCCAGCGGCAACGCCAGCTCCGCGAGGTACTTCTCCGTATGGGGCCTCGGCGGGGGGGGCCCCGCGGGAGGCGGGGAGGGGCTGCCGGTGCGCGGGGCGGGGTACGTCCGCCGCGTGTCCCCGCGCCAGCGCTTCCCGCTGCAAATGGACTCGTCGTCGGACGGCTCGGTCTTGGACGAGTCCACCCGCTTGTGCTTGGGCGGGCGGCCGCGGACCGGTCTGCGAAGGGAAGGTTAGATGTGTTTTAAGGTGTTTGGTACGGGTGTGGTGTGGTAATTAAGCAGCCGGAATTGACCGCTCGGATGATGATGATGATGATGATGATGATGGTGGGTACGGGTAGGGTGCTAGACAGAGTAAAATATTGCGTCGGTATTTACACGTAAAGTTCCGACCGCGGGAAACGACTCACGCAATTCCTACCCTCGGTCCGAAGTGTACGTGTAAACGCGCTTGACAGTTTGATCCGCAGTTGGAACCGACAAATAGACCGACGGCTTTATCCTCGGTTCGGAACGCAGTCCGAACTCTATGTGTAAAGGCGCTATTGACGAGTGTCGTAGAAGCCGACTCGTCATAGAGTTAAGAGACAGGCAGAGTAGCTAAAGCCTTCGAGAACACGAAACTCGGCAGCGGCGTTTTCTGTTAAGTATTTTCTAAACTGCGACCTCCAATTCGACTATCAAGCATGTTATTACTAAATTATCGAGGAGGGTCAGTCCATCAATGAAGAGTTGTGAGTTATTCTTCACTTGTTACTCTTGGTAGCAGATTAGACGTAGACATAAAATCTTAAGTTTGACGCAACAACACTTCTACACGTCACATTCAGATTGTACATACTAGTCAGCTAGACACAATACGACCTTAGTGTGCCCTTACCGTGTGTGTATGACGTTAGAGGCCAATACTTATGGTCACAGCGTAATCATAGTAAATTCGTTACATTTTCTGAAACACTTTTTTGACAAAGTGATAAATGTTGATTTGAGTACTTACATTTAAATAATAACATTAATTGATCCATCACTTTTGAACATGGAAACTACGGTTTTTTGTCAAAAACAACACTTCTGTATTAATATAAACATAGTAAAATCACCTGTTGTCCTTCTGTGTGTCGCTCGTTGGTGTGCTGGTGTGAACGGTCTTCGGCAGTTTGGCCGGAAGTCTGTAAACGAACATTCTATTTTGTAATGAGCACAGCATTGCTTGGTTTCAAATCATGGCCTACCTAATTCATATTATTTTTTTGTATTTGGCAAGTGTCTCGACACGTTTTTATACTAAAACATAAAGCAGTTTCTATACTAAAACATAAAGCGGTTTACTCTTAGCAGCCAGCTACTAACTAAGCTTCTGTATGGGTTTTAAAGAAGGACATATGGCGTGATTCAAGAAGTGTGGCACAGTCAGTACAATTAATAGCATGTGAAGGCGAAATGAGTATGAATGGGTGGGAACCCGTGACGGCGCGGCGAGGTGCCGTTAGCATCATACGCGTTGGTTCCAAGACAGAATTGTCCTCGGGCATTGCCTGGGTGTCGTCACTGAGCCGCTTTGGCTCGCCATTGCAGATGACATGGTTAACCAGGAATTTCAGCGGTGGGGTCTTCGTTCTCGCCTGCTTGGACAGCGGGAGCACCTTATCAGGCGTGAAATGTGTCTCTAAACGGTTTCGACCAGCCGGCTGAAGCCGCGTGGCGCTTGGTGCGCCCGCCCAGCATAAACAGAACCTTGTCATCATGTGCTGAGACTCTTCTTGCGAGACTCGCCAGAAGAGTCTCACAGCGCTGGTATTCCCATTGCTAGGTACGTTGGTGTGCTCTCACCTTCGCGAGTCACCTACTCCTACAAGAAGGGAGCCGAAGTCAGGTGTGGGCTTATGGGTGTAACCTCGTGACCGTGATTCTCGGCGAGGCATCTTCCTGGCCGGTAATGTTGGTTGCCGTGGGCTTTTTTTGTCATTTTTTTCTTACCTGCGCCTGGGCAGCATTTAAAGAACCCACTCATATTGCTGGTACTCCCATTGCATGGTACGTTGGTTTGCTCTCACCTTGTTCGCGGGTCTGCTCCCCTATTGTGGGGAGTCAGGTGCGGCCCTCGGCCGGTCATGTCGATTGGGCGTGGACACCCTATCCTTGAGCCTCTTTTTTTGTTTGTTTTTCCTCACCTGCGCTTGGGCAGCGGCAGCGCCCTGTCGGGCGAGCGATGCGGCTCGAGCCGGTCGGGGTGGTCGACGCGCTTGGGCGGGCGGTAGGGGCAGCCCGCGGCGGCCGTGTGGTGCTTGGCGCGCCCGCCCAGCGCCGAGCCCAGCCCGCGGCAGCCGCCCACGCCGCACGGCCCGGGGATGCGGACCTCCTCCTCCGCTGGGGGAGGGATGACAGGTGGGTTTTAGGACTCGTCAAACAAATATAGTCAAAACCCGTATGTAGGTGTGCTTTTACTTGTATGTAGGTGTTAGTTACGTGTAGTAATAAATAAATAAATAAATATTCGTGGACAAATTCACACAACGCCATCTAGCCCCAAACTGAGCAAAGCTTGTACTATGGGTGCTAGATAACAGATATACTACTTATATACTTTTAAATACATACTTATACATAGAACACTCAGACCCGTAACAGAAATTAAAATTCATCAGATGATCTTGTGACATACATGGTCTACAACAACATTTTTTTATTTTTTTGACTTTACTTTATTTTCGTCGTGTCGTGGTGTTTTGTGGCAATAAATGTTCTTATTCTATTCTTATACCTTATAGTAGATGACCGCAAGGTTGTAAAGCCTACCGTTGAAGGTCTTACTAATTCAACTAAACACCAAGTATGCCGAAGATCGAGCGTAGTGGACCAAGATCTAATGTTATTATATTTCGTCGCTTCATTCTTCAGATATAAGATAATTCACAACGTAGTCCCTTCAGCCTACAAGGTAGCTTCGCACGTTTATTTAAAGTAAAATCGATTTGTTTTCAATCGATCATTTTTTTCGAGCCTACGTATCGATACAGCCAGCCGCCATTTTTACGTCATTCCTTTTTCGTGCGAGGTAGCGAGCACATCGTGCACACGTGGTACACAACAAATTGTTAAAATTTTATTTCAAAAGTAGAAACGCAGCGCCGAAAACAAGATTCGATATTTTAAAAGAAAAAGCAGAAAACCTACGATGTCACAAAGTGGCGATATTCTCGGATTCCACTTCAGATTCCGATAAAAATTCATGTAAGTACCTACAATATTTTCGCCGAATGTAGTTACTTTTATAATTTATGCATTGAGTGTATTAATACAAAACCGGGGGGTTGGCCGTGAGTCAACACGACGGTGATTTTGCTTTAATGTATATACAATAAAAAATGAATATAATTAAAATTTCATCTGGAGGTTGGTCGAGAATCAACACGACGATATCAAATAACTACGCATACATTGCCTGGGGGTTGGTCGTGAATCATCACAAAGGCAATATGCAATAATCTAGTTTCTCAACCTGGTGATGATCGAGGTTTTTAGATACTTTAGATTCCAATTAAAACTAAGTTAGTTTCTATTTTACGCGATTTTCGCTTAATGTGATACGTGTAATTTATGCATCGAGTGTTTCAATGTAAAACCTGGGGGTTGGCCGTGAGTCAATACGATGGTAAAAACCTGGACGTTGGTCGAGAATCAACGCGACGGTAAAATTATACACCTGGATGTTGGTCGAGAACCAACACGACGGTATCGACACAGAGCCTGGAGGTTGGTCGTGAACCATCACGAAGGCAATGTGCATATTCACCTGGATGTTGGTCGAGAACCAACACGACGGTATCGACACAGAGCCTGGAGGTTGGTCGTGAACCATCACGAAGGCAATGTGCATATTCACCTGGATGTTGGTCGAGAACCAACACGACGGTATCGACACAGAGCCTGGAGGTTGGTCGTGAACCATCACGAAGGCAATGTGCAATAATCCCAAGTGTCTCAACCTGCTGATGATCAAGAATCATTTAGAGGTCTATGACATCTACCTACCCGCCACCGTCGATCGAGAATCGGCAGTGCGGAATTATTTTGTGGATATACCCACATTCTTCACATATCCGTGGTTTTATCTTCGGAATGGTTTTTAGTTGATCGGGGATCAATACAAACACCTTAATATATTATGAACACTCGATGAACGATGAGAATAATACTTTAAACAGTGGGGCATTAAGTACCTACTAGTAAAGTAGGGGGTGTAATTGTTCGTAAACTCGTTTGTTCTAAAACGGACATAATATGAATTTGTCTGCGGTTTTAGACATCGACACACCTCCGAATGCAATTACTGAGAGGTATTACTTGTTACTGAGGCGTCAACAGACCTGCCCCAGGTCGCCGTCGCCGCTAGAGTAGCGAAGGAGCCTTCGTCGGTGCCGTCCGATGCGCCCGCGCACAGTTAGACCCACAGCTGGTGCGGGCCCTCGAAGCCAATATCCACAACGAACCCGAGCACGGGAACAAAATACGTAACAATATGAGTCTATTGTGACTCCCTTACAAGGAAAAGATCCTTAAGAGTAATTTAGTGCCGGAAAACATAAAGTTACCTCAGGCTCAAAAATAAAATTTCGTAATAATAAAGTTTAGGCTCGATAACCGAGAGCGCCCGCGGCCGCGACAAGAAAGCGGCGACTCGCGGCAACTCGGCGCCTTCGTTGCGGTCATCCGCGCAGCAACACGTACTTCAACGAGGAGAATACCATATTCATCTAATATCTGAGTGACGCCCGCCGCATACTCTTGCGATCTTTATTTTTATGGACTCGAAATCGAGAATAAAACTGATAATAATAACGCCTAACGATAAGGCGTCCCTGAATGTCGTACGTAACACTCACCGAAACGAAACGCTATTCGGAAGTACTGTGTGCGAATTGGCTCCATCGACATACCCCTTGCTCGGCCACGCGAGCCCGGGATAATGGGCGGCTCCCCCCGCGCCGGCCGTCACCGGGCATCCGCAGCGAGCGTCGGCCAAGCAGCCCCCGCGCCGCGGAAGCCGCCGGCCGACGCAGCCGCGCTTACATAGTCACCTAAGTGACTCAGGTGCACCACGTTGGTCGCGGACAATTATTTTTTAATTAATTGTTGGCATTGATTCGGGACGGTTTAGAAGTCCCATTCTATAAGTCTGTGGCACAATATCTATGTTGCCCCTGGTATAGACAAGTATTCTGTCTCCTGACCAATACCAAACTTTTTGCTCCTGACAAAAAGAAGGAGTCCTCTAGTCCATTAAAATGTTAGTAGATTTGGGTGCGATTTTAGAGTGTTCAGCCGAACACCTTGCATTGAGCAGGCGGCAGCCCCACATACCTAATCAATTTTTATCTAAAATATTCCCGGCACCTAAACCGAATGGGAAAAAAGATTAATCGTAAATCTAAAATCACAAATAAATTTATACCGACCACATATATCGGACCACAGAACCATTTCAAAATAAATTCCAAGAAACACATTTTTAAATATGATAAATTTAAAATTGTGAACCATAAAAGCTTTAATTCGATGGCAGAATTTACAAATTTTCAGCCTTACCGTATTAGTATCTCGGTTGCCCCGCGAGGGTTTACTAAAGTGACGATTAAGGTCTTCACCTTCATAAGGTCTCAAGGCTCAAAATCCGTGCTATACTTAGACGATATTATTTGCATTGGCAATGACTTCGAGGAATGTCTAAGCAATGTTAACGAGCACCCAGATTACTTCAATGTCTCGGATTCATAGTCAACGTTAACAAAAGCAACTTGCAACCTAAAAATATGTGTAAAATTCTAGTGTTTATATGTTTTAATTTTGAGAATTTCACTTAATATTTTTTAACTTTAGAAAAGCGACATTATAGCACAATCAGTGTATATATTTTCGTCTCTTCCCCGTTGCACAATATAAGTTCGCTCAACTTATTGCGCTGTCAGTAGCAGCTTGTCCAGCGCTACAATACAGCTGATGGCACACCAAATTTTTTATCTATTGTTAAAAATGTAATAGCCAGCCAGGGCCAGCCCTGTGTACCACACACACACAGGGTACAAACGCTTTTAAGGATGATAATATTAATTTAATACCACCTCAAATAGCATTAAAATCATAATTAGTTACAACATTAGGGTCAGGTCGCTAGTATCCAGGGCTCTTTCGTAACTAATTTACGCATAACCCCTTCCATCACACTCGAGGAGTATTTGATTAGAATCAAGCAACTCAGTACTGGCATATACTAAGTATCTCTTTCTGCCGTGCAAACCACACCATAAACAAGTCACGGACAAACCATTAGCCAATGGATTGGCAGGGTGATGCCAGAGAGCAGTGTGTCATGGGTCCATGTGCTGTGGCTCGGTGTGCCCAGCGTCCGGTGTCCGGCGCTGGGGCGGCGGCGTCTCCGCAGCGGAGCGCCCGCAATGCGCTGGCCGCAAGGACCAGCACATCGCGTTTTCGCCAGATAATATATCAGGCCGATCGCTGATGTCGGCCGATTTGTTAAACCCGTTTGCTTTCTTAATAATAAATTAACCACAGTGTCCATTATGTAATATGTTTCATTTACGGTTGATACCGTATAATTAATACATTGTTTAAAATGTATGAATAATTAATATTTTGTTTAAAATTTGCAAAACTTCCCTCTCCAAACATCTACGTTGTGAATTATCTTATATCTGAAGAATGAAGCGACGAAATATAATATATGATCAAACGAACTTCGCGAAGTTCGATCGATATTATATGAGTCGCTTCATTCGAAGATATAACACCCGCCCGCCCATATTCCCAGGCGTGGGGAAGTTTCGCATAGTATCTCTAAAAAGAATGACGTAAAAATGGCGGCTGGCTGTATCGATACGTAGGCTCGAAAAAAATGATCGATTGAAAACAAATCGATTTTACTTTAAATAAACGTGCGAAGCTACCTTGTAGGCTGAAGGGACTACGTTGTGAATTATCTTATATCTTCGAATGAAGCGACTCATATAATATCGATCGAACTTCGCGAAGTTCGTTTGATCATATATTATATTACCATGTGAAGCAATAAATAAATGATAAATGACAAGACGCGGAAGGCGGAACCTGGGCCCTCGCGTGCCACGCGCGAGAGCTAAACCGGAATTTGGCGTCAGGATGATGATGATTACGGTCGTCATCATCATCCTGGCTATATTCCTCATATTTGATGGAAAGTGAGAACTTCTAATCATTAAGATTTTATACAACAAAATATAGAAGGCAAAAACGTTATCAGGCAGATAACCGAATCGTGAATGTAAAGACTTCTATATACTATCGTATCAATGCGCGAATCGTAGATGTTATGGCCGACCGTTACCGCTTACCATCCTGCGCATTATCTGCTCATTTGCCACTGCGTAGTATAAAAAAAAAAAGTGGTGTGTGGTGCCGCCACCTCAAAGAATAGCACCACCCCATCTCTTCCCGTGGGTGTCGTAAGAGGCGACTAAGGGACAAATCCGAAAGGTGGGCAGCAGCATCTTTCTGGGTAGATTTACATCAACTGCACTGCGATCTCCAACCCACCTGCCAAGCGTGGAGATTATGGCAATGACCTCCCCTTTCGTGGGAGAGGCCCGAAGTCCTGCAGTGGATTGTTATGGGCTGTGATGATGAAGTATAAAAAAAAACCACTCACTCAGCGGCGGCTCCAAAGGATGTCTCGTCTTGAGACACCACCCGACTGGATGCAGGTCGGGCGAGTCGTCGTCCAGCCAACACGACAGCGTGGGGCCCCAGCCGTCGTACGACACCAGCACTTGGTGGCCGCGAACAGCCGATATCGTGGCCACGCGGATCAGGAACGGGACCTAGAGGGTGGACAGGGAAATTCTTATTTGAGTGTTTTTAGTTTTTGAGGTAGGCCATGGCCAAGTGGAGACTGACAACGGCTACTAATGTGTTTGGGTAGTTTCGAGCTACTTGCACCCTAATCTACAAGAAGACACTGCCGAAGATTGGGCAAGCCTTTAAAAAAACAGTCTGTTTACTTCGATCTAGAACTATTATGTTGTATGTATGTATTCTATATGGTATAATAACTGGACTAAAGTGTAAGGGGGAGTTAAGTCCATCGAAAAGACAAGAAAGTACAGTAACAAATTAACTACAAATGAAAATAAGTACTGTTAAAGTCGTGTATTCATGTGTATTGTATGCACAAGAACTAAGCTACGGCCGCACTGGTGGCTTGCTTAGCGTCTAGCTAGAGCCTACATATGCGCCTCGGGTGTAGCGAAATATGCCTGTTTCGTGTCTCGCTTGAGGCTTGCTTTGAGCGTCCCTTTCCTACTCGCTATCCACTAGCCGAGACGCTAGAGCCTAGATAGGCGCCTAGGGTGAAGCGAAATATGCCCGCATCGAGCCTCGCTTGAGGGCTTGCTTGGTGCCTCACTCTCCTACTCGCTATATACTAGGCGAGACGCTAGAGCCTATATAGAAGCCTATGGCGTATAGAGCCTTGATATGCGCCTAGGGTGCAACGAAATATGCCCGCTTGGCGCGTCTCTTTGCTACCCACTAGCCGCCTCTCTAGACCCTAACCGCAATCAACACGTCTACAGCCCCAGAGAAACTAAACCGTACTCACCCTTGGATCCACAGCCTCCAGCTTCATCCCCGGCTTGAACCCCTGCGGCGGGCGCGTGCGGAAGGCCCGCGGCGGCGCCGGCTGCGCACCCGTCTCGCTCAGGTAGTTCTCCCACGTGAAGGAGTCCGGGTCCTTGTAGACTGTGGGCAGAGAATGTGGGTATGTTGACGACCTGAGTGGTTCAGTTGGTTAATATGCGAGTCGCCGCGAAGAGGCGGAGCAGAAATGAAATGATGTGTTTTATTTTTTTGTTGCGGGTCTGGGTGTAGTCTGTATAATATGTATTTAAAAATATATATAAGTAGTTTATCAGTTATCTAACACCTATAACACAAGCTTTGCTTACTTAGGGGCTACATGGCGCTGTGTGAAGTTGTCCAGGCATATTTATTTATTATATGTTAATGTAAATGTAGACTGCAGCCAAGGCGAAGCGAAGCATCTAGCCCCAAACTAAGCAAAGCTTGTGCTATGGGTGCTAGATAACGGATATACTATTAAATACTTAATACATACTTATTATACATAGAACACCCAGACCCGTAACAGAAATTAAAATTCATCATTTCAATTTTTGCCCGGCCGGGAATCGAACCCGGGGCCTCCGGCATGTTGACTATTGAACCACTCAGGTCGTCAATCAGTCAAGTCAGAATTGGATGCGCTGGTAATAGAATTATTTATTCTGTATTACAGAACTAGCTTACTTTAACTACAGTTTATGGAGTTTGCAGCTCAGAACGTGCTGGCGCTTGCCGCTGCGTTAACCACGTAAAACAATGGTCTATCATTATATTACCTGATTTGAAGTGATCTGCGTCTATAGCATTGCGTGTAACGTAGCGTTTATCGCATAAAACAACCGCGCGCTTAAGAGCATCGGTTAGTGTTCAACTTATGTTGAACTATAATAACACAAAAGGCATAGGTACTCCCCAAATGTGTTGTTATCTACGTATTTACATAATAGGTTTTTACCAACGAATTGCCATTTTGTATGGCAGAAACAGTAATTTTCATACGCAAATTTTTCAATTTCTTGTAGAACAGAAATCCGATTACATTGCAACTTTGGTGGCATACTCAGGTGACATTAAGCTAACGGTGCGGTACATTTCAATTTGATAAAGAATTTCTTCATAAAATTGTTAAATAGGCATAACTGACGTCAAATGAAAAGGTATATTTTCAAATAAAAACTTAACATAATACTTTTTTAATTTTACTGTTATCTAAAGATACTCTTTTTTCGACTTCAATTATTAATTTTGATATATTACGTACAAAACAAAATATGTGAGCTCTGCGAAAAAAACGGTCTTAGGTAAAGACTGATTATAAACTAGCTTCTACTTCTTCTACTTAGAAAATATCGTTTTTATTATTATTTCTTCATCGCCCTAAATAATTTTCTTGTAAATATTTTCAATGTACAGACACACTCATTTCTTACTGTTTTATTATAGGTATAAATAAATTAACAAAATGTGTGTGAAGCGGCCAAGAGTGCACTAAGTTAAGTCTAGGGTGGGATAGAGTTGATTCAATTGAAACCACGCGAACTAAGTCGCGCCGGGCATCTAGCAGTCAATAAAACATTGTAACAAACATTATTGACTTAAATAAATGTCAGTAACACGCGCTATGATTGTAGGATTTTATGTAGTTGTCGTGATTAGATGAGCGATAAGTAACTCTCGAGATAATACAAACGTGCTCTTTTTAAATATAACATTATTTTATTTTAAGTCACATACAGATAAACCAAACCACTTTGGATATTAACCTTTGACATTTAATTGGCTGAACTGTGCTATACCACATCAAGATTAGCAAGCAATTTAAAATGTATTTTATTTTTCATACATCACACAATATTTCCCAAAAAAAGAAACGTACACTTATTTGGATGTTATTTACTTTGTTTTAACTATCAGCACTCAAACGACAAATTCCTTGTAAATAAAACACGAATCATACCTGAGGAAGACCAAACAAAAAACCCACAACAAGACAAAACAATATTAAACACAAACTCGTGAACGAATAACAAACGCATGTAGCGCAGCAAATGGCAATCAGAGACCGTCTGAACACGACATTATGAATATACACTACATCATTCTCCAATCACAACAGTTATTACCCTTAATACTGCAATCTAGAGGCATGTAACCGAGTCACATTTGTATTTGTAGTACTGACTTCGCTAAGTGTAGCGTGAATCTAGAGTGGTGTGTACGCGACGCTTGCGCACTGATAACTGCAGGAGACTGTACTGTGTAATACTGTTTATCCTCGTACTCGGCTAATGGGGACAATATTCGTGCGTGTAAATTGAATGCAAGCTCGATGCCGCGACATTCTTCTGACGTAGCAGAGGCGATTGACTCTTCGAGTGTTTGAATTTATGGATTGCATTGCCTTGTTTTCGTCAAGGTTCGGGCTCTTGTGACGCGTGTGTTACTGTTATGTGAATTCGCTTCAGTTTATGTAAATGCTTGCATTGTTTAATTATTATTCCTTTATTAAATATTATTTTAAGATGTTACGATTTTTTTTCAATGTATATATATTTTTGACGACCTCATCAGATCAGTGTGGCTACAATGCAGGTCTGCTACACGATGGATCCCGAGGTCAATCCCCGACCGATCAGAAATTATGAATTAATGAATGAATTAAATGGGTCTTAGTGGTTATGTACTTGTGTAGTTTGCATTGTATGGGACTTATGAGTGTGTAGCGTTATTATTACTACTTATTACTGTCCCAAACTGAGTCTTCACTTTTTACTTAATCATTGACCACGAAGGCACAATTTTGTCATGTGTAAATCAGAAAATGTAATCATAAACAAGATATAAATGATTTTAATGTAGGTAAGTAGGACAACTTATATACGCTTTAAACAGATTGTACGGCAGAAAAAAAACAAAGTTGAACAAAAAGAACATGCAGTTATAGATCGAACATGTGCATATTACCTACTTAAAATTGATTAGCTTTATCAATGTTATATTATTGGTCAATATCTTTTTAAAAGTAACATGTACACAATCTTGTGATTGATTATTTCTAATACCTCTATAAACATAAATATTACGTTGTTTGTGTTTTTCAAGATAATTTATCTATTTCAGATGATTATTAAGTTTAGTAGATGACGATTAAGACAAGCTAGTTATTTTTATTTTTTTGCTTTTTTCCTGTTGACTGGAAAATATCGCTTGTAGCGATAAGGCAGCCATGGCTTCTGTGTCTGTGACTGTACCCATTTAGTAAATTCTTTTGTATCAGATAGAATTTTTGTATCACTCATTTTTGGGGACAATGTGCAACTTTTTACAATAAGGTACCCGAAGAAATTCAAGGATTGCCTCTCAGGGAATTTAAATCCTGGATCAAGGGTAAATTATTGCAGAAATCATATCATAAGATAAATGATTTCATTGAGGATAAAAATCCATGGAGTTGAATTTTTTTGATCTGACCAATCTTCTATGTTTCCTGCTGCGTTTCAGATTGAAACAGTATTTTATTGCTAATTTATTTATTATAAATTGAATGTAATTAAACATAGTGTTAGAATAATTTATATTGATTTATTTAATGCAATGATTTGGTTGACATGGGATTTATAATGTTGTTAATTTTTTAATTTTAATTATTTGATTAATTAATTGTTCTATTGACTGAGAAATTAATATTATGAACTGCCTAACCTGTACTATTTGTTTGTTATGTATTATTGTTGACGTTCATAAGTGTTTCTTGTAAACCTTAAATTAAATAAATATGTTTGAGTTTGAATGGCAGATAACGATTCTTTTTATTGCCTAGGGAGGCCGGACGGATGGACGGACAGTCCACCTGATGGAAAGCGGCCACCGTCGTCTAAGGCTTCAACAACCTAAGGGGAGCCGAAGCAGTGCCGGCCTTTGGAGTATCTTTAGATATGCCATTTGAAAACCCCTATGTTGTGCAAAGGAAAGCCTTCGGAAGGGGGCTCTTTCCATATCTTGATTTATTGCTCATACAAAACCGGTTGCAGAATATATAATTTTGAGTTTAAAACTGGACATAAAGCAAAAGTCGGGTCTAGCCATTGTCTACGATGAGGTGGAGTGATATGTGGCTGGTGACTTAATTGAAGCGTACATAATATTGCTCATTACAACAAGAAGTATCCTCATAAATCCTATCCTATTCTATCGTACACTATCGTTTTCTACGAAGCCAAATATAAAAATTGTCTCAACGTAGCGACAGCATATTTTGAGCTTTTAGGAAGAGTTTCTTTGTCGGGTTCGAATTGTAACGTGATCACTGATCGCACTTCACAGACGGCCTGGAGATTGTACACAAACAACGTGTGCTGCCGCCCATTTCCTAGTATTCAGAGGATCTAGCTGATTAATCTTTAAGACAACAATTCTTTATACGAATATTTTACCCTTTATTGGAAGAGGTCGGTGGTATTCATATTGGGGGTACTCTTCCATGTAAATAAATAGACAAACAGCGACAGAAAGTTGCATTCTATTTCAGCTAACAAGATAGATTTTATAAGCAGATGTGGAAGAAGTATTGTGTTCAGCGGTAGACGTTTTGCTGCTGAGATGATGATGAGCCATAGTAGATATTCACCAAGTAGGCAAGAGCAGTGCAAAACCTTGAACACTAACCAATGTTCTTACGGTGACGGAAACCTGCACACGCAGGCGACTGAATGCGCAACCATGTTCCAATCTGGTGAGGTTCCCGTGTTAACAGGATCACGGAGATCAGATGGCCGCCGCTGCACTGTAATTACCTGATCTGTCAAATCCTGGATCATGGTCAAAATGGACACCGGGCCCTTGGACAAGAACCAAGATCCTTGCAAAGGTGTGTAACCTTATAATTTCCAGTAGTAAACCAAAAACTCACAGTTGGGCGGCGTCAACGAGACCCCGTTCTCCTCGGCCCAGCCCACCGGGTGCACGTAAGGCGAGGTGGGCTCCACCCAGTAGTCGTACATCTCGTCCCAGCTGTCGAAGTTCACCAGAAGCCGGTTGTCCAGCACGTCGGCCACCGACGCCACGCACACCAGCTCGTTCTTGCGATCCTCCGCCTCCAGCTTCATGCCCACGCGGAAACCGTGCGACTTTATCGTCTGCGGGAGATGGAATCGTGTTAACAACCTACAAAGAGATAGGCTGTAGCGTAGGTATATACCTAACTACCTTGTATGTGTGTAGATAAGTTCTTTCGCTAGTAAGCATTTTTATATTGTGTAATTTTTTGGGAAGGGGGTGTGTGTAGCGTAGGTATATACCTAACTACCTTGTATGTGTGTAGATAAGTTCTTTCGCTAGTAAGCCTTTTTATATTGTAATGGAGCCAGTCGGCTACTAACCGGGAGACTATGCACTTCGTATAATAAACGTCGTACTTATACTAAAGCGGTCTTTGATTTAACCTACTGAGCAGACCTAAATAGACATTTCCCACAAGGCCACCTTGTGGACAGTAACTGTCGAGCATTATGGATGGTTCAGCACATTTATTTTGTTGTTCGTTTATGGGAAAAACAATTTTCTTGTGATCGCTCCAAATCTAACACTGACACTAAAACTAAACTAGACTTTGTTTACTACATGTGAAAACAAAAATAAGTCGCACTTTGAAATTTAATAAGACAGTTTGCTCGGGTGGAGACCTGGTGACCTGTAGCACAGGTTTCCCTAGTTCAGGCACCAATCCCCACAAATATGTATACGTATCCAACATGTTAATAATGTACCTTGTTTTATAATTGTAATTGGCAGTACCACTTTTATCTGTATCTGATTGTAAGTAAGACTGTGAAATAAATAAATAAATAAAAACATAAAAATAGTATGTATACGTTGTTGTGGAGAAATAAATGGATTATTGAAAAAGGGATTCTCACCGTAGTGGTGACGTGCGGGAAGAGGTGCCTGGGCGCGGCGACGGCGCGCATCTGCTTGAGGTAGAGCGGCCAGGCGAAGGCGGCGGCGCCGGGCGGCGCGCGCAGCGGCCGGTTGTTCTTCTCGCACCAGCCCGGCGGGAAGATGTCCGGGGAGTCCGCGTTCACCCAGTAGTCGAACATGTCCGGGTAGCCGTCGAAGTGCAGCCGCATCCGGAAGCCCTGCAGCTCGGCCACGGACACCACGCAGAACAGCGCCGGGTGCTGCGGGTCGATGGCCTCCAGCCGCATGCCCACCTTGAACCCGTTGCGCGTGTACGGGAACGCGTCGCGGAACAGCTTCACCGGCGCCGCCTTCGCCTTGCACACCTCCAGGTAGCGCATCCACGAGAACCCGTTCTTGCCGCACATCCACGGGTACTTCTCGTTCTCCGCCATGTCCTCGCCCAGCTTCAGCAGCGCCGCCTCCGCCAGCGCCTCCCCCGGCGCCGCCGAGTAGTGCTTCAGAGGCACCTTCTCCTCCTTCTCGTCGGGCGGCACGTCCGACTCGGACGGCTGCTTCCGGATCAGCAGCTTCTTCATCTTGTTCTTCCTCTTTATCAACTCCGCGCGCTCCCGGTCCCTCTTCTTCTGGGCCACCTTCTGCACCTCGCTCTGGCACGTGAGGCTGCAGAAGTTGGGCGTGATGAACTCGGCCGCCATCCCGTGGCAGCCGCAGCCGTCGCAGCGGTAGAGGTCCTCCGGGGACATCGGCTTCTTCTCGCGCCCGCTGCGGTCGATGCGCTGCTTCAGCGGCGTGTGGTACTTCACGCTCGGCATCAGCATCTCCTCCGGATCGCTCGCGTCCACCAAGTCGATGAGGCCGAACTCGTTCGTTTGGAAATGTAAACTGCTGCCTTGAAGCACCGCCGTACCGTTGTTCCATATCAAACCGGGCGGGTCCTCCTCCAGAGTTGAATCGAAGCTCTCTCGCTTGTACCTATTTGAGGCCTTCTTTATACTATCTAACGTCTGATAGTACCCTTCGTGATTGTTTTTGTCATTGTGGGGCCTCCTATCTTTGTAGTCCTCGTCAGAATCCCCCAGGTTGACCTTAGCTTCTAAATCTTTATCAAGTTTTTCATCGCAAAATAGAGAGGGCACCCTATGATCGTCGTTTCTCGTAATTTCGAGTGATACCGCGGTTTTTTCCGTCGCTCCGGGCGGAGGTAATGCCGTCACCTTGAAGGCCTTGTTTGCCAAATTTTCGTTACACAAAGAAATTCTCCTCTTCAGATTAGCAGTTGCTGTTTTCCGTTCACTATTGTCAGAGTTTGAACGACGCAATATGGCAGGCGCAGCAATAGTGACTGTTGCCATTTCACTTTTATCAATTATATTTTTATTTAGGAGACTTTTGCTTTTCTCTGGAATTGCCAATGTGAACGATTTCTCCCTGGTCTGCCCGTTCTCATCATCGGCTATGGACACTGTATAAATGTCGTCGTTCATACTGGCATTAGTTTCTGGGATGGAGAGTGTGTACTCCCCTTGCTCACCGGTAGGCTCTGCTCTAGAGCCTGGAATCGAGATGGCAAACGCTTTCTCGCCTTTGTGGTTTTGAAGAATAGTATTACCATCCTTTCCATTGACCAACTTCCCTAACGGCTGCAAAGGCGGCATGTCCGAGGCCTCCATTGCCGCAGCGTCTCGCATGACGGTGATGTTGCCTTGGGGATCGTTCTGTATCTGACCATTGGCTATTTGAAGATTTATAATAGGTCCCTTTGATGCCATTGTGGCTGGCAACGAAACTGGCAAGATGAATTTGGTGTTCTGCATTTTTGGCATGTTCATAGGAGTCAAAAATAGCTTCTGATTGTTTGCGTTCACATTTGATTGATTGTTTGATATGAGTATTGATTGGTTTTCTGGCATTGACTTATTGGTCGCCTTCTTGACAGGGCCTAGGTAAGCTATGGCCTGCTTGCTTTGAGTGCCGGATGCTATGGTCACAGGGACGATCATTTTGTCATTTGGTTTGGGTTTCTGGATGACAATTGGTTGTCCAGCGTTTGCCGGAGTCAAAATGGAAGCCTTATTTTGTGCAGTTATTTTAGGAGCAATATTGGGTTTGTTTCCCACATTTGATATCAGATGGATGTTAGAGTTACTTGTAACCTGTAAATAAAAATAACATATAAATATGGTGTAACATGTACATATGTAATAATAATCTTGGCGTTAATGTTTCGGTTGTGCTCTCATGCACGAGGTAATTACAATAGAGCGACTGCCATCTGACCTCCGTGACCCTGCACCACGGGAAACTGACCAGATTGGATCGCCATGTTTCATCACGATGTTTTCCCTCGCCGTAAAAGCAACCGTTAGTAATCAACTAATGTACATAATTCAGAAAAGAGTCATTGGGACATGGTACATTGGATTCGATCCCGGTACCTCTCGCTTACGAATGATACCTTACCGATACGCGGTACCTTAACCACTATGCCACCGACACTATTTATTATTATTATTCTCTTTATTTATATTAAACAAATAAACTGTAGGTTAAAATGGTAGCACTTTAGAAAATATTTAAAAAAAATTTAAGCTAATCAGATATCTTGATTTCAGTTGCTCCATATAGTCAAAAGATTGTGATAATATTTGAGTCTTGAACTCCATCAATTCATTGTAATAAAAAAATAACAAGAAACTTTTTCAGACTTGAACACGGTTATTGTGACAACTCGAACAACTTTCAAAGGTGTGAGTCATATTATTATTATTATTTAAATTTACAAAAAACTATGAAGTGCCGTATTCTTTGAACCAGCAGCGACATGGTTACGGAGTATAGGTAGAGTACCTTCAATACTTATAGTGCAAAAGACATAATTTTTTTTCGCAAATGTCAAGACCAACTTTGGTGTTGTGCAGCATAAGAGCATAGTTGATGGTGCTCTACCAATTCTAAGCATACTGCCATTGGTTCATAGCATAGGGCCCCATACAAAATGTGCTAAGTAAACATCGTTTTTTTTTTCAAAACTGTATGTCAGATTTTGATGCCCTTCTCTACAAGGATGTGTTTGAGCGTGCTAAACGTAATGTTGTTATTTGGCCATAGTCTACTTCCCCTAAATACCTACCTAGTCTCCTTTGCATAGGTAGGTACTGAAAAATTTGTCAAATCGTGAATATTTTTGCAAAATTTCAATAATTATAATATTATGATGCCTTTCAAAGGTGTGCGTGCACGTTTCACTTAATATGCTTTCCGTAGAACCTTGTACGAGTTGTAAAAAAATTTACAGTCTACAATTGATTAACATCGCCAATTTATATATTTATTTAATACTTTATTGCACACGAAAATGGTAACAAAGACATGGCAAATATATACATGACACAAAAGGCACTACTTATTTCTAAATAGAATTTTTTTTCAATCTTGGAACTTCGCGAAAATTTTGGTATGCTTGCGAAATGTATGTACGCATTTTTATCTGGAAACGCAACTGATACAACAATTTGTTTACTGAAATTTTTTGTATGTGATTATTTAACTTGCTAAATTAATTTGCATCATTTGCACTCGATTTTGAATTACATATATTTTATATGTAAATAAACCAGAAAAGCTTAAAGACTGAAAAAAATTTGACATTTTTCTTGCAATTTTGAATACCTATAATAATATGACGCACACCTTTGAAATTTCACTATTTAATTACTTTTATCTACACTCGTATCGTAATGTTCTAATTACATATTCGAAAACAGTCGTTTAAGGGTACACTTTTTTCACGCCAGACTATAAAATTTTAAAAAAATTACTTTTCGATACAGCATTTCCCATACTATTATCATTACAGCTGTATCGTAAAATTACTTTTTAATCATTATGCAACACTCTAATTTTTTAATTTTTTATCAGGCGCCGGGGCACGGCGTAATGTAGGCTGAATACTTAGAAGTCATTAACAAATTCAAATTCAAAATTTAATTTTTCCTGTTTATATTCTGTGTAATTATTTTCCCGCTAAACAGAATATTTTTTGTAATTGTTGTAATTTGTGTTTGTGAATGTTTTTTCTTATTTTAAGCAAATAAATAGATAAATGTGAAAGTAGTAAAGTGAATTTCCCGCCGCTTGATATCCTCGACGCGTAGATACAACAGAACTGACTCGCAGCTTACTTCCAGGTAAGTTGAGAAAATTATAAGTACGATATTTTAACATATAAATATGAGTGTAGATAAAGTAGTGTATGCAATAATACATATAATTAGGTATTAAAACACTCGTGTCAAACTATTATCATACTTGGCTACGCCTCGTATAATAAACAGACACTCATGTTTTAATACCCCCTTTTATATGACAGTTGCATAAACTACTATAATGTAATCATAGTACTATTATTATATAATTTGATATTGCAAATGTATTTAATGAGATAAGTATGTATTGAAAAATATACAATTAGTTTATCAGTGGAAATAAATTAAATAAAGCTAATACTAAATTATAAAATAATATTTACAAATAAAAAACTTGCCCCAAGTCCCTTGTTACAGGAATTGTTCCCAAAAGGCTGGCCGCATTGCCTCGCTGTATCGCGAGGCTAATCCTTTGGCCAAGGAATTGGCCAGCCTTTTGGTCATGCGAAGTGTTAACCAGGCGCTTAGACAACTCTTTAAAGAGAGTATGAGCGCCTGGTCCCCACGGCCCAAGCGTTTCTACGCCAAACGGCGCAAATAGATGATCAATGTATGCAAATTTTTGATGTGATGTGCTTTCCATACAACCTTGTCGGAGAATGAAAAAAATTTTACGGACACCTTTATAAATATTGCCAATTTTGGAAATTCGCGAAAACTTTAAATTGTATGGGAAAAGTATGCAAACGCATATTTATCTCTTACTGTAGAAACTTATTTGATACAACAATTTGCATACTAAAGAGATTGATTTTTTAGAGCCGATTATCTAACAATTATAAAATAATATTTGCATCATTTGCACTCGCATGAATTGGTTGCAATTTTTAATTATGTAAAGTTTATGTGTAAATAAACTATAAATAAATTTGCATACAGAAAAATATTGGTCTAAACAATTCAACATATTCAATTTCAAGTGCAATTTTAATTTCCTAATTTGTCGCTTAAAATATTCAAGCATATTTGCATACTGTAAAAAATGGGACACCTCCAACTGTCGCATCTGATCAGTCTAGTAAAATTACAATGCTCCTATTACCTAAATGTGTCTAATTTAGATAAAGTTACTGATTACATTGTTTGACCAACTAATATACTGTGTAGAGCAAACTTTAAAAAATAGGTAATTTCTTGCATTAATAACATACAATTCAAACCAATGGTAGGCCATGTTGACTTCAGTTTAAATATTATACCAAATTTTAAAATTGATCACATATAGCTGTGAAAATTGTTTTAAAACTTTAAAAATATTAAAAGGAATATAATAATAGGAGGAGGTGAATAGTAATAGTCAAGTTAAGTATAGTAATAGTCAAGTTACTCACAATTTCTAAATTAATTGTTTAAATTTTAAGTTTCCTTAGATAATCTGTTTCTAAATTCATTTATTTTTGTTTCCTTTTTGATGGCATACACATTCTGACCTACTGGTGGTGACATTTACTAACTTTTAGATCTATGTAATAACAATATAAAAAGAAAATACTTACAGGTCTCCTTACTATTATTTGTGGAGGATTGCCACTAGTGCTGGCTTGACTGATCACTTCAGTGCTGGTCACGGGCTTTAGCCCTGTTGGGGTCTGAATATACACAACATGTGGCATTGTTCTAGCTGTTCCACGTAATTGAACAGTCCCCGCATTAACAGAACTCGGCAGTGTCAACTGTATCGAGTTGCTAGATGAATTTGGTATCTGTACTATGGCCTGGCTAGAAGACACTTGCCCTTGAGACATACTAGTAGCAGTGTTCATTTTCATCTGTATTCCTGATGAATCTGATAGCTGAAGCTGGGATGAATTTGACATTGTTATATCAGTGTTCTCCATGGTTGCAGGTCTAGCATTAGGACCCATGTGAACATGAATAATTGAGCTGAGAGATTGATTTGTACCCTGCAATATAGGCATAGATGGCAAATTTGGACCAGTCAACTGTATGTTTTGACTGCCAGATGGGATTTGCAGATTGATAGTTTCCCCCGCAGGCAAAACGGGTACGGTTGTTGTGCCTGACATTTGTAGAGGAAGTGTTCCTGGGCCAATTTGCAATGGTACTGTGTTAGTTGGTCCTGACAACTGAACAGGAACATTAATATTTGAAGTGGAGCCCGGAATTTGCACTGGCACATGCAATGTGGACAGTTGAAGGGGGTAAGGGCTATTGGTTGTGTGAATCTTGACCGGCGCAATAGAATGGGTGACCAGGTTGTGTGTGATAGGCATAGAGCTCTGCTGCGCCTGTACTGACGACACGATCATGCTGCTCGATATTGGCGCCTGAAATATCACAATCATGTCAATAAAATTGAGTCCACCCATTACACAATACCTAAGAAGTTAATTCACATTTACAAAATTTAACTCACACGTAGACTATTCAGTATCACATTAGTCTGCGAACTACTCTGCGACAAGCTCGTGTTGACAGACGTGTTCGAAGATTTTAGTAATCTTTTTTTCAAAATTTCAGTCTTTGAATTATCAAAGTTTTGAAGTGAATTACACTGCTGTCTTTCCATCTCTCGTCCCCAAAAACGTAATCGAATTCATTACAGATACCTAATTATGTTTTACAATTCATTATTTATAGCCTGTAACGCACACAAAAATAAAATATGTTTTGTAAATGAAGATCATCTGGACGTAACGCACACTCGTAGTAATTTACACGTTGTCATAAAATTATCCTATTCTAATTCGACAAATCAATATAATAACAAAAAAGTAACAAAACATCACTAACAATATTTATAGAAATCGTAACTTTATTCTTTCCCTAAAATCGCACTCTATGAAATTGTGCAGCTACTTTTACAGAGGTACAACCTTCTATAGAAAAGTTCACGAAACACTAAAATGATAATTAATTACTTACATTTCACAATCTCAACGCAAACTCAATAAGTTCAGACATTAATTTTGGAGACAAAACACCATAATCGTAACAAGAACTAATAAATATAAATAAATTTTATTTGTTTCAGCGACGATATTTACCTATCCCAGCACAACTGGTAATAATTCTGTGATACTGACAACATAACCATCCAATCGTATTTGTAATTTCGTACGTTGGCACCTCCTAAATTTTAAACCAATCGAGTGAAAGCATTTTCATAGAACAGCTTTTGGCGCCCACAAAAAATCAACTTTGTAACTTTTTATTTTAAAATGAAAATGCAACGATTTTTCCTTATTTTGTATGCATTTTACAATAAAATTTTACAGATAAAAAATAATATTTTAAGTCATCACATGGATCGAATCAAAATAAATGGTATTACCATAATTTACAAAAGTGTGTATAGATAAAACAAAACATTTAAAAATATATTTTGACTTGAATTTAGCTCCTGACTGTTAACTCCGTCTAAAGTAAGTTATGTCTAAACCTTGAGTATATATAAAAATAAATAAGTAACTTATTAAATAAGTACTTTTAAAAAAGAAAATAATGTAAGAAATAATTTCACCGGAAATGATTTTCTGCAAATCCCGCTAGTCTCATCAAACACGTTCAAAAATCGAATTTAGTTTCCTGTGCTGTGGTCAAGTTTAGTCCAATTCGAAGCTGTTTCCGAATTTTTAATTTATCACATTTACATATAGATTTTTTAGAAATTACTTACGATGCTAGTACTACTTATTTTAGACGCTTAAAGGAATAGGAACAAGATTTTGACATATCTGTGAATTGTGTTTGCACTTATTTTTGGATAGTAGTTCCTGAACGAAACTCTTTCTCTCTACTTCCGCCGTATTTAATTTTTACACTACCCAATTTCAAGGCATCGCACTTAGCGTCCTGTTTTCTTTATAACTACTGCACTAACCAATAGGCCCAAGTTTAGGCAAATTGGTTTACGGTGATACGATTGCCTCGCCTTGTGATAGGTCAGCAGTACTTTTACCACATTTTATTTAAAGTCTACCCACCTTCGAGTTACTACTTTAATTTTTACATGTAATCTAGGTTTCACGCGTTTTACAACCTATATAGATGTATGAATCGCACATGTTATGGGCGACAGTTAAAGCTTATCATTATTATAGCTGCTTGCTGCTCGTTTGTCATAACGTAGAATAAGAAAAAAAAGTTTCTGCCCCTCAAATGGTTTCAATTTTGTACAATATGTACAAAGGACGTGAGTGGTCTCGTCTGGCTCTGGCTAACGGTTGTTTTTCTTCACCCGAGTCTTCCTTTGGACTGTGTCGTTTCGGTTGGAGTGTAGCAAAGAAGGCGCTGAGGAAAAATGACGAAAAAAATTTGATATGCACCCTTTGGTATCCTCTAACCGTCGTTTCTCTTGTCAAGCCTGCGTCCGCCCCTGGACACCTCCAGTACCCTCCTTGATAAGCACCGCCATAACCATAAAGCGGTCGCTGACACCCTTAACGCCCAAGTCGCCATCTCGAAACATCTCAGAGTAGGTATACGAGTACTAGTTTGTAGCCGTTGCCGATGTTTCTAAACCTGTTCTGCCTCCACCGAGTCTCTTGCAGGAACGCCACTGCCACCTTCCGTTTAGCGAATACGTCGGCAACCTCACGCCCGTCCTTAGCTCAGTTCTGCGTACCAATGTTCCGGTAGCGTAGCGGACATTCTTGTGAACTAGTCGTAACCGGGCCCGCTCAGGGACCCGCTGCCGCACAACTCGATTCACCAGAGCCTCGTCCGTCTGCCAGCAGAGATACCGTGTGCAGGTGATTACCCTAAGATGGTAGTGGGAACCCATACCGCCCCTCCTGCGCATAACTGTACTACTGCGCAATAACTGTCAGATGTCGTACTACTTGCAAAAGACCTGGCAAAAGATGTCTATTGGCGGTAGTACTGCCTAACTCCGTTAGTACGCCGCCATCTTGATCCAATTTATTAGGGACCAATCGCAGCAAGGCAGGGCCAGCGGGGCTATTGGCTAACTCAGTTGACAACTGTATTTGACACTAGATAATTCTACACCACGTCATCTACGTTGAAAACTGGCAATAGCGTCTACCAAATTAGTACCAAATTAGAGTAGTGTCAGATTTTTTTATGTCAAAGTCCACTGAGATAGCCGATAGGCCCTCAGAGCTGCTTGATTCAAGAGTTGTCCCTATAGTAGAAGTTGTAGAAAATGAAAAATACTTTTATATAAGCCGAATTTTCAAGTACAAAATGAAGTTTCATTTTAATTGGCCATAATTTTTTCCCCACAGCGATTCAAGAGCCGTCTTGTAAAAGTTGTAAAAAAAGAAGAATCCTTTCCAATAGCATATTGATCAACATTATAGGTCATATAGGCTTGGGTCCATACATTTCTGCTGCTCCTATAGATTTAAGGAAAAATATTGTAATCAGCAATAAAGGTTTATTTTATATATTTTTGACAATATAAATTACAAATAACACATTATTACAATGATACAAACAGTAGCTGAATACATATTGATTACTATAAACATTTTGTATATTAATTATGATATTATTTTAATTTTCAGTATAATTCTAGTGTAATATTATAAAGTTGTGAATTTGATGTATGCACGTTATTTACTCTTTGAGTCGTTTTGACGATCTGAGTGGTGCAGTTGGTAAACATGCTGGCCTGTCATGCAAAGGTTCTAGGTTCGATTCCCGGCCAGGCAGAAATGAAATGATGAATTTTAATTTCTGTTATGGGTCTGGGTGATGTATTTATTTTACCATTTATTGTGTACAATGAAAGTTACAATAATATGAACATACAGATAACAATCACAAAAGTCTAATAATAAGTATGTATTTAAAATATATACTTACAAGTAGTTTATCAGGTTTTGGGCACCCATAACATAATCTTTGCTTACTTTGGGGCAAATTGGTGCTGTGTGAATTGTTCAAGCTTAGTTTTGTATATATTTATATTCTGTAAATCTAACATACATTTAAATAAAATAGACTATGACTACGACATATATACATAGACTAGTGCTTAGGACTTCTATTGACTTAGATTTTTTGGCACGTGGCCGAAATTAGAACTAATGCTGCCATCTTCTAAAGTGCCAACAGCTCCTTATAGGTTTGTATAAGGAGTTACACTATGGCACATATATCAATGCATTTCTTTTTTGGTTACCTTATTTGTAAGTTTGATGAAGGTAAGCAGGTAGGATTACAAGTATAACATTGGCTTATAGAAGATGGCGCCTCCTCCAAAAGAAACACCTGGTCCAGGTGCCAACATTTAAATGCAACAATTTAATACTTCAGACACTGTAATTCATTCTTTACAATTTTTTTCCAATCCAAAGTGGCTTAGGTCAAGGCATGTTCATGTGTGAAGTTATGATGTGCTTCTGGAGACCAGCCTTATACCGGTACTCTATATTACAGAAATCACAAGTGAAGAGATATTTGTCTGTATGCACCCGTTGATGCTTCTTAAAGTAAATCTGCCTTTTGAAGGTTTTGCCACATTGTTCGCAAGTATAAGATCGCGAACTGCTATCTACCGGCATATGTGTCCATTGTTGGTGACATTTTAAGTTACACAATGATTTGAAGGCCATGCCACACTGTTTACAGAGATACGGCCTCACCTTGCTGTGTACCATTTTAATATGAACCTGGATATCAGACTTAGTCTTGAACATCTTGGTGCAGATGTCACAACTGAAGGGACGTTCTCTTAGATGCACGCGGTTTTGGTGACCCTTTAAGTTTTGCTGTGTTTTAAAGGCCATGTCGCATTGCTCGCACTGATATGGCCTTGCCTCGGTGTGTACCCTTGTAATATGGCGCTGGATATTAAACTTAGTCTGGAAAACCTTGTCACAGATGTCACAACTGAAGGAACGTCTGCCTATATGCACTTGGTGTTCATGCACTGTTCTATTATGTCGCTTTAAGTTATACCGCGTTGCGTAGGCCTTGCCACACTGGTCACAGGGATATGGCCTCTCCTCACTGTGTTGTTGAGCAATAGGGGCTGAAACTTTCTTATAATAGTTTCTTTTAGTTATATCACTTTCATTTATAGTAGTTACAGATTTTAGGCTTTTCATCATATTCCCTTTTAATATTGATTTTTTGCATTTACTGCTTATAGGAATTTTTATATCTACTGCATTGACATATTCTTCAACTTTTTCCAAACAATCAATTTTTGTATTATTGATTGTCACTCCATTAAACACTTGACTAAATGTCAAATCATTGGATTCTATAAAATTTTCATCAAACTCATTTTTAGGCAATGTTTCAAATAATCTGTCTTTCGTATTAGATTCTGTTTTTATTACCGTTGTCGAATCTATTTCATAATCAATATCAAGTTCGTTTTTAGGTGAGATTTCAAAATACATCTCATCTTTAACATTACAGTCTGTTTTTATTACCATTGTCGAATCTACTTGAAGCGAGCCATTGGAATCTATAAAATTATCATCAACTTCGTTATTAGGTAAAATTTCAAAATATATCTCATTTTTAATATTATATTCTGTTTGAATTTCCGTTGTTGGATAAATAGCCATGGCTAATTTGTTTACACCGTGGCGTGCATTACTTGATGTAGTTGATATGTGACTATTTTCATCATATGAAATTACTTTATTGTTGTATAAGACAGGTTTATTTACGAAGTCAACAACATTTTGCATATTATCTATCTCGATCTCGACCGGTTCTTCTTTAATTGCTACGTCATGTTCCATAACAACTACTTCATGAGAATCCTCTGTTTTCTGCATATCTGCTGGCTTGCAAATCCAAACCAGAATCGTAATCAGTAAAGTTAAAAGTTGCTACTAAAAATTACGTACGAAAAAAAACAGCAAGCAACACAACAAATCAATGTTTTCGTCTGATAACGACCAAAGAGGATAGAAACACTACCTTTAATAACAACGACTAACAAGTGTTGTGTGGATGGACGGCGGCGAACCGTTGACCGGTTGACACGTATTCGTGTAAAAAATCGTTATCGACTTTTTGGACTTTCTGTTTGTTGAGGTCGAGCGACACCCTCCCAGCGAGAGACTTTCACATGTCTCACTCTACCACGCTCCAACTATCCCAGGTACTACATTGCGGTCTACAAGTCAGAGTACTCGGTTGTAGTGATGTTGGACATGGAGAAGGCCTTCGACAGAATGTGGCACAAAGGGCTGTTCTATAAACTGTCAAAGACCGAAGCTCCACGAAGGGTTAAGATCGTAGCCTCCTTTCTGCAAAACAGAAGGATACATGTTGCAGTGGAGAACAACCTGTCGACGCCTCGCCGGCTTGCCCCATGGGAACCTTACCTCTCACCGGCTTCGACACGACGTACTTCACCCAGTCGCTCAATCCGAAGCAGTCCGCAAAATGCAGCTCACATTAGAAGCCCTCAGTACCTGTAGCCGTATTCACAATGGCTCGGAAATCGCATTCGGATACGGAATCGACAAAGGACCCCGCAAAAGTTCTTAGGAAAATGTGGTTTCAGTTAATTTTGATGAAATTTTCATATGTTTTAGAGAGTAGAGTTTCCGTGGAATCTATCGGGATTCTGAATAACAGTTTTCGAATCGAGCCCGCCCGTCTCTGTAGAGAAATTAGCTGCACAGGCGGTTATGCTGCTCCTAAGAGCCAAACTTGGCCAAGATGACTACGTGGTCCGTAGTTATCTGGCGTCGGTGGGGTGTGCCACTCAAGCCCCCCGCGAGCACTTCTAAGCGGACATGGAGTTTGAGGACTCCATGTCCCAAATCTCTGCGCCACCCTCTGGCAAGAGGGCGGAGTCGGTGGTCGAGCATGACTCTTCGTCCTCGACCACCGTCACGTCCCATCCCCTGCGGTCGAGCTCGTTTAAAGGTCCAAACGGCACCGAAAGAGAGTCGCCCGTTTGGAATCCGAGACCTCGTCCTCGGCAGCCGGCAGCCGGCTCAGTAGCGCGCTTCGCTCCGCCTAAAGGCAGATTTACACAGGGTCAGTAGCTGTCGTCAGTGCTGGCGCCGAAAACAGACTTATACTATTTACACGCAGTCAGTATTTCGTCAGTAGTCGAGGATATTTCTTTTGGTGTGCACACGTTCGTAAAGTTCGTGCGGAAAAATGAATTCTCGAAAACAGCAAAAAATCTAAGTTAATAATTTGTTGAGAAAATTTATATTTGTGATGATTAAAATAGAGCGGCAGCGATTGACTTCGGCATTTACACGGCGTCAGTTGCGCTGGCGCGGGTGGCGGGGGGAGCGGACTGACGCCAAAAATATGAAGCGGGAATATTGAAGTCAGTACTGACGCGACAGTACTGTACTGACTTGCTTGAAATTTACACGATGGCAGTGCCAGGTCAGCACTGACTCGGCAGTGGACTGACGTCAGTTACTGACTCAATGTAAGCCTTAATTGCCTTAAGGCCAAGCCCCCGCGCCGATTTTTCTCAGGGAAAAGTCGAAGTGGGAGCTTGTTGAACGTGTTGTTCCGCACAAAAGCGAGAAACAACGCGTTCACTACACCCCTGCGACAAACACGGGTGTAGCCGTCAAGATCGACGTAGAGGCGATCGATGACTTCAGAAACGTTACGAGGTTCCTCGCCCTGTGCGAGAGCTGGTAGAGTGCGGGGCCGATAACCGCCCGTCGTCCCCAGAGTACAGACGCACTGCGAACCGACTTCAGTGAGAGCACGTCTCGACGAAGTGAGAAACTCCCGCTGGGGAGACCTCATCGAGATGATTTCCCCGTCCCATCAAGCGTACTATAAGTGGCGAAAGCTCTTCGTACAGACGCCACTACCTCCATCCCTCCTCTTGTTCGCCCAGATGGCACAATTGCGTTTGCGGACGAAGAGAAAGCCGAATGTTGCGCAGACAGCATTGCTTCACAATGCTCCCCTAGCACCAAAGAGTGCGTGCGTGACGTGCGTGTAGTGGAAGACGAGGTCCGTCAAAAGACCTCCCTCCCTCCCACCTTGGACCTTGTCACAGTGTCCCCCGACGAGATCCACTCCGTCATCAAGGGTCTCAAATCTAACAAAGCGCCGGGCGCGGATGGAATTTCCAACCAAGCGCTAAGTACCTCCCCGAGCAGGTGCTTACTTTATTAGCGATCATTTTTAATGCTTGCTTTGACCATTGCCACTTTCCAACCGCATGGAAAAAGGCCATAGTCAAAGTCATAGGCATTACCAAACCGGGAAAGCCATTAAATTTAGCGTCATCCCACCGTCCAATAAGCCTCTTCAAGGCACTAGGGAAATTATTCGAGAGAGAGTTTGCTTCGATGTTAAGCGCAGACGGGGTGACAGCGACCCCCTCCCCACCGCATGCAAGGGAAATTAGTTCCCTGGCAGCGCGCTGTCAAATACCTTAGGCGTCACACTTGACAAAAGGCTCACCTTTAGGCCTCATGTCGACAAAGTGTGCCACACCGCCAGTTTCTACCTGGGTCGCCTCAACTGTATGTTGGGGAGATTCAGTAGAATGTCTCTCAGAAACAAGCGTACCCTTTACGAGGTGTGCATCTGACCGGTGTTGACATACGCATCCCCCGTCTTCACTCATGCTAGCTCCCTCGTCATTAAGAAACTGCAAATTGTGCAGAACATTTTCTGCCGTAGGGCAATGGCAGCTCCATGGTACGTCCGCACTGCGGACTCACATAGAGACATGGACCTGCCTACCCTGCAGTAGTTTCTTAAAACGCTCTCCGAGACCTTTTTCAAGGCCGCGGAAGAGCATCCCAATCCGCTCGTGCGAGAGGCAGCAGACTACTCTCCCCGCCCGGTCTCCCGCCACATGGTGCGGAGACCGAGACATGTACTCACGGACCCCCCCGACGAACTGTCGAGCGCTCTGAACCTCCTCCTGGAGGCTCAGTACAATCCGACGAAGCCCCTCCCTGCCGTTTCAGCGGCCCCTAATCCCGACCCACAGCAGCGGGAACCCCTTCTGGGGTCTCGCTATAATTTCTCAAGCGTATGCTCCGCAGGGAGTGAGTCCTAGAAAGCCTTCCCGGTTACAGGTGCTCCCAGGGGGGTTTAGCACGTAGGCGCCTAGGTCTCGTTTGGCGAGTCGTGCATAATCAGGGCCGGCCGGCTGGTACTCATGAGAGTTCACCTCCTCCCTCCCAACCGCTACCGGAGGGTGCCATTTTCCAGCAAAAATCCTGATGCACGTCGTGTACGGCAACGCAGTCCGTGCACAAATAAGTGTTACTAACAAGGGCCAACAAGTTATTCAGACGCTCGCGAGCATGCTAATCAATGCAAAAATGGGAAACGACGGACGTGGATCTCGTGGGGGCTACTGTTATGAGATTGATCTTTTTTCTTGAAAAAAGAAAGAAAGTTATGGAAGACGAACCAAAAGGAAGAGAAGAGTTAAGGGGGCTTACCATGAGCTCTTATAGCAGGACCTAAACAGAACTGCATTCTAAGCAGCAGAACGAGACAGCGGTATACGTATCACATAAATAAGCTTGTCTCTTTCGCTACTTGAACGACGCGGAACTTAGACGGTTTTATAAAGTTCATATGGTATGATAAGGCCCCAAAGAAGAATGTTGCTGTGAAAGTTTAAATGTTGGGGACTTCCCCAAAATAGCACAATACAATAAGAACCATAACTTCACTTTACAATTTCCCGCCAAAAGTCTAATGCGACCATTTTTTGCTATCTTCTGTAAATCTAACTTTAATTTATACAGTGTGTTGAATAGAACCGGGGCAAATATTAGAAACGGAGGCTCTATAGGTCATCAGCAATTAAATTATAATAGTCCCAACTAATTAAAATCAAAACTTATCTTTTAATTTTTTTCCAACAAACTTAATTGTAAATTCCATGTAATACAAACAAAACAATAGTTCCGCTTAACTCGACTGAGTGAATTCTGCTCGTACTTATTCGGAGCTACTCGGAAAGTCTCGTTGACATGTGGCGGCTGATATTATTATCTTATGCCCTGTACCACGACATTGACAATGTTAGCGATAATATCTTTTTGCAATAATCACTGATTATGTAACTTTAAATTTTTATTATGTGTAATGAATGGGTTTTGGTTAACTATAATCTTTTCAGAAAAAATACCAATACTGTAGTCTCTATTTTCAATTTTAGCCCCGGTTATGGGCCACATACTGTATAATAGTGTTCGTTACGATGTTAAGACCTCTATTGACTTATTTTGATCTTTGTGTCACCAACAGTAACAACAAAGGTCTATAGTATGCATTTTTTGTTCACCTTATTTGTAAGTTTGATCGAAGGTAGGTTAACATTATGGCGGCGCCTCCTACAAAAGAAACACTTGGTCCAGGTGCAAAACAATTAAATGCAACAATGTAATATTTCAGAAACTTTAATTAATTCTTTGCTCTTGCTTTTGCGAATCCTAACCAGCTTTGGTCAAGGCACATTTCTATGGGTAGTCATGATGTGCTTCCGGAGACCAGCCTTATACCGGTACTCCTTGCCGCAAATATCACAAGTGAAGAGATATTTGTCTGTATGCACCCGTTGGTGACTCTTTAATATGCCTGGCGATTTGAAGGCCTTGCCACACTGTGCACAGGTATAAGATCGCGCATTGGTATCTAAGACCATATGTGTCCATTGTTGGTGATATTTTAAGTTCCATGACGTTTTGAAGGCCATGCCGCACTGCTCACAAGGATACGGCCGAACCTCACTGTGTACCATTTTAATGTGGACCTGGATATCAGACTTTGTCTTGAACATCTTACCGCAGATGTCACAACCGAAGGGACGTCCGCTTAGATGCACCCGGTCTTGATGACGCTTTAAATATAGCTGTGTTTTAAAATCAATGCCGCACTGCTCGCAGGGATGCAGCCGCGCGTCGGTGTGTACCCTTGAAATATGCAGCTGGATATTATACTTCGCCTTGAAGACCTTGCTGCACTGTGTGCAGGGATAAGGTCGCACCTCACTGTGTACCATTTTAATATGGACCTGGATATTGTGCTTAGTCCTAAACATTTTGCCACAGATATCACAACTAAAGGGACGTCCCCCTTTATGCATCTGTTGATGATTCCTATAGTTACTCTGCCTTTTGAAGGTTTTGCCGCATTGCTCGCAGGTATAACATTGTGCATTGCTATCTACCGGCATATGTGTAAATTGTTGGTGATATTTTAAGTTCCATGACGTTTTGTAGGCCATGCCGCACTGCTCGCAGGGATATGGCCGCGCCTTGCTGTGTACCAATTTAAGATGCACCTGGATATCAGACTTAGTCTTGAACATCTTGCTGCAGATGTCACAACTGAAGGGACGTCCACTTAGATGAACACGATTTTGGTGACCCTTTAAGTATTGCTGTGTTTTAAAGGCCAGTCCACACTGCTCACAGGAATACGGCCGCGCCTCGGTGTGTACCCTTGTAATATGGAGCTGGATATTATATTTAGTCTTGAACACCTTGCCACAGATGTCACAACTGAAGGAACGTACGCCTTTATGCACTTTATTTTGATGTACCCTTCTATGATGTTTATTCAAGTTATACCGTGTTGTGTAGGCCTTGCCACACTGTTCACAGGGATATGGCCGCTCCTCGCTGTGTTCTTGAGCAATAGGGACAGCTTTCTTATAACAGTTTCTTTTAGTTATATCACTCTCATTCATAGTAGCTACAGATTTAAGGCTTTTCATCATATTCCTTTTAAAATCTGATACTTTGCCTTCACTGCTGATGGGAATTTTGATGTCATTTGCATCAACACTTTCAACTTTTTCCATACAATTAACATCTGTATTATGGATTGTCTCTTCATTAAATACTTCATGACATTTATATGAATCATTGAATTCTATAAAATTTTCATCACACTCATTTTTGGGGAAAGTTTCAAATAATCTATCTCTTGTGTTAGATTCTGTTTTTACTATTGTTGTCGAATCTACTTGAAGTGAGTCACTGGATTCTATAAAATTATCATCAACCTCATTTTTAGGTAAAATTTCAAAACATATTTCATCTTTAATATTATATTCTGTTTGTATTACCATTGTTGGATCAATAGCCATGGCTAATTCGTTTACTTTGTGGCGTGCATTATTTGATGTAGTTGAACTATTTGATATGTGACTCTCATAATTTGAAATTACTTTATTGTTGCCTAGGTAGCCATCATCCTTTTGCAAATTATTTATCTCGTCCTCAGTCGGTTCTTCTTTAATTGCTACGTCATGTTTCATCATTACTTCATGAGAATCCTCTATTTCCTGCATTTCATTTGATATCCGTTGGCTCGCAGTCGCAGATTCAAACCAGAACCGTAAATATTAAATGAAAACAAAAGTTGCTTCCAACTTTTAAAAATATACAAACAAAAACAATAACAAATTATATTTACTTTACTATGAAAAACACTAAACCACAGAACAATACTATTCTCCCGAAACCAAACCAACTAACCTGTGTTGACATTGACAAGTATAACAGATTTTTTCCGTTCTTTGTCTTTTTTGGCTGGATAAGCCACAGATTATGAACTATATCGTGCCCACAACGCTAGATGCGCGCTTTTGTAGTCCCGCAAAAGTTTTTGTTTCGGCGAACATGTGGTGCGCGAAGTGTGCTTTCACAGATGGGGTAGGCATAGACTATGGGGCGCCACTTTGCTTAACATTACCTACGTCTTTTAAATCCTTTCCTATGTAGTGTAATGTAAACAAAACACATCGCCCTAGCTCATGCACTAGATGTAGTGTAGTGTAAACTGCTACTTACAGGTTCTTGCCACCAACCAATAAGTTAGTTATTTGTCCATGGTTAACAAATGAATGTCATTTGATGTGTTGTCTGCATGGACCATGGACTTACTACCCATTGTCTGTCAGTCAATGTCATTGTTATTGTTTGTTATAGTCCGGGGTCATTGTCAAATTGTGGTTTGTCAATCCAATTTGTTTTTCAATTCGGTTCGGAACGGTAAATTTTGATTTGTTGAATTAAAAGTTAGACCATGAAATATTTTGAATTTCTGATACACTTTGTTTAAAATGGATTTGTCTTCGAGCAATAACAATCTTGCTGTACAACTCCATAAATTATGTGTTGGACTGGCTTCAGACCCAGGTTGGTATGTTACATTATTTTATTGTGCGCTTTATTAACCCATTATTTTCCAATTCAAAATAACCAAGATACACCTTGAAATAGGTTTATATGTAGCTTAGCATAGTGGCATACGCGTGTCTAGTAATAATATTATAAGATTTGGACTACTTTGCCATGGACCTTAACATTGCTTAGGTACCTACCATTAGCTTTAGTATAAAAGTACTCTGGGACTACAGATCAGGCAGAGTTCTTCTTCTTTAGAGTTAAAAAGTAAAAACAGTAGGTTCAAGTTCTATATTATAGAGGACCATTGTAGGCAGTTATAAAAATACAGTCTCATCACCACCAACCAAAAAGTCCTGCAGTAAAATAAAAAATAAAAGTATTGATGTCTGTCAATTTAAATGACATTGGTGGATCACTGTTGAATTGTTTTTATTTATTATTTATTTGTAGGTAAAGCTTTTTTGTAGGTATATCTTTTAATGGATTGGGTTAATAATTTTATTACAGAAAATATTAGAAGATATTTTTCAAAAAAACTGCAAGGTTAAAACCATTTTTCTTCCAGTTTTCTTAGGCCCTAGTCAGTGCTTGACGGCATATCTTACCAAGGACTGTATGAAATTAGGTTGGCTGGAAGAAATCCCATTGTGGGATAAGCCCGCCTTTGCTTTGTAAAATTATTTTTGTATATCCTGTATTTATTAAGCAATAAAGAGTTTACATACATACATACAAATTAACACCCTTAGTGCAGTGTGCAGAATCTAAATTTGTCAATAGGAATAAGTGCTAGCGATGGGTGATAAATAATGTTAAGGTAGTAACACTGGCTTTTCACAATAAAGCCATAAAGGACACAATCATGGGGCATCAATGTATTTTCATCAGTAGTTTCCCTATCATTGGCAATAATGAATGTGGCGTAAATAGGTACTGACGCTAATACTAGATCTCTAGCACTTATAAGAGTGAAGTTACTCGACCTCCCGTCCTATTACCAAGTATGTTATCAGGGTAATATTGTGGTAAAAATAATACTAACCATGGTAATAAACCGGATAACATGTGCAACTTACTTTGATTGTTTTATTTGCATATTAATTAATCCCAAAACCACCCAAAACCGACAAACAATCTGATTATAGCCAATGGGCTGATGGCAGATGGAGATTACGAGGGAAGAGAAAAAAAAAAAAAAAAAAATATTAATTAATGTAATTATTGTCAATGGTTTTCTGTACCAGATAGCGCATATGAATTGGCAGTGTCATATCTTTCTTCGACACCTGACAAATCGTGCCCTCAGCAAGATGAGAAGGTTCTGTGTCAGAGGGTGTACTCCAGACTTGCCAGCGGTTCAGTCAGAG